>WOVY01014991.1:0-650884 GCA_013436015.1 Rhipicephalus annulatus | reverse complement strand
TACGGCTTGCTACGGATTGACCCTCACCGCTTAGCTCGATATCGTGTTCGATCACACCGTGTTTCCGGGGCGGTCCGAAAACACGCTACCCAAACTCGGAAACAATCTTCATCAGGTCCTCCTTCCGGTATCACGTAACCTAGGCTCTAGGTTCAACTGCTCAACTTACCTCCGATCCCCTTTCGATTACATCACTAGAACTCAAAGTTTCTGCTCCCTCTTCCTCTGAAGCATTCAACACAGAGTTACGACCGCTTGACTATGAACGTATGGTTTCATCAAGTTACTGTGGTAAATTTTGTTCGGCCGCCTTCCTAATTTCACTTCATAATGGCATCAGAAAGCTTCGATACTACTTTTGCGGGCCCTTCCCATCAACCTCAAGCTGTTCCTTTTGGACGGCTGCAGCAGCATTACCTGACTTCCTACTTCAAAAGCGCGCTTCTTCACCTATTTGTCGTTGTACTCTTACGACAACACTTGTGCAGCTTTCATGGGGCTTTCACTGGAGGCTTTAATCGAGAGTCCTCACGCTGCTCTCGAATGGGCGTCTCTCGATCAACCCTCGACAGCTCGCTCCAACTTTCCGCTACAGGCGAGAGCGTTGCAACCCTCTCGCTCTGACTCAATGGCGCCATGTCGTCTCCCCTACGCATACCGCGCCGGTCGCTTCGGCGACGGGCCGCTCGCGTGACTGCTCACATGACTCACGCGGAAAAATTTCCTTTCTGGGGTTCCGTCGACCCGCCGACAAGGTCACTTGAGAGTTCACCGCATTGAACAAGATCAAGCTTCTGCGAAGCTTCCGCGCTTGCGATCGCGTGAGGGCCATGCACGCTAAGTTAGGGAAGAACGATTTGCCCTGCTCTTTGAGAAGCTGCTCTGAGTTGTTGGAGAAAAGATAAGGAAAACGATCATTAGCGCGGCAGACACAGCCGCTTCGGTGCGAAGCTTACCGAACGGGCCTTCAATGACAACCGTGGCGATTGGGTAAAGAAACACTCTGCTCCTCGGCGACTTGCCTGATCCACGCGCATTCTCCTGTAAAGTCATCCGGAGACACCAATGAATGATGGACAACGTCCATGGTTGCCGCTGAGTCTCTAAGTGCCGGCACGTTTTCTCATTCACCCTAATTCTTGGAGATACGGCTCCAACAACCGCATGTTTTTTTCTGATTCTCGGATTGTTGCGAAGGCAAACTTTTCCTGCAGTTTCTCGCGATGTGCCCTTCCTTTTTGCAGTTGTAGCAGATTAGCGGCTTCCGATTCAAATGCCCGTGTGGTATCAGTGCGTTGTTTAGGAACCTCACTCGATTTCTCCGCTTCTGTTTGCCCTTCCCCTACACTGTCCTTCGTAAGAGACGGGTTCTTCTTGAAATTACGGTGCGGAGCGGGTTTCCGTTGATCAGGTTCCTTGAAAAGCCCTCTTTCTCTCATCCTTTTCAACGCGCACTGCCCTGCTATGCAACTTTCGGCGAGTATAATACTCCTCAGCTAACTCTGCTGCCTTGTTTAGCTGTACTTCACCAAGTTTGTCCTGCAGCCAAAGTTTGACATCCTCCTCGATGCAGCGGTAGAATTGTTCAATGCAACGCATTCCACCACTTTATCGCGGTCGTCATAACACCTTCGCCCTTGAGCCATTCAATTAAATCGGCTTTAAGACGAAACGCGAAGTCAACGTGTGACTCATTCCCCTTTTTAGCATACCGAACCTTTGCCTGAAAGCCTTGGGTGACAACTTATGACGTCTCAAGAGCACTTCCTTAACCTCGTCATAGCTCTCAAACACTTCCCTCGACAAGCAAGTTATCGCGTCGGACACTTCGCCGGGAAGAAGAGCTAACAGGTTCTGCGCCAAAGAGACCGCTCCAAAGCGTTTCGCTCACAGACGTGTTCAAACTTGACGAGATACTTCGCCATGTCCTCGCCTACTACGAACGGTGGCAGTGGTCCTGAATTCTAAAACCGCTGACCTGAATCGTCGGAGAAGCTACGCTAGGCGCCTGCGAACACTGTAGCATTGCCAATTCTATTCGTTTCAACTCGAGGCGCTCCTGTCTCGGGCCTCCTCGCGGCGTTCTCGCCTTTCAGCCTCCTCGCGGCGTGCTTTGATATCCACCCAGGCCTCATCGACTTCCTCAGCCGACACTCCCTCATCCTTCATGATCTCAAGGATCGCTTGCTTTCGTTTCGCACGGCCCAAAGTAATGACGAGTTCCTCACAAATTTCGATGAGTTGCTTCACTTTAAGGTTCTCCATCGTTCACACTAGCCTCTTGCTGTTTGCCCCTGTTAACAATTTACTTGCCGTACCCACTATAAGTCAACTAGCAAGACGCGCAAGCAATTTTCACACTCCCGTGTTTACCCCCTCCGCATTTACTTGGTTTCAAAGCGCTTCGACTTGGCTTGAAACGATCAAAGCTCACTTCAATGCTTCACACAGCCCTTCTCTAAACTACTACAACCTGAGCTAGAGTAGTCTGGTGAACTGAGGGGAAAACATCAGGCACTCACCGCATCAATGTCGCTGACGCCAGCCGATCCCGCAGCTGCCAACCACTGTTGCGAAGCGCGCCTCCGACGACGTTACGAAGGGCGCCTCGAAATCACACCGCTGCAACCACCGTTGCGAAAGACGGCGACGCCAACACGGTCCCGAAGGCGCCACTGCTTCGAACTCCGCAGGGAGGTCACCAGCCGTTTGGTAGCGTAGGTTTCTCAGCTCGCGACTGCTTCTGCGCAGAGCGATAGACGAGCCGACGAGACGACGGTGAGTTAAACAAGGTTTATGTACAGCATATATACAGAGGCGTTACAAATTCGGCACTGGGCCGACAGAGACTCGAAGAGCCGAGCTCTCCTCTCTAACACAAAGGTCTGCCTCTCAATTGATTGATATGTAGGGTTTAACGTCCCAAAACCACCATTTGATTATGAGAGACGCCGTAGTGGAGGGCTCCGGAAATTTCGACCACCTGGGGTTCTTTAACGTGCACCCAAATCTGAGCACACGGGCCTACAACATTTCCGCCTCCATCGGAAATGCAGCCGCCGCAGCCGGGATTTGAACCCGCGACCTGCGGGTCAGCAGCCGAGTACCTTAGCCACTAGACCACCGCGGCGGGGCAGGTCTGCTCTCAAACGGGTCCGCTCTGACACACATGTCAGCTTTCACCTAGGACCGCCGATCGCGACGCACCGCAGGGCTTCTTTTATATGCACCGGGTCAACCAAAGTGTCCAATTAGAAGTGCCGCTGGTCGTCAGGGCAGACTCCTCCAATGGGGTCGCCGCTGGGCCGCGTCCTTCTTTCTCATCGAATCTGGAGAGGCTACGCTGCAGGTGGCTGCACCCAAGGACGAGTGACGTCGCAAGCATTGCGTCAGACCCGCCAGACAGGAAGACGCCGGTTGTTTACTCGACGGGCTCGCTGGCACGTGCGCTGACTCACTGCACGTGGGTGCCAGAGAGGCGCCGTCGCCTGTTGACGCCGTTGAGTTGTTCGCGTCAGGCGGACTTGCGGGCTGGCCTTGACACAGATTGCCTTTTTCAGAGGCACGGCCGTTCGCTGTGGACTCGCAGGCATAACAACACCTACAAACAAACCCTGTGCCCGTACCTTTATCTAGGATTGACTCGGCAAGATATCTAAGTAAGCTGGCGCAGAGCATGACACTCTAGAAGTGGCAGTCATCACAGTTCGCACATCATCGGCTATATTCTCTCGATCCATCTCTACGATTGCGGCTACCCTCTGGTCTTTCTAGGGAGGAAGATACTGTGTTGTGCCGTCTGCGTCAGGGCGTAGCCTTCGCCAATGCCTACTCATTGAAGATAGGAATGGCCGACAGCGCGGAGTGCAACGACTGCGCTGTCGAGGAGACTATTGAACACATGTTACTGCCTGGTATGCACAAACGAGAGGCTTCACCTGCGCAGTGTTTTAAATCAACTGGACAGAAGTGATTTCACTGTCGAGAAAGTATTGGTACCATGGCACTACCCATCCAATTTCCGAACGGCAACGAAAGCAATGCTGCATTTTCTCAAAGACACCGGCCTGTTTCATCGTTTGTGATGGTGAGACTGTTACGCGTCGGCCCAGTCAGTGACCTTTTCTCTCCTCTAAAACTTTCTTTCCCCTCTCCCCTTCCCCAGTGCAGGGTAGCCTGCCGGGACTCAGCCCTAGTTAACCTCCCTGCCTTTCTCCTTACGCGCTCTCTCTCTCCCATCTCTCTCTCTCTCCCCTCTCTCTATGTCCTCTATGTATTCAGCGAAGCGCAGATTATTAAAGCACTCTCTTTTAACTCTTATCCTCAACTCTTACCATTCTAGGCCTCTGAAAACCTGTAAGCACGCGGTAAATAGCATTGGGGAGATAGTATCTTCCTGCCTTACACCATTCTTGATTGGTATTCTGTTTCTTTATGTAGGAGTTGATCCCCTGTACATTTCTTCCAGGATGCTCATATATGCATCGTCGACGCCCTGATTCCGCAGTGTCTGCATGACTGCCGATATTTCTACTGAATCAAACGCCTTCTCGTAATCTATGAAAGCTATGTATATTGATTGTATGCATAGTTGGCTGTATTGTGAGCATTTCTCTATTACCTGTTGATAGTATGAATGTGGTCGATTGTTGAGTAGCCTGTTTGAAATCCTGCTTGTTCCTTTGTTTCATTGAATTCTAATGTTGCCCCAATTCTCTTAGCAATTACCTTTGTAAATAGCTTGTACACGACAGAGAGCAAGCTGATCGGCCTGTAATTCTTCAAGTCCTTGTCATCTCCTTTATTTCATATTCATATTAAGATGATGTTAGCATTCTTTCAAGATTCTGGTACTCTTCCCGTCAGGAGACACCTCGTAAACATTGTGTCGTATGAATAAGAGGTCATAACTTATACGCAAGGTTCGAGTGTCATTAGATTGCTTCTTTCGGGTGCCTTGTTTACTCAACCTTTTTTCAGCTTTTCATTGCGTGTCACTTCTTCTTTTTGGGTATTTTCCTGAGCCTATTTGTGAAAGTATTCCTAATTCCAGAAGCAAAAAACTCAAGCTGTATGTTCGTTCATTTCGGGAGCGTCCCTCAAAGTCGATATAAGTAATTCGTAGCCTAATCGCTTAATTGCTTTCGAGCTCAATTATCTCAACATTACACAGTATCTTACACAGAAACAATAGATGACATTCTTAAAAACAGTGGACATAGATAGGGTGGAGGACATGAGGAGGACGAAGGATGGCGCGTTAGGTGGTTCTTTGATCTGTGCCGCAATAAGTGGACGTCGAGACGCTCTGCTCTTCATCTCCAGGCGTATTAGTCCTTTGAACCCGGTTTTCCACGAAGGAAGTCTTCGGATTTTACATTGGGGCTGAAACCCGACCCGTTTTCAAAGAGGACCATAGAACGCCTGCGAAACACGAGAGCAGCTAGACGGCGACACAGCACCAAGATCATCAATGCCGTTGATGAGCTACTAGCCTCCAATGAATTCGACTTGGCGGGGCTTCGCAGCATTCTTCAGCGCCTGGAAGAAAGCACCGACGAGCTCGCCAAAGCTAACGTAGCACTGCACGCCCACATGACGGATGACGAGGTGCTGGCGGACATGGACTCGCTGCTAGACTACGAGGACCGAACTGCGGAGGGCGTTGGCCTTCTTAAACATCACATCCAGGAGCTGGCTGCCTGAACATCAGGGCCAGCCAGGTACAACGGTCAGTTGCCAACTGAATCTTCTCTGCCGCGTCAAGCAGCCCCGTCAGATATTTCTGGTGGCACAGGAGCAAGGCTTCCTAAGCTAGACCGAAAGAGATTCGATGGGTCCTCCACAAAATGGCTATCATTTTGGGACCTCTTTCAACACTCCGTACACGAGAACCCGCGCCTCAATAAGGTCGATTGGTTTCACTACCTCCGATCTCTTCTCGACGGCCCTGTGGTGAATGCTATTGTAGGCATACTGACAAAGACTGCCGTAAGCCCACGCCCGCGGAATAGAGCAGCAGTCACATAAGCGGATGATGGAAAGTAAGGTGGAATCGCTCTTTCTTTCAGTGTTTTTTTCTTTTTTTGCATGAGCGAAGGTTGAACTGGTCTAGTTAGCCACCTGAGATACTTTATCGCCACGGGACACTTTTTGATTTGCCAAACTCCAGAACCAAACACAGCTATGTTAAAAAAAGGAAGGATGTAAAACAAGAAACTAGTAAACTGCATTCTCGTACGTTTTCACTTTGTTCAAGACCCTTGAGTTTTTGTACATACTCCTCCTTGATGTTGTCCAGCGTGGCTCCTCTTGAAAAGACATTCTCCATACTTGCATATGTATTCACTCCTACTCGTGTATTGGTATTCGCTGCGAGATCGGGCTATAGGTGGAAGCAGCGTCTCGTCGGAAGTGTGCATATAGGCGGCGCGTATACAAATACACGCAGCGGTGCTTCGCTGAGTGCGGTTTGAGCCGATTGTCGGCGAATAAAATGCGTTAACTGCAATTTACTGGTAACATCTACGCTCTTCTCTTCTTAATCGCTGAACGAAGCTTATGCAGCGCTACGAGCGAGTAAAACGCATTGTGCCTTTGAAAGGGATGCTCGCCCATGGGTGACTGACTGCGTGCTTTCGTACTAAATTACACGTTTGCTATTTTTTGTGTGGGTTTAGCTTGTGTTTCGCCGGCCACACACTGCTGTAGCGTGACTGAACTACTTACTGACTTCCTTCTGATCTGCGTACAACAACAAAAAATAGAAAGATCGTAGAAAGCCCGCATATATCTGCGATGAGTTCAGTACCACCGTTCGCACTTATACGCATATGCACCTTTTTTTCTCTCGCTCTGTTCACCATGAAATGTGGTACAGTAAAGAAAGCTTAGTGACTGACAGCGCTTCGCGCTACATTGCGTTTACCACGTATACATACGCACATGTTCTTGCATCACTAAAAGTATATATAAAAAACCTTGTAAGCGTGCAGCAGAAAGCTTTCATCGATGGATCACGTGCATGGCAGTGCTAGAATAAAGGTCTGGTTATTTTATGGGAAAGGCATATTTTGTTTTTGTTTTTCAGACGAAAAATGACCGATTTCATCAGTCGGTCAATAACAATACCACACAAACGCTCATGACTTTTAAAAAAAAGGAGTTCTTCAGTGAAATTATACGAGATGAAATGTACGGCATGCCGCCTGAATTATTTTGAACTTCTGGGATCTTCAAAGCATTTTTAAATCTAAGGAAACGGTTACGCACGGCAACTCCGTTTTAGGTACAGTGTGAGTACTGAAGTGTCACAGTTTATGTGATAGTAATGTTTACATACAAAATACGAATAGTAATATTTATATGTGTTAGTACCATGGCCAGGTAAACACAACTAAGGCTCCTCGCATAATCAATGAACAGTGCCGTAATTGTACACCTACCAAATAGCGTGCAAGGGCGTGGCCTAGAGCCTCGTTTTTGTTTACAAACGAGTCGCTAAAACGCTGCATTCACACTTCATTTCATAGTCCTCATGTGTAGGAAGACGCCAAGAATATTTTACATGTGCTTGAAGGTGAAAGCAGCACCAACTCTGAAATTGCTCTGGTGAATGGAGGGTACGACGACAAGAAACAGCACTCTGGACAGTTGCACTCGCCGAAGCTGATGTTGTACCGCACGGCCATGGCTCCGCTTGTAAAAACAGTGAAAAGAAGTTTCTTTGCTTGGAAATGCAGTGAAACTAGCTTTCATGCTTCACAAACGCACGCGTCCTGTATGCATGCTTCACAATACAACATGAAATGTTACAGTAATAACGCATGGTACAAGCATCCATTATAAACGGGCGTTAATATGTGTGAATAATATTGTGGACTAGAACTAACATGTTCGTTCTAGTTCACTATAGCGATTATCGTAATGGCTCTGTGGTTGAAAGCCGGTACCCCACTACAAAAGGCACACACACTATACTGCGCCTATCCCCTGTTACGTTTGGCCCGGCAGTTAGTCTCAGCAGACGCGATTGTGCGTAAGCTGGTCTGCTAGAATGCTTTCCACCCCGTCGCCGCCCCAGAAGCGAAAATCACGACGCTGTCCTGCAGATGAGCCAGGCAGTTTGCTATGGCCGGGTTACGAGGAACTCGACGGAAGCTTTGCGAACAACCCTTTAATGAATCGAGTCGAAGAGCGTCAGACGGCGCCACTGTTGCAGTTCTCATGGAGTCAACTTCTCGACTCAACTATTGTAGCCCACGAGGGGTCGTCACAAAAGCACCGACAGTTCGGAAGCGTGAGAAGACGTCGCTGTGGCCGTTCTCAGGAAACGAGCACCTGGACAACCATGTTCGAGAAAGTTCCAGACCGCTGTAGCAGAACGCAGCCTCGGATCGCTGCTGACGTTCGTGTCTGCGGCCATCTCCCCAGAGGAGCTCAACTTTCGAGGACTCGCCCTCTGAATTTCGTGCCGACTGGTTGTGCCCCAGCAATCTCCGATCACAGCGCAGCTCTGGCCGACTGGCTCGCCCTACGCCATCTTCTGCCGCCGACAAGAGCTCTTGCGTAGTGATGCCCCGTCATCGGACTCCTGCGACCGTGGCCATCTTTCCTATCTCCTCCTTACATTCGTCGTTTTCTGTCGTTCACTGACCCTACGCCTCGCTCTCCCCTTCCGCTCTTTATCTATTTACCTTTTAATCATATCCTTTTAATCTCTCCTCACCCCCAATCCTCGTGAGGTACTGTTGCGGTGTCGCACTCTGATGCAGACAGTTACGGGGCTCACTTTTCTTTTCTCTTTACATAAGCTCAACTTTCCCCTTCCACCGGGCTCCATCTCCTCGCCCTGCGATGTCTTGAAGGCGTGGACCGGGCGCGTCATTGTGATGTAGGTTTGTCCAACGCATTCGACATCAGCCGAGTGGTTCAATATCTGCACCTTTTCTGGTGGGTGCACCACTGAAACATCACGTCACCTGATTCGCGGCAACAGTGGTCACCGCCTTCTTTGGACTGGCGTGTACAGGAAACGACGGGCTATAAAAGCCGAAGTCATTTCATAAATAGGGGCTGAATCTGTTGAATCTCTGTACAGTTCCATCTTTCTCAACATGTAAATAAACCTTCGTTCTGCCTCTAAGAACGCGCCTCCTCATTGGCGAAGGTCGGCTACCGGACGACGGCGGGGAGCCAGCTAGCCCGCCGTACCTGCCATCATCGACCTTCCTACCCTAACACCCCTTGATGCCACGTAGTGGGTGCATAAGAAATTCGACAAGGTTTCATGCACTAAATGTTTGAAGTACGCACTAGTAACAGGGTGTTGCTGTCGCGTTCAACTCCTAAAGGCGAAGCTTTTTAGGGTCCCCTAATTTTTTTACCATTCTCCACTGCTCACATTGAACAAAGCGTCGGCACGCCGTACACGAGCTCTCCGGATTACTGATGTCGTCTGATAATTTGGCGTGTATTCCAATAAGTAAGAGGACACGCAAACGTAATTGCATGTCGTGATTAATATCATGCTCAGCGGCACATTTTCACATTCAAAGGACGTTTTATGTGAGTATCATGGAGCTCTTGTTATAAGCGTTCATTTCAAATGTGCCAGCGCTGATATCCCTAAATCGTAATAAATTACGTTTAAAAGCATGTAAGATGAAACGTCGAATGTTGATTTGCCTAATCTTCGGATGCCGTGGAACGTTTAGAAAAGTAACGCCGTTCCGCCGTATATGTAACGCGTTACTGTTACAGTTCCGCCGATGCTCAACGGAATGGTGGCGTTCCTCCCAAAAGGAACTAGCTTCTTGAACGGCGTTTCGCCGCTCGGTACGACACTGGTTCACGCAGTGAGGCCACCGCCGCTGTTGCATGACTGTACGTACGGGTTTGCGGGCTTATGAATTTCAGCAAGATCAAGTGCAAAGAGAAGAAGCAGTTCCCGTCGTTTTAATCAGAGGTCGCCTGCTGACGTTGTTGTAAGAATCTGTACTCTACATGTATCGACTGGCTTTTAGCATGCTAAAGTAATGTAAATATGTACCAAGGAGGAGGCTGTTAAAGTTGTTATTTTGCGACTTTGAAAACAATGAAGGATATGTCGAAACGTCGATGGCAAGGATCGCAGTAAGCAAGTCGCTGGTGTTCTTGGTAGAATGAATGAATAAATTATTTGGAACAGTCGCAGGTGAATTACGATCATTTTGGAAACAGCGTCGATTTCAATTTCATATTTGTATGTTCACAGGATCACTATGTGCTGCGACGACGGCTCTCATACTTCTCAGTCATAGCGCCACGCGCTCGAGTCTGTCGACCTCGTACGTCTTCATCCAACTTACCGGGTCGCTTTCAGCGCATGCGCGATTGCTCCTTTAGATGCATTTTCAAAAAAGCGTCCTTCCTTTTCAGCAGCGCCAGGTTGCAAATCAAGCTCCAAATGGTGGCTGAAAGACCACGTCATTTCCGCCCTTCATAAATAAGAACTCAACCGCACACCGAGCTGCGACGAGCTGCCAACAAGCCGTTTAGTGCGTTCCTGGTTTTCCTACAGTGGGTGACAGTGGCGAGGAAGTGGGAAGGCCTAGCGCGCATTTAAATGTGATAGGAAACCGAGACTAAAGAAGAAGAAAAAAGAGGGACGAGTGAGCCTGTGCTGCCTCATTAAGCGGACGGGTCTGCCGCCCGCGTCGAGATGAACTCATCCCGCAGACGTCGTTTGCTGCAGCGCCGAGCTGTCGCGCTGCTCCGTCGAGCGGCCCCCGCAAAGTGCTGGTGCCGCGGAAGAGTCGAGCGTCAGTGCGGCGGAGCGAGCGACGTCGGCGGTGTGCGCGAGGGGCCAGCGGGCAACACCCGTCCCGCTGGGGCGCTCGCCTCTGTGAACAGAAACAACGGAGATGGAAAAGGTTGCTGCGATGTAAATATCTGCGGTAGAAAACAGAAAAGAAAGGAAAGCAGTTGGTCGCTATTATGTAACGAGCATTTTTTAAAATGAAAGAATGAGTGGAGTTGTCGCTGGACGCCTTTTCACTTGGTTGTTAGGAAAGAAAAATATATGTATTACTCGATTCACCCATTCTCCATTTCTATTTATTTTCCCCCTTCATTTCGTTCGCAGCGCGCGCGTGCTTTTCGTCGCGTGTCACGTTTCAGGAATTAAATGTTCAGTTCCCGTGGAAACGTCGGGTGACGGTGGAAAAACCTTATTGTTCGTCCGGCAAATTAATGACCCGGGCTCAGGTCTCTCATGTCAGGACGTCAGCACCTTGCCTGTCCGTTGCTTCACGGGCCTGCTGGACTGCCCAGAGTTGGTCGGTGAGCTTGAAGATCCGCAGAGCGGCTTCCCACCTTGCCGAAAGAACACAGAGACTAATACGCTTCGCTTTAGCCTCGCACTGCCAGGGCATGTGTGTTAGCGTAGCTGTGTCTGCCTGCATACCTTATAGATGTTGATGCTTTAGATCTCGGGGCACATTCGGTCCTCTAGTCCGGCCGTGCCACCTCTCGTTTAGTCCTTGGAATGTCTGCTGGATGGCGGTAATTCTATGTGATGAGTACATGATGAAAAGATGCGATATGGCGGTACTTCGAGTGTTCATTAGATGTACGGACGGAAGGACAGACGCACCAGAAAGAGGCAGACAGATGCACGGACGGATGGATTCACGAACGGATGGACGAATGGATGGGCACATGAACGAACGGACGGACGGCAGCGCAGACGAACTGACGACGAATGCTTCGCCCCACTCTCCATCATTCACCCCGTGGATATGCGGCCATTTTTTTGTTAAATAATTGTTTTTACTACCAACACCGACGGCACCGTTCAGTCAAGTTTTCCAGTCTGACTGCAGCGCGAGAATATATAGCCTAGCGGATAAAAAAAAGCAACATTGAGACGGCCTCAGTGAAAATGGAACGCTACGCGCGCGTTTCGCGCCCTTTCTGTCAGCGGATTGTGGCCGCGATACATGGGGGATGCAAATACGCGTCTCTTCAAAGACTTTGAAAGGGGGCAGTGTGAGCAGCGCAGCTCCATCTGTTGACGGACACCGGTTGTTCTCCAGTCTGTGGCCTCGGTGACGTCTGCCGGCGTAATATCCTCGCTGGTATCCTGATATTCCATCGTTGATCGTCGTTTCGTTAGCGTCGACGCAGTCAGCAAACCGAATGCTCCGGTGAGCAGCTGACGTGAAATCACTACGCGCCGAGTAGGCTGAGCTAAGCTGCAGCGTGGCCACAACACAAAAGTTCCCACGAAATCGCCAAAGAAGGTGGCCCACCTTCGAAGTTCGTATCCCTGGAACTCACGCAACTGTTGATGCCGAAATTGCGAGACTCTTAGGTTGATTGCGTCGGGCAAGCATTGTAAATGCGGGAGCTGATACACACACCCCTGTACACTTGGGCGATCGCAGCGCCGTCTGTCGAAACTTCGGGACCACGTTGAAGTATTGCTTGTACCGAAGACTTGCGACCCAGCCAGGCAGATCTTTGCCGAAGTTGTTTAACTTTCAGATCGAAACGATGGCACTAGAGCTGAGAGCAGACTATAAAAAAGGTGGACCAATATGAATCCAAAATTGAGAACCTTAATTTAAATAGACGTTTAGAACTAAGAAATTTAGACTTAAACAGTAGGCTGTTTCACGTCACTTTAGCAGCAGTGAACTGACTACCCGATGTGAATAACGCAGTTATGTTCGCACATATTTGAACACCTACTCTTCAAAACACTTAGTCGATTCAATAGTATGGGTGGCGCCCAGTTGTTTGTTGCGACAGCTCCCTAATGTCTGACACTGCATTTGGAGTGTAATAGCGTGACAGTGTGCTATTACACTTACGCAATCAGTATTTAAGAGACAAATGTCTTAACCACCATACTGTGCAACTTGTGCCCGTGGCCTGTTTTTTGGGTGCGAATATGTGTAGAGGGCACCATTAGGGGACTTGCAATTAATAACACGCATCCAACACAATTACATACATTACTTATGCGCATGAAAATTATTGATTATTGATAAGCATCCATTTGGCATGCACTGTTTGTCCCGAATAACTGTTGCGCTGCAGGAACTATTGTGCCGAAAATTCTTTTTTTTTAAGGATTCAGCATATCCGCAGCTATCATCAGTCAAAATTTGACTCATGCTCCAAAATACTAGCATATTTTTATCTCAGTGGTGACCCTATCATAAACGTAGGTTCAGCTTTGTTTATGGACTTACGTAGGTTCAGCTTTGTTTATGGACTTACGTATTTGCACAAACGCCGCGGCTATGCAGTCGTTGCGGGTAGCTGACTCAAAGGTCGCGGGTTGTTGCATCTTGGTCGAGGCGGAGTGGTAGAGGCCCGTGTACTCGACTTTGTGTGTACACTAAAGGATTTTGAGTTATCCGGAGCCCCACACTGCGGCGTGCCTCATAATGATATCGTGGTCTTGGCGGGTGAAACCCAAAATATTATTTCTGCAGTTTTAAAAGCCTCGAAAACGTCATTTCACTGAGAACTTTCTTGCTATTTCTGGGCGTACTCGGCACTCTAATAGCTCAGCCAAAGGCGCACGCGCCCTTTCGTGAAGGCGGCTCGCTGGACGGCCGTTCCCGATCATCGATCATGGCAGCCGCCGGGATCGACGAGCGGGAAGCTTTTGTCGCCGCGAGGAAGCGCTGTCGAGGCGGCGCTTGTTGTGTATACCGTTTATATGTGTACTTAGATACCGCACATCCGTCTCACTGCTGCCACTATCAGTTCAGCGGCGTGCATATGTGTCTGCGTACATACACGAAAGCGCGTCGCCAGGTTTCGCCCGCCGCGAGAGAAGAGCTTTGACGAAGCTTGCCGAGACCGTGGTGCTATGCGAGACCGCACTTAGTGCCTGCAGGAGCTCGTAAAAAGAAGTTTTGCTCAGATCGAGGCCCAGATTTCTGCCGGAAGATGTTGAGCAGGCCCTGTAAGGCTTGCTTACATGCGCGACGTCTCTTATCAACACCGTGAGAAGTGCCTTGCTCTCCGAATATACCTTCGCTTTCTTTCTTTCTTTCTTTCTTTCTTTCTTTCTTTCTTTCTTTCTTTCTTTCTTTCTTTCTTTCTTTCTTTCTTTCTTTCTTTCAAATACGCAGCATTTCTTAGCGAACTTCGGCGACGTTGAGCGTATCTATCTATCTATCTATCTATCTATCTATCTATCTATCTATCTATCTATCTATCTATCTATCTATCTATCTATCTATCTATCTATCTATCTATCTATCTATCTATCTATCTATCTATCTATCTATCTATCTATCTGTCTGTCTGTCTGTCTGTCTGTCTGTCTGTCTGTCTGTCTGTCTGTCTGTCTGTCTGTCTGTCTGTCTGTCTGTCTGTCTGTCTGTCTATCTATCTATCTATCTATCTATCTATCTATCTATCTATCTATCTATCTATCTATCTATCTATCTATCTATCTATCTATCTATCTATCTATCTATCTATCTATCTATCTATCTATCTATCTATCTATCTATCTATCTATCTATCTATCTATCTATCTATCTATCTATGACATTTAGCTCTCCTAGCCGTTTCGATAATGATATCGATACCAAACTTGTAGGGCATAACATGACTGTACGAAGAACATGGTCCTGCAGCTCTTGCGGTGGTTTCGGTCACATGGCATGTTGCAAAACTGGTATGGTATGGCATGTTTGCATGGTGAACGCAAGCGACAGACCCTTACATAAAAATCATGACATCCGTGCTATGTAACAACATGACTACATGCCACGCTCATGATGCGTTCGTGTCCGTTTCACTAGCGTCGCATATACCAAATTTGTAATTACTGTAGGTGAATGTATGACGAAGGTATGTGACTGCTGAAAACATCATAATCATGAGATTCGTGTTATGTAACAACATGACGACATGCAACGCTCATGATGTGCTGGTGGCCGTTTCGCTAGCTTCACTTATACCAAATTTGGTATCATGTGACGTGAATAGCTGACGAAAGTAAACGAGGCATCCAAACATGCTAATCATGACATGGAAGTCATGTACGGCATCAATACCTCCACCTCGCAGCGTCATGCTGATTTCAAAGTGATATATCAACATTTCTCATTCGTGCTTCACATATTATCGATTCCCACTGAACGTGGGATCTGTCATTTTTTTTTTTGATGACGAAACGACGGATGTGCAGGAGGCTCATATGTAAGACTGAACACACTATGTAAAGTCCAGAAGTACACGAGGTTTTTTCTCTTCCTCTAGTTGTACGCTCAGTTTCCTCCAGATCGACGAGCGAGACGCCAATCGCAGACTCTATGGACGACCCCGCTTCTCCCGCCTCGCCACATCGTAAAGTTTTAAAAGGCTCGTCAGATCTTTTCATACTTTGTCCACAGGCCGTGACTGGCCTGTTCCTACTAAGGCAACTACGTCGGTGGAGCTGCTTGGCTGTCATCTCGCGTGCTTCTGCAAAATGAGGGTGTGAAGCCGGTCCGAAGCTTTGTCCTGCAGCCAGTCTTTCATTCTCACCACGAGGAAGCGGAAGTTTCGCTCGGCGTCATTTGGAGAACTGCATGCACGCGATAAGACGTGCACACCCTGATCGCGCATAACGCGATAGAGATCTCCGTGTGGGGCACTTTCGAATGGAAGATCCGGGCCGGCCCGCTGTCCTTTTCGTGCAGGTGTCGTCCGAACGCATCCTTGACCGTCCTATTCTGGCTGAACACTTTTCGCAGCGCGTTGTCGTTGCACGCTTCTCGTGCACGTGATGTGTGGACCCGCCGTTTGCGCAGCGACGAGGTTGGGAGGGCGTCCTAATTTGCATGCGCGTTTATCTCGTGCCGTCTTCTCTGGGGTGGCTGCGCGCCGCCTCACGTGTGCTTGCATTTTCTTTGGTCTGCTGCTCTGACGAGTCCTACACCACACGGCAATTAACCATTACGACGCCTCGGAAAAAAGCGAATGAGCAATGGCGGACTCATTGCGCTGGCGAACAATTGGAAGCGCTTTGTCGCTGGCCTTCGAGATATATCGACAGTGTCATAGTACGGATCCGTGTGTGTACGCGCTATTTTGTCTGGCGTATGAAAGGACGAGAATTAATAGTTCTAGTAGATGCCGCGAGAAATTACGAGTCATTGAACGAAGTGGCTGCATCGGAAAGCGATAGCCGGGCGCCAAAAAAAAAGAAAAAAAAGGATTCCCATCGCGTGGATGTCGAGCGCGGAGCCATGATATGCTGCCGCCTAATACGAAGGAGAATGAAAAAAATAAAGTGCGTCTTTCTTTGTTTAGGTGGATGTGGGATCGCTTGCAGTGTGTCCACCGTCCTCGTTGCCTAAGCTGCACTGATTGGGGAGTGCGGTAGCTGATAGCATGAGCAAAATATTGATATTTCTGGGCTGGTATCGGTCGGGTTAGCTCATTACGTGTAGTCAATCATGCAGAAGCCTGCTAGCCCGATCGCAAACATTGCGCCAATGCGAGTGATATAGCGCGGGCAAAAACTCAAGTCCTGTAAAACGTAGTTTAACATCGAACGCCTCTTGCCCCCTCCTCCGGCACATGAGAATATACAGTCCTCGCGTATGTGTTTAAGCGTGCTATTTATTGCCGGAACCAGCTTCTGTTCTGAACCAACTGCGCGAGCAAAAGATAGACGATTCGCAGAAGTAAGCTGGAGTAGAGTAGAACGTCTCTTTGAGGACGTGGCGCCTCTGAGGGGCGAATACACTACTTCACCGTCTTTCGCATAGTTAACCTGAGGTAGCGGGAGTAGCGCTGCCGTGTAATGTCGTAGATTTTTAAACAGCGTATAGTAAGTGCGCATCGATTCTGGTAAAAAAGCTGCTTATATATGGAGGATGAAGTACACTGCTCGACTTTCATGTCTAGAACGACGGAGCGTCGCTTGCGAAACAGCACGGGCGACATATTCAGTTGAAACTACGCGACATCTGAGCATGCGCGGCGCCAGTGATGTGCCTGCCTCGCAGTTTCCACTCTTCTTTATCTCCGCGGCCGCGATGACTGCTTTGGACGTCGAAAGCGCTGTGAGAGATTTATCAAAAAAACATAAATCAAGCAAAAACAGAAAAACGGAGTGAACAGTTTTTGCTGTCATATGATATGGCGAAGCGAGGATAAGTTTAGAGTGTAAAAGGCGCCTATGCGGCAATTGCTGGTTTTCTTTTTTTTTTTCGGTGCGTTAACGTTGACAGTGCTTCGACGGCCAAAGCAGTGATCACGGCCGTGGAGTAAAAGAAGGGTGGAAACTGCGAGGCAGGCGCATTACTGGCGTCGCGCATGCTCAGATGCGGCGGCTGCAGATGCTGCTCGTGCTGCTCCGCAAGCGATGCTTTGTCGAGATATGAGGGCTGACCACTGCACAAATTAAAATTGCAATGACTGACTTTCATCTGCTGTGAGAAGCATAAGATTACTTCCGGTTAGCAACTATAATGGAAGCAAGAAACATGAATCCACGAAAAGTTTACACAAGCGAAAATGAGGCAATGCTACGAATTATAAACCGGCCAGTATCCTTCGTCGTAGAACTTTGAATTTTGACACCCAGCACGGAACGCGTTGCCCATAGAGTTGTTTGCTAGATTTTCCTAAAATTAGCTAGAAGACACTCTGGTGTTGCGATCGTTCAGCGACCATAGGAAGGATTGCTTGTACATGAATTTGCATTGTCTTCGTGCTTGTAGGCTTCGAACGCAGTTGTGCTTTCCTTTGTTGCAGTGTTTCGGTTTTGTTTCGCTAAAAAAAACCGTTTTGAACTCCGTGATTTTATTCGAAATGGTAAGCCTAAAATTAAAATGTTAAGGTGGAGAAGCGTAACTGATAGCCTATTGCTGATTGTTGTTACATGACAGAACAGCTTCAAGCCACGCGAAGTCAAACGGAACATAAAGTACTAGGCAAACTCATGTACTACCCACCGTTCCCATTCTCGCTGATGCTCCCATACAGTGTAATTCAGTGAAGCTCTGTGCCAACCGCCACGTGCGACTCCGCTAAGCGAGCTGCGTGTGGTTGCATGCGCGAGTGATGTGTCCGTGTTTGCTTGCAGTCTTAACCGGGAGCACGTTGCGTGGCGTGGCACTAACCACTGGCGCATGCTGCCTGTCCCATTATGCCAGGTGCGGTGTCCTCGCACGCTCTGAGCGCCTCCTCGCCGCCATGTCCTCGCACCGCGACGAGGCCATCTACCACCAGTGGTACAATGGTGAGTGCCGCTGCTCTCGTCAGATCGCAACGTTTGTCAACCTTGGTGCGCTGGTGGCTTGCGGGGATGTGTGTGTAACAGCTGACGGAATGACGAACTTTAGCAGCATGTTTTGTGTGTCTCCAATTTATGTATACAAGGTGTCCCAATACTGAGTGCGAAGACAGGCACACGCAATGACTTATTTATTTGTTTATTTATTTGTTTGTTTATACATACTGCAGTGCAAATTGCTCTATGGCGGGAATCGGTCTACAAAGATACACGGAAATATAACTAAAAACAACGAGTACGACGCAAACAGGTAACATAATAGCGTCGTGTGGACATACAAAGCTAATGTAATACAAAATTATTGAAACACAGAAAAAACAATGGACAAACAAATATCGTTTAAAACATATCAGCCTATTTCCCATTAATGTGGGGTGAATTTCGCCTACAAACTGCAGTTTGCATGAACGAACAGAATCTGGTAATAAATTCCAGTCTTTGATGGAATGGGTGGAACTTGAACATATTAGTTCGAGCGTAGTGAAGCCTCAAACTTTGGTTGTGATAACTTATCGTCGTTGACTTTGGGGCAAAGTTTTTGTATTCCTTGTTGTTTCACAGTTTAACTGTAAAGGAAACGATGCTTAGCAAAAATTTTAATTGCTCTATTCAGCGACGCGAATGAAGGGAATTAATTGCACTAAAGATAGAGGGTATGAAATCTTAACAATGACATAATATTCTTACCGCCTTTATCGGAACTGCTTCCAGCCCTGAAATCTCGCAGTGCCTGAACGGCTTCCAGACAACGGCCGCGTAGTCTATAGTACAGGACGAATTAAATTAGCGATATATATATATATATATAAGAGGAGCTTTGTGTCTTTTGAGGATTTAGACAGAGAGCTATGTAGATAGCTAATGTTGATGTTGATATAGAGTTGATGTGCTTGGACCAAGGCATATTGTGTGTGAAAATAACGCCGAGATACTTATGTTCTAGAACCCTACTGACAGGACAGTTGTCAAACGAGCACATAGGGTGATTTATTACAAAAATACATAAGTATGGTTTTCTTTAAGTTAATGTCCATTTGTGAGGTTTCGCACCAATTGCAAAACCCAGAGAACGACTTCTGCAAGTAGGAGTGGTCGCTGTGTGCCTTGATCACTTCATACAAAACGCAATCGTCGACATAAAAACGAACTAGAGAAAAGGTGTGCGCACGAGAGTCGTTCACGTAAAGTAAAAAATAATAATAATGGTCTTAGAACGTATTCTTGTGGCATACCAGAAGATATATTAATACCAGCAGAGTTGGTTGACCTGTAAGACAGAAACTGAGATCGAGATGACAACAAGCTAGATATCCAGTGATGTAGTCGGGGGTCTGCCCATAAGACCGGAGCCAGCCAAAGTCCCGGGGAGATGTCGAGTAGAGAGCCTGGAGCTATTAACAGGAGCGTTTATTTACAATATTTACAGGTAGCGTGTTACATGATGGTGGTAGCATCATGGAAGCTCTCGATGGAAGCATGATGGTAGCTTCTGCGAGCTTGTGAGAACTGTCGGGAGCGTCTCGGCGTTCGCAATTCATGCCCTGGCCTTCCCATGATTCCCTGCAAAAAACAACAACAATGGAATCCAGGGCAGTCCAATGAAGTTTGTCATCTTTACCTCCGCCCCCGAAAGGGGAAGGTGAAACACCGCCCCCTTTCTAACCCACGAAAGGGTGAAGAGGCACGACCAGTTCCGCCCATGGCGAGGGATAAAATATTGCGCGCCGCGCACGATACAGCACAGCACGAACACGTTGAGTCTTACGTGGAAGTCAATTTTGAAGTCTGTTGCAGTGATGGGTGTGTGGCGCCAGGCAGACCACGAATTGTGGAAACAGCGGCGCCAAGGCATCCGCAGACGGTTCTGAGACGCTGGTGTCTTTGCCCGGGGCACCTAGACGACAAAGCAAGCCGCCTCGACGGCCAACAACTCTTCCTAATCCGTCAGGTGGTCAGGCGTGTCCAACGGATTTACGAGGGGTGCCGACGACTTGGGATAATTAAAAGAATGATTTCTCTGTTGTCGCCGCTCTTGGTGCATCTCTGGGAGCGCTGACTCGGAAAAAATCAGGGTAGGCCCAGCCACCGTATATGTCTCATGCGACAAAACGGCGTCAAGCCTGGCAGGCCGATCATAACTCCAGTTAACCAATTGAGGATTGTTTAGTATCACGTCGAGTTAGCAAGCAGTTTAGAACGCAATACTCTGTCGAAGGCCTTTGCGAAGTCTATGAAAGTACCGGTCGCTGCGATCAAGGCTGAGCAAAATATCATGCGTGACTTCCTACGATATACTACGAGTAATAAAAGACATGCTGTATAACCTTGAAAGGGCTGTTATAGCATTTGTATACCTGTAAATAACTGTACACGTTAATGGAATTTCCATTTTCCGTGTGATTTACTGAGCTGTTTTGAAATGCGAGAGCGCATGGGGACATTCATAAGCTCATGTCTGTCGTTGTATAGTCACATAATGATAGTTCAGATTGACTCTTCATGTTCGTTTTTTCTATTGTATATGAAGTGCTCAAAGCGGGTTGCTCAAGGGTGAGAGCTATGATTGTTCATTGCTACTTAGGATAGCTTAGCCGGGCCTATATTGACAATTTTTCTAGTTATCCATGCAATCAATTGAAGTCTCCCTCTCTCTTTTTTTTCTGTCGCAGTTAAGGAGCATTCATTGTATTTATCACAGGAAATATATTTTGAGGGTTGGGCATGCCTTAGGTGTTATTTCGTAACTTTATATTTCATTTTGTAATATTATGATTCAGAGGACATATATGCCGACAGGGAATGTGGTTTGGTGACGGCCATTAACAAACATACTTCGAATATATGTATTTTCATAGGAGTATTTACGGGAGGCAACTACAACATCGTGTCTTACCCGAACGATACGGTTTCAGAATGGCGAGGTTTCTACGCTAGTGTTGTAACAACGATGCTAGAAGCATTTACGTGCGCTGAAATGAATACTTTTTATTTTGTTGTGTTGTGTACCTACATTCAAAGGTATGAGCGCATGAAGAAACACGCGAAGTGAAACGCGCGTTTACATGATTTGAAGCGATAGTTGTGGTTTGCAGACATTTGCAGACCATAGAAGATTTCTTGTAGATCAAAAAAAAAACAACCTTACCATGATTAAAAGCAAATAAAAGCACGACGTCTCGGCCCCCGCAGGAGAACCTTGTTCACAAGTAAAAAAAAGAATCACAGCATATCCACAGACTGAATGATAATGAATGGGGCGAAGCGTTCACCAGGCCGTCCGTCCGTCTGTTCATTCTTGCTTCCGTCCGTCTCTCTGTGCGTGCGTGCGTGCGTGCGTGCGACCGTTCGTTGGTGCGTCAGTCTGTCCGTCTGTACGTCCATCTAGTGAACACTCTCAGTACCGCCATCTCGCATCGTTTCATCATATACTAATACCGCCATCCAGCGGGAACATTAAGGAATAAACGAGAGGTGGCTACTAATACATACTACAAACACGGGATGCACACCCCATGGCGTAAAAAGAGCGTCGCACCTAAAAAACAAGCTCGTGCTTTCATTTGCTTTTAATCCTGGCCAGAGTGTTTTAAAGACGATTGTCTTTCTTGGGGCCCTTTGACGCAAAAATTTGTCTGTCTGCCTGTATGTATGTCTGTACATTTTTCTGTTTGTCCACTCTTACGGCATGGAGTACTTGAAACGGCCGACCCCATCTGCAGCGACCACCAATGTTGCTCAAGGTTGAGCGTTCATGCTTGTGCAATTGTCCATTAAAAAGCAATTATTGCGCATGTCTGGGGCACCATAACAACACGCATATATTCTGCATATGCATCTCTTACTAGAAAACGCATACATAAGTAATTTTAAGCACCGTAGCGCTTATCACGCTGCGCTTACCATGCAACGCTTGCACGGAACAGGGAGTGTTTCCAACGCTTTGCTAAGACGAGATGGTGGTGGCACCTACCCGTGGCCTGGCGTTCTACGCCTTAGCACCTCTGAGACGGGCGCGCGCGGCCACGTGCTTTGTTTTCCAAAGAAACTGCCAGATGTCGCTCATGTCTGACGTGTGACGTGACTTGATGCGCTCGTTCGCCTCCGCTGCACGCTCGAGGCGCTCTAACGCAGCTCCTCCGGAACACCATTCACCGATTTTCTTGCGCAGAACATCAAATAAATGTTCATTCACTCTCTCCACACGCAAGACTATCGTCTTTCGACGACGTTTGCAGATTACACGAAGATACGGGGCCAATTTTTTTAATTGTCTTTATGTCTGTTCCTTACCAGGCGGTGTGATTTCAAAGATTTCTGTTTGCCATGGTTTTCGCAAGCAAAATACTAGACGAATAAACGGGACACCGTTAAAAAAATTACAGCATATCCACGGAGTGCATGAAGTTGTGTGGGGTGAAGCGTCCGCCCATTCATTCGTTCTTGCTTCCATCCTA
The DNA here is from genome assembly GCA_013436015.1 of Rhipicephalus annulatus. Classification (NCBI taxonomy): domain Eukaryota; kingdom Metazoa; phylum Arthropoda; class Arachnida; order Ixodida; family Ixodidae; genus Rhipicephalus; species Rhipicephalus annulatus. The sequence continues at coordinate 628,126 of WOVY01014991.1, read as the reverse complement.
CCGTGCGTCTGTCTGTGCGACCGTTAATTCGTCCGTTCGTGCATCCGTCCGTTCGTGCGTCCGTCTATCCATGCATCCGTCTGCCCGTCCGTCCATTCATACGTGCGTCTGTCCGTCATCTAGTGAACACTCCAAGTACCGCCATCTCCTACCTTTTCATCATATAGTCAACATATATAAGTACCGCCATGCAGCGGACATTTCAAGGACTAAACGAGAGGTGGCACATGCACACTTTCTACGGCTTGCGCTTCTGTCTACTTCCGATCTTTTACCGCCTCTAGTTCATAGCAATATCCTAGTTCACTATATTCATGGCACTGTGGCACAACCCTCGCTAAACCTTGCTAAAACCAAGGAGGTTACGCCCAGCGAGTTTACGCCCAGCGAGTTTAACGTGGCAACCCTTTATGGTCAGATAGTGCTCAAAGTGCTTCCTTCTGATAGTAGTTTTTTTTAGTAATCATCAAACTGAAGGCAAATTTCATTGGAGATTAATTCACGAATACTCGTCTCTGTAAGGTATTTCGTCACAAAAAAACCATCTTTTTATTTATGACTAACGTGTGCGAGTTTCCTCCTCAAGTGAAAAGGGTGCGCGCGTGCCGCTCTTCTAGTCCGGCCGTGGAGGTGGCTACGTACTACTACTACGGCGATGACTACTACTACTACTACTACTACTACATACATCGCGGACGCACAACCATGGCTTAGGGAGCTTCGCCCCAAAAACCAGGCATCGGGAAGAACATTGTGAAAGAGTTCTAAGCGTCCCGCGAGGTTTTTTGTTTACTACGACGCCGAACTTTCCCAACTCAGTCTCTGCTGCTTGCAGTGGCCTATAATCTGGTTGAGATAGTCACTTGCCAAAGTCTGGCATTTTATTTTATCGATACTTAACACCCATATTTGCATAAACTAATGCTTACAAATATAGTTATTTTCCCAGGACAGTTGATGAATACAATTCATTGCCTCATGAGATTTTTTTCGGCTTACAATTTCTCTAGGTTGCTGGAACGTTATCTACTTGGTAATTACAGTGTTCAAATGTGTTATAAATTTGGTTGCTGTTTCACAGACATGGGACCTGTGTTAGTGTATGGATACATTTTTTTTTTTTGCTGTTACGAATCATTCTGTGCTTTTATGCCCCTCCTGTGTGGACCAAAATGCTGGTCTGCAGTATGTCTAAATAAATAAAATAAATAAAAATATTCACCTCGTACTTCTTCAGCCCTCACGCACCTCAGCAATCGTGGAAAACGCACAACTATAGTGTGCTTTCGCTGCAAACAATTACGTGGAATGACGCAGCTTTTTGTGACTGTTAGGATTTGTTTACGAGAACGTTTGTTGGAGAAAACAAATGAATGGATGAATAGAGATGGCACTAATTGGCGCTTATTTCATTAAGGGTATTTGTTTTGTTATTGGTATTTTTTGAAGTGGAAATTAAACAAAACTGATGAAAGAGATGACGTCATGGCACGGACTCTTGGATGCGAGCCGCGGCGCGCCCATACATAATCATGCGCTCGCTTCGTGCGCTGTTCCAATGTTTGCGTTGGCTTTTTGCTTGTCTCAAGCTGCAGATGAATGAAGAAAACAGATTAAGGTAAAACAATAGAAAGTTTACGCATAGCAATGTTGGGTGAGCGGAAAGCTCTGTGTCATGCTGTAACTCCGATGATGGATTCTATTCGTGGCGATGATAACCGCACACCGACGGCTGTGAAAATCAAAAACACGCTTCTGCTTAGATACAACAAACTCATTGACGCATATTCGTGGGAGTTTGAGAAGGAATGAAGGCACACTATTTACATTACGAGGTTCAGATGTACATGGGTGATTCTTTTCGCGGATATCTGGGCTTCTTCTCCCCTAGAAAAATAATTTGTACCGGAGGAATCCGCGTATCCACGGACAGCGCTTTCACAAGTGTATGAAGCCCCGCGCTCGCGTGCAGCATCGAGTATCGCAACATGTACCGGAAGGCGCTCGCCTTACACCGGAAGGCGCTCGCTCTTGTGTTTTTCTCGTGTACTTGCTTACTCAACTCGTTTCAGTTTCATGTTTCTCTCGCAAGAATTTTGAAGCTTTAATAGACTCGAAATATTGAGGTTCAAGGTGGTTTAGGTTACGTGCAGAAATTCCTACTGTGATCAGATTCTCTCTTCGTGCAGAATCTTAGCAACGGTGTGGTCGCGCTCCGAACTACTAGTTCAGATATGTTGAATTTTCTTGCATTTGATTACTTGTCGTGGACATGACGTGCGAGACCAGTAGTCACCTCACCGAGGCAAAGGTTGTTCAGTCATTCAATGGGCCCAGAAGCCTATAGGTCGAAATTTTTTCTGTGTTGGGGGAGAGCACTTACTTGAAATGGTCGTTTTTTCTTTGCATGGGAGAAATTTTGGAGGGGTGGGGTGGGGAAAAGCCAGGTAAGCCATCCTCTGGTTACGCCACTGCTTGGGCCACGTTTGTGAGTACCCCATAGACAGAGTTAATTCGACTTTCTGGCGTTTACGTTGAAATCGTTGCTATAAGTGGTGCACGCACGTGAAGCTCCCATTAGCGTTTGTGACGTAATGGTAGAACACTCCAGCATTTCACGCAAATCAGGATATAGAACTACACAATACCTGGTGACTGTTGAGAAGAAACCTGTGCATATGATCCCAGCGAACCGAAATATATCATTATTCCCAAAATCGTTGTGCATGTGGCAGTATTATTTTGATTGAGTTTGTTTTACGAATATGTCACGTGAGTGTTTATGACAGCCATATTCATGTAATGTCTCCTGCTGGAGAAAGCGCAGTACTGTCAAATTATTTAGATCATTCGCAGATGCAGGCGTAACTTGCACGGTGAAGCGCAATGTATTTACTGAAATGAAAACGCCCCAATTTCGTTTGTGATACGTCGGCACAGACATATTCTAATCACGGAGTCTATGCCTATTTGTAATAACGTATGTACCACTTGTCATATTTTCTTAGTACCCATTCTGTGGTGTACGCGATAAAAACAACGAACGTCTTCTAGCTCCTGCATCACCATGTTCACAATAAATCTTCAGTTGGGATTGTAGTTAGCCTATCAACCTAAATTGTGGAAACTTCCTACAGCTTTAAAAACTTTCACTAGTTGTTGAACCTTGCACCTTGTATGTGGAGAACTTCGCGTCACGAAATTGAGGAATAATCACCAACGTGTGGCTAAGAGCGTGTGCACGGCGGGCGCGGAAAAAAGCGACCGGCAGAGCAGGCGAGTCCGTGTCGTTACATCGCCGTGACCGCAGCGACGCCAGTGTTCGTTCTCAGGGCTAACAGACCCTTGGTGACATCCGGTTTTTCGTCCACCGATGTGCCTTAAAAGCATCGGTGGGCAAGAAGAGCTTTAGAGGCCGCTGATTTTCTACACTTTCTTTCCCTAATTTGGCAAAATATATTCGAATAAATGCTCTTTCGAGCTACATAAGAACTATGAGACGTTTTCTTGAACTTTATGCACGTTCCTTTTGTCTGAAAAAAAAAAAAACCAAAGAGATACATTTATTACATTTAAAAGAAACTTGGAACTTGAAAACGTGCTTTCAGTTTCTACGTTAGGTGCCGGTAAATGAGGGGGCCGGAAGTTTGCTGGGGTACAACGCTTGCAATCTTGAAACTGTCTATATAAATGGCTTCCCGTTAGCACTCCACACAATGTGCGCTCCGTGGCGTAGGGGTTAGTTCCGCGTGCTGAGAGTAGGGTGGTTGCTGGTTCGATTCCGCGCGACAAATGCTTCCACCCTGGTTAAATTCTTTGCCATATTTTGGTGTACATTTTCAACGTCACTTCCGTGACAGAAGTACGTCAGCAGAGCCATGGTAGACCCTGGCATAAGATATTTTTATGCTAAAAAAAAGTCACAGCTTTGTCGATGGCAACAAATTGGAAGGTCACGCGCAGAAAGGCAAGGAGATCGAAATGTCCCCCGCGTTTCTCACGCACAAATTACAATTAACGCTAATAAGCGTCTCAGTTGTTACTTCGCTGTGTCTGAAAAGCGCGCTCTTTTTGCGAACGGAGACTGTGCAACGATTTCAGTGACCTTTGAACGCCCGACAACTACAACAGAATCGTTCCCGTGAAACTTTAAGGAATGCCAAGGCATAACGCTACCAAACGTGAGATAAGGGCGCGCAAATGTGCGTTATGCAACACGGCTGCTAGACAAACGTCCAGCCGGAACACTTGGCGTCTCTTTCGTGCCTTGATTGATCCGACGCAAACCAGAGCCGAGATACAGAAACATCTTCAACGGGCTATCTATGCCTTCGATGGAGACACTTCAAAATTGGCATGCAAACTACGCGAGCAATACCTCCGAGTCCGACGTGACATACAAGAGCCAGCGTACTCGTATGCAGGTTCCGAGAACGCGGAGCTGGATCAACCATTCCGGCTCCATTACCTGAAGGCGGCCCTGGCTAAAATGAAGCGGGGAACGGCACCGGGGAGAGACAAAGTAACAGTGAAATCACTTGCCAATCTCCCAGACCAGGTGTACGGCGCACTCCTCGCGTACATAAACACTATCTGGCTTGGTGGGACACCCCTCCCAATCGAATGGAAGACTTCCCTAGTCACTTTCATTCCAAAAACCGGCAAAGCCATCAACACAGATAACCTTCGCTCCATCTTTCTCACGTCTTGTGCGGGAAAGCTGATGGAGACTATGGTGCGAGATCGGCTATCCGAGTTTTTGGAGAACCAACACGTATTTGCTGACACCACGCTGGGATTCCGCCACCACCGGTCCGCACAGGATGTCTTGCTTCAGTTAGACCGCAAAATTACAAATCCCGACGATTACCTCCTTAATGACAAGGTGGTCAGTGCTCGCCCTTGACTTGAAAGGAGCTTTCGTCGACGTCACACATGACATCATTCTGACGCACCTTTTCCAAACCAACTGTGGGCACAACACGTTTCGATACATTAGACAATTCCTCTCTCACCGACAGTCATATATCCGAATACAAATTGAAGAACACGGCCCCTACCAATTAGGAACAAGAGGTACCCCACAGGGCGCGGTCCTCTCACCTCTACTGTTTAATCTGGCTGTGATGAACCTACCGGCTCAGCTGGAGAGTGTTGAAGACATACAACACGCACTTTATGCCGACGACATTACCATATGAGCTAAACTCGGATCGGTAGAAAACAAAGAAGCCAACCTGCAGCAAGCGGCGGAGATTGTAGATAACTACACCCGCCGCTGCGGCCTTCAATGCTCCCCGACCAAATCGGAATTCGTGCACACTCGCTCCTCGCCAAAGTGCACTACCAAAATTGAATTGTCCTTGCAAATTGCACCCATCCCAGAACACGATGAGATCGGAGCACTGGGTCTGTTTATTCACAAACATCGCCGAGTCGATACAACATTGACAAAACTGCGTAAGGTGGGGAAGCAGGTGGGCCGTATGGTCCCCCGGGTTTCCAACAAGCGCGAGGGGTTACGTTGCAGAGACGCCGTGCTGCTTGCGCATGCATTTGTAACCAGTCGAGTCCTCTACTCGGCTTCTCACCTCTACCTGCACAAGTTCGACGAGAACGCCCTTGATGTGATTCTCAGGAAGATGTACAAGCGTGCCCTCGACCTCCCTATAACCACGTCCAACCAGCGTCTTATGGTCCTGGTAATAGTAAACACATCTGCAGAGCTCTGGGAGGCACACTTGACCAATTAATACACGAGACTTTCAAAGACTCCGTCGGGTCGCCGCCTAATAGCCCGACGACACATCCACCGTCCAACAGAGACGGAGGAGCGTGTACGCATTCCAGAAGTCTGGAGATACGCCCTGCATGACTCGCTTGCTGGATTTCGGGCCGACCGGTCGTGCGCTCGCGCGCTCCGCGCGCTTGCGATCTCCCGCGTCAGCGTGGCTCTGGCCGACTGGGCTCGCCCTACGTCATTTCCTGCCGCCGACGACCTTCGACGACAGTGCAGCTCTGACTTACTGGACTTGTTCTACGCCATCCACCGACGCCGAAAGGAGCTCTCGCAGGTGCGCCCCGTCCTCGGACTCCAGTGACCGTGCTCCATCTTTCCTCTCTCTTCTATCCCCTCGGTTTGTCCTCGCTCGCTGTGGCTTACCACCACACGTCTCTTCTTCTCTTCTCCTTCTTCGGCCTTCCCATATCTTTACTCCTATCCTTTTTATCCCTCCTCACCCCCATCCCTCGTGAGCTACTGTGGCGGTGTCGCTCATTGAAGCAGACAATAACGGGGCTCGCTTTTCTCTTCTTTTCTCTTTTTAATAGCCACTTCGCATGGGCCCACTCTTCCGGCCTACATGACACGTGATGACCACAGTGGCAGGCGACTTGCGCAGGCACTAGCTCGCCACTATATGGGAACAAACATAGCATATTTTAAGTGGACGCTTCCGACCCTGTACACGGCTGCAGTCGTTCACCTAAATGTCGCGGTGAGTGGCCTCACATTCAAAGCACAGGACATAACATATGCGGAGGAAGTCGCCATCGCACTAGCTGCCGCAGACCTGGGCTCGCGCGTCATCATTACAGACTCGAGAGGGCATGCCGAAATATTCAACGTGGGTATGTCCTACACCTGGCGTACCGAATCTTACAAAACAGCAGTTACGTCGGGACCCCCGCGTTCCGAAAAATCATAAGGGCTCCAGCTCACATGGGCCTCGAAGGCAATGAAATGGCTGGCGCTGCCGCCCGTGCGCTCACTCTTCGGGCAACGCCTTCAGACCCTTCCGAAATGGATCTCGAACCCGATCCGGCCTTAACATTTCGAGAAATTACTGAATTCTACCGAATTCGGCCATTCAATTTATCCTAAACCCTGTAAGGGCCTTACAAAGGCGGAGGAGCGTTTGCTCCTCTGCCGTTACACCAAAACACTGCTGTGCCCGACAGTTTTCAATTATATCGATCCTGCCTGTGCACGAAAATGCCCGCACTGTGCGGAGAAGTCTTCAGACATCTTCCACATGATGTGGGCATGCCTGTCAACCCCTCGCCTCACCCCAAAACCGAATCCCACCCGGGAAAACTGGGAGGCGGCCCTGCTCGGCTGCTTTGACCTGGCGAGCCAGAAGGCCCTGGTCAACCGAGTCCGAGTCGCTTTGGACGCCAATACGCTTCCGTAATGAGGAGCCCACCTAGTGTTTGTGGAGGGTGGCTTGCACCGGGCCACCACGCACATACTCCCTGTATATAGATATAATGAAGTTTCTCTCTTCTCCGTTCAGGGGCTCTGCGACCACCCGCTCCTCTCCGCGAGGCAAAGTACGCGTGGGAGTTGAGGACAAGTGCCGCCGCGCCCTCACTGCACCGTCTTGCTGATAATGCTGAAAACACGATAGTTCGCCTCCGAGATGCGCATCACCTGCGGGAAGTGGTATATATAAATAACTTTCCGTTCGCACGTTGAAGGACTTGCTACTCGGTGGCTCAGTGGTTAACGCCTCGCACTCGCGACGCAGAGTATTCCGCGCGCTGGAATCTTTTTTTTTGATATTTTTTTCTTTCTTGCATTTTAATATATATATATATATATATATATATATATATATATATATATATATATATATATATATATATATATATATATATATATATATATATATATACGGTGAGAGATGCCGACGACGCCAGCGGCAATATCCAGTCGAGAGTGTCCATATAATTGCTTTCGCAATAATAATAAAAACATGTTCGGCAGCGTACTATCAGGGGTTGGACTGTGGCGCACACGCTCGGTGCAACGGCACAAAGCGCACTTTCAGGAGCGGTGGTGGCAGGCTCCGCAGAAAGAGAACGCCGCTGTGGTGCCGTGCAGGGAAAGCTGTGTGGACGAACTCGATTTGTCAAGAACGAGCGGAGGGAGTTGTGCGACGTAGTCAAGCCGGGCTCGCGTAAGTGCTGAGAATGCAAGAAGGGGCCTCTTCTCGATTGTCAGTGCGGCAGTCTTGTTAGGAAACTACTGCGAGCTCTCTCTTCGACGTCTTCCTCCTCGTAACTTCCTTCGGTTTAATTTATTTTTACGACATCCGATCGGGGCTATACGAACCGCCATCCTCGGGATCTTATTTTCTCTATCTGAAACGCTGCCTCTCTGCTCAGCCTTTTCACAGAATTCTTTGTGGATTCGACGAGTATTTCAGCCTTCGAGACGTCCTTCTTTCGGTAACGAGGAGTTCTCAAAACGAGCCTTTTTGAAAGAACCGAAAGAGAAATTGTGAAGGAGGAAAGCACCAGTCGAGACGCGATCGGGTTGGTACCCCAACCTCGTTTACGAGTATTTCTTTGTGACTGGTCCGTTTTTACGAGTCGATTCTCGCATGCGGTGGCCCTGCTTTTCGGGCGCTTTTTCTTCCGTTACCACGAGTTTTGTTGTTGCGTCACCGTAGTTATCTTTCAAGTGGCAAGTTTATTTGAATGGGCAGAACTCGATTCGTGAAACGGGGACGAAAGCCTAAATCACGTTTCCTTTCTTTTTCTTGTATATATCAGCGATTTTATTTTTGATCGTCTATGCAATATGCGCCGTGAGCATCGTAATGCTTTTGGGAACGCTAGACTTTTCCCCTGCACAACAGCACGACCATGGCTCGTACGTGCCTTTCTTTGCGCCTTGGTGTTCGCACATCTTGTTTCAAGCAAGTGGGACGCGCGTGTATCCCTCGTTGTGCGGCGGCTGGCGGTTTGTTCCTTGTTGTCTGCGTTTAAAGCCTCGCGGCTTTGTCCATCACGGGCCTCCCGCTAGACAAGGTCGCCGCTCTTCTTACACTCACCAGATAGAGGTGAGTTGCTCGTTCTGCCCTGTCTGAAAACCTCCCGTGTGGCCACAATGCGCCCGCTCATGCAGGCAGGGAGACGCGCGCATCGCGTTCCGTTTTGACCGAGCCCGTCATTCATTTTTTATTCGCTAGGCTTCTGGCGCTGCGGTTACCCAAGAAAACTCGACTGCACGGTCAACTTTCGTCTTTATTTTGCCTGATTGGCGTCAACATCGCTGCAAAACAAAGTGTCGCCTTTATCACAGGCAGTCATTGTTTACTGATTCAGTTTGTGGTTCTTGGCGCCACAACGAGATAAGTTACCGCAATGTACACTGGGAAGTTGTGATAGTTATATGATACCACGATAATGGCACGCAGGAGATGTGATCCGAGCGCCGTCCAACCGCATCTGTGTTAACCCGTTTTGCACAACTGACTCGCATCTGCCTACGTTGATACGCTTTAGTTATCGCTGCGCTATCGATCACCCTCATTCCACTCTTTCTGTCGATGTAGTATTCTCGCATTCCGAGCGCAAGTGATTTACGCGGTGTATTTTGGACTGAGCGCCGCCGCTGTATACCCGACGCGGCCAAAGCCATAACTAAGCAGACACACAGTGGCTTTCAGTTACCATGCGATCCGCGGTGTGCTACGAAAAGAAGGCGCCAGCGGAGCGTAGGCCCATGGGAAGCTCACATGCGTACACGTATGGATCATAGGTATGTAGTGTTTTCTGGGCCGCCACTCCTCTGCTCGCACATCTGGCGGGTTTGTGTCCAGGACGGCAGGCGTGTTGCTTCGTCTGTGGCAGTGGAGCCGCGCGCCGGCGAGGCCACAACGGGCTCCACCACCGCGGGTAGAGGGCGTGCCTGGCGCGCGTTGCCATCGCTTGGCCGTCTTCGTCCCGAGCGGAGTAACTTTTAATACCGGCTCGCTTCTGCTGCTCCGGGTCGCCCCGTTATGCAACTTGCAGCTCTCCGTCTTGTTCTTTTTGAGAGGTAACGGCTACCGTCTCCTGGATGTGCTGAAACAAAGCGAACGTATTCTTTTCTGGGGTGCGTGTAATTTCAGTGGTGCAGCTTGTTCCATGCATTGCCCGCCAAACAAACAAAGGCGCTGCGCGCACTACTATTAAGCGATGTGCTCCCTCAGTCATTCCTTTAGGAGTTGGTTAGGTGCAGTGCACAGTAAAGGGATCTTAAAAGTGTGTCATGAATAAATATTTGAGTCCATTTCTTAGGTGCACCGCAGCTATTTGAAAGCGTTAGGTCTTTGAGAAGGTCTGAAGAAGGGCATGTCTGGACCTTCTAAACAAATTTCAAGCATTATTGAATGAATGAATGAATGAATGAATGAATGAATGATCTTTATTGCACTCATATCTTATACAAAATAAGCACAAACTGTATGGTCCCATAGCCAAAGGCTAGTGCGGGTCCCATTGAAAGTATACATAACTGAAACTGTAATAGTTCTACATAAAAATAAACAGAAGTAAACAATTCAAATTGGATATCATCATACAAGAAGTAATGTTTATCTGCTAGCAACAGTCACTTGAATTCGATTGAACATAGAAAAAAGGGAAAGTACCTAACTTGTAGTCAACACAAATATTTGGTGATTAGTGGCGTACAGAACTGAAGAATGATACTTGTAGTTGCAAGTATCAATAGTATGATAGAGTGCGCTTGGACGTATGAAATCGTTCTTGTGCAACCAAAGCGTAGTATAGAACTAGGCTGAGACATTGCAGTATATTATTTGCGTATCCCGTAGAATGAGATACATAGTAAAAAATGAAAGCGGTGCCGGGAGGTTACGTTGATTACACCCTAAAGCTTCTGCATGCAAGAAAACGGCTCGTTAGTAGCAACATGTTTACCGAGTTATGTTGGTAAAACGACACATTATGACTCTTGGGACACCTATCCGCTACACATGCCTGCTTTGAAAAACAATAAATTCCATAAACCACGCACGGATTTAGTTATTGGAATCCTAATATGATCGTGAGAGATGCCGTAGTGGAGGGCTCCGGAAATTTCGACCGCTTCCTTGATGTAGATCTACCTGCATTGTCGCCTCCATCGAAAATGCGGCCGGCATTCGATCCCGCGATCTGCGGATCAGCAATTGAGCAAGTTTGGACAAGCGGCCCCTCACACTAACTTGTACCATGGCATGAGATGCATCTTTGTGGCAGATTTCTTAGTGGAGACCGGACTGGATAAGCGCTTGTGATATATAGCTAGGAGTTGACATATTTGAAATGATGCGTTTGTGCACATACTAATCGTAGAAATAGAAAAAGTTTGCGTGTGAACATGTTATGACAGTGGGAACTGCTTCAAGCAAGCTGTACCTTGATATGTTCTTTCAACTGGTTTCAGCGTGCTGTTAAGGTTTGTTTTTTTTTTTTTTGCTGATTGTTATTTTGGGGGGGGGGGGGCATCCAGCATTTTATTTTTTTCGCTGGAGAACTTAACGATATGGAGTAGCCGAGGTAAAGTGGACCTCTACCTTTCCACAACAAAGCAGATATACCGGAAGAGAACGAGCCCTTTAAGCACTAGACCATCGCGGCCGGTAGCTCACGCGTTTTAAATCTCCGCTTCCCAAAAGTATACAGCTCCCAAAAATGGCACGTCTGGGATGAATTTTCTGTGGTATACCTCTAAAAGTGAACGCTCGATGAATGAAAAGCTTAACATAGCACATCAGCTGTTTTACCAAACCTTCGCCCTTGTCACGTCATTTTTTACGGCTCACACCAGCCATGTGGTTTTCTCTCCCCCCCCCCCTTTTCATTTAGTATATTACCAAAGAAAAGTATTGTATGCTTATTTTCCTCGGTCTCTGGGTACTCAATTGGGTACCATTGTTTTAAAGCCCACAGATCACCACAGTTCGATATTCGCGTCTTAGTTCGATATTCGCACAATAGGAATGAGTTGCTTTCTCGAAGCCCTGAGAGGGGGCGCTATAGTAGTAATCGGAAAACGAGCCAACGAAAATGACCGAGTACTGCTCAAGTGATATGATGCGCATTGCACGGATGCTCGGCTGCGTCTTGGTGTTAAGTGAAAGCTTTTTTTCTTAGTTGTAGCGTGAATGACATTGTGCATTCCTTCAAGTGTGGACATCTTGTAGATCATATTGAAAGTCATTTTGGCGTGATATTTTTGTTGGGCTTCGAATTCATAATTTTCTGCGTTTGTCAGCAGGCATACAATAGAGTTTTGCAAAAGCTTTTTTCATTGGTGCACTCTAGGGACTGAGGAGGCTATATATTCGCGGACTTTCGCCCTCTCATACAGATGTGTGACGAATGTCGCGACTGTTACACAGGAAATCGTTCTTTTTTTATGGTTAAGTTATTAAAGCTCTCTAGAACGGTGCGAATAAAGAAGCCTCAAGAAACCCTTTCGTTCCCAGGTTAGCCGACCTATCCGCGGCACGGCTTGCTCTGCTAATAGAGAGATTAGCACGCGCAATGCCCTACGCAATGTGCGAGAGGGAGCAAGAGTGCTCATGCGCTGAACCTAAGAGAGATGCATGGGTTTGCGCACACCACATCTCGCCGCTTACGTTGCGCCCGCTACAGCCGTTGCGTACCACACAGGCGGCTCTCGCGAGATCTCGCGAGAGCCGCCTGTGTGCCCGGCTGTGTTCTCGGCTGTTGCGCCCGCTACAGATGGCTGTGACCGACAATACTACGCTGGTCGTGGCAGCGAAGTCCGCGTGAAGTTCCGTGCATTTGGAACTTTAACCTGAAGCCAATTAAGTGAGCAGGTGCAGTGGATTGGGATCGCTGCTCAGCTGGAGCGCAGCGTTGGACGACTGGACAACGTCATTGTTATGACCGTCATCGGTAGGCGCCATGCTGTCGCTGAGAAGTGTAGCCGGGCCGCGTTCCCACGCCTGGAACCCAGGTTTTCTTGGAACCAGCGTCGAGGAGCGGCGCTCTTTTAATCCTCAAAGAAGTAGCCGACTCGCCGCTTGTCTATGCCCGCCAGGTATTGTCCCGGCTAGCCGGCGGATGAGACATCATGTCGCCACGAAGCTGTAAGTCGTTCCAGAGGGGACAACAAAGACAGCATATTCCTTTGAAGAAACGGCGACCGCCGCCACAAAGTGCCCTGCTAATTGAGCGGACAGATTGGCGGACCGTTTGATGTCTGCTGTCCGAAGCTTGGGACCCCTCGAACAGCGACATACACGACGAGCAAGAGCCTCTCTGGCGCCACCTTTAAGTGCAGTGATCTTGACTCGAAATTGGATGTTCACGTGCGCCGTGCCTGCTCGTACCTTGCACCGGTTGTGTGTGTGCGATTGGTGTTCCCCGCAAGAAGGAGGAGCCCGACAGGGCTTATAAGGACGCCGCTGAGTGCGGGACGTCGCTCTGGACCAAGAAAAGGTTCAACCACCACGTTCGTAGTTTGTGATGGCTCTGAACTGTGTAGCGGTTCAACCACCACGTTCGTGGTTTGCGAACTCTTAACCTCATGCTGTAAATATTTGTAAATAGTGCCATAAACCTGTTTGTTTTTCGTATCCCCATCTCGTAAGCGTTCGTTTCCTCAACCCGAAGCTACACCACGCTACCACAAGAAACCCTGTTCTGTTTTTCGCATCCTCCAACGTCCTGCTTCTTTCTTCGACAACCACCGGGATCCACAACAACTGGTTGGCAGCGGTGAGATACGACTCGGCACCCTAGGATCACCACAACTGGTTGGCAGCGGTCGGATTCGAAGCTACAAGAGACAACAACAGTCGGCCCAAGAGAAGCAGCTGGCTCGGGACATGGATCACGTATGGGTGAGTGCTTGGCTTTTCCTTTGAGTAAACCAGGTTCTAAAAGAGGGTTAAAATTTAGAACTGGTAGTTAACTTTGCCGAAAGACTCAGTTTCGCCGTTTCGGAAAGTTATTTTGGAAGTAGCGAGCACTCAGTACGATCATGGACTTACGGGAGCTGCAGAAGTCAGACTTGTTGCTGTTGTGTGAGGAATTGGGGATCGATACAAAGGGTTTGGCACGAAAACCCATAATCATTCAAGCGATTAATGATTTGGGGGCTGATGATGAGGAACTAAGTGAAGAATGGGACCTCATCATCGAAAGAAAACTAAGAGCAGCTCAGATGGAAGGAAAGAGTGAAGACGAAAGAGAAAGCCTCAAGCTAAAGTTTTTCAAACAAGACTATGAGTTGAGTAAGAGGCTGGGACTCCAGCAAGGAGTACTTCTCGAAAAGGAGGCAGTGTTCGAGATGTCTAGGTACATGCAGCCATATGAGGTATCATGGGATATGGGCCTGTATCTAAGACTGTTTGAACGAAAGTGTAGTGAACTGAAGTGTGAGCGAGACACCTGGTCTCAAAAGCTACGCACGGTTCTGCCCTGCGAGGCAGCGGATGTTGTTGCGCGACTCAGTGAGCAGCACGCGAACAACTACGAAGTTATTAAAGCAGAGCTGATCAGAAGATTCGGAACTTCTGTCAGCAAAAAGAAAGAAAGACTCGCACCGGAGTCTGAAAGCGAGGCGCGTCGCAAAGCGCCGGAAGTTGAGGCGCCTCATAAAGCGCGACAGGAACAGATTGCGCCAGAGAAGGGCCCGCATATTCTCGAATGCATTCAGGTAAATGATGCAGAGAACGAGGCCGTGGCCGGTCTGGAGGTGGGGACGATGTCGGGAGACGCTCCTTGCGTGGATGAGGAGGGTGCCAGCAGCCCTAATGGGCCCAGTAAGGAGCTGGAAACCTTCTTCGTGCCTCAGGGGCATGTTTCGACATCTTCAAATGTAGGCATGGTTAACGCAGTGGCAGATGAGAGCAAGAACGCCACGCTTCAGCAGTGTAGCGATAACACCGAGCAGCTTTGCAAACATCGCAGAAAAAGGAAGAAGCGGAGGCGTTCGTCACTGCGCAGGCCTAGGTCGGGCCCCACTCCGTCCCAACAAAGACGAAAGGGTAGGCCACTAATACGTTTAAGGAAACGTCAATGGGGCTGTTCATGGAAGCACAAGCGGCGAGCCAGGTGTGGAGGGAGAAAGGGAGGTGCGTCACCCCAACGAAGCGCGCGGTTCAGCTCGACGACTTCGGAAAAGCGGCCTTGCCCAAAGGGTCAAAGTCGAAAGGGCAGAGTGGCTAAATACCGCGCAGGGGTGAATACAAAGAGAAAATGGCACAGGCTCCCTCCGAGCTACTCGCGTCCCTTTCAAATTCTTGAGGGGAACAGGCCGAAGCGGAAAATTAGGTGTGACGGCAGTGCACTGCTTAGAGTTTGTGCATTTTGTACCTTCTGGCGAGCTCGAAAACTGCCGGGACCACGACCCCATCGTGTGCGATTCAAGCGAATGTAGTTAAGAAAAGGGGGTGGTCAGATTGAGTAACACATGCTTATTTCGTATGGTTACTTAGTTTTACTTTGTAGGTGTAATTTCAGTACTTTTAATTTTGTAAGTAACGTAATGCGGTGTAAATTTTTCAGAAGGAAAACCGCCGAACCGAAGGCTGAAAGTTAACATCGATTTGCTTTAATCATTAGGGCTAATATGTACCGAAGGTAAAAACTGGAAAATTGTTATTTTTCTAGTATTTTCAAAGGCTGAGGGTAATTTCGTATGCCTTCACTGTCATGTGGATTTGTCGTGAATTAGCATTTGGGGAAGAAGTTACCATAGGCCGAGTGATTTCATAAATTGATTAAGTTTGGCGCGACACAGTGGAGTTGTCGTTGCGCGCATTAAGAATTGAAGGTCATTGGGACACGATTTTAGCATAAAACTTGTGCATTTGTGAGGTGCTTTTGATGAGTATCGCACCTAGGATTATTTTTGTGTTGTACACAGAGAATTACAACATAACGTAAGGATGAGCAATTAGACAAATTGTTAAGGATGAAGCTTTTGGTTAGTAGTGCCGTGTATTTTGCAACGCTGTAGAACTGAGAGTAATTGAAAACGCTCAAGAGAGCTCAGTGGTTTTTTTCTTCTCAGAGGCGTTAGCACAGGCAAGTAACTTTAACTGAATGAAGCTGCAGAAGGCAGCGATTCTTCCCTCGGTTTCGTTGGCTATATCTTGAGAAGACAATTGATCATTGATCATATGAGCGGATCATTTAAGCTTTCCCTAACCATTGAGGTAGCCCGTTAGGTCAAGGCTTAGGTTAAGATTCAGAAAAGCTAGATAGCTTAATGTTTCCGTTGTCGACAAGTAGTGGCAGCCATAAACAAGGACTGACGTTAGGACAATCTTAGCGCTCGCTGAGTCCGGAACCGAACCGATGCTCTCAGCGGGACAGAGCCGTGTAAGTAGTCAGCGACAAAAAGGAGGCTGCCGTTATATGTCTCGACGACAGTGGCAACGAGTATGATGCGTTCTACTTGAGCCAGAATTTGGGCTCTCGTGAGATAACGTACTGCGCTTCAGGAAATGAATGCGCTTGCCTTGTGTAGAGCATTCATCAGTGGCAGTGTTATCTCAGGGGAGGGCTAAATTTAAAGTAGATACAGGCCATTGTCCCCTTGGCTGCAAACCATGACATCGAAGAACAGTCGCCTTGTGAGGCGGAGCTTGATTCTTCGAAAATATCATTTTGGCATTGGGAAAAGGGCAAATTGAATGGAAACGCTGGCGTGCTCCGTCGCTCTTTCTAATCTATCTAGGTGTGCTCTTAATGAATCAAAATTGATATTTTAGTTTTTTTTTCGTGCATCTTATATGAATTTGTAAGGTAGCACGTCTGGTTTTTCAGCTCAAGTGAGTCCTGAGAGTTCTGAGAGTGAGCTTTTGTTAAAGCTAGTAATTAAAATTGGTTTGTCATCCCTCTTTTGGCTTGGTTTGTTCGAAGGGGGCCGAGTGCTTGCTTGTGCATGTGGTCCAGTTTCAGAAACGGTGTCGAAGATTCGGCAATCACCCGGACCATGCCACAAGCGAAGGCCAGCTCCTGGCATTCAACCACTGACCCTTTCGTCGTCCCTGCGAGCAGCAGTGTTGACCGCTGCCCTCCGTGACTCATCTGGCGAGGGGGAAGCTGTTATGACCGTCATCGGTAGGCGCCATGCTGTCGCTGAGAAGTGTAGCCGGGCCGCGTTCCCACGCCTGGAACCCAGGTTTTCTTGGAACCAGCGTCGAGGAGCGGCGCTCTTTTAATCCTCAAAGAAGTAGCCGACTCGCCGCTTGTCTATGCCCGCCAGGTATTGTCCCGGCTAGCCGGCGGATGAGACATCATGTCGCCACGAAGCTGTAAGTCGTTCCAGAGGGGACAACAAAGACAGCATATTCCTTTGAAGAAACGGCGACCGCCGCCACAAAGTGTCCTGCTAATTGAGCGGACAGATTGGCGGACCGTTTGATGTCTGCTGTCCGAAGCTTGGGACCCCTCGAACAGCGACATACACGACGAGCAAGAGCCTCTCTGGCGCCACCTTTAAGTGCAGTGATCTTGACTCGAAATTGGATGTTCACGTGCGCCGTGCCTGCTCGTACCTTGCACCGGTTGTGTGTGTGCGATTGGTGTTCCCCGCAAGAAGGAGGAGCCCGACAGGGCTTATAAGGACGCCGCTGAGTGCGGGACGTCGCTCTGGACCAAGAAAAGGTTCAACCACCACGTTCGTAGTTTGTGATGGCTCTGAACTGTGTAGCGGTTCAACCACCACGTTCGTGGTTTGCGAACTCTTAACCTCATGCTGTAAATATTTGTAAATAGTGCCATAAACCTGTTTGTTTTTCGTATCCCCATCTCGTAAGCGTTCGTTTCCTCAACCCGAAGCTACACCACGCTACCACAAGAAACCCTGTTCTGTTTTTCGCATCCTCCAACGTCCTGCTTCTTTCTTCGACAACCACCGGGATCCACAACATCATTTACGATGAAGCAAGAACACGATGTTGGCGTGAGGCACCGCGACATATTTGTCGGTTGTGTGCGGGGCGTCGTGTGTGGTGGATGCTTGCGTGTGTCTAATTGTAAAATGCCTGAATGATCGCCTGCAAAGGGATAGTGCTATATAGTCATGCCTTTAGCGTGCATGTGGATGTGCGTCCGTGTTCAGCGAAGCTCAGGTGATTTTTGCACGCACACGGTGCCCTAATCTGCGTGAAAGCAGCTATGACGACGTAAAGAATGACACGTGAAGGCACCGCCGCCAGTGGGGGCATTTTTGTATTTAGCCTTGAGCAACCTCAGTTTAGTTCTTTTTTAGGGGCTAAGCTCCTCATGGCGTCACCTGTTCGTCTCCCGTTATCGTTAGTAACCACCGGTGGCTCATGCCCGAGACAGCGGGTCTGTGCCACAGGGAATACACGTTTAGCGGCGAAGCTCCTTAGGCCGTGGGTCGTGCGTCCTCGATGTATGCCGTAGGTAGCCACCTCTCGTTTAGTTCTTGGCATGTCGAAGCTCATTAAGCCGTGGATCATGCGTTCTTGATCTATGTAGTACGTAGCCACCTCTCGTTTATTCTTGCAATGTCCGTTAGATGGGAGCATTTGTATAATCAATATATGATGAGAAGATGCGACATGGTGGTACTTGGTGTGTTGACTAAACGGACGTACAGACGCACGGATGGACAGATCGACCCATGATTGGACGGACGGGCGGATGCACGAACGGACGCTTCGCCCCACTCATCATTCAGTCCGTGGATATGTTGTAATTTTTTTGTCTCGTGATCTTAGAAAGCGTCCGTAGCAAACAATAAGTGTTAAATTGGCAGTAAACGATCGTCTTCGCCGTCTCTGTCCTTCATGCTGCTACTTCACCTAGCCTCAACACCTCAAACCACTACTCATCTCCGGAAAAGATCTCATGCCTTTATTTGTGCGTTCCATCGTCTATTAAAACTTCATGCCTCCCCACGAGATGGCGTGAAACAACACTCAAAGGTAGGCCTGTTGACGCTAAGGTGCAGTACACGTTTCAGATGTTGCGCTCGGTAAACGCAGCCTTAAACGTACCGTACGCAGCGCGCAGCACGTTGCGGACGTACAACCTTGCTTACAGTAAACCAAAATTCTCTAATATGTTCTCACGCGCTTATCACGGTCACCGAGATGTGGTCCGTCTTTTTTTGCGGCGGCGAGGTATGTTTGTGTACACCGTTCTAGCTGTACAGCTCGTGCACATGTGGCTATAAATTTATGCACTGGCAAAATATACGCGGGCTCGAAATATGCTCCGGCAACCACAGTTTCCTAAATATACACTATAGAGGGAACTCTGGCACTAGTGTCTATGGGAGCTGAAACGCATGGCGCTTCAGCGAGCATGGCAATTATGGGTAGTACACGGATTTGCCTAGTCTTCGTACTTTACGTTCCATTCGGCTTCACGTGGCTTGAAACTGCTTTGTCACGAAACAACAATCGGTTAATGTTCGACAGTTACGGCTCACCACCCTAATATTTGAGGCTCACCAATTCGAATCGGGTCACGAAGTTCAAAACGGTTTCTTCTTTTATTTGAAACAAAACTGAAACACCGCAATAAACGCAGCGACAAGCGCCTGCAAGCACGAAGAATAGGCATATCCATGTGTACTCAATCCCATTTGATGATTGATAGATATGTGGGGTTTAACGTCCCAAAACCACCATATGGTTATGAGAGACGCCGTAGTGGAGGGCTCCGGAAATTTCGACCACCTGGGGTTCTTTAACGTGCACCCAAATCTGAGCACACGGGCCTACAACATTTCCGCATCCATCGAAAATGCAGCGGGGATTCGAGCTCGTGACCTGCGGCTCAGCAGCCGAGTACCTTAGCCACTAGACCACCGCGGCGGGGCTGTACTCATTCCCATGAAACGACCGCAGCGCCCCCTCTAGTTAATTTTCGGAAGCTCTGCAACAGTCGTTGCGACGAATATGGCTCGCTTGAGAAATGTGTGCGAGCTGTTGTGGTGGCTTCTGCTTCGGTCGTGGTACGAACGCTGGGAATAGTGGTTATTTTCTTTCCTTCATCTTCATCAACCACTGCCGACTCTCGCACGCTTCCGAGCGTAACACTCGCAGCGAATCGATGTGGTGTGAAGCAGTTTTTTCCTTTAGTTCTGCGACTGGTTTCCCTGATTTGTGGCGCCCGTTACGTTTGTGCGCCCTATTTATTATTAACATATTTACCATTATATCTCGTCGCTACGAGAATAGCATATCTTTCTTCGTGTGCCATTCTGTAATCGATGAGGCGTATGTAGGTAATATTTTTTTTTTCATATCATTTGTTTCAAAGGTAAATACTGGTTGCGCGCGTATTCGGTGACCTAGTTTTCTTTCCCATTCATATTTCCGTTGTTTCCTAAGCTGTGGATGATTGTCTGCGATGAAAAACGACGACCCACATATAATACAGGTTTAATAATTGGAACAAATACAAAGAAGAGATAAGGAGCGTTGTGCGTAGAGACCTGCTTCGTTCACTTTTTCTCGGAGTCGTTGTGAATGGAAGCAAACGAAACGTCGTCGTTCTCGCTTCATTCGGACGGAACGAGAGGAGCGTCAATACGGTTGTTATCGGAAGTTTCCATGGCACGTGCTGTGAGCGATAAAAAGAACAGCATCGGAAAACGGGGAGAACCGTCGCGATCGTTCAAGCGGCGCTCCCTCCTGTCGGCGTCCAAGATGAAGCGGAGCAGTGAAAGAAAGTTCTGAAAGTACTCGAGACATACGGCGTGTATGCGACGATGGACGGTTGCGCCCTTCGTGGGAAAACAAACTAAAAGGAGTCGAGCCCCGCAATAGTGGCAGTAGCTGCTCGCCGTGGTCGTTCGTCTCGAGGACACGCTTTTCTTTCTCAACTCTGCAATTCAGCAGTCTGGCGCGTATACGCGCGGCTTTACGCAGCGCGAGCTCGATAAACCCCTCCGCTTCGTGGTCGCTATCGCTCAATTCCAGACTCGACTCACGTATGAGCGCACGCGTGTGTTTTTACGGCTCGCGAATCAGCGGTGTGTTTTTGCTTTTTCCGTGCGATTCCTAGGCGAACCGAGGCGCGAGATAGGCGGGCATAACGAGAAAACCAAGAGTCATTTGGATGAGAGAGAAACGAGACGGCGGCCACCGTATAAGCGCGGCAAATCGAACGTCGTCGCTCGAAGGCGCGTCAAGTCCGGCCAGAGGACACGCAACCCGGTCAGAGTGAACGAACTTCATTCAAGGCCCTCATTCAACGACCCTCCGTGCCTGTCGGGCGAGCGAAACCGCCGCCGGACTTCCCGAGCGCGTAGGTGTTTCGACGGGGGCGCCCACACAGTTTCCCTCTCACCGGCGCCCGGTTCGGCCCACGCACGGCTCTGACCACTGTGCGTTTTACGGATAATTTTACGTCTTTCTTTTTTCTTTCAACATCTTGTTTCGTGCGGACGGTTGCTTTCTCTCTGTATCGGCTTGTCTAGCTGTCTCATTCGTTGCCTGTTTTTCTTTGATACCATGCGCGCGCCAGTAATAAAAAATCCGGTTATGCCTCGCACAGCGACGTTGGATGCAATTTCTTCAGGAAGCCCTCGACGAACTGCTTACCACGACTCGCCTTTTTTCCGCGCTGCGCACCTTCGTGCTTTCGCTGTCGCGTCTCGGAACTTCTTTTGCCGCCGACATGGCTTCTCTTTTTCGGGGGCGACAACTTGCCTCGAAGTCTTCGCTCGGCACTGTGCGTAATTTCTGGAAGGAACTTGGTGTCGCCGTTCTGTTCTCGCGCTATAACTATCGCTATGCCCAGACGGGACTGTCTCGTGCAAAGGTGCCCTGTGCTACGTACGGACTTGCTCGCTGATAAATTTTCAGTGGAACCGAGAAACGCCGACGCACCGTCACCTCGAGTTGCTTTGCCACGTTGACGGCTATTTGATTGCAATGTCGCCAAAGTGGTTTGCATTCACGTCAGCGCAGCCTCGTTGTGACTACACGGGCGCCACTCGCCTGAAGTAAACACTCTGAAGTGAGCGCCGTGCCTGCTGTTCATGATGGGTCAGTGCAGTGGCCGACAAGAGCTCAATCTGCGTCAGGGCGCGAGTCTCGACGTATGCGTGTTTGGAAAAAGTTTCGAACGATTTAGAGTACGAGGTACTCTACTATGGGAGAGCATAAAGCCGCCCCTGTACGATTGCTGTGTACTGTTTGTATTGTATGCTGTTAACCTCCAATATACGTCCTGCAGTAATCTTCACACCTTCTGTCTCTGCGGTTGTGCACAGGTGTGGAAACCATTGGTCTCGCTTGTCTGAATACGGAGACAAACGGCAACACTTTTCATAACTTTTGTTGCACTATGCTCTATACCTTTTTTTATCAGAGCTGCATACTGCAAGTATCGCTTTAACTTTAGTGACACAACCTCTTATTGTTCCTTCTTTATGCTGTTACAATTATGATGACGCTTTAATACGCCATGTCATTGGATTGTCAAGATACAAATGCGAGTTTATGGTCACATGTTAAATGACCAGATTTCACGTTACAGCATAGCCCAGTTTTATTCGGAGCGAGTCGCGTAGTGTCGTTTCTTCCCTGTACTTCTGCAAAACCATCTATTTTCGCGTATTTGTAATGTACTCACACATTTTGCATTCGTTGTGCTACTCAGAGGCTGCCACATTTGCTAAGCTGCAGTTCAGTTGCCGTGTACATTGGCTTTATACATATGCGTTGGCTCCTGTACATATAGTTTACTTTCCCGAATCATTAGGTACGAACATACATAATGCATTAGCCGAATTGAGCTGGGGGACCCAATATTAACCACACAAACACCGCCAGCTGTCTGACGAGGTTCCGCAGATAGAACAATATACCTCAGCATTATTTGTGACAGATAAGCTATAAATTTCAGCCTTCTGCTTAGAATAGTATTTATTCGGCTGAGCGTTCACACACTGTATTTGCTGCCAGAAATCGATGTACTCGCAACGTAGAACAGTAGCAGGTTCATTTAATTTCCAAAAGTTACTCTCAGACCTATGTTCTACGAGCGTAACGGATGCCGTTTTACACCCACCTTTTGTACCTAATGTCGTATGGCGATTGTCTTTTAAATGCGAAGCATTTTTTGACGAACTTCGGCGACTTCGAGCGTATCTATCTATCTATCTATCTATCTATCTATCTATCTATCTATCTATCTATCTATCTATCTATCTATCTATCTATCTATCTATCTATCTATCTATCTATCTATCTATCTATCCATCTATCTATCTATCCATCTATCTATCTATCTATCTATCTATCTATCTATCTATCTATCTATCTATCTATCTATCTATCTATCTATCTATCTATCTATCTATCTATCTATCTATCTATCTATCTATCTATCTATCTATCTATCTATCTATCTATCTATCTATCTATCTATCTATCTATCTATCTATCTATCTATCTATCTATCTATCTATCTATCTATCTATCTATCTATCTATCTACTTACGTTTGGGTGCTCTCGTGGTCCCCCTTAACATGGCGTGAACTAAAATTAGCATGGGAGGGTAAGACGGCTTTACGAATATGCTGGCCAAGACATGAATAATGTCACGATACCGTCGCGTACGTCGCCAAACACTCCCCGCCAGACAGTGGCACATACGCACGGGAGGGTATGTGCCACAGGTGATTGATTCTTAGTGACTACCCAGGAACGACGAGAACGCACATCGGTGTTAAGAAATACCCGATATTGTTGAAATCAATCAGACAAATGCAAAGAATAAATGTCAGGGTCCTAGCTGGATTCGAACCCAAGCATTCTGCGTGGCAAGGAAACATTTTACCGCAGACCTACAGACCTACGCCAGGTCTCGGAACTACTTTTCAAATAAACGACAATCTTGGCGAAACGCCAATAGTTGTTGCAGTGCTGCCTACCCAATTTTATAAATATTACATATGTAGTCCTTTGATACAGCCGTCGCGTCGGGTTAACGTAACTCGTGGTTAGTAGCCATGCGCTGAAGTGGATTTATATAGCAGTGTCCAGGGCTAGCATCCTCGCGAGCATCAGTGCTTCATATCATCGTCTGGTGTACGTTCCTAATACGCATGTTCAAGTTGGCATCATTGCGCAAGTGCAAAGAACTCGTTATATAAACATCTGCAGCTGCTAAGCATATGTCCGTGCGTGCAGAATTTTTACATATATTCAGCGTCATTTCATGATGTGTCGCTCAATAAAAAAATTGCAACACGGTCACCTTCCTCCGCATGCTTCGCATAACGTCGATTTCCAGGTACGTGGAGTCTGCCGAAAGTTTTTTTTTTATTTTCTTCAAAATGTTTAATCTTCAAGCTTCTGTGGTTTCAGAGCTGCATGCTTGAATGACGGCGACGTTTGTAACCTCTGTCATTTGCTTCCACTTGTGAGGAAGCCTCTGAAAGCGGCTTTCCTCTTTTCTTCTTAACTATTTCCTTCTTTCCTCTATCTTTTACTCTGTCGTTGAAGCAGAAGCTCGTTGAAGTGACAATAAGATAACATGGAACAGAGAAATTGAGACGTGCACTAAAGAAAAAATTGACGCAAAAATCGAAAACGAGAATAAGCTGAGGGTGCAGGAAAGGCTTGTTCTGGCAGCCTCTAAAAAGGAAATGATAAGAAGAAAAGAGAGGCTTGGCGGGGCTCGGCCGGGAAGATTGCCTTTATCGCGTAATTACGCTGCGACCGGCCATTGCCGCTTCGCCCACACGCAGTCGTCCGAGGTTTCCGAGCCAATGACTGCGCATGCGTGCAGCAGTTCCATGTCCTTTGCTTTCTCCGCTGTTCTTGGTCTCCCTTTCTCAAACACGTGTGTAGCACCGCTTCGGTGGGCACCCCTCGGTGTGAAATTAATTCGATGGAGACACCTGCAAATAGTTTGATCAATGCGCAATAACTCTCCTTTTTCTCTCCGCCAATGCGTCAAGTGCAAGGGTAGAAAACAATATACGCTAACCAGCCGTGCTCGCTCGATGCTGCATCCCCCCTACTTGCCGTTCGAAACCGAAATTTCTTGGCGCCGCCGAAGAAGCAATCTTCTCAGGAGAGGAAAATCCATGGTCAAATTACATGGGTCGCTAAACTTGGAACGAAAAGTGTCGGAAACCTATTGCCACAGGCATCAACGCCCGCCCACTATTGAAGCGCGACTATGTTAGGAGGGGACAAACAACCAAAACAACAACAACAAAAAAACTCAATATGGTTTTATATATGTCAAAGTTAACCATCTACTTACTTTACAGTGTATCTCACACCTGGATGCCTAGAGTTTTTGTTGAGTGCCATAAAGGGGGAGGGATGATGCATCCAAGCAATCTGCTATCACAGCTTGTTCTTTCATTCGGCGCATTGCCAGGTAAACGAAGCATCGCTCACTTTTCCGCGGTGCTTTCGTGCGTACGTTTAGTAGTTTACTTGCTTTTCATGTACTTTTCACTGGTGTGACATTTCAGAGCTCAACTAGCTCACAGAATGTGTAGATAGCTGCTCTTGTGACTGCCGACTGCTTTCGCCTTTGGTGACGGCGAACGCGACATGCTAAGCAACGAGACGCTGTACTCTGTGGCTGCCAAAGCTATATTTTCAAAGCTGCTGTCTCACTGCAGTGGTCTTCGACGATTGTGCAACGTCAGTTTTCGAACCAATATGTTATTGTGATCGTGAACATTTGTCTCACGATTGCCTCTGCTAAGTTTCTTGTGCATGTTGTAAGTACTTCATTTGGCTAATAAAATAGGTCTGCTTCCTCAATATTTGTTTTTTTTTCTCTGCCACATGCAACTAGCGAGGTACAAGGTGCGGTAAAATAACGTTTTAATAACGGCACGTGAAAGGTCAGCAACTAAGAAAATTTTCAATTTCGCGCCATGTAGGGCGAAAGCGCGATGTCGCTGCCGCTTCCGGTTCTGACGTGATATTTCATTTCTTTATTTTTTGCTTGCTGTTTGTTGTACCTTCCTCGCGTAGATGGCGATAGTGGCAACGAGCCGCCGACTACTGGATCCATGGGCTTCTATGGAAGTTACACTACCAGTTTACATATACCGTGGAAAATTTTGGCGATTTGCACTGCGTATTTTATGGGCCTTGCGAAAGAAAAGGATAGAAAAAATAGCGCAAGAATATTGGACAGGAAGGCACGCTAGCTGTAGCCGAAACTTGCGAATCGATATGACGAATTAGAGGCAGTACTGCTTGAAGTATCAGTGAAACGTCTGCGGCTGCAGGTGAATGTTCCCGAGCCGTGATTAAATGTGGTACGTTGTCGATGCTCACGGACGAGTGGCTTCTGCCTGAAGAACTGGGGCCAGCTTCGGGAAAAGTGCTCGTGTATATATTTCTGCCTCCTGCAGCGATAAATTTTCTTTTATGTGGTTGTCCAGTGCCCTAGTTTCTTTAATACGAGGCGTGACGCAGCTACAGTAATACGTGACATTATATCTGTCTCGGTGACCGCGAATGTCGTGGCTTCGACGGCGGCATTTAGGTAGAACGCGTGAAAGAACATCAGGCGGTCGAAAATTCTGGAGCCGTCTACTACGGCGTGCTTCATAACCATGTTATAAGTTATAAGCAACGCAAAAAAAAACTATTTTCCTGGCAAGATGTAGCGTGAGTCGGCTTATGCGAATGCTCGCATGCGCCCCCGTTGCCGCTTCCCGCTGGAAAAGCAAGATATACTAACGCGGATCGAACAAACGAGATGCAACGACCGTTGTCCGGCTGTACGGTGGGACTCGGTGGTTGGCTATGCAAATCAGGCTCGTTTGTCTCCCGGATTGCGTTAATGCGGGTGTCGGTCACGAGGCATCGGCCGGCGTGCCCTCCCTCGCGAGGCCACCGAACTGTTGGAGAGAAGGGAAAGGTCGCGGGCGAACCCGTTCGTGAATCACTGCGGCGCCGATTCACCCTCTCCTCCTCCTGCTTACGCCTTCTCCGCCGTCATGTTACGCTTTGCTTTGATGCACGCAGGCGTGGCATCTGCGAATGTTTTTCAGCTCTAATGCACTCTGTTTGCAGAAGCGCTGAAGACTTCCGCTAACGGGAGGATGTCTGTGCTGTGTAGGGATGAGCAGATGCATGCCACCTTGTATGCCGAAGGTTACGTGTTGTTGAGCAAATTGGTTCATGCTGCGATTCCAGCACAGCTTGCATCCCCGCTCTCCCGCCATGCCATGCTTTGCTTGGACGTTCGGTGGTGAACACACCTTATGGCATCTGCGAATATTTTTTCACCGTGTGCATTGTGTAGTAACGCATTTGCGGAACAGATACACAAACAGGAGAACGCCCGAACAAAGTAGTTGAATGGCATTAGCAAAATGAAGTGATCAGTAAAAGTACAAGTTATTTAACCTCGTGTACAGGCCGCAATAACGAGTGCCTACAAGGTGATCGAAAAATGGAATGAAGACAGGCAAGCAGAGTATATCGACTGATCCAAAAGCAACTGTATATTTCAGGTGGTTTCTGTGGCTCCACATTTTGGAGGTTGCCTGAGAAACCCGTTCGAAGCTATCGCCCTTGCGATCATACATCCTACGGGACATAATTGCGTAATCTATCGTCTACTCCAGCCTTCCCACCTCCCATGTTACGTGCCCTTCGCATTTCTCGGTGCTCTTGCCAAGGATTAAATCACGCCTTTGACACATATCCATTAGCATTCTGCCTGTTGATTCAGTAGATCCATCCATATCTTCTATGTGCGCATTCATATCTGCTAATATAATTTCGTCACACTGTTCTCCTAGCTCGGTTATGTCATTTTCTTTACATTGTATCATTTCTTGATTTTCTTCTCTCTGGCTTTTGCCCTGGTCTACAGGTATAAAAAACCCAGGGGCGTCATCTGCCCTGCCACTTTCTCTTTTAGCCATAAATGTTCCCTGCACTCGTGCTTGACCCTTTTCCAGTCTGGGATTTTATGAATAAATGCCCCCATACCACCCCCCTTTATGCTGCCTTTTGTTCTATTACAATATGTGTCTTTGTCATGGGACAAACTTTACATAAATGAACAAGTATTCACCTGGGATGAGGGCAAGGGGGAGAGGGTCCCGCTGAGAAAAAACGCCGAAGCAAAACGTCCAAACACGCGAAGCAAAACACAGCCGAGGAACTAACACTACTAAATGTAAACGCCAGAAGCATTTTAAATAAGACTGAAGCGCTTGAAAACCTACTCCTTGCACATAACCCTGATATAGTAGCGTTAACTGAGACGTGGCTTTCCCCGGCTATCTCAGATCACGAAATAGTGCCTCCAAATTATTGCATCATTCGAAAAGACCGACCGTCACGTGGTGGTGGTGTGGCGCTGTTGATAAAGAAATCCCTTCCATTCGTACAATTGCCAGATGTGAAGGAAGCTGAGGCGGTGTTCTGCAGAATCATCTGCAACAGCACTGCCATAATTACAGGCTGCGTTTACCGAAGTCCTGACTCGAACGAAGATTGCGTAAGGAACATACATGAGTTTCTGCAGAGCCACGCCCCAAGCCTAAGAATTATCATTATGGGGGACTTTAACTTACCAGACATTAATTGGAACACAAAGGAATATTCATCACATGCTTCCGAAGCGCTGATTGATCTGATGCTAAATTTTAGTCTAGAACAAGTAGTTAGCCAAACAACGCGCTCACAAGGTACTGCAAACAACATACTTGACCTAATACTGCTCAGTGATCACTTTCAACTAAATACATTGCAAACTGGCATTATTGAAGGAATATCCGACCACGATATCCCGATATGCCACCTACCATTATCATGTTCTATTTCGAAAAAGTCCTTTGAAAGCAAAATCATTGACTTTGAGAAATCGAACGACGCTGGCGTTTTGACGTCCCTGGCACATGAGTTCACATCATTTTCAGAATTTGCTTCTGATCCGTCGGCAGATATAAATGTCCTCTGGATAAAGTTTAAGGGCATAATACATGACTGCATTACCAAATTTATACCGTTAAAAACTAGGAAACCAAGAAAATACAGCCCATGGGTAACGCGCGAGGTTATACATGCCAAAAGGAAAGTTAAGAGGTTACGTCGTTCACTGAAGCATACAGAAAGTCAATCAGTCGAGAAATCTAAGCTGATAGGTGCCAAGCAAGAGCTGAAACAAAAGTTGAACCAGTCACGGAAACAATACTTTAATACAATCCTACCAGATTTCCTAAAAAATAATCCACAGAGATTTTGGAATCACTTTCGTGCACGCAATACTTTGGCGCCAGAACGCACTCATGATGAAAATGCTGTCCAGGCTGATGTATTCAACAAGTACTTTCAATCTGTATTTACTACAGATAACGGGTTTCTTCCATCGGTCGTTTCTACAGGCTCCAGCATCGACCCACTTATCATATCTGACTCGGGAATCCTTAACCTTCTACTTGGATTAGATGCTAAAAAATCAAGCGGCCCTGACAATGTTCCAAATGAATTCCTGAAACGATACGCGGAATGGTGCAGCAGATACCTGGGTATTATCTATCGTTTTTCACTATCAACTGCACGTGTGCCAAATGACTGGAGGAAGGCAAAGGTGATACCAATTCATAAATCAGGTGACATAAACTCTCCGTCTAACTATCGACCCATATCCCTTACCAGTACATCATGCAAGATCCTAGAACATATAATTTTAAAACACCTGACAGTATATCTTGAACAAAATCGCATATTAACACCCAGCCAGCACGGGTTTAGACGCGGAATGTCAACAGTGACGCAATTAACGGAAGTTGTTCATGACCTTGCACAGATAATTGACAATCGCGGCCAAACAGACATTATATTCTTGGACTTTAGCAAAGCTTTTGATCGCGTATGTCACAACAAGTTAATAGCAAAACTAGAGGCAATAATTGGCATCGGAAATATTTCTGCTTGGATTGGCGATTTTTTATCCCAGCGTTCGCAATTCGTCCATCTCAATGAAGCATCATCCGACATTGTTCCCATCTCATCTGGTGTACCTCAGGGCTCGGTCTTGGGGCCCTTGCTGTTTTTAATTTATATTAATGACATCATCACTAACATGGAATGCAACATAAAGCTGTTCGCAGACGACTGCATTATCTATAAAGAAATACTGTGTTACGAAGACCACCACACCCTGAACAGACAACTTAACGTGATAAACACCTGGTGTGAACAATGGCAAATGTCTATTAATACCAGCAAATCTGTGTCAATGACGGTGACAAAAAAGAAGAACC
This sequence comes from Rhipicephalus annulatus, assembly GCA_013436015.1. Lineage (NCBI taxonomy): Eukaryota > Metazoa > Arthropoda > Arachnida > Ixodida > Ixodidae > Rhipicephalus > Rhipicephalus annulatus. Next base: position 598,097 of record WOVY01014991.1, on the reverse strand, counting down.
CGTCAGAATTTACTTACTCACTTAATGACACTGAACTAACTAAAGTTTATGAACACAAATACCTAGGACTTACTCTAGCAACCGACCTCAAGTGGAACAAACACATTGCCAACATATCCTCAAAAGCCATCCGTAAGTTGTTCTTTCTTAAAAGGTGCTTGAAGTCTGCTCCCACTCCTATCAAACTCCTCAGTTACACAACCTTTGTGCGGCCAGTGCTAGAATATGCTAACACTGTTTGGTTCCCTCACAATATTACTAACATAAATCAACTAGAAAAAGTTCAAAGAAAAGCGATACGGTTCATCCATAACAAATACAAACGTACTGACTCGCCCACTGAACTTCTAGCATCATCCGGTTTAGACACACTGGCAGGCAGAGCAAAACAAGCTCGTTTAAAATTCATGCATAGCCTTCTGCACAACCACTTCAAAATAATTTCTTCCAAATATATCACCTTCTCTAGATCCCGGATATCGCGTAATAAACACGATAAAATGTTAACTGAATACTTTTGCAACTCCAACACGTTTAAATACTCATTTTTTCCTACAGCAGTTAGGGAGTGGAACAACCTCGACCCAACAGTAGCTGCCATAGAATCATCATCAATATTTTGTGACGCGATAGGAAATAAGCCCCAACCATGAAAAGGGAAAGGAAAAAGTTTCATATTCATGCAAATTCTTTTTTTAAAGGCTTCTTTGTGTTCCATTGGATTGTATTAACCTTGATTCTTCCGTTGTATATACTAATGTTGTATTAGAGAGAACACTTCTTTGTATGACATGCCATTGTACTGTGCACTGCGTGTATTCTGTTGCACTCACGTTGTTATCTGTATGCCCACCTGCTTTGGTCTCCAAGTGAGACTGGCAGTATTGGAAATAAATAAATAAATAAATAAATAAATAAATAAATAAATATTCCCATGCGTAGTCCGGATTGTTAGGTGGTTGTTCCATGTCCCTAAGATGTGTTTCTGCAAAACCGTATACGATAGGCCTCTCCTTACTTAGCTGTTCTTTTATCTCTCCCCACTATCTTTCTAGAGTGCTGTTTATTGTTGTACCCTCCATTCACCAGGATAACTTCAGATTGAGGGCCGCTTTCTGTTTTAAGCACATCGCAAAATGCTTTTGGCATCGTGTGAAGGCAGCGTTTTATAATGACTCGGCTGTAAAAAAAGAGAAAAAAAAAACAGGCTTTAGGCCATGCACTTGCGCGTTGTTGGTAGGTGTACAACTACGGCACTGTAGTTTTATCGATCATGCGTGGAGTCTTAGTTGTGTTTATCTGGCCGTGGTACAGCTACGGAGAATATACGAACAGATAAACTGTGACACTTCGGTGCTTAACTGTACTTAAAATAGAGTTACCATGTGCAACCGTGTGCTTATATTTAAATAAATGCTTTAAAGAGCCCAGACAGTGAAAATTAGTTTAGATGACACGCCTTATATATATTGTCCTTTAATTTCACTGAAAATTGCTTTTCCCGCGGCGGCGCCGGTGGGGACAGCGTGCCGCCTTCTGCCGAGCGGACGGGCGGGACGCCGCCGCGGCGCCAGTGTACTCGTACCTTTATACTGCGTTGCATTGACGCATGCGCGTTTCAGCGCGCCTGCCATCCCTCCGTCACGAAAAGAGGGAGACGAAGTGTTGTCTGGGTAGCGCATCGGCGCGAAATGCAGGGTGTCGCATTTCGCAACGGTTGCCGACGAGTCGCGCCGACGAACGCTGGTCGCGCCTGGCGTCAGACTATAGGGTGCTCACGTTTTGCTAACGTAGCGTCGCTGTGCCCAGCGTGCGCGCGCGTCAATGCTACGTTGGAGTATATTGAGCCCTTCATGATGCGCTCGCCGCCGTTTCGCTAGCTCCATATATACCAAATTTGGAGTTACGTGACGTCAATGAATGACGAAAGATATGACTGGTGCAAACATGATAATCCTGACATGCGCGTCATGTAAGAACATGACAACATACCACGCTCATAGCGTGCTCGCAACCGTTTCGCTAGCTTTACATATACTAAATTTGGTATCACGTGACGTGAATAGATGGCGAAGGTAAGCGACACATCCAAACATGATAATCATCACATCGAAGTCATATACTGCATCACTTATCTTCATCTCGTAACGTTGTGCTGATTTTAAATTGACATATCAGCCTTTCTGATTCGTGCTTCGCATATCGTCGATTGCCGCTGTACTTTGAATCAGCCAATTTTTTTTTTGTAGTATGCAAATGACAAAGGTGTAAATAAGTACTTCAGTCACGCCACAGCAGTGTGTAGCAGGCGGGACGCGAGCTAACCACGTACTTACCAACACAGCAAAAGCGTACTTTAGGACGAAAGCGTGAAAAGAGTCACCCAGGCCGAGCAACCCTATGAAAGGAAGAAAGCGCTTTACTCGCGGGTAATGTTAACGTTGCACAGGCGCCGTGCACCGATTCAGTAGAGAATAGCTTAGGTATCAGCAGTAAATGTATAGTCAACGCATTTTATCCGCCGACAATCGGTTCAGACTGCACGCAACGAAGTGCCGTTGCGTGTATTTGTATACGCGCCGCCGACCGCCTATCCACACTTACGGTGCACAGGCGAGCGCGCGGCAGATGCATTAACAGCGCCGCGTAACACCCATCGTCGGAAGCACGGAAGAAGTGGTCGGAAGCATTGCTCATGCTCGCGCAGCGACACCTACTTTCGACCGCGCGCACCACGTCACGAGTGCCTTACCGTTCTTTTCTTTTACGAAAATCTAGTGAGGCAAAAACGGATACGTGCCGTTCGCGGTCACCATCGCGGTCTCAAATGGCATCGAGGGAGACAGGAATATTGTACATGAAGCTTGCATGCTACTTCGGCAGCTTGTATCTTTCATTGCCGCATGCTTAGTTTTGTGTTTGTTTCATGGGACATGTTGAAGTGTTTTCGGCGCTTTCATCGGAAATAGGTGTTTTTCAATGCTTCTTTTCCCCGCGTGGTGGGCTTGTTTTCTTCGCGGAAGGCTTTCGTGCCGTTCAGGTAATAAGTAAACTTTGGTCGCGTTTCTTTTTTTTGTGTGTGTGTGTGTGCGCTCCTTTTTTGGTCATCTCCTCCTCCTTCTTCCACGCTATTTTCCCGTTCTTCTTCATCTTGTGCTCGTCTTTCCTTGGGCTGTTTATGAGAAGCCATGCTGCTGGTGTGGTTATGTGACACGGGCTGCGCGGTGGTGAGATTGCGAAAGCGCATTCGAGAGCAACGCCGCGCATGGCTTCTGTGGCTGGAATGGTCGGGAGGGCACTTTGAATGCGCAGCTGGCGGGCGAAATTGGATGCCGCCTCACAAAGCCCTTGCGGCTGTTGTTGTTGCGGCCTTTTTACCTGCTTCGATCTGTATATCTCGCTCTCCTTTCTTTTCTATTCTCTCTCCCACCACTCTCATCGTGCCGATGTCTTCATGACCCGTTTCCAGGCGTCGTTCAAAAAAGCAAGTACTGGTATATATATATATATATATATATATATATATATATATATATATATATATATATATATATATATATATATATATATATATATATATATATATATATATATATATATATAGGATTTTTTCAACGTCGTTGACGCTGGACCCGACGTATTGTGGCATTGTATGCAAGAAAGAGGTGACGAAACTTTCACGGAAGCGCCTTTACTTAACGTTTTCAGCTGGTATATATGTAAAGAAAAGTGGATGATAACAGGCCGTAGGCAGGAAGCGAATATCATATGGTGGTTTTGGAACGTTAAACCCCACATATCAATCAATCAATCAAGCAGGAAGCGAACCTGCGACTTTCGACTTACGTTTTTCTTTATTTTTTTCACATTTGCGTTACAATTAGGATTAATACGTTTCCCTATACTTTTCTTGCATTATTGTTCGTTAGATCTTATTATTATTGTGTCTAACAAGAAAAAAAAAACGATCCTGTAAGTATACACATCCTGCTTATATATATAAAAGATCTAAAAGACAATAATTCCAAGAAAAGTATAGGGGTAGCTATCAGACCGAATTGTAATGAAAATTTGAAGAAAGAAAAGTGGATGAAAAGATAACTTGCCGTGGGCAGGAACCGAATTTGCGACGTTCGAATAACTCCAGCGTTTAAATTCGCATATATACCCAGCGAAGTGGCTTGGGGGATAGCCGCCGTGGTAGCTCAGTGGTAGAACATCGAACGCGTTATTCGAAGGTCGCAGGTTCGGTTCCTGCCCGCGGCAAGTTATCTTTATTTATTTACAGTACCTACAGCGCCCGCGAGTGGCATTAGTGTAGGGGGGAGATAACGATATCGAAATGCAGAAAGGTGACAGTCCATTAACACTGAGTCTAACATAAAAGAAATACAGATACATATTAAAGCATCCAATGGTGACACGTAATAAACATTGACGTGTGCGAAGGTACAGCAGCAAGAAACATATATATATATATATATATATATATATATATATATATATATATATATATATATATATATATATATATATATATATATATATATATATATATATATATATATGTATATATATATATATATGCAAAAGAATAACTTCGGTTGCCGCAAGGTTATAAATATGAAAGTAGATGCGCTTTCACATAACAACTGTTTATTGTGCCGACGTTTCGACAGGAACCCTGTCTTTTTCAAAGACCCTGCCTTGAAGACCCTGCCTTGAAGACCCTGCCTTGAAAAAGACAGGGTTCCTGTCGAAACTTCGGCACAATAAACAGTTGTTATGTGAAAGCGCATCTACTTTCATATATATATATATATATATATATATATATATATATATATATATATATAGATAGATAGATAGATAGATAGATAGATAAAAGCAGGCGAAAAAAAAAAGAGCTGAAACGTAGATCGCTAGAGAGATGAAACGAAAGTGTAGGCAACTTTAATGTGTGCTCAGGCTACGTACGATAAAATATGATGTTCCAGCGCAGTGGCGAATGTTTCCCTGGACGCGGCTACAATTTCATGAGGTAGTTTGTTCCATTGCTTAATTGATCGCGGAAAAAATGAATATTTAAAAAGGTTAATTCTGGTAGCGAACTCGCGCACTTTAAGGGGGTGATCAGTACGAGCAGATATATACGTAGGCTCCGATATGTAGTTTTCTTTGTGAATACCCGTGAAACCATGGAATATTTTGTGAAACAGAGATAAACGTAAGAATTTGCGCCTGTCTTCAAGAAGAGGCCATCCTAAAGTACTCCTGATTTCGAAAGACCTTTTAGAAAAGTTGTAATCACCCGTGACGAAACGGGCCGCTCTCAGCTGCACGCGTTCTAGAGCGTCGATGTTTACCTTAGTAAAAGGGTCCCACGTGCTGCACGCGTATTCCAAAAGTGGGCGTACATTCGACATATACAGGATTTCTTTCAGGCTGGCCGGTGCTTGTTTAAAGTTACGTCTTAAAAAGTTTAATGTGTTGTTGGCCTTTGTTACGATGTAATTTATGTGGGCATTCCAAGTCAAATTGCTGAAAAAAATGACTCCTAAGTACTTATATTCTGTTACAAGGGACAGCTGTGTTGTATTCATGACATAGCTTGCCATCAGCGAGTGTCTTTTCTTTGTGAATCTTAAGAGGTTGCATTTGGACAAGTTGAGTGTCATGTTCCAAGTCGAACACCAAGGCATGATTTTGTTCAGATCATTCTGTAGCAGTTGACTATCTGATTCACTTGAAATTTCACGGTAAATACAGCAATCATCTGCATATAACTTCACACGGCAAGACAAGTGTTCAGTAAGGTCATTGATAAATATAAGAAAAAGCAGGGGCCCTAAGACGGACCCCTGTGGCACTCCAGATAATACAGAAACATCAGAAGAGCGGACACCATGAAGTATCACGTGTTGGTTTCTATCTAACAGGTACGCTTCCAACCACTTCAGGAGGGTGTTCGGCAAGTTGAGGTAGGACAGCTTTAGTAGTAACAGGGTGTAAAATACGGTATTGAAAGCTTTCCAAAAGTCTAAAAAGATGCAGTCAACTTGCAAACCTGAGTTAATAAATGCTGCGATGTCATGGCAAAATTCTACAAGCTGAGTGTCGCAAGAAAAGCCAGCCCTGAAGCCATGTTGCGTTGGAATAATGAAGCTATTTTCTTGAAGGTGTGCCATTAAATTTGTATAAACAACATGTTCTAATGTTTTACAAGCAACGCTTGTGAGTGAAATTGGCCTGTAGTTGCACGTTCTTGTTTTTGAACCACTTTTGTGAATTGGAATAACATTTGCAGTTTTCCAGTCCGAAGGTAGAGCACCAACTTGAAGAGATATCTTAAATAACAGTATTAAGAAAGGGGTGACAGACAATGCACAGTTTTTTAGGACAAAATTTGAAATAAAGTCAGGACCGGTAGCCGAGTGGGTGTTTATCTTCCGTAGTAATAATGCGATACCATCTTCAGACAGCTCAATTTCCCTCATCTGAGTAAGCTCTCTGACGTCATGTGATTTCAAAAGTGCGGCTTTTGAGCAAGAAACACGGAGTGAAAATAAGCATTGAAGGCCTCTGCTTTTGCCAAAATATCTGCGCCGTAGGCTTTTTACCCAGTTTTCTTTCTTCACATTTACATTACAATTAGATTCGGTCTCATAGCTACCTCTATACTTTCCTTGGCATTATTGTCTGTTAGATGTCATTCATGTGTCAAAACACGAGAAAATGAGCCCTTAAGTATACACTTCGTTATATATATATATATATATATATATATTGCATAATCGCAAGCTTTGCACAAGTGACCGCCTCCTTCCTCTCCGCAAAAGTTGCAAAAATCTTGCGCGAAGCCCAAAAAAAAAGATAGAGAGGAAAAAGAAATTATCACGAAAGGCTTTCCTCTTGTAAATTCATAGAAATTTCCATTTTTGTGCTTTTTATTGCTGCGCTTCGAAATCGGAAGCGCTTCGGTTGCTGTTTTATTTGGGTTCCTCTGCGATTTCGCGGCCACATCATCTACGGGGCTGTGTTTCGGAAATCGCGGCTATCGTTGTAGTTTATTCTAAACATGACGTTGTTCTTATCTTGAGAGGTGGGATTGAGACATGCATTTGATGTCTTTAGTCGACGGCAAGAACTATAGGGAAGAGCGATTAACAGATATGTTTGGGGTGAATGCGTGTATTGTTAGGCCGTCACTAACCTTTTGTTATTAACTTTAGAGCAGCAAGATCGCATGTTATCAAATCAGCAGCATTTCCCAAGACAAGCAGCACTCCTGCTTGCTGCTATGGCCGCTTATAGTTCAGTGATAAACGCTCGCACTGTTCTGCCCACGTGCAAGCAAGAGCCCTGCGTTGTTGTTTTTTATCGCTCCGTGAATTGGTATGCGCACGCCTCCGAACTACGTGCACGCGTTGTCCAGGAAGCTTTGCACAAGCCGACGTTACACCAGTGCGAAACGGGCGCTTTCATGTAGGCCACGCCGTAATAAGAGCACGGCCTGGTCAATTGAACGCGCTAATAATGGCGGCGCTGCTTCTCTCGGATGCCTCGATCGAGGAGCGACCAACAGCTGGGTCACCGTCGCGCGTCTCGATCGGCGCAGTTCATCCCGTGCAGCCCACCGCGTACGCCTTCCCCGCCGATTACCGCGTCTGAAGGCGTGCGCTGGTTCGGAGCGTGTCACACATCAGCGCTGGATGGGCTGCGGGCGCGCTTCCGCTGACCTCGAGTGGACAGACGATGACGGGGCACCTTGAACTCTATCACTGGCCATGTTTGGCTTCGTAAAGTGGCTCTTACCATGTGTCACCCGCGTAAGGGCATGCTGGCGGGAGTTTGCTTTTTTGAGACACAAAACATGCAAGACAGAAATGGTGAGCCTGCATTGGAAGCCGTCATGTGTGTTGTCTTGCGTGGTCTTTTGACCGTTCCTGCGCTGTATTTACCGCTTTACTGGTTGTCGAGTTCGGTTCACACTTTCGGGTTATGCGACCCTTGACAGGCGAAGCTAATTGAAATGTCTGTGCGACTTGACAAATAGAATGCCGACAAGCTTTTTCCGTAATTTCTTTCCCCAGTACGTCATAAATGTGGCGTTGATAACCCGCGTGATGTGGCAGCCTGATTGAACTGCCACCGGATACGCAGAGTATAACTTTTGAAACTGCGTAGGATGGTCGATAAAGTCGGCACCATAAGGAACGCACGATCGAGTTCCTGAGTGGTCATGATCAGTGTAGCGTTGCATTCCAATGATGATCGTCATCACCATCGCCGTCATCGTGGTGAAGATAATCATGTTTATGATGACGATGCAATTGCCGAGCCACTTGGAGCATTTATTCTTGCTTGTTTTTATGGGCGAAGCTCTTTATACAGTAGGTCATGCGTCCGCGATCTATGCAGCTGTAGTAGTAGTAGTCATCGTAGGAGTAGTAGGTAGCCACCTCTCGTTTAGCCCCCGGAATGTCTGCTGGATGGCGGTACTTCTATATGATGAATATATGATGAAAAGGTGCAAGATGGTGGTACTTCACTATACGGACGGACGGACGGACGGACGGATTGACAGACAGACAAGCAGACAGGCGGTCGGACGGAGTGATGGACAGATGCACGGGTAGACGAATGAGCGCACAGACCGATGCACAGACGGACGGAAGCGCGTATATGGACTGATGGACGCTTCGCCCCACTCATAATCATTCAGTCCGCGGATATGCTGTGATTTTTTGAGGAGCTAGCCTCGATGCATGAAGCTGATGACGATAAAGAACAAGCGTGAGCACACATTCTGCCTGTTGAGGGAAGGATGAACCGCCGTGCCCATGGCGAAGCTCACCCGGTCGACTTCTTCTTTATTCCGAATGCAGGTATCATCCCCTAATGATGATAGCGACTATCTTCGTCGTTCACACAATATTCAACATCCTCCACGCCTCCACAGTGGCGAATGACGACGGAGAACACTCAAATCGCACATGGGTTCTGAGTACGCAATGTTCATCAGTGCGAGTTCCATTTCAGTCCTTGTAGAGAATCATCCGGATTTCTTCTTTCTGCGCTTGGCCTTCCAGCGATGTTTACGGGGCCTGTTCCACGCTCTTGCCAGTGGACGTGTCACTTTCGGTAAACTGCTTTCTACGATCGCTTTCCTTGGGCAGAAAGGTCCATTATGCAGACGCTTCCGCAAGTTTTTGGTGTAGCTTCCTGAGAACTTTTCTTGATTTCTTTCTCTTGCCTGCTCTTGCCTTGGGAGCATCAGCCCTTTCACTCTGCGTTGGTATGGGCTGTCTTATTCGGGGGGTTGACGTGCCAACCACGGCCTTTCTAATCTTGACTTCGGTGGCTTACCCGAAGTGCCGTAGTTTTGATATGTACTGGCAGTAGGCTTCCGTCTTCTCGTTGACTATAACTTTCTCTTTTCTTGATGAAATGGCCTTGATTTCCTTTCATCAGATGTTTGGTTGCACAGACGTGAGGACTGCAATGCAACAAAATCTGCCGTCTTCGGCGTGCAATCATTCTCAAGCTCTGGTGTGTCATCCTTTGGAATTCCAGATGCCTTCTGCTTTTCCTTCGTACAAGTCCCTTCCAGCTCGTGCACATGAGTTGCTATAACTGTCGCGTCTTTTGCTTCATTGATAATGTACGTTGATGGAAGTTCTAAAGTGGCGCGGACCAGTTCTTTGGAAGTAGCGGTTGTTCTGTACGTGCTTGGATGCTCGTTTCGGTGGTGAAATTGGCGACTTGCCGGCTTCCAGCACGTTCAGTAATTCGTCGTGAGTCTCAGTCATTTAGCTTCCGTAGAACAAGGTTGCTGCTGAAGAAGCAAAGGCTAGATGGCGGCGCCACTGCCGAAGAGTCCACGTTAGCTTGTACTTATGTCCAAATCCTTTACCTAATGGCTTCCAAGCGAGCTTGTCGAGCATATAATACGTCTGCGATCTCATACTCTGCTCTGACCTTTGCTAGAATAATCTTGTGCTCGTAAACGTCCGCTTCCCCCATCTCTGCTTCCAAGTGATCGATGTCAACCGCATCCTCTACTTCCTTGTCGATTCTTTTGAGTTCCTCGTACTGCTCATTCAAAACTCGGTGAATACGTCGTAACTCACAGATTGGTGGGCGATCCAATCGCCGAAGACGTTCGACGTCTGCGATTACCTGCGTGACGGCCTTGCGTGTTTGACTCCGCCTTTCGTAGAGGGCCTCCATGATCCGATCCAGTGTCGGAAACGTGAGAAGTCGCTGGCTGGCCGTGTCACGAGGCGAAGTCGGAGTCAACTCGGCATCCATCGCACAGTTTTGCACAACGAATATCTGTCACTTGTCGGGCTGTCTTTCTTCATGATCTTGTGCATATCGGGTCATCGTCGTGAAGGGTGAGTCAGGACTGAGCCGAAGAAAACGTGAGGGTTCCCGTCTCGTGAGCCTCTGCAGATGATGCCTGCACTGACGGGGCGGCACTGTCAAGATGCACGTCGTTGATCTATGGACTGCCTTGACTTGTGAATATCGGGCAGTCGTCTTGAAGGGCGAGTCAGGACGGAGCCAAAGTAGACGTGAGGGCTCCCGTCTCGCGAACCTCCAGACAATGATTGCACTCACGTCAGTCCATGGGTGCTCCTAGTAGTCTTAGTTGCAACCGGAGTCATGCTCCGAGGTCACAGCGGTGGTTAGGCCTCGCACGTTAGCTTTAGTGACGGCGGCTTCACAAAAGTTCCCTAGGCTACGGTACTGTGTTCGAAATTCGTGAAGTGTGCTCCGTCTCACCTCTGAAGGTCTTTTCTCCCGGATTTCGGCACCAAAATTTTGAGGAAAGGACAAACCGCCGTGCCCATGGCGAAGCCCACCCGGACGACTTATTCTTTATTCCGAATGCAGGTATCACCTAATAATGATAGCGACTATCTTCGTCGTTCACACAATATTCAACACTGCCATTACGACACAGAACATGCACTATACGTCATGACGATGAAGCACCCACTATGGTAGTCGTCATTCTGCTGATAAACAAAATACCCTGTAGCGCCACCGACTTTTTCTGGATGGCGCCACGAAGGAAGAAGATGAATCGTGTGGGCAGCAGCAAGGCTGGCGCTAAAAGAGATTTTCTAGGTGACAATACAAGACAAGACAAGAGCGCATAAAGGACCCAGTGTGTTTTTCGCTCTGACAATAGAAGGACGTGTCGAGTGGTTTTTCTCTTGTGTGCTCCGAAATTGGTGACCGCGGACGTTTGCATCAACTAGCAACTTGTGCCCCATCAAACAAAAACACCTGAAGTCGTGCCAACCACCGGCAACAAACATCCGCAAGCCTCAACCAACTCGGCGGACGCCGAGACCGACTGAATTGCTACGGTTACTTCGAACACTATCCGACTTCCACAGTTTTGTGAATCCCTCGGCGTGGTTCATCCAAGCAGAAGCCCGTTTTGAAATCTCGCGGATTACTTCGCAAACTCGCAAGTATTTTCTTGTGCTCGACGTGCGTCCAGCGACCGTCATCGACGAGGTTTCTGACTTTGAGCATTCGTTGGCGCAAGCCCTACCGGAGTCGCCTTACGACTTAATCAAGGCCGCTATACTGGACCGCACGGCTCCCTATAGGAACGCACGCGGTTGCAACAGCTACCCTCAGTCAAACAACTCGGCAATCGACGGCCGAGGCAGCTCCTGCGTTTATTCCTTAATCTTCTCGGACCACGCGCTTCCGCCACAAATAGCACATTTCTCCGTGAGCTATTCCTTCAACGCTCGCGCACCCAAGTCCAAATAGAGCTGGTCAGTGCTTCAACCCCGAGAGCTCGCTACGTTGGCTGACAAGGTTATGGAAGTTGCCAATCCACTGCCGTGGTTGTAGCTGCGCTTCCGACTTCAACATTGCACGCTGTCAACTCTTCACCGACGACGCTGCCCGAGCAGGCATCAACATCGTTTCCTGTCGCTGAGTTATGCGATAGACTGCAGAGGCTTCTCGCTACCACCACAAGCAGGAGCGTTTCTTCTTCTTTGAATCGACGGTGCCGTTCCCCATCTTTTTAACGCTGCCCATCTATCGAGTGCCAGCGCAACAGTCAAGTACACCAGTCTGACATCTGCAGGTGTCACCGCTGTTTTTGTTCCCGCGCACGTCGCTGTCTCCTTTCTTGCGCCTGGCCGGAAAACCGTCCGGCTGACCGCTAGCGGCGACGAGTGGTCACGGGCCCACCCCATGTCGCCTCTTCTATGTCAACGACAAGCTCACTGGGCAACGCTTTCTAATCGACACCGGCGCACAGGTCAGCATTCTACCAGCTACACGTATGGATCGTGCCGCTACTCCAATGCTGTTCTTGCAAGCTGTGAACGGAACAGGCATTCCAGTTTTTCGACAATGCTCGCTTATACTCAACCTGGGACTATACGTAGTTAATTTCGCTGGCTGTTCGTGGTCGCCGACGTTTCTTCTGCCATTATCGGTGCTGATTTCCTCACCGACCGTGGCCTCATTGTCGATGTCAAGCGACGACGTCTATTCGACGCGATAACTTACCTCTCTGTAAAAGGCATTGTTGCGCCGGAAACCACAGCTCTCTCTTGTGCTACAACTTCCGACTAACCCTTCGCGGCTTTGCTACAAAATTTTTGGGAAATCACTGCACTACCGAATTTAAAAAAAAACAGTGTGCCACGACGTACGTCACCACATCGTGACCTCTGGACCTCCTGCCTTTTTCCGACCAATTCGACCTGCTCCACACAAGCTCAAAGGTGCACGTGCAGAATTTCAACATATGCTGGAATTAGGAATTTTTTGCCCTCCCGCAAGTAACTGGGCAGCTCACTCCACATGGTGCCCAAGAAATCGGGCGACTGGAGACCATGCGGAGACTACCGATCTCTAAACAGTCAGATGATTCTGAATTGGTACCCGTTACCCAACATACAAGACTTCACCGCTGATCTGCACGATACCACCAGTTTTTCGAAGATTGACCTTGCCCGTGCCTACCACCGAATTCCGTGGCTGATTCATATATACCCAAAACGGCCATTACAAGACCTTTCGGACTGTTCGAGTTTTTTGTGAGTGCCGTTTGGTCTCAGGAACGCCACTCAGTTATTTCAACGTTTCATTGACAGTGTCACGCGTGGTCTACTCTTCGTCTTTGCCTACGTTGAGGTCTTGTTGGTGGCCCCGCCACGTTGGTCTAGTGGCTAAGGTACTCGGCTGCTGACCCGCAGGTCGTGGGATCGAATCCCGGCCGCGGCGGCTGCATTTCCGCTGGAGGCGAATATGTTGTAGGCCCGTGTGCTCAGATTTGGGTGCACGTTAAATAACCCCAGGTGGTCGAAATTTCCGGAGCCCTCCAATACGGCGTCTCTCATAATCGTATGGTGGTTTTGGGACGTTATACCCCACATATCAATCAATGAACGCTGAAACTTGAGCAATATTGGTGGGCGCTGCGGATTGGTTGGCCGTCTAGGGCAACGTTTGAGGCTGTTTGGGGTATCGTTAAGGCGGACGAACAGACAAATCTACAGACAGACCAAAATTTTTGCGTCGAAGTACCCCGAGAAAGATAATCGTCTTTAAAATGCGTTGCTGTAGCCACCATCGTTTCGCGGGAAATGTGAACTTCCTAGTCATCAAATGTGGCTATGCCATACCGCGCTTTTTCTCTCGCGAACATATGTGTTCAACATGCTGTGAACGTTGGCGACCATGTTGGTCGCCATAGCAAAGGCGAATAAACTATTTTTCTGTCTGTTGCGTTAGTTGTATCCTCCCGGCGATAAATGTCTGGTGCTGTCGCCGAATCACTGGCCGCGTGCTGTGGTTACTTTATCTGGTAGAACACGTCTTGCAAGTGAGCTGAGAATGTGGCCGAAACCTAACCTCATCGTGAAAAAGAAAAAAAAAAGGAGAACGAGGGTGGAAGGGGGTGGGGCGTAGCGTAGTTCGAAAATCTCTTGCCCTTGCTCAACATGTGCACAGTGCTGATCAAGTCACCTTTGTCGCATTGCACTACTACTTTTGATTGATTGATATGTGGGGTTTAACGTCCCAAAACCACTCTATGATTATGAGAGACGCCGTAGTGGAGGGCTCCGGAAATTTAGACCACCTGGGGTTCTTTAACGTGCACCCAAATCTGAGCACACGGGCCTACAACATTTCCGCCTCCATCGGAAATGCAGCCGCCGCAGCCGGGATTCGAACCCGCACCCTGCGGGTCAGCAGCCGAGTACCTTAGCCACTAGACCACCGCGGCGGGGCTTGCACTATTACTTTGCTGAAAAGGATGTCATAATTTGGAAGGGACACAGCTCATTTTCTTCAATTAATCATGCGCCGCATTACTGAGAATATTAGTATGATTGCCGTCTTGTAAAAATTTTACGGGTAATCATTTAGAGCAGTGTATGATATTGCTGGCGCCTTAAAAAAAGAAAGAACTGTGTGCCAGTTTTTTTTTGCCACCCCTACTCTTCAGTTTTTCTAGTCCCTTGATTTTCAAGATCGCCAGCTTTGCAGATCTACATCTGAATTCGTAGAGTATTTCAATGTATTTGTAAAATGCGGCAGATGCTAATGCGGACTTCATTCTTGTTCGCTCAATGGGGTGGTTCAAAATGCTTTCATTTTATAGTAATAACAGTGCTATCGTTTGATTGATATGTTGAACATGAGAGACGCCGTAGTGTAGGGCTCTGGAGCAGCCGAGTATCTTAGCTACCACGGCGGGGCTTGTGCTTGTATACACTGAACTACTTGAATGGTTTGAACTATCAGCGTCAAATCAAACAGCGGGAAGACTTCAAGATGTGCATGCCGCCCACTTATCGCCATGGACAGGCACGCACATAAGCGCAGAGCTGCCGAGCAGGATGCCAACGATTATAACTGTACGGCGTGCACTGTACTGTCTCGAAGGCTTGCCACCGGTCGGGTTTTATTTGACACTGATAGTACATTCTTTTAGTAGATGTAAGCCTTCACTTTTTCTACTGCTCCAAATGTTGTCTTTCGTGCTAAGTGTATGTTTCTTTCTTCCTGAACCGTCTCCAAAATTGCATTTTCGTGCTTTAAAGGTAAACTTTTGCTGCTTCGAAAATTGCTCCAATTTCTATTTAGGCTGTTTTATCCCTGCCCATTCAGTCACACACAGCTGTCGGCATTCTGTCTAGTACTCGGGCAACAGGGAGCTGTCATCGGGCCAGCTCACACGCCCCGCTCGTCCATCGGGAGCACAGCTGGAGGTTTCACAAGACGCGCCAGCAAGCACCTTCAGCCGCTACAACCAGTGGCGACGGCAAGATATGGGCGAACCGGGAAACCACAAATCGGACTAACCTGTTACGAGCAGGAGGGCCAATCTCGAACAAGGGGAAGAGTCGGGGGCGAGGGCGCCAAGTGTCACGTGGTCACATGGCGGGAGGGTGCGTGTACGCATCGTGGCAAAATGTAACTGCGCGAGCCAGTGTTCTGAGTCACAATTCACTGATTCATCGGGTTATTGCTTTCATTCTTTTTGTAAGTGCAATCCTTTTACAGTCACAACACATATAATGCCGCGTTACACCCTCTGGTGGATTTCATACAAGCGTCCCACTACCGTCAGGGGCATTTTTATAGACACCTCCTTCTCGAACTTTCCATTACATCCAGTAATTCAAGATTCGCTGGTTTGCACAAACGCGTTTGAAACGCGCTGTGTTCAGTGCTGCCTCGTGACCCTCGAATCTCGTCTCACGTCTTAATACGATGATGATTGAGCAGATTTATAGCGTATTCACGGTTCACTGAATTTAACCTCTCATTCATTATTATTCACTCCGTGAATATGCAGCATTTTTTCTGCTTATACATTGATTTTCTTGCACGTTTCACACATTACTGTGCACAAAACGCCACCGCGTGGATAGCGCTGATGGACGCTCCAAATTCTCGAAAGTTATCTAGAAATATTCCGGGCGCTGTAGAAAAGCGAGAAACATCGCACCGGATGTCTGTGACGTTTGTATCGGTAAAGATTTGAATCATTATAAAGTTTTTGCCAGCAATCAACGTAAAAACTGATTCTTCGCTTTTCCTCTTACCAACGCTTACTTGACTTCTCACTTAACGAGAAAGCCATCCGCGTAAATTGCGGAAGCAATACTCGTTATTGTTCATTTGCATACCGGTCTTCCGCTCCGCCTGCCCTTCAAGTCTCATTTTACGCGCCGTATATTTTATGGTCGTCTGCCAAGAAAACGAAACCACTACATAACCAACCGTTCGACTTCACTCCACGGCCATTACCAGCCCCGCTGTTGCTGTGATAACCATTTGTTATCGGTATGCACAACCGCTGCGTGCGAACGTTTGTTTATATTGAGCTGGTTCGTTACTTTTCCAATTCGCGAAGATCCAGCGATAGTTCTTGCATGTCTGGGATAAACAATGTCTCGGCTTGCTAGTGAAACCCCAAGGAAAGAAAGGTTTGTATACACCAAACGAGCGGGAAGGTCCCCTGTCCTTGACTATAGCGGTGCGGTTGCCAGCAAAGCCCCCGATGCTTGACTCGCTTTCACGGCTTCTTGCGCATAACATATTCATAATCACGACGAAGGCGACACGCCGCGGTGTCTCGGTATGCGCGAGGACTTTCCCCGAACGGACGCCAACCACGGCCGCTGAAGCGCGCTCATTACGAGATCGAGGGAGCCAGTACTTCGAATCGTGTCTTTGAATGGAACGTCCTGCAGAAACCCGCACACGTTGCGTGGGGCGACCACTGCTACCAGTATGCTAATGATATCTCGGCTTTTTTGACCTCGACAGGTAAACAAACAAAATATAAACGGATGATAAGGCCCCGTGGGAGTTTCTCGTGCTTGCTCTCGCGTCGGCGACCGTATTGAACAACGTGTTGCAGGTGTTTTTATGGCTTACAGTCGCTGCGCGCAATAACAGCGCTGGCCATAATACGTGTCGTAGACCAGCAGTAACGACGTGATATTTATTGTAACGCGATGCATGGGACAGGCGATGGCGGGTCTTGAGGACACGTCCATGGCGCACGTTTTTTTAGGCTTTCGCTGTACTGGCAAATGTGCATGTATAATTTGATTTCACATGGCGGAATTTCATTTCATGCGTCCGCCTAGCGCGCAAGTACACAATCTAGACGTGCAAGGCGGCGTTTGTTGTCAGCGCTATCGCTGCTGGTAAGGACCGCCTAACCTTGGCACGTCTCTACTTTCTCACGCTGCCTTTTATACTTTTCCATAGTTTCTGCACCGTGGATCGAGTTTCCGCTGCCATCACTGCGCACAGCAAACTAACGCCGATGTATCACGACCAGGCACATTGTCTGCAGACCCGCGTGGGCTGTACAGTTGCAGCGACATTATACAGCTGCGGAAGGAAACATGCGGCCACAAATAAACGAACATTGCGCGAGACGCTATCCAATGGGACGGATGATAATAGTCCGGGAAAAATTGAAACGAAACGATTCCTCTTTCATTTAGACAATCGCCGTTCATTTTTCATTGCTCTTGGCTCTCGCAATCGAATTTCAGCGCAGCAGTTTTTTCCCGTTCCAGCAACGCGCGCAAGCTCTGCTCGCGTTGCGCGTCGCGCCCCCTCCCGACGCAGGCGTAATTCGATTTCGTCCCTTTAGCACAAATTGTGCCATGTATCACTTGTAAAGTGGGGGCTTTTCAGCCTGCCGCCCCCGCCGTACTTCCCCGTCCTCCTACGCAGTAACGTGCAGCAGCCCATCAAGAGTGAGGACTTGACGTTATAGTCCCGGACGGCCGCGCATACTGTCGCGTTAGAGGAACCAGAAATGAAAGCTCCAAAAGACAAAATGACAGGCAGAGATGAGTCCATACCAATACCACGTAAAGGTATTTCTAATGGGTTTTTCGTAATGTGTTAAACCGCCTGCAGGTTAAAAAGAAATGGTCTATTGTTCCCAGTTCATAACAGAATGCGCACAATGGCGAAGGTGCCTGAGCAGACCTGTGTTTATAGAAATTTAGATTTGGTACCCGGAAACGCAGCCTTGTGATAGCTACTTCTTGTTTTCGAGTGCGGCAAAAGTCTCTTCGCCAGGGATTTAATAAATGGCGATATTCTGTAGAGTTTATTAGTGCTGAACCTTTGAAGACTTGCATAAGTGTACATCTGCGGAATCGAGCAGCAGTCACATAAGCGGATGATGGACAGAGTGGTAGAATTGTTTGACGACTTAGCTAAGGAATCGGCTATTTCATTTAGAAACAAACCTTTATGTCCAGGCACCCAAACTAATCGTGCTTTTCTCAAATGCGCAGGTACTTAGTGCACGGAACGCCTTTGTTACGTGATTATCAGCACCAACAGAAAGTGCCGCACAGAGAGATAGGGAATCTGTTATTATAACAGCTGATGTAATTGCTGTATCTAACTTGCGTAAGGCGAGCACTACTGCCAGAAACTCAGCCACAAAAACGGGTATGAAATCGGGTATTCGAAGGGAATAAATCCAATTTAAAATCGGGCTGAAAATACCAACCCCTGACTTTTCGTCGTATTGTGATGCGTCTGTAGCAATAATAACGTTCGTTGTAATACGGCGCGGGTGATCTTGTAGTAAACCATCCAAAATATTATGGGGATGTAATTTGGTATTATTGGGAAAAACGTCGTCGAATTGAATTTCCACCGGGGCTGAGTTATCATGACTCGGCATGATGTCGCATATACGTACGTTTAGAGGCTCCAGTAAATTTTGCACAAATATAATGTGTGGGGTGTGAAATCGCGGCCATCTCCCGCTGCCAGCGGCTGCCACGTGATGCTGATGCTAATGCTGATGACCTCAGGTGGATGGCGCTCACCCACAGAAGGGCATGGGCCAATAACCAGGCGGCAGGATACTTAAATGAAACAGAAATGAATTAAAGCCAATCTGAAAAATTAGTTTAGAGATAATACTGCCACGCGCCACCCACAACCGATCGTCGTCTTCCTTCTGTCATTGGCAGGCTTGTGGCCGCCGCTTCCATATCTACAGCTCTATCGTGCGCTGTTTTCCTCTCAAACGAGCTACATTTTTTCTTGCCTGGGGCACCATGGCACAGACAAACATAAACAGACTACATATACTGCAAAAGAAAGCGCACCGAACGACTATTCACATGTTTTCTCATAATTTCTGCTCACAACCTTTACGCATACAATTTAGCTTTCAGATACTAATAATGTCTTAAAATATCTGATGTAACAATCCGTTCATTAGTCCAGCTTAAGAGGGAAACTCACCTATACGCTTTCGGAAATACCGAAAACTGGTTCATTCCATATACACGTTTAGTTATGGGTGAGCAGATGCTCTGTTACAGACTTCCGAAGCTGCTAAACTAGATCATGAAATTGTGGTCGAATCAACTAGTAAGAATACATTTGGACGTTTTTTCTCTCTTCAATAGTTTACGCCAATAGAAAATTGTACGTTTATAATGTTCCTATATTTCTTTCCTTCATTCGAAAAAGGTAATTAAGATATTTACTGTCTCTCTGGTTTCTGAAGTGTAGCATGGGGTTTGTCGCACGTACCAAGAATATTGTACGTTTTCTTTGCACAGCATCCACCGTGTATGTCTTATATAAGAGGAGCCCGTAAAGTGAATACTTTTTGTGCGGTCCACTTTCTTTGTCGGTGTTTGGCAGGAAAAATAGAATAAAATGAATGAAATGATGCATTTTTTTTTTGCTGACGCACAGACCGTGAAAGTATCAACGCAGGCAAGCGGTGGTGAATGACTGCCACGATATTTGAATTAACAACCAAGCATCAGCGCACGCGCTTCTTAATTATCGAGAATGACAACTTAGATATTATCATTTTCTGTCCTTGAAGCTGGAGTGCATGATATATAGGGCTATTAGTGATATTAGGCCACCGTGGTTCATCGCCTCTGGTCTATGCCGCAGCACCATCGATAAGCCTGCGTGCTCTATAGTTAATCAGCGATACATTCGGTTGTACGCAACATTAATACCGATCACTCCCAGTCGCTGTGTTGCCCGTATCGCTGCTTTATGCCTCCCACATTGCGAACGTTCCAAGCTAGAAGTAGGCAGCTGCTTTAACGGGGTCTTACCCCGATCTCACATTTGCAATTTTTGCCACAGTTCTCATCATTAAAGGATGATGGGGCCAACCGCTTAATGAATCGTGACGGGTTTGCATGGGGGCACACGTAGCGTGCTATTCCGGATATGACGAAAAATGACGTAAACAGTGCATAGCGTTCGCACACGTCTGACGTATAATCACTGATAGTCATCGCTTAACAAGTTCCAAGCAAGTCTCCGTAATCTAAAGTGTCTTTTGTCGACTCAGCCCCGTCTTGCGCTGCAGCCGTCACTCGACCCGACACTGATTGACCCAGCAGTTAGACTTTTGACCGATGCCCAACGTAACAACTCATATACCCCTCAGAAACACGTTGCGACTTTCAAAAGGCGTGCCGAGTCTGTCATACAGCCGTCTCAGCCCTCGTCCGCCGCAGCGGCCGGGCTCGGTAACTTCGATGCATTCGCCCAGAGCGCAGGCGGATGCCTCGTCCATCGACGCGATCGCCAAGTGGCTGCTTCCTCCGCTGCTTGGCGTCGCCTCGCCTCGGGCAGCGACAAGCACTCGCTGCGATGCTCTTTATTTTTTGGCGCAGTAGTAGCGAACGACGTCGAGAAGGAAGGATGCCATAGAATGACGGCCGTTTAGCGCCGCTTGGCCTTTAATGACGAAAACGCATCTAGTCCTCATCAAGCGTCGTGGGCGTGTTTTATCGCTATCGTGATTTTCAAACCAGCCCAGATATTAAACAGCTTCATTTCTGGTGGAATGTGCCGCTTCGTGCTTCCTTTGGTACCCAAAAGCGTGCGTGGTTGGATGAGCACTTGCCAATCACGTATGCAACTGTTGAGTCTAGATGGGATTCCAATTACAGTTGAAAAAAAAATCACAGCAGACATGCACAAACATTACGAGGGCTGACGCTATTGATAAATAATCGGAGTAGGGGATTGAAATGTTTATCGACTGAAACAAGTCATACACATTTACGCACGTGCGCAAAGCCTCATTCAAGGTAACCATCTTTGACGATGTCACGCTAGGGGCGCTGAAAGCTACGTTTATATAGTTTTTAGTTGCGAAAGGCCAATGGATTTTCTCTTTTCTTTGATTAAGGAATGATAGCGTACAGAACGAGCATTTCTTCAAGTGCTGGTGTGAATTGGCATCGGCGACTTTAGCCATGCAGCTAACTGCTCTCGCAGTGTTTTGACTTCAGTTTTGTTTCAATGTGCTGTCATTTATTTTGACATCCTGCCCGGGCAACGCCTACTTGTTCTGTGCTGTGCCGCCCCCACAGTGCAAATAAGTTGAAAGTTCTAATTAAGCGAATGAAGAAATGTTACTTTTTTCCGAACTTGCTCGATAATCATCCCTTAAAACCAAGAAAAAAAATCAAGTGTAGCGAATCACAGTTGGCCTCTTCGCCTCGTTCTTGGGCTTCCATGAAGACCTATAACAGGGTCGAGAAAGCGCTGCGTTTCTCTGGTTTGCCAATCCAATAAACATGCTTTCTCTTTACCTTTCTTCTCCTCCCGGCACGCACAGTCCGGCTTCATTATCCTTTATTTCTCCTATTTGTACATCGTCTCGCCAGTGCCTGCAGAATCGGCCCGCCATATTCCTGCCGCTCGTCGTGTCCTCCCTCTGGTGATTGAGGGCCCGCACATTCAGGACGCCGCAATGCGTACAGGTCTTCTACCTATCCGCGATCTCCCTCGCTGTCTGTGACGCTCGCCGTCATGGCGTCTGCCTCGTCATCATCGCCTCTTTCATGCGCGCGTATTGGAGGTCTGGTCTGTGCCAGACATATATATATATATATATATATATATATATATATATATATATATATATATATATATATATATATATATATATATATATATATATATATATTGTGACTTCAATATGCTTGCGCAAGCAGCGCGGCGGCCCGATACTAAGAGCGCTGCATGGACTCTGGCGCCGATTAGCGACAGCAGAAGCACTGGAATTGGATACGGAGGTTTGCTAACCGCTTGGCTTCGCAGTGTATATTATTCAATGTGTGTTCACGGGTGCGTGCTACCATTTGTGTCTTACTCTCGTTCTCGTCTACTCTCTCTTGTTTGTAACCTTTTACTTTATTATTCTTCTTGGTTCCGTCTTCATCGCTTAGCATGAGTGAAATGCCACTCGGATGCAGCGCCATTTCAGGTCGCCCCCGATGAGGCGAGAGAAGCGCAGCCCGTGCTGGTATTTATGTCTAGAGAGGGCAGCCAAGACTCGCCCGACGAGTGCGAAATGTAGAATTAGTCGACGTTGCATGGTTACAGGCACGACTGTTTTACCACTGCTTATTTGACAAATGGCGTCTCTCTTTAACAACGCGTCTCAATGTGGCCGCCGTGTCGCCAAAGCGAGGTCGACATCTTCCCTGCCTCCGCGAATTACGTGAATGAATGCCCAACAGTGAGACCCACCGCCCGCGGACGATTGTTGTTGAGTGTGTAGGTGCAGAAACCACAAAAGGTCAGTTTCTTTGTTTCCTTGAAGTTATGGCTCATACCTATTCTGGGGGAATCGTCAAGAAAGCGTAAAGTACATTTTCCGTAAGCATTACACTAAGTTTAAGAATGGATTTATATTGAAATATAAATGATGTAAGAAAAACCACACATAAAAAGAGAAAATTGGGAAAAATTGAAAAGTTACTTGGAAATATTTTGCTATTTCAAATTTTGAGATGACCACACAGCTGCATTTACTTCATCTAACCAATAACAATCTACGTTAAAACACTTTTTGATGATACACAATAGTAATTGAGGATTACAATGACACACATTTGGGTGCCTCAATAAAATCTCAAACTGCGTTGAAATCATCCCTGTGGCAATGTCCCAAAACTGGGGCACAGTTCCGCCGTCAGTCTAACACCTATTTTAAGAAAGGGAATAACTAGAAGCCTTTCTTTAAGTATAGTGTATCGGCAACAAGATAGAAAACAATGTTTAGTTGTTTCTACTATTTCTCCGCACAGAGGGCTAATATAATTTGACCAGCTCTGTGTAAATATAGATTTAGAGGGGGGACACGGCACCGAAATCTAGTAATAAAAAGTTCGAGCTTTCTGGACTGACGCCACAGGGGTCGCCAGTTGTACGCGTTTCTTCTTTTTTTATTCTCTTCCTATTCACGCGCAACACGACGTAATGAGTCTTGGTCGCGCGTGTGTTTAACGGTGAGACCCCAACCCAGCCGCCAGTAGGCGCAGCAGCAGAGTAAATGAACCGTGAAATTGATCGATCTTCGCGTTTTTAATTAGCGCGCGTAAGCGAAAAATCTGACCGGCTTTTCATACCTGGCCCGTCAGGCTAACCGCGCGTATACGTGCACCGTACTATTGCTTTGGCGATGCTTTCTTGGCACATTCTTCGGGTTCAACGCAAGCTTGTCGTTTGAGCAGCCATCTACAATGTATGCTACGCACCCGACATTTACCGTTCCAGCACGTCTTGGAAAGCCCGCTTTTCTCTCTCTCAACCTTCGAAAAGAAAAGCAATTTACGCCGCGTGGTAATGATAGTGGGTGCCACAGCAGCTTAAGGATGTACCAAGACACCCCTCGGAGGTGTATACGTCGTCGAAATGGGTTTATTTCAGCTGAGGCTGCCAGTAAAGACGTCCCGCGGTGTATTCGGGTTTCTGGAGCAGACGGAGATGTGCCCACTCCGTTTTTTATTCTGCACCGAAGGCCACGCTGGTTCCAGCTTGGCCAATTAATCACGCCAGGGAAACAGGGAGGCGCCTCCGCCCACAGCAGTGTGGCGGCGTGCGTATCAAAAACGCGCCACATTTTGATCGCTGATTTTCCGTGCGCAAATCGCAAACGCCACTTGGCCCTATTTGTGTATGGGTGCGTAAAGCGGTCGAGAGGGGATGCATCCTGCACGACTTGTCGAAACTGGGACGATCGTAACGGGCTGTCACGTTGTTTTGTCTTCGACTGTCGATGATTATCATTTTTTTCCTTGACTAGTAGTACTCTTCTTAGTACATCACAAGTTAGACTGTGGAGTGCACCAAATCGGGGGTGCAGCATGTACGCCTTGCATAATTGCGAACATGCTACAACTGATTATGCTGTGGCTTGCACGGCGAAAAAAAAAACGTGCACCGATATCTACAGACGTCCAACTGTTTCGGAGTTCGTTCGACGGAAACTGTTTTCTTCCGATGTACATTTGTAAGGGTACTTAAAAAAAAAAAAACTGGCAGATCCCACGTATTTTCCGAATTGATGTAATGCGAATATCCACGGAGTGAATGATGATGAGTGGGGAGAAGCGTCAGTCTGTCAGTCCGTTCGTGCGCCCATGCCTTTGTCCGTCCGTCCATCCGTCCGTGGACGAACGGAAGCAAGAACGAATAAACGGATGAACAGACGAACACACGAACAGACGGACGGAAGCACGAACGGACGTACGCATGAATGAACGGAAGCATGGATGAACAGATAGATGGAAGGACGCACGGACGGATGGACAGTAGCACGTACGGACAGACCGATGGACGGACAGAAGCATGGATGGGTGGACGGAAGCACAGACGCACGCACATACGGATGGGTCGACGGAAGCATGGACGGACAGTCGGACGAACGAACTGACTGACGCACGAATGGTTGGACGGATGGATGGATGGACAGATGCTTTGCCTCACTCATAATCATGCGTCGATATGCTGTGAAAACCACTAATGCTATGTAGTTATATCATTTCCAGGGACATATACGCACAATGTCATCTATTGAGTAAGTCATAAACTAGAGGTGGCTACATACTACACACAGAGGATGGAACGACCCATGGCCTAAGAAACTTCTTCCCTAAAAAAAAAAAAAAAAACTTCGGGGCTAATGGTTTGTGTGGCTACCTTGATTGACGTGAGCCACTGCTGTGTATTGTTAGGACCGGCGCCAGGTCTGACAATGGATCGGCGTTCCTTTTGATGTTCCTTTTGAGTCGCCAAACGGGGGGGCGGCCGGTGTCCGCCATGTATTGTTCCCACCTGGCCGGAGGGTGCGGCGTCCTGCCGCCGCGGCGCCGTGAGCAGTTCGGGAGACCACCGGTGCAGCTTCTTCTTTGGAAGATGACGGCGGCGGCGGCGGCCGGGAATCGTCCCGCTAATTGAACGAGTCGTTCGGCACCCTTGGAAGCTTGTTTACGGCGGCCCTTTCGATGGATGCAGTCATCAACTCCAGACCCCTCGCCCAGCGACACACCTTGACGGGGGGGGGAGCCGCGTTCGTGCCACATGGCCGTGCGGTGACCACGCTTCAGTTTTGAACGTTCGCGTGGACCGTGCGTGCTCGTCACCCTCGCGGGTAATGTGTGGTCCGTGATTGGACGGTGCCATCTGTACGCGGTCCCCGATCTAGGGATCTGGGGAGGACAGACCCTTTATAATGAGCCCCCACGGCTCATTCGGTGCTTTTTCGAGTGGAGAACTCGCCATGTACGAAGAACGCCACTATATATCTAAACTTTCTTATTGACCTCTCTCTAATGTAAATAAACGTCTGTTCTCTGTTTTCCCATATAAGCATTGCTTCTCGCGATAAGGGACGAGTCCGATGGGAGCCAGCTACCAACGACGAGACCCACAGGACCCAGACCACAACAACTGGATGGCAGCGGTGGGATCGAGCTCATCGACCAGGAGGCAATGCTGAGACCTGCTGTCTGGAGGACCTAGAGTCGGACAAAACTGCTTCGTGGCATCTCTGACAACACGGGAAGGAACGCGTCCGAATTCATGACTGCATAGGGTGAGTGCACTGCTTTTCTTTGCTGAGATATCACCAGGCTTTGCGTGGGATTGTAAACAAAGCAGTGATTTGGTAACGGTTGACGGAAGTATTGATAGTACGTCAAAGTTTGCTGAGATATCACCAGGCTTTGCGTGGGATTGTAAACAAAGCAGTGATTTGGTAACGGTTGACGGAAGTATTGATAGTACGTCAAAGTTGTTTAGTTAAAAGAGTTAGCAGCACCAAGGACCGCCATGAATTTGAAGGGACTAAAAAAGCCAGAGTTGTTAGAGTTGGCCCGAGAGCTGGGCCAGGTAATTGCCGAGACGAAAAGAAAGCAGGAGATCATTGACGCCATCGAGAAGATCGGGGCAGATGACGATGAGCTGAGCGAATGCTTGGAGGCTATTACGCAAAGGAAAGAGGAGCAGAGGCTCCGTGAGGAAAAAGAGGAGCAGAGGCTCCGGGAGGAAAAAGAGGAACAGAGACGTCGTGAGGAGAAAGAGGAAAGAGAACGTATCGATCGTATGGAAATGAAACGCCTAGAAATTGAACTAGCAAAGGCTCAATCAATGAACGGAGCTAGCGCAGTGGCACGAGAAAGAGAGCGCCGAATGACAGATTTGATGCCATCCTACGCGGTAGGAGGGGACATGGGTCTTTTTCTGGTGCACTTTGAGCGCACGTGCGAGAGGGAAAATTTTGCTAAAAACACGTGGCCCCAGCGCTTGCTTACGCTGCTGCCGTGTGAAGTAGCTGACATTATAGCCCGTATGGGTAAAGAAGACGCAGACGACTATGACAGAGTCAAAGCGAGTCTGCTCAAAAAGTACAGACTGTCAGCGGAGGCGTTCAGGCGAAAATTTCGTGAGATCGAGAAAGCCAAAGACGAGTCATACCCAGAGTTTGCGTACACCTTAAAGGTAAATCTGGAGGAATGGCTTAGAGAGGAGGGTGCGCTTGGCGACGCGGAAAAGACTCTGCAGTGTTTTGCGTTGGAACAATTCTTTCGGCGTCTACCTGAAAACATTAGGTACTGGGTTCAGGATAGACAAGGAGTAGATACTATCACGAGAGCGGCAGAGCTCGCAGAGGAGTACGTAAATCGCCGTGCCCTCGAAGGCAAGGATGTCCCTAGGAGGGAGATTAGTAAATATCGGGCCGACAAGCCTCCGCGATGGACAAAGTCGGGTCGGTATATGCCGAAGGAGGGTTTAGACTCCAAAGGAAGCGGTGATGAGAAAAACAAGAGAAAGGAAGAAGCACCCGAGAAAAGGGCGGAAGGGCAACAGAAAAAGGCGT
Source organism: Rhipicephalus annulatus (assembly GCA_013436015.1). NCBI lineage: Eukaryota > Metazoa > Arthropoda > Arachnida > Ixodida > Ixodidae > Rhipicephalus > Rhipicephalus annulatus. The sequence goes on along the minus strand of WOVY01014991.1, from coordinate 570,871 downwards.
TCGAGGCCAAGAAGCCGATAGTTTGCTATAACTGCCAACAGACGGGGCATATTTCTTTGGGTTGTAAGAACCCGAAAGTTGTGTTAATGTCACTCTGTAGTAATGACGAAAACATGAAATTGCTAGAACCATACATCCGAGACCTAGTCGTGAATGGCCAACCGTGCCGCGTGCTCCGCGATTCGGCCGCCACTATGGATGTAGTGCACCCGTCCTATGTCGAGGAGAGTCAGTTTACAGGAGAATGCGCGTGGATAAGACAAGCAGTAGAGACAAACAGTGCCTGTCTCCCAGTAGCAAGAGTCCGCATCGAAGGCCCTTTCGGTGTTCTAGACACTGAAGCTGCCGTTTCGGCACATCTCCCAGTGCAATACCCGTATTTGTTCTCAAATAAATCAGAGTACTTGCTGCGACAAAAAGGAATTGGGTTCAGTGAGGGTATCGTACAGGCCTTAACTCGATCCAAAGCAAGGGAGCTCGCCGCTCAGACAGTTTGTAAAGATCCGGTGGCAGACGAAACAGCTTCAGCGGCAGAGCCTTCTTTACCTGGCACGAAACTGGACCGCCCTATAATGGAGCCTCAAAACACAATATCTAAAGAAAGATGTAAGAAACCGGATGAATCCGAGGCATCTCGAGAAGTAGAATGCACTATAAAGCTGTTAAATGTAAGTCCTACAGAACTGATAGTGGAACAGGAAAATGACTCCACTCTCCGTAACTTAACGCCAGACGCGAAGGAAGGGGTGGCTAAGCAAAACATTCAGTTCACCAAGAAGGGGGGCGTCTTGTACAGAAAGTACACAAGTCGAAAAGGAGTTCGGTTTAATCAGCTAGTCGTACCGTATCCTTTCCGCAAGGAGCTGCTGCACCTGGTCCACGGAGGTTTGTGGTCAGGGCATCTCGGCATCAAAAAAACAAAAGAATGTTTGTTACGGGAGTTTTACTGGCCCGGCTGCTTTCGGGAGGTGGAGGCATTTGTAAGAAGCTGCGACACGTGCCAACGCGTTGGCAAGCCAGGGGATAAGGCTAAAGCACCTATGAAGCTGGTCCCCATTATCACAGAACCGTTTCGCAGGCTAGTTATAGACACAGTGGGTCCACTTCCTGTAACGCAGTCCGGGTACCGGCACATACTCACAGTGCTCTGCCCGGCCACGAAATTCCCGGAAGCAGTACCGTTAAAGGAGCTCAGCTCGGAGGAGGTAGTTAAAGCGCTTTTATCTATCTTTGCACGTGTAGGCTTCCCCGCAGAAATTCAGTCCGACCAGGGATCTGTTTTTACAAGTGCACTAACCTCGACATTTCTAGAAAAGTGTGGCGTTAAAATCATCCACAGTTCAGTGTACCACCCTCAGTCAAATGCTGTAGAAAAGGTACATTCAGTCATGAAACGGCTGCTACGCGCCCTTTGTTATGAGCAAAAAGAGGATTGGGAGGCTTGCTTGCCCGCAGCTATGTTCGCGCTTCGGATCGCTCCTCACGAATCAACAGGGTTTTCGCCTGCGGAGCTTGTTTACGGACGTGCTCTTCGCTCCCCACTTCGCATTGTTCGAGAATCTTGGGAGGGCCGGGCGGACGACCCTTCGGTAGTAGCATACGTGCTTGAGCTGTTAGACCGACTTCACGCAGCTCAAGAACTAGCGGAGCAGGAAATGCGCAGAGCTCGAAACAACGCTAAGCGCTATTATGACAAGACAGCCCGGACGCGAAGCTTTCGAGTAGGGGAAAAAGTGATGATACTGAAACCCTCACTGAAGAATAAACTTCAGGTCCAGTGGGAGGGACCTGTTGAGGTAGTTCAGAAATTGTCAGACACAAATTACTTGGTTACTGGACTGGGAAGGCGTAAAACGCAACAGGTGTACCACACTAATCTGCTCAAACCGTACCAGCAGAGGCATGCCGTTGTAAACATGTCGCTCAATCAACCGGAAGAAATGCCTATTGATTTCCCGGAGTTAACAACAGAAAACAAAGACATTGGCGAGACTATTAGTAACCTGGTAGAGCAGGCGGAGTTGGAGCCAGATCAGAAAGCGGAACTGAAGGAACTATTGTTTGACTTTAAAGAAACATTTTCAGACACACCTGGCAGAACCAAAGCCCTAGTTCATGATATTGAGCTGACATCTTCGGAACCAATTCGTTCTAAAGCTTACCGCGTTTCCCCGAGGCAACGGGAAATAATGGCCGCGGAGATAAACCGAATGCTCGAGCTAGGAGTGATCGAGCCAGGAGAGAGTGATTACACCTCGCCTCTGATCTTGGTTGAGGTCCCAGGGAAAGAGCCGCGACCGTGTATTGACTATCGGAGGCTCAACTCGATTACAAAGGACCAAACTTATCCAATTCCGCATATTGAGGAAAGGCTTGAGCAAGTCAGCAGTGCCAATTTCATCTCGACTTTGGATTTAGTCAGGGGATACTGGCAGGTGCCTCTAACTGAAAGGGCTAGTAGGCTTGCGGCGTTTATTTCCCCGATGGGAACATTTCGGCCGAAGGTCCTTAGTTTTGGATTAAAGAATGCCCCTTATTGCTTTTCTGGCCTAATGGACAAAGTGTTACAGGGTATGGAGGACTTTGCCCTCCCGTACCTAGATGATATTGCTATTTTTTCTTCTTCCTGGATAGACCACATGAAACACTTGCGAGCTGTGCTATGTCGTCTGCGTGAGGCCGGCTTAACAGTGAAGGTTGCGAAATGCCAATTGGGGCGCGCTGAGGTAGCTTATCTAGGGCATGTAATAGGCCAAGGCTACCGCCGGCCGTCAGAAGTAAAGCTGGCCGCAATAGACAACTTTCCCCAACCACGAACCAAGAAAGACATTCGGTCGTTTCTTGGATTGGCCGGTTATTATCAAAGGTATATCCCGCGTTACTCTGACATTGCAAGTTCCTTGACAGACGCTCTTAGAAAGACTGAACCCCAGACCGTAAAATGGGATGGGGCCAAGGAACATGCATTTTCTACGCTAAAGAAGGCACTAAAAAGTCAGCCAGTGTTGAGCGCGCCTGACTACTCTAAGCCGTTCATTCTTCAGTGTGACGCCAGCGACCGGGGTATGGGTGTCGTGCTTTGTCAGAGGGGAGAGAACGACCAGGAACACCCTGTACTGTATGCCAGTAGAAAGCTTTCTGTTCGTGAGGAAGCATACAGTGCCTCAGAAAAGGAATGTGCCTGCGTTGTTTGGGCTGTGCAGAAGCTAGCTTGCTACATCGCCGGTTCTAGGTTCACAATAGAGACTGACCACTGTCCCCTCACATGGCTACAGTCCATGTCATCGAAAAACGGCCGTCTTTTGCGCTGGAGCTTAGCTCTTCAACAATACACCTTTGATATCCATTACAAGAAGGGTAAACTCAACAGCAACGCAGATGGTCTGAGTCGTTGTCCCTAGTACCCCGAGGGCTTCAAAACGATTTTCTGCTTTCTATCCTCGATTTGAGGCCCACTAGTTTTCTGTATTTATCCAAACATGTGTCAAGTGTTTTGTTTAATGTCTTCAAAAGTGGCTGATGTGGTGTTGCGACTCGGCGGGGGCCACAGGAATAAAGTTGAGGTAGAAGGAAATGACTTCCACAGGTGAATCTAAGTCTGGTGATTCTGAGTAGGGAATTGCCGTGTGCTTGCTCGTGTGTGGGTGTGCTTTCGGCGCAGTTTCCGCAGTTCCTCATTGGTGGTGGGCGGAAAATATGGTGGAGAGGGGTCACCTCATCCCTGCGAGCAACGCCCTCTTGGTCAATGATCATCGGATCCAGTGTTCGGGACAAAAATAATAGAGGAAGAGCCGACAAGCTGCAATACAGATCCCGCTGCACAGTACCTGCTGGCCACTGCACCTCGGGATCTTCTTTCCCCGGCGGAGAGGCTGTTAGGACCGGCGCCAGGTCTGACAATGGATCGGCGTTCCTTTTGATGTTCCTTTTGAGTCGCCAAACGGGGGGGCGGCCGGTGTCCGCCATGTATTGTTCCCACCTGGCCGGAGGGTGCGGCGTCCTGCCGCCGCGGCGCCGTGAGCAGTTCGGGAGACCACCGGTGCAGCTTCTTCTTTGGAAGATGACGGCGGCGGCGGCGGCCGGGAATCGTCCCGCTAATTGAACGAGTCGTTCGGCACCCTTGGAAGCTTGTTTACGGCGGCCCTTTCGATGGATGCAGTCATCAACTCCAGACCCCTCGCCCAGCGACACACCTTGACGGGGGGGGGGGAGCCGCGTTCGTGCCACATGGCCGTGCGGTGACCACGCTTCAGTTTTGAACGTTCGCGTGGACCGTGCGTGCTCGTCACCCTCGCGGGTAATGTGTGGTCCGTGATTGGACGGTGCCATCTGTACGCGGTCCCCGATCTAGGGATCTGGGGAGGACAGACCCTTTATAATGAGCCCCCACGGCTCATTCGGTGCTTTTTCGAGTGGAGAACTCGCCATGTACGAAGAACGCCACTATATATCTAAACTTTCTTATTGACCTCTCTCTAATGTAAATAAACGTCTGTTCTCTGTTTTCCCATATAAGCATTGCTTCTCGCGATAAGGGACGAGTCCGATGGGAGCCAGCTACCAACGACGAGACCCACAGGACCCAGACCACAACAGTATGCGGGAGACTACGGAAGCCACGCGAGCTGTCATGGGCCGCACGTGTCCCTCCTGCCAAGCGCTGGTCGAGACATCGGGCTCATTTAGGGGCGAAGCTTCTCTTAGTTTAACCTTATCCTAAGTCATGCGTAACCGGCAGTATCTCAGGAGCCGCGGTGGCTCGTGCTCGTCGACAGACAGACAGACAGACAGACAGACACAGACACAGGCAGGCAGGCAAAAAAAATGGCAGGCAGGCACGCACGCACGCACGCACGCACGCACACACACACACACACACACACACACACACACACACACACACACACACACACACACACACACACACACACACACACACACACACACACACCGAACAACGGCACAGAACGCACGAAAACGCACGAAACCGGAGCGGCAGTGAAGCCAGCGGTATCTACAAACGTCGGTGATCATGAGTGGGGCGAAGCGTGCGTCTGTATGTCTGTTCGTGAAGGCTTCCGCCCGTCCGTCCGTCCATGCGTCCATCCGTTCCTGCTTCCGCCTGTGTTTCCGTTCATGCTTCCGTCCGTGTTTACGGACAGATGGATAGACGCTTCGCCCCATGCACTCATAATTATTCACTATTTGTATATGCTGTGATTTTTTTGGATTGCGTAACTTCTCTTGCATTTATTTCTTTAAATTGATGACTTTTTCTTTGGTTTTATCTTACATTCTTACAAGTCGTTGTCCAGCTTATAAAAGCGAAACATTTCTTAGCAAACTTCTGCGACTTTGAGCGTATGTATCTATCTATCTTGCCGCCTACGACTTTTAATTCTCCTGGCCGTTTCGATAATGGTATCGATACCAAACTTGGCATGGTACAATATGACTGTATAAAGAACATATATGACTAGTCATGACATTAAAATAATGACATGTATGTCATGAATATAATGATTTACATTTCATGGTCCTGCAGCTCTTGCAGTGATTTTGTTCACGTGGCATGGTGCAAAACTGGTATGGTACGACATGATTGCATGGCGAACACAAGGTACAGAACCTAACATGAAAATCATGACATGCGTGTCATGTAACAACATGACTACCTGCCACGCTCATGATACGCTCGCGGCCGTTTCGCTAGCGTCGCTTATACCAAATTTGGTATTACGGGACGTGATGGGATGACGAAAGTATGATACTCGTGCAAACATTATGAGATGCGCGTCATGTAACAGCTTGACTACATGCTACGCTCATGATGCGCTTGCTACCGTTTCGCTATCTTCACATGTACAAACTCGATATTACGCGACGTGAATGGGCGACATAGGTAAATGACACATCCAAACATGATAATCATGACATGCGTGTCATGTAACAACATGACTACATACCACACTAATGATGCGATCGCGGCCGTTTCGCTAGGTTTACATATGCCGAATATGGTATTACGTGACGTCAATGAGTGACAAAGGTATGTGACTGGTGCAAACATGATAAGCATGAGATGCGTGTCATGTGAGAGCATAACTACATGCCGCAGTCAAGGCGCCAATACATTTCAAGTTGAGGTGGTGCGCCGGCGTTAATTCAGTCGCGTCATGCCGGCGTTGCTACGCCAGGCGCTGGTTTCGCCATATACTCGCAGGCGTGCGCCGCGCTGCGTTTCTTTGACGCATGCGGGTTTCAGTGCGTCCGGTGTCCCTCCTTCACGAAAAGAGGGAGATGCAGTGCTGTCTGGGTGACGCATCGACGTGAATTTCGCGCTGGTCGCGCCTGGCGTCAGACTATAGAGTTCTCGCGTTTAGCTAACGTAGCGTCGCTGTGCCCAGCGTGCGCGCGTGTCAACGCTACATCGGAGTATATTGGGCACTTCATGATGCGCTCGCGGCCGTTTTGCTAGCTCGACATATATCAAATTTGGTGTTACGTGACGTCAATGGATGACGAAAGCATATGACTGGAGAAAACATGATAATCCTGACACGCGTGTCATATAAGAACAGGTCAACATACGACGCTTATAGCACGCCCGCGGCCGTTTCGCTAGCTCCGTATATACTAAATTTGGTATTAGGTGACGTGAATAGATGACAAAAGTAAGCGACACATCCAAACATGACAATCATGACAGGGAAGTCATGTACGGCATCATTTACCTCTATCTCGTAACGTTGTGCTGATTTCAAAGTGACATATCAACCTTTCTTGTTCGTGTTTCGCATATCATTGATTCCCACTATACGTGGGATGTGCCAATTTTACCGATTGCTGTTACGAGGTGCGTGGCCAGGAGCGTGACGGGGGGGGGGGGGCGGGGATGGGGGTAGGTGTTCTCCCAGTTGCGCCAGGGGCAGGGGATGTCAGTCGCAGACTTTGCCGCTCGGCAAAAATAACGCGATTGTGAGCAGACACAAGGACGCGTGTTCCTTGCCCATCCTTTATTCGCGCACACCTCAACGGCCGCCTGTCCGCTTTATGCTACTGTCGTCGTCGCTGCGGCTAAGATAAAGGAGGAACAATATCCTTCGAACAGACCATCGGCGGCAGACGCACCGGCCACACGCCACGGGCCTCCCAAGAAGTTGACGAACGTTGCGTTCCAACTGGAAAGACGTGCGCTGCGCGGTGACCCGCACTATGATGCGTGTTCGGAAACGCGCTTGCCCGGAGCGCCGCTCGCACAACAGAGAAGGAAAGAGTCTTCTTCGGAGCCATCTTTATCCGTCGCGTTTATCGTTCATGGCGTGCTGTATCGCTTCCGCGTTTACGCCGTATGCGCAAGCGCTGGTTGAAGCAATTTTGCGAGCGGCTCGCTGTTTCTCCTGCTGAGCGTATCTGGGAGAGATGCGTCTGCGTATTTTATCTTTGTGTACATAGTGTAGATATATGTGTGTGCGCGTTCGCGCAGGGGCTTCAATCTGTGGCATGAATGAATGAATGAATGAACAACTTTATTTATCCCTTGTTAAAGGGAAGGGGGCAACAGGAAAGGGTGTGGTGGGGATGAACTACTTGAAGTAGTCCTCCTCTACCCTCTCAGCCCACTCCAGGATGGCCTCCTGGATAGCGGGCCTCGAGCTGCGCAAGGCAGCCTCCCACTGCTCCTCACTAGAAATTAGGCGTTTCAGGAATGGGGGAAGAGGGTGCTTAGGGCAGCGCCACATGATGTGGTTCAAGTCTGCTGTGGAAGAGGCACAAAATTTACATGAGGGGGAAGGGTAACAGGATGGATGAATGCGGTGTAGGAGGTAAGGCGAAAGAAAGGTGCGAGTCTGCAGCTGTCGCCACAGAATTTCGCACCTGCGTGAAGATTTGCGCGTGAGTGGCGGGAAGGTTAATCGCTCTAAACGGTAGTGTGTGCAAATATCGTGGAATGAAATAAGGCGATCCCGCGCTGTAAATGGCGCCTCATCCGTAGCGAATTGCGACACATCGGATGCGTGTGCCCGGACTGTGAATCCTCGGGCACTCGCATGAGCCGCCTCGTTTCCGGCAAGGCCCGCATGCGCGGGAGTCCAGATTAGTGCTACAAGTCGATCAAGGGGATGATGCAAAAGTAGGGAAAGGGCTGGCCTAGAAACCCTGCCCGCTCCGAAATTATATATAGCTGTTTTGGAGTCACTGATTATAACGGATGAACTAGGTATTGTCAGGGCCAGGGCTATGGCCGCCTCTTCCGCTTCCTCCGAAGAAGAAGCAAGAACGGAGGCGGCCGCAGCGACCTGGCCGTGAGAGTTGATTACCGATATTGCATAATGATGCCTGTTACCGTAATCGGCGGCGTCAACATAGAGCACATCATTGGAGGAGGAGAATTGTTTTTTGAGGGCCCTCGCGCGCTGCATCCTGCGCTGTTTCTGGTGCTCAGGGTGCATGTTTTTTGGAAGTGGTGGAATGTATAGGTTCTCGTGTATGTGGTGTGGAATGGTGTACTTGACCTTAGTGATGGATGCCGGAGTGACAGAAAGGGTTTGTAGAATGTGTCGGCCTGTCACGGTGTTAGAAAGTCTGTTATACTGAGATGCAATATGGGCTTCTCCTAGTTCAGCAAGGGTGTTGAAGGTGCCAGTACGCATAAGCCTTTCAGTGGAGGTCCGTATAGGCACCCCTAAAGCGAACTTATACGCTTTGCGTAAAAGGATGTCTATCTGGTCGGATTCTGATTTAAGAAAGTGTAGGTAAGGCGTTGTAAAAGTTATTTTACTGATAACGAAGGCTTGGACCAAGCGGAGGAGTTCGGCCTCCTTTAGTCCGCCATGTTTATTACTGACCCGACCCAAAAGTCGCAAGGTATGATCAACGGTGGTGTGAAGTGTCTTTAGTGTGTATGTGTTGAGCCGATTGCTTTGAATGTGTAAACCGAGCACGCGGATCCTATCCACTCGAGTAACTGGTGCGTCATCTAGAATTACCTGTATATTGGATATGTGTTTTACGCCCCCTCTGTGAGATGGTAGGAGAAGTAGCTGAGATTTCTGTGGGGAACATGAAAGATTCATAGACCCTGTAAGTGCCACAACCGTATTTGCCGCAGCTTGCAGGGTGTCTTGAATCTCTCCATCGGAGCCGCCAGTCATCCAAAGAGTGATGTCGTCGGCGTAGAGTGAAAACTTGAGGTCAGGGATAGATCTCAATGCTTGCGCCAACGGCATCATAGAGACATTAAAAAGAAACGGTGACAGCACAGACCCTTGGGGCGTGCCGTAACTTCCCAAAGCGTAAGACTGAGATTGATCTGCGCCTATGTGTATGGTTGCGGTACGGTTGGCTAAAAAAGTAGCTATATAGTTATATGTCTTTGCGCCAACCCCTATGAGATTAAGCTCGCGGAGGATGGCGGAATGAGCAACGTTGTTGAAAGCTCCATGGATGTCCAGACTCAAGATTGCTTGCGTATCTAGGCTGCTGTTGGGTGTAATGATATCATGCTTCAGTCGAAGCATGACATCTTGACATGACAGAGATTTTCGAAAACCCACCATTTCTGGTGGATAAACATTGTTGTCTTCCATGTATTTATTCAGACGGTTGAGTATAACGTGTTCAAGCGTTTTACCAAGACAAGAGGTTAGTGAAATAGGCCTGAGATTGGAAGTGTTCACTGGTTTGTTTTGCTTTGGAATGAAAATTACCCTGGCATCCTTCCAGGAACTTGGAAGGGTGCCAGTGTCAAAGCAGTGATTGAAATAATCTGTGATTGCCGTGACGGAGTTGTCGTCCAGATTGCGAAGTACTTTGTTGGTAATGTGGTCTGGGCCTGGTGCTGACGTTGTGCGCAGAGTGGCCATAGCATGCCGAACCTCTGCTTCCGTGATAGCGGCGCTCAATAACTCGTTGGGCTTTCCAGTGTACTTTGGTGTGTTATACTTCTGAGCAGGAGGCAGATGTTTATCGCGGAGGTCGTCGAAGAGTCCGTTTAGATCGTTTTTGTGAGCATATACAAGTTTCTTTATGCTCTGGTTTTGATGTGTGCGTGATGTGGTAGGGTCTAAGAGGTGGCGCAGTAGTTGCCATGTGCGTTTGCTGTCAAGGTTTCCTTGCATGCTGTCACACACCTGGCCCCATTGCTGGCAGGCCAGTTGTGTGGCGTACTCCTGGATCTGCAGGTCAAGCTTGGCTATTCGGAGTTTTAGCTTTCGGTTGTGCCGTCCTTTTTTCCATCTCTTCAAGAGAGACTGTTTGGCTTCCCACATATGTAAAAGCTTGGCATCAACCGTGGTGAGGGGGGTTTCGGGGGGCAAAGTTGTAGTATGCACCCCAGCATCTGAGTGAAGTTGCTTCACCCATTCTGAGATGTCTTGGATGTTTCTGGGAGCTGATATCTGGCGGGCCTCTCGAAATTTGTCCCAATTGGTGTGACTGATTGGCTTAGGTGCGAAGGGTTTGTGCTTGAAATGTACTGTAGTAGTAATGATGTAGTGATCACTACCGAGATTAACTTGCAAGTTGCTCCATGTAACGTGCTGAATTCTGTGTGTAAGGGTAAGATCGGGAGAGGTATCTCTCGATACGCTGTTTCCTAGCCTGGTTGGTGCATCGACGTCATTATGTAGCGTGAGTCTGTGGTCTTGTATGTGTATCCACAGGGCTCTGCCCTTAGGAGTAGAAACAGTGTGACCCCACAACAGGTTGGGTGCATTGAAATCCCCAAGAATTAAAAGGGGATGGTCTTTGGCAGCGGAAATGGCTTGAGTAAAAAGGGAGTCAAAGCGGTGATGTTTGTCTCGAGGGCGGCTGTAGACATTCAGAAGGTAAAGAGCAGATGTGTTATTCTTATGAGGGATAATCTCCAAAAAATCATGCTCTATATCGACGCCGTCGAAGTGGGAGTGATTTGCAGTGAGGTGTTTTTGAGTAAGAATTGCCGTATCAGGCCGGGACAGCTTTTTAGTTTGGTGGACATTATATCCTGGGAAGCTGACTGGCCCGTGAGTTTCTTGGAGGGCAATGACTTCGGGTAGATTAGAACGGGAGGCAAGGAACTGTTGCAGATGTGCTTTCTTTTTTCGGAACCCCCTACAGTTCCATTGCCAAACCTGAAGCTCGGAGCGAGTCGGGTTATTGGCCATTGTTAAGCGAAGCTGGTGCTGAGGTGGAAAGTGGTGCTATGCTAGGATTATGGGCACTAACTTCAGCTATCCAACTTGTAGTTTGTTGGATATGAGCTTGCACAAGGTCCATAAATTTGTCGAGTGCTTCATGTTTGGCTGCGTAATCTGCACTGAGTTTTTCAACTGCGGTGAGTATATTATGAAATTTAGTTTCTAATGCGGTTATTCTGTCATTATAATTTAAAACTGTCTCCTCCAGGGACTCTTCTGATCGTGGAGTGCTCGGAGTTTTACGTTTGCTGGGGGGAGGGAGAAGTGGTTCGCGTTGAGCACAGGGGCTAGTGTCCATGGGCAACTGTGCAGAGGGTTCAGGTGGGGCTGATGAATGGCACATGGAAGAGGCGGAATGAGAGGGAGGGGCTTGGGTGGTTGATGCGGAAGGAGGACGAGAATCAATTTGAGTGGTAGTAGCGGATAAGTGAAAAGACTCAAGTTGTAATTTAAGCCTTTGAATTTCAGCTTTTAGGGTTGCATTTTCTTTAAAGAGGGTGGAGTCGTTGTTACTGGTGTGATTTGAGGAGCAGCTAGAAGAGGCTGACTTAGCCCAGCCTACCTGGTGTGAGTTGACCGAAGAGTTGGTGAGAGCAGGGCTTGGTGATAGGGCTGGCCAGGCGTCGTCTTGCGTCGTTGAATCGGAGCGACGACCGCGATCTTTACTTTTGCTGGCACTGGAGCGTCGCCCGCGTTCCTTGCTTTTGCTTCGACTTTTCCGCCCGCGTTCCTTGCTTTTGCTTCGACTTTTCCGCTGGCTTGAACCGTGAGTTTGTTCGCGACTAGGAGATCGGTGGATGGGTGGGTCTTGCTTTTCCATGGACCGTGTAGGGCGCGGCTTAAATCGTTGTCTACACAGCGATGAACCTGTTTCATGGTTTCCATTGCACACAACACAAACATGGTCACACTCGTGGTCCATAGGTGCATCTTTTAGTCCACATTTGGGACAAAGTGTGTCACTGGTGTTGGTGCAGACGTCTTGGCGATGACCAATCTGACGGCACCGTGTGCAGGCTTCAACCTTTTGCCTGAAGGGACGGCATCGAAGTGCACAGCCTTCGTAGTGGACGTAGTAAGGAACGATTTTGCCTTGGAATATGATTAGAATGGTTTCAGTGCTGCCCAGGCGTCGTGCACCTCCGATAGTCAGCTTTGGGTTGCATCGGCGGAGGGTCGAGATGATTTCGTCTTCCGAGTAATCGGAAGGCAGGAGAACGGTTCCTCTGCAGGTATCGACGGGATCAGCGACATGGGTGGCGACTTCATGAGGGGTGCCGTTGAAGTTCAGGAGCCGTATGCCATGGTAGAGGTCGGCACGATCCAGGTCTGGTGTGCTAATCAGAACGGTATGGTTGATGGAGTTGACGCGTATTTGGTCAGAACTGGTGCGGTCAGAGATTGGGAGACCCGCCGCCTTGAGGATTATTTGTCTGAGGACGCATGGATGTATCACAGCACAGTTTAAACCTCCACGGACTCTTAATATGATTTTGTAATCACTGCGCGGCAGTGGTGGGGGCTTCGGTGCTGCTCTTGATTGGCGCTCCTGAGCCACTGCATGGCTTGGTGGTGACGAAGGATGCTGGCGTTGTCTTGAGAGGCTCTCGTGGATCGCGCGCCAGGAACGCGCACCATCGACGCCGGCTGCGTCGCGCCCTGTTCCAGCGCTCATGCTAGGGAGAGGTAGGCCTAGCAGCGATACTGCTAGCCGACAGCCCTAAAAGGGCTGCGGCTTGCGTAAAAAAACGTCTTAGTATGGAAAAAGTATCACAGGAAGCGTCGGTAACACTCACATATAGGTCCAGTCAAGTATTCGGGGCGTTTGGAGTGATCAGTTAGCCACAAGAGGAAAATTTGCAGGAGCCAAAGTCACATGCGACCGCTCACCTCCGCGCGCGTCTCAGCTCCCCTTCGTTATTCTGTGGCATGAACGTCGCCCGCTGCTCTCCTTGCAGTTGTATCTTCCATTGATCTTTATATCTGCGCATTATGGAGCAAGATGGACCTGCTTCGTGGTTCTTCCCTTCGGGTGCGTCGTCGACTGGTGCTGCCACGCACACCCGACTTCATATTTCGAGCTCTCTGGGAAAGGGGGACTGTTAACTTTGGAGAGATTGAAGCGCTCTGCATCCGAAACGCGAAGCCGCCCGCGTCGACTCAACTCGGGGAATGCACCGAATCTACGCGATACAGAGTCGCGGTTTTTTGGCTTGTTCTATCGAGAATCCTTGAAGAAGACGGCCGTGTGTCATGTGTAAAGAAAAACGGCTCATCTTCTCTTTGCGCTTGACAATAGATCGTCATGTGGGGTTATGTTTCACCGACTGAACATCTCTCGCGAGAATATATTTGGCTGTCTTTATTGACAAATTAGTTGTGCCTTGTGACTACGTACTCGCAGGTCGCGGTATTGAATATGGATCGGCCGCATATCAACGGAGCAATCGAGGCCCGGGCGCTCGTGTTTAGGCGCACGTTTCATAACCCCGGATAGTCAGAATTTCCGGAGCTCTCTACTACGGCGTCTCCCATAATCGTTGGGTCGTTAAACACTAACAAGCATTGTTAGTTGTACCCAGGGACCAATGGCGTTTCTACGTAGCTTCATAGAACCACCTTAAAGAGCAAACCTGAACAACTTCGTGTATGACTAACGGCTGACGCCACTGAAGAACCGCCAGCATTCGCAGAGTATCAGCGACATAATGAATAGCGTTTCGTTCGACATATCGAACTCGATTGAGGGTCAAAGTAATGTAATGCCTGTCTCTAGCACTGGCACTCGTTATATCTTGCAAGAAGTATATGGCACTCAGTTATATAACTTAATTCAGCACCAAATGTGCAGTGGGCTTTTTCCTTTGGGTGGGACAAGAGTACATGCTTACGGGCTTTTACTTTTTCGCAATCCGCGATACAGTATGTACTTGTTACGATGTGTCCTACGTAGTTTCATCTAGGGACCTTGCACTACGTCGGGGCGACGCGCCACGATGCGAGCGCTCTTTCTCACACGCACCGTTTACTTAGTTCCTTGTTTTACACAGTATCTTTTCGTTGGGTGTGAGGTGTCCTGTGACGAGAACGTAGTCTGCCTCAGGACCTATAAAGACTGCTGACCTGTACCAAGCTAATGGGGGGATGCCGTGGACCAAGATAAAACGGAGCGGCCAGCTCTGTCTAGCTAGTCCTTGGGTCATTACCCCTCTTTTTTTTTTTTGCTGTAATCTTTCTGGTTCTGCCTATCCATAGTTAGTGTCGTTTATATATATATATATATATATTTATATATATATACCGTGCCCTGTAATCCTTAGCGCACGCTTTCTTTGTCTGTGCTCCATCGGGCTGAACGTGCAGCTTTGTTCTCGGTGCCCTAAGCAGAAGGCGAAGAAACAACAGATGCGGAGGTCTACTTCCTGAGCGGTACGGTACGGTGGCCCTTTTCAGTCGCCAATAATAGAACCGAAAGAAAAGTGTGTAGGGGGGGCAGCATGGTGTGTTACCGCTCGGGTAATTTACGTGCACTCTAGCACGAGCGCTGAATTATATATTTGAAGGAGCAATGTGGGCTCGGTTACGGCCGTATACCTTCGCGTGGAACTGCGCCAAATCCACGAAGCCGCGAATTAGGAAACTTTAGATGCACACAGTGCGCCGGTTCCTTTAACGTCTCGTCGAATGCGTGACGCTGCATTACAGTGCTGACACATTGTTGCTGCGTGTCGCACTGTCGTCCTGCACGTAAGTGCACGCTCTTATTGTTGTTTGAAATGGTGTCCTTGACATCTGAAGTGCGACACGAATACACCTGCAAACAGATTGTGCATAGAGAATGATTTCGTTGAACGCAAGTGAAAAGAAGTCTTCTTTACTTGAACAATAAATGCATTCTTTTTCGCCACACAAACCATGAAGCGAGTGCTGAAGACGCTTTTGCACTGCTTGGCCTCTTCAGACGGAAGCTCGGAACGCGTAACATGCACTTACTTTCTTCACTGCATGCTTTCTATCAATGCGCCGAGCACGTAGATGCAGTAGCGCTTAACAAAGGTCACCTGGCGAGCCTTACTCCCTCCCCACCCCGAAAAAAAATCCATTTCTTCGGGCCTGTTTTTATGTAGGCCTCCTTTTGTTCTCGTCTAAGTTGGTGCTGGTTATGATTTCCCCAACGTCCCGGCTATCTGGACAGAGCATTCGATGTGTGTGGGCGTTTATGGTTATATCCTGAGCATGTGCATGCGACGCCGCGCTGCACCGAACTATCGTGACTTTGCGAGGAGCCGTGCTACGACTCCACTATTGTAGCAGTCGTGCGCGCACGCAGCCAACTCTGCGCTAGAGGCATGCAGGATCACCCTGTTTTGCGTAGCGGTGGCTTCTTCTTTTCACCCGCCTTTGGTGCGTGTCGCCATAGATCGGGCGAAGCCCTACTTCGCGCCGAACCTTCTGCTTTTGCTCTTCATTAAACGACTCACCCGTTTTCTTTATGCTTCGCTGCCGGCACTGTTTCTGATCATCATCCCGCAGCTCTGAACACTAAGAGGCAGCCTCCCAGTGACCCGCAATTAACCGCACCTGTCGCGAACCAGTCCGATGAGCACTTCTAACTATAGCGAAATGAAGCTCGTGTCCCAAGTGTACCGTATATGTCTCAGTAAAGGCTTCAATGTAGACTCGTGAAAGTGTGCGGTACATAGAGGTGCTGTACAGGGGCTTAGCCAGATTTTTTTTTTTCGAGGTGGGCTCACTTACCATGTATGTATGTTCGTGCGTGCGTTTGTATCTGTGTGTGTACAAGCAAAATGAAAGATTGTCGCGGCGAGGGGACTGAAACTCCTCCCCCTTTCCTTGGCTATGCCATGGAGTTGTGTCATCGATATTCTATTGGGCAACAAATCGCGCGTATTTTCAACTACGGCCTTGCAGTGTTGCGTAATAATGTGGAATAAATAAAGTTAGCTAACTAAGAGTCGCCGAATTATATTTTTAGATGCTATCTTTTAAAACATTCCATGAATACGTAAAAAGAGCTTTATTTGAACACCAGAGGGACTCGTTGAACGAGGTTCTAAAGCCCCCTCAACATGTTGGGGCTCCACCCAGGTCGGCACAAGAAGGTGGAAACCCTCCGCGATGGCCCTCCGGACAGCCAGCAGTTGTAGACCCAAGTCCGGGCTGTGTAAGCTCTGCCGCCAGGAGTCTTCATGACATAAGTCAACAAGACGATAGTTATAGCGTGAGAACAAAACGACGACACAGAGACAAGAAGGACAGGAAAGACACACCCACATTCGCAGGGCACTGTCAGCATGTGGGTTAGTGAGCAACTCTCTAGGCCACAACGAATACACCCTTCGTGAAAGTCTGGCTCCATCCTGTGATACGTTCGTGGGCAGAGATTGTGGCCGTCTGTAGAGGTCGTACCCTGAGCCCTGTTGGGCCTAGCATTCGGAAGGGGAAAATGCATCCGACTGAGCTTGTAGCTGGACGCAATCTCATGAAACGTTGTCAAGGATCCTTTCGAGGTCATGCCCCCCCCCCCCCCCTAGACGCTTCACCATCCGTGCATTTACGTGCAAGGGTGTGAGCGCTGGCATTAGTATTGACGCCATCAATGCCCACAACGCGCGCTGGAAATAAACAGATATCGTGATAGCCTGTCTGCGACCACTTCAAATGAGGGTGGCCGCCTGCTGCCAAGTCAAACCTCCAGAGAAGGACTTCAGACATTGCTACCCTAAAAGCAGCAATGTCAGCCTCATCCAAGATCCTCAAACCAGCCTTGGTGCTCGACAGTCGCGCCACCTAAGCCACAAAGTGCGCTTCAATCAGCTCATCACCGTGTTGCGCAAACCAAGCTCCATTAGCCGCTCAGTGCTAGTAGTCTGTGAAATTCCCGGAATCCTCTTGAGCCCGACCCTGATTAGCGTATCATTCTTCTTCATCTCTGTCCCTGTCCAGTGCAAATATGGAACCCTATAATTTCACAGTGGCGCAAATAAATGAGTGGTGCCACCATATTTTTTGCTTGCGCATTCTTTCCTGCAGGCGTTTCTTGTAGC
Source organism: Rhipicephalus annulatus (assembly GCA_013436015.1). Classification (NCBI taxonomy): domain Eukaryota; kingdom Metazoa; phylum Arthropoda; class Arachnida; order Ixodida; family Ixodidae; genus Rhipicephalus; species Rhipicephalus annulatus. The sequence goes on along the minus strand of WOVY01014991.1, from coordinate 553,623 downwards.
TCCAGGAAGCATGATGCACGCACCATGGGTGCTTTGTTCTCACTGAATGAATAATATTGCCTTTTTTTAGGTGGACAATTTTTGATTTCGGTTTCTGGGTGCCAAAATGGGCTTTGACGTAGCAGTGTAGGGGGCTTTGATTCCACAGGAATAGAACACACGTCACGCTGATTATCGTCTGCTCTCCTATAGACGTCCCACACAAGCACCTGCAAAACTAAAGTCCAGCAGCCTCAATGCTTCGACGGTACGTACGTAGCGGAGGCCTCCAGAGGTCCCTCACTTTACTGCAATATGCGTGCGCATGGGAGGGGGCAAAAGAACGGCCACTTCTGTAGTCACCGATTGGAGGGGGGGGGGGGTGACGTCACTGCAACTTTCGTTGGCCTTTTTAGAGAGCGACAGTTCTGGACGCGCTTGCGATGGGCTTCGGTAGGGAAAATAAGCATTTAGGTACACTTTGGAGGTCAATTTTAATATATTCTAAATGTTCGCTGCGTCCGACCATTCGTGTGGAGTGTCCTAGCATACATGAGGAACCCGCCAGAGTCTTGTTTTAGCCTCGAAGTTCGGTGGCACCACCCGTTTTGATGTCCGTTTGCACCTCAAGCACGTTTACACGCGTTAGCGTTCCAGGCTGGCGTTGATTTTGATGCATACCAACTGAAAAGTTAAACGTTACTGTAACGATTTCTTAGCAAAGAACGAAAAAAAAGGTTATTGGTCGTGTTGTGTCTGTCTCGCTCACTACAATGGCGCAGTCTGATAAACGAATCCAATAGATGAAACCACCGGTACGTGTTCTCTCGGGTCGTTGGCAGCGCGTGCTTCTGCACCGAGGAACGCAGTTCACTCTTCCTTGTCGATATGGTCCCGGCCGCCGCTTCAGCGGCCCGTGAGACCACTCTTGGACAGTGCCCATGCCTCCCCTGTGGTTCCTAGGGCACGACCTGATAGCCACCCGAAAGGAGCATTTGACGTCGCCATGAGGCGTTCCAGTTTCACGGTCGTTCTCTGGCACCTTGAACATGTTGATTTATACAACTATGTTTTCGAATTAGGGAAATGTTATTGGCGTTATTTAAGTGAGCAATTAATGCACATAGAACACTTAAAAAGGCAGCCCTAGGCGGATGTTTTGTGTTGTTCCTTTTCTGTTTTTTGCGGCTATTTTTTCTCCTGAATCACGAACACTCTTCTCAGGCGTTATTTAAATCACGGAACTCGTCTTGACGAACCAAAAGTGAACTAGCTAAGGAGGTGCGATTCACTCATCGGAACAGGCAGCCTCGATGAGGCACACGTTATGCTGTCTTAAATGCGCGCGCTTACTTCGCAAACATCCACACATTCACCCGTAAGAAATGAGGCCCCGTCCCCGCAGATTACCTCCTCACTGCTGTTCGTCCCTATTTGGATATCGCCGCTTTCTAATCATGAGTGGCAGACCACGCCCGTCGCCTTCGTTCTTCTCCTCCTTCTTCTAAGACGCTAGTACACACCCATGGCTTTCTTCGTCGCCCTCACCAGCCCCTCTGTGCCGCTGCCGTGCGGGGCGCCTCCGCCAGTCAGACAGGTCTCGATCGGGAAGCGTGGGCTACCCGTCACTGTCGCCTGCGGGATCGTTGCGGCAGCGGGATGTTGCGGAACTCTTTTCTTTTTGTTTTTCCCGCTCATTCTCTTCTGGTGGATCGCCTAACGATATGGGAGAGAATGGCACCGCAAAGAAGAGAGAAACGAATCTTTCTTGGCTCATTCTTTTTTGCGGCCTCGTCGCTGATGCGCGAGATCGGCGTGAGATACGGGCTCTGCGGAAGGGATTACTGAACTAGCATTATTTTAATTGTGATTCTGTGCATTTCGGCTTATGCGGGAGTTGCATGGTGACGAACGCCTGAAAGCCTTGTTTGGTATGCTCGACAATGCAGTGCCAAACTAGAAAATTGGCCTCGTTATCACTGTCCGTCTTGCGTCTGGAGAGAGTGTGCAGCGGAGGCGAACGAGCGAAGGATGGCTAAGCGTGCGGTGTGCGCGCCTGTCTGGGAAGCGATAAGGTGTAGAACGCAAAGCGGCAAGTCGGAGCCTCCACTGCGTCATTTTAACTAGAGTTTTAGCGTTGAAGTACCCCCCAAAAAACAATGTTTTTCAAAAATAGAGTGTAGTGAATAGGTGTGTGAATTACTTGTAGGGGAAAAAACGCGCCTGATCCCTCTTTCCGGGAATCAGTATAACACGAAAGTGAAACGTGTCTTCACAGAAGCAGTCATGCGTTTATTGTGCATCGTTTCGCCACAAGGGTGATGGAATGAATGCTACGGCAACAGATTGCGATGTCACGCAAAGAACGACGAGCAGCTCGAAACTTGCTGCGCACACTTCAAGCATAAACCGCGCACGAAACGAACGCACAAGTATGCACAGGACAAGCGTGAGCAGCTGTCACGATTCTTACATCTTGTATGAGCAGCATGCTGCCTTCGTAAACGAGGCTGCGGCAGCGAGCGAAGGTACATTCGGGCTCTCCCGAAAGACGAGTCTGATAAGCGCGCGCGCAGGACCCTGAGCTCCGTGGCGCTCATCAACACGCTAGAGGTGAAGACCTTCAGAGCGCGCCCAGCGCGGGGTGGTGGTAGAAACATTTATTGCCACTGTATAGCGTGGGGGCCGAGCCCCCTCATGGCACGTGGGTGCTCCCTCGCGGTGAGGAGGCACCCTTACAAAGCAAAGGAAAGCCCTTGAAGTGCGATCCTCTTCATGGCGCACGAGATGATCCGGCGCTGATCGAACGCAGAAGTGCTGGTCATGATGGTCCTCCCAGTATGACACTGCCACAGCCGGAGGTGGGGGATGTGGGAAGGTGGGACATGTGAGGAGGATGTGGAGGAAGTCTCCTGGTTTGTCGCAAAGTTTGCATGAAGAGGGGAAATGGTCTGGGTAACGGGCGTTTAGTAATACGGGGTATGGAGCAGTTCGAGTTTGTAGGCGTCGCCAATGTGTGGCCTGCGCTATGTTTAGGGATGGGGCTGGGGGTGCGTATATTCTTCGTTGTTCCCGGTAATACGATAGAATATCACGAAAAGAGAGCAAGCGCTCCTCGACCTGTGGAGGGGGCTCCATTTCTCCTGCCCGGAATGTGAGACCTCGGGCTAGAGAATGAGCCTCCTCGTTGCCAAGGAGGCCGGCATGTGCTGGCGTCCAGATCAGGGTTGTGGAGCACTGAGGCTGCCAGAAGCGTAGCAAGCGAGCAGCGCTACATGATATCAAGCCATTGGCGTAGTTAAGAATAGCTGATTTCGAGTCGCTAATGATAGTGGTGGCAGGTGTGGAGATGAGAGCAAGCGCGATGGCTGCCTCTTCTGCCTCTGTGGAGGAATTTGTGACAATTGAGCAAGAAGTTAGGAGATTTGCCTGATTGTCAGCCACCGCAAGGGCCATGCGGGATCTTGACGCATATTCCGCTGCGTCAACGTAGACTACATTCTGGTCCTCGCCATATTGTCTCTGGAGGGCCCGGGCCCTTGCCTTTCTGCGTTTCTCGTCTCGCACAGGATGCATGTTCTTGGGAATGGGCGGTACGTTTAGGTGAGAACGGAGGTTAGAAGAAAGAAGGACCCTTCCAGGCGATTCTGTTATTGGGGATAAGTCTAATTGGGTCAAAAGAGCGCGGCCACTCACCGAATTAGACAGACGACATATTTGTGCCGTAAAGGTGGCTTCAGCGAGTTCCTCAAATGTATTATGTACACCAAGTTTGAAGAGTCTGTCATTGGATGTGCTTGGGGGAAGGCGTAGAGCTGTTTTTGTGCAACTTCGTAGAAGCGCGTTAATGCGGTCTCTCTCTTTTTGTCGGAGAGGTAGGTATGGGAGGGCATACGTGGTGCGGCTTACGATGTAAGCCTGGGTGAGGCGAAGCGTGTTTCGCTCGCGTAGGCCAGCCCGACGGTTCGCTATGCGACGAATCAGCCGAATGGTCTGCTGAGCATGTGTTTGGAGAGTCCTGATGACTTCTCCATGTGCGCCATGTGAGTAGAGTACTAGCCCTAGCACCCGAATTTTTGAGACAAGTGGGATGGGGTGGGCACCTAGCGTGAGAGAGATAGGGGGAATGGCTGAAGCATGCTGCTTCGGTCGGTAAAGAAAGAGCTCTGATTTGGAAGGGGAGCAGGTAAGGCCACGTTCTCGAACATATGTGTCGATGGTGGTTAGTGCCAACTGTAAGTGTTCTTCTATTTCGGCGTCACTACCACGGTTTGCCCAGACGGTGATGTCGTCGGCATAGAAGCTGAAGTGGATGTCGGGGATCTGACCCAGTTTTTGGGGCAGATGTAGAAGTGCTATGTTAAAAAGAATAGGTGAGAGGACTGCTCCCTGGGGCGTACCACGGGCTCCAAGCGTGATGTCTGGCAGGCTGTGATCGCCAAAGGTAAGTGTTGCTGTGCGGTGGCTGAGGAAGTCGCGGACGTAGTTGTACATCTTTACGCCGACTCCCAGGGTTATAAGGTTCTCTAGAATAGCTGAGTGCGCAACGTTGTCAAATGCCTTTGTTAGATCTACTCCTAAGATAGCTCTGGTATCGCAGGTTTGAGAGTCAAGAATGTGATGTTTTAGTTGTAGGAAAACGTCCTGTGTGGAAAGTCCAGGGCGAAATCCAAACATGCAAGCAGGCAAGAGATTCTTGCCTTCTAGGTACTGGCAGAGCCTGGTTTGGAGTACGTGCTCCATGAGTTTGCCGACACAAGAAGTGAGGGATATGGGCCTGAGGTTAGACGTAAGGAGAGGTTTCCCAGGTTTGGGTATAAAGACAACCTTGGCCTCTTTCCATTGTGGTGGGAGGATGCCCCTTAGCCAGCACTCATTAAAGTATTCAGTAAGCTCGGCAATTGATTGGTCGTCGAGATTACGGAGTGCTTTGTTGTGAATATTGTCCGGACCGGGGGCTGAGGAAGTGTTTAGTTTCTGTAGTTCGGCTTGAACTTCGGCTACTGTAATGGGTTGGTCGAGGAGCTCATTAGGAGGACCTGTATAATCGGGATACAATACGGCAGGGTATGTTGGGAAGTACTGATTTCGAAGTTCCTGTAGTAGTTCTGGTGGAGGTTTATCGCAAGTATGTAGGAGTTTGGTGAGGTTGTGTCTTTGGGTAGTCTTTGACTGAGTTGGGTCAATTAAGTGTCGGAACAAATTCCAAGTCTGAGGCAAACTCATATTGCCATCTAATTTGTTGCAAAGCGATTCCCAGTTCTGTCGCGAAAGAGTGGCTGCATGGGTCTCTATCTCTTTGCTCAGGCGGGCCAGGCGACGTCTAAGAGTTCGGTTCCAACGCTGGCTTTGCCAGCGTCGTTCTAGGCTTGTTTTAGCATCCCATAAATGTAGGAGACGAGAGTCAACTGTGTCGCTTGGGCAGTCCTCTCGTACTAGACGAGTTGCGGATCGGACATCACTCTGGAGTTGTTCTGACCATTCAGTGATGTCCGTGATAGAGGCGTGGGTGCGTGTTGCCCTATAAGTGCGGAAAAAATCCCAGTTGGTAAAAGTGGAACCTCTAAGAACCCTGCGGGGTAGTTGCATATTTAAGAGAATTTCGATAATGTAATGGTCACTACCCAAATTCTCTTGTGTGTTGCACCATGTGGCATGAGGGAGGCGATGTGCGAACGAGAGATCTGGTGTAGTGTCTTTGCAGACACTATTCCCTATGCGTGTCGGAAAGGCAGAATCGGTGAGCAGTGAGAGGCCGGCTTGCTGCGCTGCTAACCACACCCGACGTCCTTTTGGTGTGTCGCGCGGATAACCCCAGGCTGTATGTGGGGCATTGAAATCTCCCACGACGAGTAGGGGGCACTTATTGGCTATGCGTTTTCGCGAGCGTAAAGAGGCGCTGGAAGTTACCCTGTAAGCACTTAGGGCTGCTGTATACATTCAGGATGAAGAGGCTTTTAGCTCTGGCATGTTGCGGCACAAGCTCAATTAAGAGGTGATCAATGTCTTGGACTGCTAAACAGTGGGAGATGGTGGTGATTGAGCGATTAATTAGAAACGCCACCCGAGAGGGTGTAGGGGATGTGGGTGTAATAGAAGTATAGCCGGGTAAGGTTAGGGGGTTGGAGGGTTCTTGTAGGGCAAGGATATCGGGTCCCGCAGCGCAAGATAGCAGTTGGTGGACAACATGACGCTTCTGGCCAAAACCTCGGCAGTTCCACTGCCAGAGTGTCAGATTACGGTTTAGAGCTGCCATCATGAGAATTGAGAAGGGGCGTAGCCGCCGCGCAAGGTTGGGAGTCGTTAGTGACGTCAGGGAGTGGATTGTCTTGCCCTTCAGTTGCTTTGGGCTTCTTGCGTTTACTTGGGGTGAGATCCCGTTGTGCAAGGCGTGTTGCGAACAAATTGAGCTGTGATTCAAGATTGTTGTAGCGGTCAGTTAATGCTTGAGCTAAAGCATCAAGACGATGATTAAGTGCTGCATTGTCTGTTGTTACACGGATTACCGCATCTTTGAGCGTTGTGCATTCCTGATTGATGCTGGTGATACCTTCCTGCAATTTTGCCTCAAAACGAGCAGTAAAAGACTCAAGCATGGTTGGAATATCGGCTAGTGAGCTGTGTGTTGAGGGACGCGCGGTAATGTCCTGATTTGTGTGCCGAGGAAATGCCGTGTCGATATCTAACTCAAGCGAATCAGAGCAGGATGTCGCGTTGACATGGCTGGGTGGGAAAGACATGCTAGAGGTGTTGGGTGGGTTGTGCGCAGGAGTTTGGGATGTAGTAGGAGTTGGGGTAGGTGGAATGGCATGGCTTGTGGCGAGAGTACTTATCTGGGTCTCCAGCTTCGCGATGTGTTCTCGAAGGGCAGCGGCTTCAGCTCGGGCTGCTTGAGCTTCTGCTTTGGCTGCCGCTGCCTCCTCCCGAGACTTGGCCAGAGCGTCTTGCATACTGGAAGTCACTGTTGATGATAGTGCGTTCTTGCAGGGCGAACGGGGAGGGCCCCAATCTTGTTTAAGCGGCTCGGTCCAGGCTTGCTTGGGTTGGCTGGGTTGGCTGGGCTGAGTGGGTCCCGCTGACAACTGGGGGAAGTTGTCCCCGTGTGGAACCGGTTCTTGTCGCTGCGTTTGAGGTTGCTTTGTCGTTTTGCGTGGCTGGTGAAGGTTGCGTCCTTTGCATGAACCAGTGCCGGTAAGATGAGGGCCCTCGCACAGAATGCACTTAGGCGTGCAAGGAGGTTCCTGGGGTGGGTGTTGGCTGCCACAGCGTGGGCAAAGATTAGTCTTGGGGCTTGGGCATACGTCGTGACGATGGCCCGGTAGTCTGCAGTTCGTACAAGCATCCGGACTTCCGCGGTATGGAGTACAGCGGTGAATGGCTCCCATGTATTTAATGGAAAGTGGCACCTCATTGGCGTCGAAGGTGATGAGAATGGAGTGCGTCTTCCCCATTCGTCGGGCTGCGAGTATAGAGTATTCAGGATTCCGTTTGACCAGGTCTTCGTACAGCTGGGTTGGCGTCTCGTCGTCAAAGGCGTTTGAGATGACCCCTCTTGTAGCTCCTGGTGGGGGTGCCACGTAAGCCATGCAGGGGTAAGCATGGCCACCGATGGTGAGTGAAGTCAGCGTCTTTAGGAGCTCGGCTGCGGCGGAGTGTGTTGTAGCTGCCGTGAATGTATTATTAGTGGGGTGTATGCGCAGGCAGAAATCATCGGGCAGAGTGGTTTGAAGTGCGGCCTGCACTGCCTTCATGAGTCGAGGCGTTGGGACATCTAGGAGTCGCAGTTGACCTCGCGGACGAACAACGACGCGAATAGCGTTCGGTGGGAGTGGCGGCAGTTGCTTGCCGCGTTTTACAATGATGCGCGTCTCCTTGGTAGCAGGTGGTAGGTGGGTTGGCGTCTTGCCTCTTCCAGTTGCAGCTGCTTCGACGCGCATGGCGTTCGGGTTGGTCTCCTTGACGGTAGCGTTGGGTTGCGAAAGTGGTTTCTGTGAACAGGCTGGTCGAGACGCATAGGCTTTGTAGAGAACTGGTGTCCAATTGCCTGCCTGGAGCTCTTCAGCGGAGATGGTGTGGCCCTCAACCGTTACTTCCATAATAACGGGAGGCGTTGCTGCCAGTGTCGACGAAGGAGCGGAGTCTCAGAGAGGCTTAGCTCGGATGCTCAGCGTCTCGGTTCACTAATTGTTGCACACAGAACGTCGGAGCTTGCCCGGAATGGGCGTCGTCTCTGTCTTCCTCAGACCCTTACGTCGCTGTTCGAACAGGCTAGTGACCGCAGGAAAGGTTGGTAAAGAGTAGCACGTACCGTCTGCCGGAGCCGACGTTGCAGGCATCCGCTCACGTTGGCCCCCTAGCGGCGAATCTCGCCCAGCGCGGGACCTGCTCGCTACTAATGACAAAAACGCGCTGAAGAGCCGGAGCTCTGAGGACCGCAAATACCTAGCTTGACGTTAGCAATCTTGACAACGCACGTTTCGCGGCCTATAGTGGTTGGCGGCGCGCGCTGAGAGGTCGGTGGTTCGACCCCCCAATAAAACCTTACCTTCACTTTTTTTTTTTGATGAGAAGCATCTTATGGTCGATCACCTTAGCCTTTTCCGGAAGAAAATGCCGACATCGTGACAGAACACCAGCAGCACGGGTAAATGTTCTAGTCAATAATTCAACATGACATGACCATGTCACATGAGCGGAAAAAGTCACGCCTAGAACTTTGTTTCTCCACTATTTCCGCAGGTATTTCGTCAAGCGTTAACGGTTGGGAAGGATTAATTACCGTATCTCTAGATCTAAAAAAAAAAAACAGTGGAGGTCATCCTTCACACAGGTGTCTACTGCGAGTGATGATGCGGTGGATCATGCGTGTAATTTCAGTTATCTCTTTAGTCAGAAGGTGTGGAGTATGTGAGGCCTCGCCGTGAGACATAAGATAGATGCCTGAAATACGAAGTCTAATTACAAATTGGACAACCACCAAGAAATGGTGAAAAAGACATCAACGAGGATCTTCGGTTTTGAGGCGCCGCTTGTATACCAAAAACAACTCCGACTTTTCCACTTAGCTCCTATAGGAGCTAAGTGTAACTTAGCTTCTATAGCTCTTATATGAGCTGAGATCCTATAGGAGCTAAGCTACTAACTCAGTTCCTATAGGAGCTAACTTATAAGGAGCTCCTATAGGAGCTAAGTTATAAGACTGCTGCCGCCAGCTGCATAGTCTTGTCGTAATTATATCTGTTGTAATAATAGAGGCAGTTAAGCCTTATCTATGTTGAACAAAGTGAGCGAAGTGAGTGAGCCTTGCGGTGTTCCTCTGCCTGCGAGACGAATTACGTCCGACTGGAGGTCTCCAATGCTAAAAGTGACCGTGCGGTCAGAAAGAAAGGACCTGACGTAATTTTACATTCGCACTGGAAGGAAGCAATATATGATCAAAAATTAGGTTGGCAAAAGCGCCCGCTGGATCCAGGGCCGGAATGGCCTGGACCTTGTTTTGAAGTGGGAGTAACCAACGCGTCCTCCTTAATGAGCGTTATAGTAATACCTCCTTTATAGCAGGACGGTAGCCGAAAAGTGTATCCGAAAAATGCGAGTGTCTTCGAGAAATGGCCAGATTCGAGAGAGGACAACGTGTTCAAAGAATTTAGCTACTCATGAAGTTAAAGTGACACAATAGAGAAACAATAGGTTGTTTCAGATTGATAAACTGTACTCTGAGAACATTGTCTTAGGTGCGCTATTAGTTAAATTTCATTTTCAGATTTTGCGCCGTAATCTCCGCGCGTGACGTAAGAAATTCCACAACGTATTTTTCGTATTTTCGTGACATTGGTTTGATGAAATTTTCTGAGACTTGACATGCTAAGTCTATGACACCCACAGATTACAGTACACTTACGTATAGACCCAACAGACGCCTTTAAGGATGAATGACGTCTCCACTCGCAGTTTCTTTTCGCGTGTTTTCTCGCTTACGAAGTGTCAAGTCGTGGTAAGTTTTCGGCATTGTGAAATAGAATGTTACGCGAAAAAGCGTTTTGCTCTTTAGTGTTCCTTTAAAGATGTAGGTCGAGATTCGGGAGTCTTTGGAACGTCATCAGGCCTGTGGTTCCAATGCTCGTTGTAAAAAGCGTTTAATGTTCCTGGTCATCTAAATTACGCAGAAGTGTGCACGTAATCCAGTCAGCCCCAAGTGCTGTGTCCGCTTTGCAAGGCCACCCTAACCGCTGCTTCTGTAATGTTCTCATCTCGTATGGGTAATCACGGGAGTCGGGATGGATGCCTGTGGATACATGGGTGTGCAGCATCGAGCCCCAATATGTGAAGAACGGTGCGGATTGTGTTATGAGTGTGTGATTTTGTTTGCGTGGGATGAGCGCCGAGTGCACGGCACGTTCGAGGTGTACTCAGTGTGCCGTTCAGTTATGACGATTGTTGAGAATGTGTTGCAGTCAGTAGCTAGTTGGGCAATGTACTTTTCGGTTATGCTACTGCCGCCGTGTCAAGCCTCCGTGGCCATCCCAGAGATGATGTCAGTCCACAACCGTATTACAGATGCAGTGCAGCTAAGCATCCACGTTTTCAGGAGCAAGCCTTGCTCCCCACATTGAGAACAAATCGCCAAAAGTTGTCTGAATTGAGACAGCTAGGTGCATAGCGATGCCTTTGGGAAGGCTTCATTGCAGGATCAGTTTATTTTCATGAAATCATACCGTACTAGTTCCCTTCGTCTGTTTAAACGTATATTGCTAAAACACCTGCGCGTATATGTTTCTATATGTTTTCTTCCTGTTGTTACTTAATTGCACCGATTGCACCGAGTGTTCGCGTATCCCCATCCCTTGCAATCCTTTAAACATTCTAAATGTGTGCATCTATTTCTGAGACGTGTTTATCTAAGCTCGCAGGCTTCCCAGTCGCGCGAATGTATCGAGCGGGAACCTCGCCGGAATACCGCCGTCTCCGGCAAGCTCTTCGCGCCTGGCGTGAGAGGACCGACAAATGTCTGTGTGATAAATAGTAAATGGAGCGGGAGGCCCACGGCAAACCTTTCCGAGGAAGGATCCAGCGGCGTGCCGCCAGCGCTAAGAACGCGGCGCACTTCGAAAGCAGCATCCTGGAGCAACACCGCCGATGTTCCCTCCGTCGGTTGCATGAAACAGCAGGGTGGGCCTGACGCTGGCGCGTAGGTTAATTCAGTTGGACGTTCCTTCGTTCCGTGCTTCCCGACACCTATCTTTTTGTTCGTTTGTTTGCGCGCTTTGCTTCCTCTGTTCTTGTTTCTCGTTCCCATTCCACTTGCCTCGGTGTCGGGTAGCAAACCTTAAGTCTCCCAGCCATTTCCCACCTCGCTTTGCATCTTTCTTGCTTGCTAGTCAACACTTTTCCGGGGCTCCCGTTTCGACGGGAGCCCAGTCTTTTTCAAGGCAGATGCGCTTTCACGTAACGACTTGTTTATTCAGCCGACGTTTCGACGACGCTCCCGTGTTTTTCAAGGCATTATGCATTGAAAAAGACGGGGCTCCCGTCGAAACGTCGGCAGAATAAACAAGTTTTGTGGGAGCGCATCTACTTTTATACTTTTAACCTTGCGGTAACCCGTTGTTCTTCTAAGCCTTATATATATATATATATATATATATATATATATATATATATATATATATATATATATATATATATATATATATATATATATATATATATATATATATATATATCTATATATATATATATATACGCACACACACTTGACGATATCGATCGCATATAGGTGCGCTGCAGGTTTATCTGTCACCCAATCTAATGTTCTCTCATTCCTCGCAATGGCACAAACCTCCCGACGAGAAATTCCCTTCGTGTACGCCGCGCTGAGGCAACGCAGCGTTTTCAAGATCGCATTCTCCCGCTGACCTTCGCTCGCCGTCTATTCTCGGGCACAAGAAGAGTTCCTATTCCGGGACCCCTCGTCGCCGTCGTTCGCTCGTACCGCGCCCAGTCGGACGCCGATGAGCCGAACGCCGCGTTTCAGTCAGCGCACACATATTAGTGGTTATGCATTCGAATATGGGGTATCGATATGTTTCTCGAGTACTGTGGTACAACACCTCTGAAAATTGACCGATATGCAAGACGTAAGGGAGGTCCTGACGTCAGCTGACACGTTATTGAATCCCTCCTTCCCCGGCGCTCCAACCTTCTTCACTGTCCATTAGTGGCCCTAAGTTTGGGGATTCGTTGGCTGAGGTGAGTTTGAGATGATAGACGAACCTTTCCCGTTGCATAATCCGCCTCTTACTTATTACAGCATCATTCACATCGACAGAAAACAAACATACGGCGTCATTAGATTTTTTAAAATCTTGCTGGCCACGTTAAGGATACACTCAAACTCTGTTCGATAATTCATGGAACCCAAAAATGAGCTAAATTTAAGAGATACGTGGCAAGCCACCAGAAAGATTAAAGGATTTCATGACACGTTTTTTTGTAGCGAAATCGCTCTCCCGCGGGTCGGAATCTCAGACATAAATGTGCTGTTCTGACATGACTGGCTGCGAAAGAAGAAAAGCGAACCAAAACGGCGCTACGCAGCTTTGATCGTATCTGATGCGTCCATTTTAGGGCGTTGTGGCCAATGAAGCTATCGCGGCCTTACAAAGGCGTGTGTGTCAACTCCAGGTAGCGGTGTTGGCTTAGGAAACACGGGAGGTGTTTTGCGATGTGCCGTCAACTATGCAACGCGTGTACGGGTTAAAATAGCTCGTTGATGGAAACTCGAGGCGGCTACTGCTGCGAACAAGTGCGCCTGTGTGGGGATAGTGCATCTGTGCACATATGCGAGTGATGTTTAGTCAAGTCCTCCCCAACAAATATGACTAGGAAGAAACTCGCACACGTACAAAATGGGTACTTGCTTCAATGCAGCAAGTACGTATACATTATTCAAATGTGCGAACAGAAAACGCATCTAAGAAGCTTGTTTTCCAATCTTTCCGCCACGGCATTTATTCGTCGGTACACGTGCATTCATTGTGAACGTTACGGCGTCCTCTTTTTAGTTGTATTGGCATTCCACGTTACGACTGCTGTTCGTAGCTGTATTACTAGTTGACACGCGCTGTTTGAACACGAAAATGACAGGAAGGACACACGAGCGCGAACTGTTCATTTGGTGGAAAGATGGCAAAATACAGTTGAATTAAATAAACGGTTGTTCGTCTTTCCTGTCATTTTCGTGTGTCCTTCTTCTTGTTTAAATAGCGCGTCGCAAGGGGCAAATATAACTACACTGGCCCTTTTAGGTATTACAAGTTATTCGACTTTCACCGAATGAGCATCGCTGCCCAAAGGCCAACTCCGATTTTAATTTTCCTCGTGCGAACGAGGTGTTGCTTTTCTTGAACAGTTCGTGTGTCTCCGTTTTTTGCTGCAAACGGAATCCACTGAACAAATTGCATGACTAACGCGTTTCTCTTCATTGACCCAGAAATAAAGTATTACAATTATTATTAATTACAAAGCGCCCCGAGTACGACTGCCTTAAGGCTCACGCTTTCCTACGAAAGTATACAATGTCTCTTACCTCGTGTCTTTTGCTTTCTCGTATGTTCTTCATTTCGCAATTGTTTTCGTGACGCGGCGGCGACGAATGGGCGCGCACCCGCGGGAGCTGAGAGCCAATCATGGCAAGTAGACGTGACAGGAAGAGAGCGCCATCTGCACCCCACGTGCAGCTTCGCTGAACGAAGGAGAGTGGATCCGTGGACCACTCTGTACATACGCGCAAACCCAAAGCTCTTCAGCTACGTCTCCACATCCCTTCTTTTTTCTTGTTTCCGCTCTGACGATATCTGTTTCGATTTCTCCGCTTCCGCGGTGCAGCGAATTTTTCGGAATGATGCGTGTTTCTCTGGAGAGAATTTTTAAACGTCCGCTTTTCTCACGGAACCCCCAGAGACCGGAGCTTCGGGCGCCCTACGTTCAGTGTTCGCGGCGACAGCGCGTCCTCTTTCGAGCGATTCCTGCCCGTTTCTGTGAGCTTTCGACCAAGACCGCCCGGAGGTTTCTGTGAAGTGTTGGCTTGGGCTGCTCAGTGAGCCTGATCAGACAGCATTACAGCACGTCTCTTCGCTGTGGTGGCGAAGGAGAGAAATCATCAGTGGTTATGTGAGCGAAGGGCGTATACCACAAGGTGCGGTCGCAGTGAGTGACGTACCATGCCACAGCTATCCCGAATCTGCGGCGGATTATTTGGCGAAGCGTGACTGAAGAACGAATGAATCAATAGGCGTGGGAAGATGGCGAGCCATGGTGACCGACTCAAGTGTGCTTGCTTCAGTGACTCGGATATGTAACATGGACGCATCGAAACTTGTTTATGCTGTGCGTGTGTGAGGTTTCATCGGTGAGTGATCCACGCCAACGAAGCCGCAGCTATGGTGGAGCCTTACTACCCGAGACCGGCCAAGGCTTCTCGGAAACGGCCCTTCAGCATGATTAGCGGACTGTTCGGTTCAGGTATGCGGAGGCCCAGATGCACAAACAATTGTCCCGTCCTGGCGGAGTAGTATGCCAGCAACGCACTTCAAGGCCGTTTGCGAAGCGTTGAGCTTCCTGGCGAATTATTTTTAGCAAAACAGGCTCGAGGAGTTACTCATATGTGCACGACTGCCGTTCATGCACGTGCCTATCATTTTATTGGTGATAATGTCTGGAATTTCACGTCTCATAACTACAATATGACTATAAGGCAAGGCCGAATCATTAACCACACGGGGTTCTTTAACGTGCACCTAACTATAAGGGTGTTTGTTGCATGTGGCCCCTTCTAGGTATGATTCACGAAAGAATAATTTTAGGGAGAGGGTAGAGCAGGTTGACGACGGGCCCTCGGGAGGTAACCGGATACTTCTGTGCTTCGGCGACCCCTCTGGCCCGGTGCACTGTATACCATGCAGAGCTGTAGCCGCGGTGGCGAGCTGCGCAAAGCAGCCAACTATCGCTCCTGTTGTTCTGACCCTTGCGTGGGTTTGTTGAGACAATTCACGGTATAAAAATCGGCTGCAGTAAGGAAAGGTTTTGCCGTGTGTTATAAGGGAAGGAGTCGTGACTGTGGCCGTTCGAAGTTTGCGCCACAAAACCTGCTCACTTCTGGAAAGATGCGTTAGGGGTGATACGGGAATTTCGGTAAAAGAGTATTATATCGTAATAGCTGAGGAGTCGATCCTTGGTTCTGCGAAGCGAAGGCAGGTCGCTTTGGGCCCGGTTGACGATTGCTCGGGCGTGAGTGGCCGTGTTGCCTGTGTGTCGACTGTGCGCAGGGATCCGGAGGAGGATGATTATGCGATCATGGTGAGGAGTAACATAACTCAAGAATTCTAGCAGCATGAGAGTGAATTTTGAGGGCGGCTTAAATATAAATCCTAGTTTTAGAGTCGAAGAAAATATACTCAGCGAAGTCGTGAACAATTGCTAAGGCAAGTGCCGCCTCCTGTGGCTCCAGGGATTCTGTCGGATTTAGAATAGACGCACTGTTCTTGAAATTCTTCTACATCAGCTATGGTGTAATCTGCATATTCGGCCGCCTCTAGCTGGAGGAGGGAAGCTCTTCATTATCTAAGTTCGGTCGCCGGAAATTGAACCCGCGCCCTCCGTGCTTATTCCATATGCGCGGCTGAGGAATAATAGTTACGGAGATATAGCGCTGACACTGAACTTGCATTACTTTTACGTTGCTCAGGAGTGAAAGAATTAAAACGAAGTGACCATGCACACCTAGAACGGAGCACAGGCGTTGCGTTTATGCATTTTGAAAAAGCGAGATGAGCCGTTCGCTTCATAAAACTGAGGCGATCTTCTCAATAAAGTTGTACTCGAGACAAATCGTTTAAATGACACGCGCGAGGCCGCATAGACATGAAATGCGCCTGCGCCATAGAAGTAGACGGGAAACAAACAGAGAAGCTTGTTTGTCTTTTATCGCGGCCCTGTGTAGTGTCGGCAGGTCGCTGCTGCTCCGATCGTCGCGTCTGACGCTGATGACGAAAAGCAGAGCCGTGACACGCGCTGTTCTGCACCCTGCCGCCCGTGTTCCGCATCGCGCTTTTATTTTTTCCTTCGCCTGTGCACGTTCATGTCTGCAGCGTTTTTTGCTGAGAACGGCGCTGCATTCTCGCGGTTTTCACTGACGTTCGCGATTGCACAACGCTTTCGATTTCATGTGGGCGTTGAAAAAAAGAAAAGGAAGGCATCGTTTTAGCGGAAAAAATAATCGTCAATCGACCGACGTGTCTTCTCGTGCTCAATGCTTATTTCGCACGGGATGGCTTTGTGCGCTTTACAATACTTATCATCAGTCCCCTAACGGTGTGCTCGCGTTATATGAGTGTTTGCTTGAATTCAACTTTTTTTTTTATTGTGATAGCAATCATATGGTTGCTCTCGGCTGAATTTTGCCGCCAGCGTCGCTCATCGTATATGTATACGTATCTATATATATGAAAACGCAAGAAAAAAAATCCTGAAGAAGAGTTCGGCCTGCGGAATCGAACGCGGAACCTCCGAGTCGTGAACGCGAGGCATTAACTACTGAGCCACGGAGCTTTTATTTTTTCTTTACCGCCTTGCATATCAAGACTGTTCACATTTCAAATATTTTCATACTGGTCAAAATACAAGTGCGTCACAGAATACACCCACAAATTTCATTGCAGTACCGTCAGCTCTTTTATTGTTTATTGTTGTTTATTGTTGTTTATTCAAAAATAGATACATTTTTTATGAATACGTCTTTTGCATGGCGAATGAACAATTGGAGGTCCCAAAGTAAAAACTGTCGGGGGACCTCCTAACAAAAAGTAAAAAGAAGATTAGCTTTTTAGTCGGCAAACAGCGACGAAATCACAGCAATATATAAAAGAAAATGGTGCAAAAACATAGGGCCATATGAGCAATAGTGACAATTTGCTTGAAACAAAGAAAGCCCCCAAAAACATTCAAGTCATAAGTCATTTAACAATAAGACCTTCAAGCGCTTACTAAAGGAGTACATTGAGCATGATTTGAGATCAACAGGCAGCATGTTTCGCAGTGTTATGCATGAAAATCTTGCCGACATGTGACCATAGTTGGTACGTACTTTAGGTAGAAGTAGATTACGGTTAGCGGAAAACCTCGTGTTGTTAGTATTTACAAGAGTAACTCCAGAGAAACTGGAAATGTATAGTTCATTATCAAGGATACGAAACATGATCATTAGTATTTTGTAGCTGAAGAGTTTATGCAGACTTAAAATATTCATGTTGCTAAAAAGGGGGGCTGATGATGATGAAAATGGTTTGAAAGTAATGATTCTCAATAGTCTTAGCTGACTATTGATCAATACTTTGGCATTCGTAACAATGGCTCAATGTGCACAATCCAGTCTGGTACACCCTCTTGGCCCTTCAGCACTTCAAGAAAATGGCACACAGATTCTCAAAAACATTGGAGCATACATAGCACTTCTACATCCGCGTTTTGAAGGCACATCGGGTTTTCCATATACTGTGCAGGCCCAAAAGCATGATTAGATCATAAGGTACACCTGCCTCGTTTTTATCCGAAAGAAAACGGATGCCATGTGGACTTAATGGTGATTCTTTTTCAAGGTTATCTGAAATATGTCCCAGAAAAAGACCCTGCTCCAGCAATCTACAAACACGTGTTCAATTGTTTCCAATTTACTACTCAAGTGACAATGTGTGCTCCACGATACAAATATTCCCCTATCCTGCAACCACGTTTGAACTGGTTAGGTACCAGTATGTATAATTTAAAGAAAAAAGTTTTGACCCCTGGTGCTACAAGCATTCTTTTAACACGTTTCAGAACATCCTGTCCTGGGCCTGCACAATATAGCTGACGGTACAATGGTACAGGCAGTAAAACATCGACAAGGTCTTCATGCAATTTTTACGTGATACTTCAGCTAGATACTCTAATGAAAATCTCATTGATAAATATTGGCAGATTCCACGTTCAGTGGGAATCGATGATATGCGAAGCATGAATGATAAATGTTGATATGTCACTTTCAAATCAGCACAACGTTACAAGGTGGAGATAAATGATGTACATTACTTCCTTGTCATGCTTATCCTGTTTCGATGTGTAACTTACCTTCGTCATCTCTCCATGGCACGTGATACCAAATTTAGTAAATGTGACGCTAGCAAAACGGCCGCGAGCACGCTATGAGCGTAGTATGTTGTCGTGTTCTTACATAACACACTTGTCAGGATTATCATGTTTGCACCAGTCATATATTTTATCATCGATTGACGTCACGTAACACCAAATTTAGGGCATGTGGAGCTAGCAAAACGGCTGCGAGCGCAATATACTCCAATGTAGCGTTGACGCCCGCACACGCTGGCCACAGCAACGCAACGTTAGCAAAACACGAGCTCTCTACAGCCTGACGCCGGGCGTGACCAGCGCCTATTGGCGCGTCCCGACAGCAACCGGTGCGAAATGTGACATTCTGCATTTCGCGCCGATGCGTTACCCAGACAACACGGCGTCTCCCTTTTTGTGACGGAGGGACGCCGGACGCGCTGAAACGCGCATGCGTCAAAGCAACGCAGCGCGGCGTGCGCCTGTGAGTATTTGGCAGAAATCAGCGCCGGGCGTGGCAACATCGGCGTGACGCGACGAAATGAACGCTGGCGAGCACGCACACCGCTTCATGTCGAAATGTATTGGCGCCTTGACTGTGTCATGTAGTCATGTTCTCACATGACACGCATCTCATGATCATCGTGTTTGCACCAGTCGCATACCTTCGTCACCCATTGGCGTCCCGTACTAACAAATTTGGCATATGTGAAGCTAGCGATACAGCCGCGATCGCATCATCAGTGTGGCATGTAGTGATGTTGTAACATGACACGCCTGTCATGATTATGTTTAGATGTCTCATTTACCTATGTCGTCTGTTCGCGTCGCGTGATACTGAGTTTGGTACATGTGTGTGATGCAGGTGTGGGATTGAATAAACTGTTACTCGGAGAGAAAGCCTCAGAGCAGAGAAATGACAAAGCCGTTTGAGGTAAGAAAAGAAAAGTAGAAACTTTAAGCATAATTAAGAGAAAGAAAAGAGATGAAGTTGTGATGTACAGACATCGAGTCTAAGCTGGCAAATAAAACATGTCCTGTAAGTTGTCAAGCTGTAATATTTATAAAAATCAACAGTCACCAGTGGTGTTGATGGTGGCGGTGGCTTGATGGGTTGAGGCGGCGGACGCTGGCGAAGTCTCAGCAGCTGGAGTCACGCGCTGACCAGCATGGCGACGCTTGGTGGAAGACGAGGTAGCCTTTGCCTTAGCAAGAACTGCGGCCGCTTGCCGATGCTGGCTCGTTTCGAGGAGATGATCACCACGCGGAAGGTTCCACCCTCCACGAGTGGTTCGGGATTGTCGATGCCCGGACACCTGGGACGTGACCTTGAACAGTCGCGGCCGGAACGAACACCTGGGACGTGACCTTGAACAGTCGCGGCCGGGACTCTGGAAGGCTGCTTAGCTCCGAGTACACCGTGGGCAGCTGGAGCGTCCTGGCCTTGCCTGACTTCAGGCGGTCGGGTCCGAAACCCGACAACGCAGTCGCGCGACACCCAGGATCTCCACTCCAGCCTGCTCGATCTCGTTCTGCCCCCCCCCCCCCCCGAATCGTCTTCCTCTTCTTCCCTCTTCCCATTGACAGTGCAACCTTTCGCGCAAACTTTCTCTTCCTTTTGGCGGGCCGCAGTTTCATGCGTGACGTTTCGCGCCGTCATCATCATTTTTCTGCCGCTCAATTGAGAAGCACCGTTGCCGTCGCCTCCGAGCACGTTGTACATAACACCATGGTGCCACCACACTTCACCGACACCACCACTTCACTATACTGCACCACAATGGGAAGCTAGCGAAATGGCCATGAGCGCATCCTGAGCGTAGCATGTAGTCATACGCATCTCATGATTACCATGTTTACACCAGTCAGACACCTTCGTCATCCATTCACGTACCGTAATACCAGATTTGGTATATCTGACGCTAGCAAAATGGCCAAGAGCGCATCATGAGCGTGGTATGTGGTCATGTTACATGACACGCATGTCATGATTTTCATGTTAACGTCTGTTGCTTGTGTTCGCCAGGCATTCATGTCATACCATACCAGCTTTGCAACATGTCATGTGAATGAAACCACAGCAAGAGCAGCAAGACCATGCCCCGCCGCGGTGGTCTAGTGGCTAAGGTACTCGGCTGCTGACCCGCAGGTCGCGGGATCGAATCCCGGCGGCGGCGGCTGGATTTCTGATGAAGGCGGAAATGTTGTAGGCCCGTGTGCTCGGATTTGAGTGCACGTTAAAGAACCCCAGGTGGTCAAAATTTCCAGAGCCATTCACTACGGCGTCTCTCATAATCATATGATGGTTTTGGGACGTTAAACCCCACAAATCAGCAGCAAGACCATGAAATGTAAATCATGGATGACATACATGACAATATTTTCACATTATGACTAGTCAGATATGCGCGTCGTACAGTCATGTTATGCCATACCAAGTTTCGTATTGATACCATTATCCAAAGGGCCAGGAGAGCTAAATGTCGTAGGCGGCTAGATAGATAGACAGACAGACAGACAGACAGACAAACACATAGATAGATAGATACGCTCAAAGTCTCCAAAGCTCGCTAAGAAATGCTTCGCATTTAAAAAGTGGAAAGACGGAACAAAGTCTTTAAATAACCTTGCATTGGTCCTTGCACATTTGATTTCGATATGAGAAATCCTGGCAGCACTCTAGATAACCTTAGTTGTAGAACAATTCTCAAAAAAGGTTCATCTACATCACGCAGAAAAAAAAAATTGGCAGGTCACCCGTACAGTGGGAATTGATGTGCGAAGCGCGAGTGAGGAACGTTGATATGCCACTTTAAAATCGGCACAACGTTACGAGAGGGACGTAAATTATGCCGTACATGACTTCCATTTCATGATTACCATGTTTGAACGTGTCATTTACCTTCGTCATCTATTCATGTCACCTGTTACCAAATTTCGTGTATGTGGGGGAAGCAAAACGACCGCTAGCGCGCTATGAGCGTAGCATGTAGTCATGTTTTACATGACACGCATATTATTATTATCATGTTTGGACCTGTCATTTACATTCAACGTCCATTCACGTCATGTAATGCCAAATTTGGTCTATGTGGCACTAGTGTAACGGCCGCGTGCACGCTACGAGTGTAGTATATGTAGTCATGCTTATCGTGATCATCATGTTTGGACGTGTTATTTACCTTCGTCACGTGATACCGAATTTGACACATCCGGAGCTAGCGAACGACCGGGAGGGAATCGTTAGCGTGGTATGTTGTCTTGTTATTACATGGCACGCACCTGATGATTATCATGTTTGCACCAGTCACATTACTTCGTTATTCAATGTAGTCCTGTAATACCAAATTTGGTACAAGTGAAGCTAGTGCAATGAAGGGCCCAATACACTCCGAAGTAATGTTGATGCGCGCACACGCTGGGCGCAACGACGCTACGCTAGCAAAACGCCAGCATTCTATAGTCTGACGCCAGGCGCCACCGACGCAACCGGCGGGAAATACAACATGCCGCATTTCGCACCTATGATGTTACCCAGCTCTACATGTGTTCTGTGGCTACCAGACAGCACTGCCTCTCTTCGCCTACCCGCTTAAAGTCTATTTTTCCCTCATTGTCCCTAAACCCAAGTGCTTTGAAAAACTCTGCACCATCATCCTGAACTATAAGATGAAGTTCTTTACAGAACATTATCAAGTGTTCGGCAGTTTTCTCCTCCTCACCCCTTCGTATTTGGCCCGATATGTCTTGATTCGCAATACTCCCATCCTCGCCTCAAACAGTAGAGAACTACCCCGAGTATTATCATAGATCCTTTCCTTGGCAATTTCCTGCTTAAATGTTTGATAGATTTCTAGCACGGACTTCTTAATCATGCCAATTCTCCACATGTCAGTCTTTGTTTCCTTCACCTTCTTCTTAACCGATAGTTTTTTTTTTTGTTTCACCCTCTTGCTGTTTTCCAAGTATTTACCCGTCAATTTTCTAGTTCGCTTTCTCCATTTTGTATCAACATTCTTCATGTACAAGTAGCTGAAAACCTTTCTAGCCCAAGGCTTCTCCCCCATTTCTGTCAATCCCTTCTCAAATTTTATCTTGCTGCTAGCTTCCCTCCCCTCAAATGATGTCCATCCTATATCACCTTGTACTCCCTGATTTGGTGTATTCCCGTGAGCTCCTGAAGCAAGCCTACCTAATCCACGTTGCTTAATTTGTAATCTTGCTTGAACTTCTGATCTCATGCACAAGACCGCATTGCCAAAGGTCATACCAGCAACCATGACCCCTTTCCATACTACTCTCACAACATCATACCTATTGTAATTCCACAGTGCCCTATTTTTCATCACTGCTGCATTCCTGTTATCTTTAGTCGTTACGTATATTTTGTGTTCCCTTAGGTACTCGGTTCCATCGCTTTCCTATACACCCAGATGTATGTTTATTTATCTGTTATTTCCAGCGTGACCTCCTATATCCTAAGCTCACTACCTTCCTTATTATAAAAATCACGACTGCTGATTTTTCTTTACTGAATCTGAAATCTAACCTATCTCCCTCATTACCGCAGGTGTCCATCAATCTCTGCAAATCTTCTTTGTTGTCGGCCAATAGCACCATGTCATCTGCGTACATCAATGCTGGTGGTGCCTGTTCAATGAGTTTTTCGTTTTTCTTGTTTGACGAAAGAGAGGTTGAACGAAGTCCACTTCCCTCTAATTTGGCCTCTAATCCTTGTAGGTACATCATGAATAACAAGGGTGACAGAGGACACCCCTGCCTAAGCCCCCGTTTTACCTCTGTGGGCTTGGATACCTGTTTTCCCTACTTTATAACTATGTACCTTGTTACTTTTATAGATATCCTTTAAAAAATTACTGACTCCATCTCCCACACCTACTGTGTCTAGTATTCCCCACAAGTCCTCTTGAACCGCGCTGTCGTACACTCCCTTGGTATCCAAAAATGCTAGCCACAGGGGCCTGTGTTCGTTTTTTGCTATTTCGATACATTGCGTCAGTGAGCACGGATTGTCTTCCAACATCCTGAGTTTCTGAAACCCATTCTGCAGTTCCCCCAGCACTCCCTCATCTGCTATCCATGCCTGCAGTCTTTCTTTTATAATCTGTGTCGCCAGCCTGTAGACCACTGATGTCACTGTTATAAGACGATAGTTGTTTATGTCAGCTTTCTCCCCTTTCCTTTATAGATCATGCTCATCCTGCTAAGCTTCCATCCATCAGGGACTTCATCATCGATTATTGTTTTGCTCACTGCCTTTCTCAAAGTCTGTTTAAACTTCGGACCCAATGTCTTTATCAGCATAATCGGAATGCCATCCTCGGCATTCGAGGATGGCGAAAATCGACCGAGGCGATTTTTCGCCTCGGTTGATTTTTTTACCCCTTATAGCAATAGTTGAAACTTGAGTTTCCAGGACCTGGTAGAGCATGGAGGAAGGAATAAACCATTGAATAATTTGAGGAGAGGCTGTTACGTCACATTTTGTGAAGCCGGAAGTAGGGAAGAGTAGAGGACTACACTCAATTGTGGGCACGCTACGGCAGCTCGCACATGCGCAATGAAAGTCAGCGAGAGGGAGTCCCCAGCGTGTCTGGCGCCTCCCTCTTGCTGGCCCACGAGACGCCGGCGTTCCAGCCATGGTTTTAGGCAAGACGCCGGTGTGCCAATTTGTCCCACAACCCCCCTTCAAAAGCACGTGACTTCCGCCGCATGTCTTAAGGCGCGTTCAAGCTGGAGCTGTAACAACTACAGCACCATCTTCTAGTGGCGAGCACAACAACCCGTCATTGGTGAATCAGCGGCAAGATTACCACTCCCACTCTATAGTTATCCCGCCCCCTTCAAGGCGATTACGCTCGGCTTCTTACAGGATTGGCTTGAAGGGGAGGCGGTTGCAGTCTTGCCGCCTGTCCCATATCACAAACAACTGCCCATTTTGCTCGCCACCAGAAGGATGTGGTTGCTAGCGCTCCCGCTTGAACACGCCACAAGGAACTGCCGCGCAGCGTGCGAACCACGCGTTCGCGTGTTTCTTTTTATAAAAATTGACACTGTATGTGAGCACCACAAGATTTTGGTGTGCCAAGTTAATGTTCTTAATAAGTGCTGTGTCCTGGTGGTTCAGCTTGCATGGAATAAAAGGGGCTGACATGCCGAGAGCCTATGTGTTTACATGGTGGCTTGCGCATGCGCAGACCCACGTACGGTGCGCAAGATGATGAACGAGCTGGTGGTGTCTCCGACAGCCGGCCGCTGTCCTACGTGCCAGGTGCCCTTCGACAAGGGAAAGCGGCGCCGCATCACCGAGGACTGCGGCCATGAGCGCTGCTACTACTGCATGCTCAACTCCGACGGGCCAGGATGCCCCATCTGCGCTGCCGAAGGTACATTCGCTCTCTTCGTGAGGTGATTTAAAACAGCAAACTTTGTGAGTTGGTAGCTGAACATGAACAAATACGTTTTCTCTGCTTAGTGAGAAGGAGCAGCCGACTCCATTACAAAGGCATTCTAATCATCATTTAAAAAAAAGAAAAACATATTGGCAGATTCCACGTATAGTAGGAATCGATGATATGCGAAGCATGAATGATGAAGGTTGATATGTTACTTTAAGATCAGCAGAACGATACGAGGCAGGCATAAATTATGCCGTACATGATTGCAATGTCATGATTATCATGTTTTAACAAGTCATTTACCTTCATCGTCTATTAACATCACGTGATAACAAATTTTGTATATGTAGAGCTAGTGAAACAGCCGCGAGGGTGCTATAAGCATAGCATGTAATCATGTTTTACGTGACATGCATGCCATGAATATCATTTTTGGACGTGTCATTTGCCTTCGTTATCAATACCATCATGTGATATCAAATTTGGTATATGTTGGGCTAGCAAAACCACCGCGGGCGCGCTATGAGCTTAGCATGTAGTCATGTTTTAAATGACACGCATATTATGATTATTATGTTTGGACGTGTCATTTAACTTCATTGTCTATTCACTTGACGTAATACCAAATTCAGTAAATGTGAAGCTAGTGAAACGGCCGCAAGTGCATCATGAGTGTGGCGTGTTGTTATGTTACATGACACGCATGTCATAATTATTGTTTGGACATGTCGTTTACCTTCGTCATAAATATGATCGTGTGGTACCAAATTTGATATATGTTGGGCTAGCGAAACGGCCACGAGCACGCTATGAGTGTAGCATGTAGTCATGTTTTACATTACACACATATCATGATTATGATGTTTGGATGTGTCGTTTGCCTCCGTCGTCCGTTTGCATCACGCAATACCAAATTTTGTATATGTGAAGCTAGGGAAACGGCCGCGATCGCATCATGAGTATGACATGAGACGCATGTCATAATTTTCATGTTAGGGTCTGTCACTTATGTTCGCCGTGCAGTCATGCCATACCATAACAGTTTTGCACTGTTTCATGTGAACGAAACCACGGCAAGAGCAGCAAGACCATGAAATGTAAATCATGACATACATGTCATGATTTTTCATGTTTTTACTAGTCACTTATGCTTGTCATACAGTCATTTTCTGCCACACCAATTTTGGTATCGATACCATTGCTGAAACGGCCGGGAGAGCGAAAAGTCATAGGAGGATGGATAGATAGACAGACAGACAGACAGACAGACAGACAGACAGACAGACAGACAGACAGACAGACAGACAGACAGACGGACGGACGGACGGACAGACAGACACGCTCAAAGTCACTGAAGTTCACTAATTAACGCTTCGAATTTAAAAACAGGCACATTCACTTTTGAATTTGTTCTTCCTTTTTCTCCAACCGGGTCATGCTGCCCTTTCGCAAATTGTGCTCGAATGATTATTTATTACGTGCAAACTTGTGAGAATAGAATAGTGGGTGCCGAATAGGTTAAGTTAAGGTATGTTATTTTCGACCTATTTAGAAACTTGTGTCAGGTATCACTTTTGGTCAGTAGTGAGGCTCGTGGATTGTCTTTTTTTTTTTCATTTATTCAATACTGCTAGCAACACTTTGGTCGCCAAGGTAGGAGTAGTTGCAGTGCAGTGAATGGTTAGATTAGTTACAAAATATTGTCATGTTACAAGTATAAAATAATAAAGAAATACATAAACATTAACAAGATAATCAATTAACAGTGAAATCTAAGTTAGTGATTACAAACAACAAAGTACACAATCACTGAAAAAAAAACTATTGAACATTCAACAGTAAGTGAATCAGTATCCAGTAAAAATAAACAAAAAACATACCTAGCGATAACAAGTAGGTAACAATAGCCGACAAAACGGAATCAGACTTTGGCATGTTTACCACCTCATGTTTATTCAGCTATTGTCCTAGGAAAAAAAAACCTTGTACGCATTTGCTTTGCATTGAGGTTTGCCGCGCATGATAGGACACTATGGTCTTTGGAATGCATGTAAAAGCTTTTCTTGGCTTATTGCTTGAAATGGCTAGTTTTCATTGCTACACATTCTGAAGGACTTGTTAATCAAATTGACATGATTTGATTGACATGTGGGGTGTAACATCCCAAAATTATCGTATAATTATGAACGCCATAGTTGAGCGCTCCATAAAATTCTACCACCTGGGGTTCTTTGACGTGCACCCAAATCTGAGCACAGAACTTGTCTATTTATTGTAATTGTTAAAGCGTACCTTGGAAGAAAAAAAGAAGTGCGACTTGTTCATATTTATGTCCAGCAGTGGTATATCTAAATTATTTTCGCTTTCACTCTACAGGCTACTATCTAATCTATTGAGGACATAGTGCAAGTTTCTGATCTGTTTTGGCTGGAGCGGTTGTACTTTGCTATATCTCTAGTGTTGGGATTACGTCCTTGGTAGGCCCAAGATGGTGAGGGTCTCACAGCAGCAGGACAAATCGTAACTATGTCTTCTATATTTGTAGCTCACTCCAGAGCTTGTTAAAATTGATATCATGTGTGTTGAGAACATTTGGAACGTCTTTTTTTCATTTCTTTATTTTCTCCATCTTTTTAACTGAGGGGATAAACCTGCCTGCATATTGTGTGCTCAGTATTCTTGTCTCGCTTAATGATGCACTCACTTTATACTTTGTTTGCTTTTTGACAGCCACGAAACCTCCTAGCAACCAGTCCAGGCCTCGCATGAAGACCAATGGACACTTCACCACGTTCATGCAAACCCGCAACCCTCATACAAGAGGTATGGCAATTGAAAACACGCGCATATACTTGTTCAAGTGGTGAAAGCGATGGCCGTAGTTACTGGTCTCACTCGTCATTTTTGTCCCTTTTCCTAAGCACGCATGCTACTTACTCATAGGCTTTTGTAGGGCCGTCTATTACGGACGGGGCTAAGAATCACCTCAGTTGGCTGAAAAGACACGCCGCTCACAACAGCCTGCCTTTTGTCCTCAACTCTCCAAGTGGAAAATGGACGCTCCTTGGAGTGCAACATAATTCGGCCGCGATTACTAACGAGGTCGCATTCCTTGCCACCTGCTACTTACACAGCAGCTCTTTCTGCCTGAACTCACTGCTGACATCTCGCTTCCTGTTCAACCATGGTCAGCTATCTTTCATGAAGCTAAAATTATAGCAACACACAGTGATTAAACCATGTGAGAAATAATTGAAGCATATAATATCAAAAAAGGGACGAACAATGCTTTAGTGGGCCTTCTATTGCCCTACATGATAGCGAGGTTAAGTTCTTAGATAGGACGATATATTAACATTTATGCTGTTGGAGAGTACATGTGGGATGTATCAAGGTTTTTTCATTGTTCAATAATGTCAGCTGATCTGCTTTTTGCCTTAGTGTGGTCATTAAGGTGTGAAGGTTGAAGCCTTCTTTTTCATGTTTTTCTAATAAAAATTCAGTTGCGAGTCAGCGCTGTGGTTTCTTCCTTCTTCTCTTGTGTCTGCATAGTCATGTGCTGTGTTAAAATATGTTCAATAACTATGAATGTTAGCTGCAGTGTTATCTCAACTTTGTTGTTGGAGGACGTTTGCTTATGTCTTGCTTCGGAGTCAGCTGTCAATGTTAGTTGCTGTGCTATCTCAACTCTATTATAGCAGATTGTTTAATCCCGATCAATGCTTTCACCAAGCACAAACATATTTCGAGGCCTTGTTGGGAAACCCATCCAACGGCTTGTGCTGCTCTAGCTGACGCTCCCTTTGGTAAAGACAAAGCATTAAACTTCGCCGCCCCCCCCCCCCCCCTCTTTGCAAGCGAACCACCCTGTCGAAACCCTTGAGTTTGCCTTTACAAGATGAGACGCTTCTTTCAACTTTGCAGGTTCTCCGGTGTCAGGCATGGCCAGTCCGAAGATTAGCCATATTTCCTGGAAAGACCGGCAGATGACAAGGCCTTCCACGGTTAGCGTAGACACCCACAACGCCTTGTCAGGTGAAGAAGCTGCTTTTTGTATGCTTGGAGTGTGTGTAACTGACCATCTAAATTGTGCTGCGGGAGACCCGGTAACAGATGGGATTGTTGTCGGTAGTTTCACTAGCAAGCGAGCAACTTCTATTTTGCTGTCTTGTGGCGAGCGTGTAACGGGAGTGTGACTGTGAAAATAGAAAGTACAATCTAGCAGGAAGTCGTATGTTACCTTTGCCTCTTTTTCTCTGTTTTTATCTCGCTCATTATTTGAGTCCTTACTTTTGAACTATTGGAAGGGCTGCTTTGTACCTTATCTCTCTGTGTGTGTAGTTATGCTAACTTAAGCCTGTCATAGAAGTAGTGTTTGCACAATAGACAGACAGGCTTATTATTTGTAAAGATAAAAATATTAGTGTTCCTTAACTTGGACTGTATTGGGTACCAAGTAGCTGTTGAGAAAGTTAATGAGGGACCCACATCCACTTTTGGTGGCACACTTATAGCTTTGTTATCGGTTTTCGAATCTTTGTCACCCACACAAGATGGGTACCAAGGTTTTGTTTTAAAGCGATTGCAAGACTAAAATTTTCCGAATACTGCTCATGTCCTGAATTACCACTGTCTTTCACCCCCCCGGCAGACTTGGCCAAGGTCCAGCACTGGCCAATGAATATGGTCAGAAAAATAAAATCTCTATGGACCATAGGTAAATACCAGTCACACCTTTGGCAAGCAGTCTAGCGGCATGCTTTGCAGTGGTGTATCCTCGGCAAATTATTTTGTAGGGGTCAAAGAAAGTGACCCAGCATGCGTAGCCATACACATGCACAACGCACTAATTCTGCATGTGTCGTAGTAGCTGCCTGCTTAGGCCTTACCAGCACAAGTGTGTTCACCGCCTGTGAGATTTGCGTGAGCCACGTCCGCATGCAGTGGTTGGCTGTACCGCTTGACACTGATCTACAACACAGGAGACAGTGCGACAAACGCGGCGGGACTTCCGAGTACAGGCGAATAATGTTGTAGTGCTTCTCAGTGGTATCCTTAAGGTTAGTTTTAATGCTGTAACTAAATGTGCTAATATGCAGTATTAGTGGTGCACTGCTGCCTCACCCAAGCGACTGTGTAAATACCAGACTGTGTAAATACTGCAGTTGTAGGGATTACCTCTCTTTCCTCCCGATACCGAATGGTGAAGCCTGCGGGGAGCTAAGCAATATGGGGGCATAGTCAGATTCTGCGTCTGAAATGTCTGTTCTAAATGACGTGCAACACATCAGTAGCTATACGGCACATATCAGTGGCACCTGTGCATTTAACTGGGAGTGCACAAAACCTTCAGAAATTGTCAATTAGCGTAATATTTGCTTTTTTCCAGGCTATATATTTTATACAGTCAACGTCCGATATCCAGATGTCCCAAATTTCGGACATGCCCGATTTCCCGTACTCATCTGTGGCACCGTCAAGTTCCCCATAGAGTCATTGTAATAAAAAGTTCGAAATTCCAGACGCTTATAGCCTTCGGCATCCGATTTCCTGGACTTATTATTGTTAACCTCCGACCCAAAGTCACCACCGACGCCACCTTTTCGGTTGTTTTCATATCCTCGAACACGCCATACTCGCATCGCAGGTTCGCAGGTATAGCCAGCAGCACTGCCGCCAACGGCCGCACCACGCCGGGGCTGCCGTAACCTCGAAACCTCATGTGTGAATTTGTTGCCAGCTGTAGCTTTGCGGCTTAGCCAAGCCAAACCTCACCGTGTTCGTTCACGTGTTGTTTTGTCAGCTGTGCAGTTGTGTCCACAATTGATCGTTTGCTGCTGTGCGCAATCTTCAGTGGTCACGTTGCCCGACCTTCAGCATCCATCGAGTTTTTAGCTGTTTCGTGCTGTGCTTTTCGTCGAGCGGATTAGCCGTTTACAGCGATGGCACCGACGGCTCCTTCGTCTTTGTCGACGCCTTCGAAGTGCACAAAGCCCCCTCGCAGGCTCACGATGGAGAAGAAAGCCACCATCATTGAACAGGTCCAACCCGGTTGGTTGTAGGTAGAGGTGGGGAGGGAGTTCGGAATTTCAAAGCACACTGTTTCGTACTTCATCAAAAACAAGGCGAAGCTCTTGGAAGTGGCTTCCAAATCAACCGGGGCTGGAAAGAAGAATGCTAGCCAGGGTGTTTACCCGAAGCTCGAGGAAGCGCTCGTCATTTGGCTCTGTGCCATGATCGCTAAGAAAATCTTTGTGTCAGGCAACATCCTAAAGCAGAAGGCAGAGGTTTTCGTCCTTTAGATGGGCATGAAGGACTTCAAGTTCAGTGGTGGATGGCCTCACAATTTCATGAGCTGCAATGACTTAAAGTTCAAAAAGATGTGTGGGAAAAGCGACGTCATCGACGATTTCGTTGTCGCCGAATATAGGAATGGAAAGCTGCAGTTCATGCTGCAGTAGTTTCTACCTAATGATATTTTCAACTGCGACAAAACTGGACTGTTCTACAAGCTGCTGCCAGAGAAAACACTTGCATTTGCTGGTGACCCCTGCCACGGCGGCAAGCACAGCAAGGAGCAGATCACTGTCCTCGTTGGCAGCAACATGTCAGGAAGTGAGAAGCTTCCGTTACTAGTAATAGGCAAGTCGAAGCATTCAAGATGTTTCAAAGGGGCAGTGACTCTGCCTGTTCTCCATGACGCTAACAAGAAGGCGTGGGTAATGCAGCAGTTACTTGAAGTGTACGTGCGCAAGCTGGACAGAAGGTTCGAGCAGCAAAATCGTTCTGCTGTTTTCAGATAACTGTGCTGTGCATGGCCACATCAAGGACCTAAAGGCTATACAGATTGGATTTCTGCCACCGAACACCACAGGAATCCTGCAGCCGATGGACCAAGGCGTGATTCGGAGCTTGAAGCATCATTACAAATCACACGTGCTCCACCGCATGGTGCTCTGCTCCGACAACAGGAAAAGCTATGCTGTTGACCTCAGGTCTGCCGTCGGCATGCTAGCCGAATCATGGAAAGCTGTTACACAGGTGACTCTGCGGAGCTGTTTTCGCCATGCGGGCTTAACACTTGACGGTGAGAGGGCCGTCTCGCCCCAAGTGAACGCTTATGTGAAGAACTGCCAAGCGCGGATGTTGCCTTCGACGATCTGCACGCTGCCGGCATGTCGATTCGAGCCGGGTTAACCTTTGAGGGCTTCACCGACGCTGACAAAGACCTCGAGCTATGTGCGGACTTGACTGATGACAAAACCATTCGTCAAGTTACAGAGGATTCCGACGACTCCGGCATCGAGAACAAAGAGCCATCTTTTACTCAGCCAACAAGCTTGGAGTTAACTGATGACGCTGTTATCACTGTACAGCAGCAACATGACGTTAACTGAAATTGAGGCAGACATGATTAGGGGCAAGTGTAACACCGTGCAAAAGAA
Organism: Rhipicephalus annulatus; assembly: GCA_013436015.1. Classification (NCBI taxonomy): domain Eukaryota; kingdom Metazoa; phylum Arthropoda; class Arachnida; order Ixodida; family Ixodidae; genus Rhipicephalus; species Rhipicephalus annulatus. The sequence continues at coordinate 521,618 of WOVY01014991.1, read as the reverse complement.
AATAGGCAACTTTGCACCCAAGTGCTGATCTATGAGGTAGCGGCAGCCACGTCGGATTTTTTAATTTTTTATGAACAGCTCTTTTCAGAGCCACCTAAACGATGCATTGGCTGAATTGAAAATGGGAGTCTTGTACTCCGGCTGTTGCCGTCTTCGTCAGGGAAGAATACCAACAAAAAAAGGTTCGTATTCACGTGCATTTGTTGTTCCGGACGTTTTCGCAGTCCCTTGAGGGTCAGGGAAATCGGACGTAAACTATATATGTTTATTTACTGACACTTTTTCAGTGCTTCGTTGTACTTTGCTCGATATTTTTTCTCAATAAGTCTTAGTAACTTTCACCAGCGCCACCTATAACGGCCAGTTAGTCATAAAGTTGGGAAAACAGAGCCTCGTATGAACATAGCTGCTGCAGTAAAATGAACAAACATCATCCGTATACTGCAGGGTGAATTTATTGTTACGGTGAAGGATTGTAGATGCCACCACACAAGAATTTGAAAGAATGGCAGGCTGTTATAACTTCTCATTTTCACATGGGCATATACTGCACTCTTGTGCATGGTGTAGATTTTTCCACTGCACTATTTGTTTTTGCATCCTTGAATTTCGTTTTGTATTTGCAATATGCAATGATTAATTTAGAATGTTGCATGAGTGTTTTAGAACTTGCGGTCCTGTATCTCCCTCTCTTTGAGTCTTAGTATTTTTAGTAGCTTTCGTGCTAGCTCTCTCGGACATTTGAGATAGAAAATGCACATTTTGCATGGCATCAGATTCGGACTGCCATATGCACTTAAGTGTGCAAGAGGAACGTTGTTCAGTAAAACAAATGTATAGTGAGGCTTTCAGATTTTGTGGCTCTACCATCCTTGCAGCGAATAAGGGACTTGGATCACACAATCTCATTTTACGAACGAAGTTTTTTAAACTTTCATATTATCTGTTGCTATCTTTGTAGGTCCCCATCGAATGTGCAGTCAAGTTTTCCTCACTGACTGCAGCGCCAGAACGCAAAACCTAGTTTATCTGCCTGGCTTTTTACAGTTGCAATACTGAGACAGGGTTGGTGAAAATTGAACGCAATGCGTGCGCCTATCTCCCTGCATGAACGGGCTGATTGTAACAAGGATACCCGGAGAATGCATTTGTTTACAGCGCGCACCTTACGATCAATGTCAAGGAACTTGAGACTGGGCGAGAAATGCAGCTTCCTCTGGTCAGTGTATGGTGCCAGAGCATTCATAGTGCTCACATGGTTTAAAAAAATTATGGACCATCTCCCCGAAGGGAACTATGATAGGATGCGAAGCAGCAGCGGTATGCATGCTGTTGACCTGGCTGAAATGGGCATCGAGACGGATGCTAGAAGAATGATTTGAAGCAAAACTCGGTGTAGCCTTTACTCGAATAAAAGTTTCTTTTAAACGCAAAGACTAGGGAGGCGGGTTGGGTTTCATGCGAGTTTCATTGCAGATAAATGAGCTGGAAGAGTGTTTCCACTCGACGTGCGGTCGAGCGTTGCGGGTGGTGGAGAGGGTGAAACAAGAGAGAAGTGTGTCGCGAGCAGGCGGAGGAGCAACACCAATTATATATGTGTATTGGGAGGAGCCAGCAGCTGCTGCGGTTGAGGAAGAGAGTGACGTCAACCCGCTGCTGCAACTTCACCTATTTGGCATTGTTACAACAACTCTGATGAGCGAATGCGGTGTGGCGCGTTGGCACGAAGACACGGGGGGACAGCGTTACACTTCAGGCTAGTTAAAGAGCTGCTTCGCATTTAAAAAATAAATCACAGCATATCCACGGAGTAAATGATGATGAGTAGGTTGAAGTGTCCATACATCCATACATGCAACCATGTCTCCAATTGCATTCGAGAATGCAGACGGCGTGCGGTTATCACCGACAAGAGGTGAGCCAAGAAAGCTGAGTGTAAGCGTCTTCAACGCGCCCGCTGCTCTGCTTCGTCCATGCCCCACCAACGATCCGCCACGTGCGGTGACTATCCAGGAGACTGAAACTGCACACGTTCTCCACGTACCCAGACAGAGCCCACGCAGCAGCCAATTGGAGAGTAGCAGTACAGTACCATTTAGAATATTCTCACCCAACTGCAGTTTGTATGTACTTCTATGAGACAGCGCCGTCTAATATACTGTTGGTGCGAGACTGCCTTCTTTTTTTTTTTCTCATCTCTTCTTCTTTAAGCTACACGTGATGAATTGGACTATGAGGAGCTTCACCCTTAAAATAGACCGTACTCTGTTCGTGCATGCATTTTGATGTATGTTCAGCGAGTGCCCATTGAGAGGGGGTCTCCATTCTTGCATGATTGGACACAGCGACGGTACGCAAGCAAACCGTGGGTCTGACGTGAGGCACGACTCACAAGACTGGCGTCTGTTAGCGCGCCCAGGTGGCTACCTGGCACTGTCGTAAATATTTAATAAACATTTTGTAATCGTCCAAGTATTTTTGCTCCATTACTATCAGCGTTCAACTCGTGGATCAGCTTTTTTGGCAACACCCTTTTGTACAGTTTCTTCCTTGTCACAGTCGCGCATTCACATCTTCTGATGTTGCATGTTTCGAGATACGGATCAATAACGTGCGCATAGAAATGAGAGAGCGGGAGAGAAAGCGTGGTGTCTATATAGAAAAGAAAAAGTAAACATGATATTTTCACATGGTCAGCAGTGACAAACTGACGTACTTGTAAAGTTCGTGAAGTAAAGATTAATTCAGCCTTTCTAAACTAGAAAGCACACATATAGTATATGTGGCCACTTATCGAACGGAATTCTTTATTCTGTTTGCATATTCGGTTGCTTGTGGGTGTGGCTGACAGAACGAACTATACAGGTCACCCAGCTGAGTAGTGTAGCCTGTACCCGATAACTGAATATACATTTTCCAAGCGTCAGTGCCGCACGTTTATTTGCGCCTTGTCTCTGCGCGTTCCGTACTAGTCTGAAGTGCTCTGCAAACTTGGTGTCCTGCGAGCATGCTAGTTGACAGTTGTTTCACTCTATCAAAGCACAGCCAGATATACATCGATTTACACTGCTGTTGAGTTCATATTATTGGTAAGTTTGTATTGCCACTCCGACTTCGCTGTGGTGCCTGTCTGTGTTCCAACCAGCTGTCATCCAAAGCTCTGCTTTGTGTGCTCGCAGATGACGAGTTTTCGCAGCCCATCTACCACCAGCCGTATCAGCAGCACCATCGGCCACCTCCTCCTCCCCATGTTGTACCCCATCCTCCGCCGCTGGGAGGCTCACAGCAGCAGCGGCATGCATCCGAGCACCTGTACACTCGACTCGGACTCCTCCTGGGCGAGGGCAGCAACCACAGCCAGGGGTCATTTGCCAGTGTCTCTTCGCTCGCCAACAGCGACATTAACATAGCTGGTTCTAACAACACCAGTCCCATCTCTACACTGACGGGTAAGCGAGTACGTGCTGTCTTGCGATAGCGTAGCTACAATTTCTATTCCAAAGGAGCAGGAATGGCGAGGTTCATCTGTGCTTTACGAGTGCCTCTTTGTATGTGTGAGTGTATATATATAAACAGAGAAATATATAAATTTCGAAGAGGAGAGGGTCGGACACCCCCTGGCTACGCCGGTGCTTTTCCGCAAAAAATTTGAACCTTCTGAAGTTTTGATTAGCTCTGGTTTTATTATGATTTTAGTGTAGTTTGGAGAAAACTTTTGTGTATAGTGTTACGGGTCCGAAGTGAATGCGCATACCCTGAACGCTATGAAAAATTCCTTGGGTCATTCCGTCATGCCAATAGCTTCCTTGTATATTAATATGTCAGTGCCGAGATGGCCCACTTTGATCCAAATTTAGCCAAATTCTCGTAGCAGCAGAGCTATAATAATGAAATTACATATCTTTTCTAGGGAGCTCGGTATTCAGGACGTTTTGTGGTCGCTGTAGGAAAGACAGAGAGCCTTTTTTTTTACATCCATGATATCTAGACTTCTCTCTTGTGTCTGTGTTTGCACACCCATAACATGTCCTAACCTCACCTAACCAATAAGATCGTCACTTCTTCTTTACAGGATCGTCAGAGGCAGAAGCCATGAGCATACTACGTAGCTCGAGCAGGGAAGAGAGTTCAGACAGCGTTGCATCGCTCATGAGTACCAGCTCGTCACCATCACCTTCACGCAAAGAACCTTTCCAGCAGAGTGAGTGATGACCTTTCCAAAAGTGTCTATGCAAAGGTGACATTGTCCACTGTCCCCTTTGCATTGATGTCAACTTGACGTTTTTCGCTGACTCGCTTTTTCTTTATAATTTTTTTTCAGGGAATAATAGTGTGCCCAATAACAGGAGGGGCACACCACTTAATTGCTCAAACAAACGCCAAGCCTTTGGTCACGCGAGATGTAAGAAACACTTTCGTACCTTTCTCATGTTGTGCCATGCATTATCACGACTCATACTGCCGGCCATAATTAACTATCACGAAAGGTATGTCTTAATGCATGTTTAATTGTGCAATTACAGGGGAGCAGCTGCACTACAAGATCTCACTTCAGCCAGCACTGAAGCCGTTGTTCTTTGAAGTTCCCCAAGCAGATCAAGATCCACCGTTTGTTGGGAGGCAGTGGCTCTTCGACGAAATTGAGCAGGTAATTTCTTTGCAGCCAGATTGTTTATGTTTATAGTATACTTAGCCCTGATAGGAAGAACGTCAGCAAAGGGCATGCGCAACTGTGCCACCACTGTAGTACATATTTCATTAGGTTTGAGCGTGCTTGGAAAGATTCAAAATTATCATTCTTAGACTGAACGTTGCTGATGCACTTGAACTGCAATTAGGTAGAGCAGAGATATAACTTTGTCATGAATCCTGTGAGGGACAAAATCGCTTTTAGTATTTCAAGAAGGCTGTAGTCACGCTTTCTCCAAGTTGTGCGTGAACCTGATATGTATATCATTGTTTTATGTCTTATGACGGCAATTCTTGTGTGGGAAATGGGCTTCTCGGAGTTTTTACATTGAAGTTTATTTTATTTCAGGAGTTCCAAAAGGATAACAACAAAGGTGTGATCATTGTTGGGTGTCCCGGATCGGGCAAAACTGCTGCCATACTGCAATTGGTTGACTACAGCACCTTCGGTCGCAAGAAGGAAGAAGTCACCTATGGCACTGCCGGTCAGTAAATGTTTCCCCATGTGTCACATCGTAATTTGATTGGCCATATATAGGCTAATTCGGGTAGACCAGTAAGTTCGATATTAACTGCACAAGCAGCTTTCACTGGTCACCCAGAGAGGTGGATTCACGTTTCCTCGATAGCTTAATGGGACCATGTTAAAACACTATGGCGGAATGGGTGGTAGCATCAAAAGCGCACTACGAGGCATCTATTATTCTTGGCAGGCCCGTACCCCCTAGGGAAAAGCTTATCGCTCTGAGCCTGGCATCCAGAGTTGTCACAGCCATTAAATCATTGACGCAAAGAATTATAAAGCCAGCTTTCGCCTATACAGGCCTCGCTGTACTTACGAGGAACCGTAAATACGTTGTGCTGCCATGGCAGTTCGCATACTAAGTTAGACTGCTGCGTTTTGACTAAATCAATAAATCTGCAGTCGAATCTCATTGTGTCAAACACGCTTAATTCAAACTTCCGGTTAATTTGAACTCATGTTGAGGTCTCGTCAAAGCTATGTGTATTCCATTGGGCGAAAATGCCTGGTAATTTGAACGCCCAAGCACTTCTGACGAATAATTCGAACATACCGTGCTCCGAAAATACTCTCAGCACCTCGCCCAATCCCGCCGCGGCACCTGCGACACCTCAAGGCTGCTGCGAAAGAAACGAAAAGGAAAAAAAAAGGCTGCGGTGGAATGTTTGCTCTCTCTCAAATGCCGATATGCGACCCACCCGTGTCACACTTCTCCCTTTTCCGTCCCTGCCACGTAAAGACCCTCCTCCTTCCAATGCAGCGTGCGAAGAGAGAGAGGAAAAAAAACTGGCTCTGTATCTGCATGTTACCGTATTTACTCGATTCTACCGCGCCCTCGATTGTAACGCGCACCCGATTTCCGCCGCGAAAAAAAAAAAAAAGTATGACATCGATTGCAACGAGCACCCATTTTTCTCGCTGGCCCGCACGATCACACCACACGAAAAAACGACTCCTTTCGGGAGCGTCTTCTATTTAAATATGAGGTACGGGCGAAGCTTGTGTCCATCTGACGTGTAACAGAGCATTGCCGTCACTGTAGTTTTACCGTGGACCGATGTCAGCACGGGAGCTTGATCCGCCCCCTTTTTCTCGACGGTTGTGGTGCCAGGCATGTCGAAGTAAAGAGGCGTCTGATCGGCATTCCCAATTTGCCCAAGCAGGTAGCCGTTGTTGCGCCGCAAGTTTAGGACGAACCTCTGAAAACTGTGAAGCTTTTCATCGTACTCCTCCGCAAAACTTTTCGCATATGCATGTTCCCCTTCGAAGGGAAAAGCCTTTCCTCTTCATAAAGTTAGTTAGCCAGCACCTGCTTGCTTTAAACTGGCTCCGCATTAGACCTTTTTCTAAGGCTAATTGCATAGCCCACACTTGGAGCAGTTTTGTCGTCACGGGCCGCTGTGCCGCTCGCTGCTCAAGCCCATACTCGCTGAGCAGCTCTTTAATTTGCAGAAACCAACCCTGCTGTGGTCTACTGAAGCCTTTGCGTGAAGCTCTGCTGTCGACAATCTTCTGCTTTTGTTTCCGCCGGTCCCGCACGCACGTTTCGGGAACTCCGAACAACCGCGATGCAGCCCGATTTTCGTCCGTTTCTGCACACTCGATGACTTTTCTTTTAAAAGCGGCATCGTGGTGCACTCGAGTTTTTGGAGTCGGCCCTTCCACGCCGTCGATTCTAATGCACTACTAGATGACGAACTCCTCAGCACATGTACGAAGTGCCGCACATAGGAAACACATAGGCAGAAATGGCCGACGCGCCATGCCGACGCACGTAGGGGGCGGCCATTTTGGATTTGCCGATAGCAATAGATTGACCGTAATTTTTTTGTTCATACTCGATTCTAACGCGCATGCGATTTATGAACTCGCTTAACCGGAAAAAAGGTGCGCGTTAGATTCGAGTAATTACGGTAACCTGCAAATGTCGTCGAAAGACTATAGTCTTGCATGTGAAGAGAGTGAACAAAACATTTATTTGATGTTCTGCGCAAGAAAATCGATGAATAGTATTCCTGAGGTGCTGCGTTAGAGTGCCTCGAGCGTGCAGCGGAGGCATGGAGGAAGGAAAAACTGAGGAGGGGCCCTGTTGTATCCCAATGCATTGCGAGAAGTGTGGCGGAAGTGACGTCAAGTTTATGGGGCAAACAAATTGGTATGGGGCAAACTAAACAGCAGACTCTCTGTTGCGTGCTCTCAGCACTGGTTCGCTTCTGTGCGGACTTATAGTCCCGGTGTAAACTTAACGTGTATTGTATGGTTTTCGTGCAGTAAAATGTTGCGAGCACACCTTCCCAGACTGTTCGTGCGTGGCAGGCCCGAGCCCGGCATGCTCAAATACTTTGTGGAGTTATAATGTGTAACAGCACAGAAAGCACCGGTACGTGGCGTAACCAAAATCATTCAGCCCCTGCATTATCGCATTGGAACTCACACTGCAGTGACTAATGTGTTCTGCTCACCGTAAGGCCTTTATTTTCTTGACGAGATTTCTCGATATATCGGCCTATTTGCAGTTTTTTACTCCTATATAGTGTCAGTGTGACAATGCACGATTTTGAGAGCTTGCTTCATAGCGATTTTGTGCTACACCAGCCTAGTACTTGACGTACCTCACGTCGATAAGAAGGCACCACTGTATTGTATACACGATCGTGCACGCAAAGTGTGTAATTCCAGTGCGCACACAACTAATACGCAGTGAGCGCACATCGTACAATACATACACACTTAGTTCGATAACAAGAAAAGTTTATTCTCCTTCCGTGTGAACGAACGACACAACTTCTAAATATGCGCTACGATGCCTACAACACCAAAAACGAAAGTTCGCGTGTGTTCTCATTTGACACGATGAGTAAGAAACAACTGAGCACACAGTTGAAAGCTCCGAATCAAATACCATGGCGAATACTATGCATTATTGATCAACAGTGAAGTGAGCATACGTGCAAAGTGCCACCACGTACATCCGGCAGTGATCGCGATTCACATTGAGTATACACTGCAACTGGGCATCACACAGGTTTCCATAAAAACATGCAAATGAAGCAGCACTCGTCAATTGACTCGCTGCCGGCCAGCGGCTGGCGCCGCTTCGAAGACTGCTGCGGCGGCTGCTCGCCGGAAATCGCGGAGTGTTTATCTGCTTCTTCGTTAGGGGCAGTGTGGATGTTTGCGACACGGCGGCTCCACGAATATGACGTCATGGCTTCTCCTTAGTTTTTACTTCCTCCATGAGCAGAGGCGAGCGAGCGCATCAAGTCACGTCACACGCGAGACATGAGCACCATTTGGCAGTTATCTTGAAAAGCGGCTCTGAGACTGGTGTGCGCGCCCGTCTCAGAGGTGGTGAGGTGTAGATCGCAAAGCGACAGGTAGGCGCCACCACCGTGTCGTCTTAGACACTTTCCTTTCCGTGCAAGCGTTGCATGGTCAGCGTCGTGTGATAAACACTACGGTCCTTAGAATAACTTATGTCTTTTCTAGTAAAAGATGCACCTGCAGAATATATACATGTTGTATGGTGCCCCAGACATGCGAAATAATTGCTTTTTAATTGACGATTGCACAAGTCTGAACGCTAAATCTTGAGCAACATTGCTGGGTGCTGCGGATGGGGTCGGCCGTTTTAAGTGCCCGGTGCCGTTAAAAGTGGATGAACAGACAAATGTACAGACAGATAGACATCGCAATTTTTGCATCAAAGGCCCCCAAGAAAGACTATCATCTTTAAAAAAAGAAAGCCGTCGCTGGGTCAGTGATTGTGTGATAGAAGGAAAGGAAAAAGGCACTAGGTATCTTCTGCAGCCCTTGCCCCTTGCGGGAGCACGGCTCTGCGCCTCGAGGGGGGGGGGTTCTCTCTTGCACCTGCGCCCCCCGTCCCCTTTCCCTTCCCTGCCACGTAACCCTTCTCCTTTCAACGACGCGCATGAAGAGGGCAAAAAAAAAAAAAGCTGCCGTGGAGTGTTGGTTTTTCTGAAATACTGATGTGCTTCTCTCCGCGTGGAGACGCTCCTCCTTTCTCGTCAGCTGCTGGCCATGCTGCAGCTGCGTAGCGGAGAGCGGGAGGCTCTGCTACGCAGCAGTCGTTGTTGTCGTCGTTTTTAGAAAGTGTCGACGTTGGACATTTTCGTTTCGCGCGCAACTTATGCTGAAGCGAAAGTAGAAATGCTTTGCAAGCTGCGTGCGAAATAATCATGATTGACTCGCTGCAAGGCAAACGTGTGTAGACGCGCATCACGGATTACTTCAATTAGTAATGAATGTCCTGTGATTTGTCAATAAGTGTAAGTCTTCTTAAACTTTCTCCTCGTGTGTTAGCTCAATGCACATGCGCCACTGCATGGAGAGCCCTCTGTTTATTTAGCTTTCATTAATTCGAACTTCTTTTAATTCGAAGAAATTTTCGAGCCCCTTTGAGTTCGAATTATCGAGATTCGACTGTATTTGCCGATTTGTTGGTGCTCTGTGCGTGGCACCTTCAGCTTGCTGAAATGAATTGTGTGTGTGAAAATTGAAACTCCCTGATATGAATTTTATGCTAGAACTGGCATTGTTGACACTGCATAACTAATAATTAACATCTGTGGTTTATTATCCTAAAAATGAGAGATGAGTGTCCTATTGGAGGGCTCCGGAAATGTTGACCACCTGATGACGTGCATTGACATTACACAGTACTCGACCATTTTTCTCCACGTTCGCCTGGGGCAAACCCGTGACCTTTGGATCAGCAGCTGAGCACCAGCGCGGCAGACGACACTCTCTTGAATCTTAATCCATATTATTTTGGCAATTTTTTCACAGCAAACGTTCATATAAAATCTTATGTAAAGTTAATTGTTTATTTTTAATGCAGTATTGTTTTCTTAAATATACTATCAGTAAACAAATAGGCAGAGTCAAAGAAATATGGCTGTTAAAATTTAAATAGTCATTAATTAAGTCAGGAACTTCAAGGCAGCTTTGCTGCCATTTTTAGTGTATATTTTCATGCGTGCATTCTAGCTTTTCGCTCATCCTTTTGCAAGGAATAATCTTGCATTTGTGCAAGCACTGTTGCAATCACGTGTGCGCACTCATACATTGATCTCCAGCCTGCCCTTTGAACTTCAGAAGAATGGCTAGTTGGAGAGGCAGGCAGGCAGGTGCTAAACTTAAAGAAAAAATTAGACAAGAAATGAAACAATGCCATAGCATTATATATCGCCAAAGTGTACAACTTTTTGTCCTATGCTGCTCTCTGCAATTCTGGACCACTGAAAAGGGCTGCGTTTTGAGCTCTCAGAGCAAGCAAGATGCTGAGCAATAAGATAGCGAAACATGGGAATTACAACCACGTCATTACAACTCTCATGCCTTTATGATATTGTTGACTGTCTCCCAGCCAAGGCTAATGCTTCTTTGGTGAGGCAAAGCTAACTTTAGTGAACTTACTATTATGCCACCACGCATGTCTGACAAACGCACTAATCAATGTAGTCGTATCTCAAAGCGTTGTAAAACACATCTGTGATGATGGCGCGTGGCGATTATTTCTCAGGTGTGCGCCACTGCGAACCGGAGCGTCACGGTGCGTTGGGCGGCAGCAGTGTCGGGAGCGGCTCGGCTTCGTCGGTTTACCAGCCGCGTCTGAGTGCCAAGCAGGACGGTGCACGTTGCCTAGGAGGCCACCTAGTTGCCTACCACTTCTGCCAGGCGGACAACAATGTCACCTGCCTGGTGTCGGAGTTTGTGCACAGCGTGGCCGCCCAGCTCTGCCAGGCTCCCCAGCTGGTGGCATACCGTGACTTGCTGCTCAGAGACCAAAGGTCAGCTAATAAGAGCCTTGGCATGTGATTAGGGCAGTAGGCAGAATTTTGAGGGGGGGAGGCAGGGGGGAAGACACATCTTTAATTTGAAGTGGGAAAGGCGAAGCAAGGGGTAATATTGCGCTTTGTATGCCATGGCGAGAAAAAAAATGGGGGTTGGGGAGGAGGGCAGGGGTTCGGTGTGGGACTCCCTAGCTTCGCCACTGGCTTTCATGATACTAGAATGATGCTAACATGGAATCTTTGCGTCAGTCGGGGTTTCCAGCATCACACTTCAACAAATTTTGTCTTTTTATGGTATGACTTTTCATGGTGGCGAATGGTATTACTCTTTTTAGTCTTGGCTCAGTTGTTGTTATTCTTCTTTATTTATTATTTTCTTGCATTAACAGCTATACAGTAACACTTTGTGTAACAAGAGCACTTTTGAAATGTGGGAGAATTGTTTTATCGTGATTAGAATTTTCTCCAATTATGGGCAATCAAACTGCATAGATAACAGACGTTCTCTGTACTTGGTTTGCAGACGCTGTTTGAAGAGTCTATGTGACATGAGTGTTAGTCCAATGAACATTTGAATTATTTTTTAACATGAAAGTGTTTTATGCTGGGATCCACCATGGCTCCACGTATGTATTTACATCACAGATATGACGTAAAAATATAAGCTAACAGATTGCAAAGAAAAACGAGAAAAAGTTTCGCTGCTAGGCATCGATCCTATGACCTCTTGCTCTCCAGCGCTGTAAGTGAGCGCATGTTGACCAGCTTGTTAAAGATGAGCCGTTTATATACATCATGTATTCTTGGTGGTCCTCGGAGCTCAGCTACTTCAGCGCGTTTTTGTCATCGATTGCAAGATTGCACGAAGAGTGTGGTTGGGCATGCTCTAATGGTTGTCGGCCCGAGCATTGCGATGCGCATGTGCCTTCACTGGGGGTGGGAGCTTATGCTTCCACTGCAAGTTTGCTTTGAAGTTGCAGGGGTTAAGGGATGCATGGAGGTCACTTCGGTCACTTCGCTCGCTTCCACGTTAACGAAAAGAGCGCACTGCCCACATCTGAACAAGAATGGTGACAGCTGTTCGTGCTTGTCCTATGTATACTTGTGCATTTGTTTAGTGCATTTTTCTTCCTGTTTGAACAGCACGCTTTAGTGTCGAGCTGTCACAGTTGTCAGTCCACACTCGTGGTGTGTGCTCATTTCGTGCATGCTTTGTGCTACTTGCCGTTCTTCGCGTGACATTACAGTTTGTTTCTGCGACATTCATCCCATCATCCTTGTGGTGAAACAATGCACAATAAATGCTCAACCAACTTGGTGAATACACATTTCACTTTCGTGTTATACCAGTTCCTAGACAGAAGGATCAGCCATGTTTTCTGTATATAAGTTTCTGGGAATAATCGATGATCTCAACTGTTAGACCAAATAGTAGGACGTTGGATATTCTCCTTGGCTGAGATATTAGTATTCGATTCCTTCAGAGCGTTCGAAACCAGTGAACATGCGCAGATCTCGTGTATGACTTGCCTGAAAGGGAGGTTTCTCTCATCAATGTCCGTGCTGCCGTGAAGCTACTTCTTTGAATGGCATTCGCGCTGCCGTGAAGCCACACCTCAAGGAGAGATTTGCGAATCGTCACTACCGGGCTTTAATATTTCTTCACAGTGGGTTTTACGCGTATACCGCCGTAAATTTTGAACTATTTCGTATTCAGCAGCATATACCACTCTCAAAAACTGCAAAAGACTGCAATAGCACACAACACAAATGCAAGTTGAGGACGTCCTCAGCATGCCTCCATGAGGACAATATGATGCCCTAAGAACGTTCTCTTATGGTATTAGAATGGCACTAATCCAGTCCTCTTGTTCATACACATAACAACCTCAGCACATTCTCAAAACAACACTTGAGAACTTTTTCAGTATCTTTTCAGTTTCAGAACAACGATTGTGCGGTCGGTTGGTTCTGTACTGTAGGCTGCGATAATTTAATGGTTTACTTTTTTCATGGTATTTACATTCTTCAAAGGTAAAACACCCGTGAAGTCTCGTGTATGTATACTGTATCAAGCAACAGAGATATGACACTGCTGGTTTATTACAGTAAAACAAACTAAGCTTTTTGACAGAAATATATTTATTTATCAGTATTAGTCACAACTGACAGCTTTGGCAAGAATTCGAGTCCGGGTATAGTCTGAAAAAAGAAAAACAATATCAAGGCAGTCAACACAGCTCAATCAACTATCTTTGTAATGTTCCTCGACACTTTGACAAAGTGTCCTCATCACCAAGTGTATCGTGCTTAATGCAAGGCCCATTACGAGTGCACTGGTAGGCTGTTAGAGGCTCGCTCTGACAGCCTGCCAGTACACTCGATACGGGTCTTGAGTTAACCTGCCCAAAATCGGGCCACGTGACAGACGCAGAAGTCGGTCCCTTCACGTTGGAACCAGGCTACTTTGAGGCACAATTGATTGCTATTGGCTGGTGTTCCAAGCTGCTTCAGAGCACAACTCGCTGCGATCGGCTGCTGGCAATACATCCATAATAAGTCTGAACTTTGAGCTGCGTGGTGCACTTATCAACACGGGCATTGACCTCCCGTCATTGCCTACGCTTTACACTCTCTCACATATATCACTTTTAACCATATTGTCACGGGGTCGTGACGTGGCCGAAGACAGGAAACTTTATGTTAGGATTTAACTGTTTAATTGGGTGAACCTGTGCCCGGTAAACGGAAAGTTCGATTACAGTAGCAGTCTTGAACTGATAGCGGCGAACGAAGTGTCGGCCGTAGATCAACTACTGACAAGCAGCGAAGCGCGTCGGCATTTATACTCTTGCCGTCGAATGTTCTAGCGTTATCGCTGGCGGTGGCGTAGGTTCCAGAATAATCTGTACAGTTTGCAGAGTAGGCGTGATCTTATCAAAATGATTTACTACAGTCCGGAAGCTTTTCGAAAACTGCAGGCGTGGTTTGCGCTGAGAATTGTGTAGTGTTTTGGGATGATAACAAAACTTGGGAAATGGAACGTTGCAATATACACAAACAAAGGACACAAACATTCACTAATACACGCCACCTTCTCTAGCAGATCCCATCTAGACAGCCAGTTGGCTTGGAATGGCTTGACCACTTGACTATTCAGAACGGCACCACATGTTCAGTGGTTGCCAGCTTCTAGTTTGTTATTACGCGCTACAGCGGCGTTTACTAACTTAAGGATGTGCATTTAAGAGCAGACTATTTCAATTGAGCATTTTGCAATACCAGGTTCGATACCCAAGCTGACTATTCATGCATGTTTCATTAAGCCGAATGCATAGTTTGGAAGTTTTGTGCCAAGATAGAAGAAAACGAGGCCAAATTGTGCAATAACATTATGACTGTATGAAACGGACGTATGGAGGGAGAAAATTTTTGCATATGATATCCATCTACTTGGTGCACGGGTTTTGAGGAATTATATCCAAGTGCTCAGTGCAATGCTTTTGTCATTCCCAAAAGGTCCCTGGCAGGACCTTTTCTGGATCAGTTGTTGTCCTCACGAAGCTCTCATAAAGACAGTTCCGGGTCAAACCAGTTTGTGTCGTCCTTAGTAAGTACCAAGGTCAATGAGAACTGTGCAAGGACGATTGTACTATTTTAGGATGACCTCAGGACATCGAGTGTTGTCTGAGAAGGGTCCACGGGTTGTGTTTGCATACTGGGAAATATTGGGCATTGTCCATTATGATTTTTCACATAATATTGCTAATGAAAGTTTTGATGGTGTATTATTTATGGGACATACCTTTTCTTTAGCTGGTTTAATTATTTTTTTGGGCTGCACAGCCAATTTGAATGAATTTGCGTCGAAGCAGCACTTAACTGCATCTCTCGTGGCTGACTTGCAGCTAAGCAGCACAGGTCAGCCAGGGTGGCACTGATTAGCAGGATGTCGTGAGATGTGCGCCACTCATCCTGTGTGATCATACATGTTGACTGTACTGAGGGCCTATCAAGTTAATCTGCGTGCTTGCGGAACGAAACTGCATTAGCTCGCACGTAGGGGCAAGTCATAGACAAAAACATTGTCATTTCTCATTGTTTTATGTTTTTCAGAATCTGACACTTGTGTTGAAATTTCGCACAGATGTCGCCACTCGGGATACTCACTTCGATTTCCCATTCAAGAACAAATAATTTGCACAAGCATAGACACTAGCTTGTAAATTAATAAAACATTCATTTATTTATTGATGAATAGTAAACAAGTAAACAATGCTTGCAGCATGTGTTGGGTATTACACATATATTCCTGTTTCTGGTAAGATTTTATCATAGTGGTAAGGACTTTATTGCTGTGTAACTTTACTAGGGCCCATACAAAGTTACCCAGCGCTTGCATAAGAGTTCACTTTGGATATAAGCACAGATGGTGTAGCATACAATACCCACTATATTCTGAAGGAGTACGTATAAAGAGCTTGTACGTATTAGGTGTGTTTATAACATTAATTGCTAAATCTGTTGACCTTTCTTTTTTTTTTTTCGTTACATCTTAAGGCCCTCCTTAGCATTATTTTAGTGTAATAACTCAACCTCGAAGGTTACAAAACTGCATGAGTGAATAGAAAATTACTTGTAGACAAAGAACAACCAGAAACAGAGCAAAATATTTTAAGATGAAAACACATCTGATACGTGCATCAAGTGAAAGAAATGAAGACGTATAGCCTTCATAATGCATAAGAACAACAAGATGTATTCCAAGAGAAGTGGCACATAGTCCAGTGAGATCAGATCAGAAAGACTACTAAGTAACTTGGCATATATGGCGTAACTGATGATCTCTAGGAGAGGCTACTCTGCTGCAGTAGACATGCGCAGTTTGAGGCTGTGTCTTCTGGGCTATTCGTAAGTAGCTTTTTTTCTTGCAGACTTCAAGATGTACTCAGCCTGTCTTCATGCCAGACGAACCCTCACGAAGCCCTGGTGAAAGGCATCTTGGAACCGTTAAGCTCCCTGAGGCAGACAGGTCGAATCCCAAACACCCGTTGCTTTATTGTTGTGGATGCACTCAATGAAGCTGAACTGCATCGGCCTGACTATGGAGACACCATTGCCTCTTTTCTGGCTAGGCATATACTCAAGTTCCCTGCATGGCTCAAGGTACACTGAGACTTACTACAGAGGATTTCCAGTAGTATTTGGTATAAATGGATTATCTGTATGAAGCAGAAGCTAACACGTAATTATGATTGCATGGACATTTACTTACTTTCAACAGCCAGGCATTGCAAGCACATTTGGTGTGTCAGAAACTGCCAAAAAAAACAGGGTTTAACCCTGCAATACCCACGCACAGTTATACCTTCATAAAAATTACAGGAAAAGGCTGACTGTTTCTACTCTCTTTGTAGAGTTCATTTCAAGAACAATACCAATGAAATTTTGTTTGAGGCATAATTTAATTAGCACTAATTGTAAATAATTATTTTATATCATGTATTGTGCAAGTCACTCTTCTTTCTTCATAACATGTCAGATCTGCAATAGCTGCTCATCATGACACCTAATGTAGCTATATTGATGTATTAGATTCAATGTACCAAATATGACACAGTGGGCGTTACTGCCAGTGCACTGGTGCTGCGAGGTTGAAGTTTGCGCAGTCGTATAACTTCATTCTCGACTATAGTTATCTTTTCAGTCAGTCTGGCTTTCTGATGTGGAAACCTGCTCATAGGCATGTGAATGCCGGTTCAAATGAACACTGTTTTCTTCTTTTATGTTGCAGCTGATAGTTACTGTACGGACAGCATTCCAGGGAGTCAGCCAAATGCTGCCATTTCACCAGATCTCTTTAGATAGGGTGTCTTGCAACGAGAACCTAATGCGAGACATTGTGGGCTATGTGCTCTTTCGAATCGAGTCCAGTCCCTCAGCACGTGCCAACATCACAGTCAACAATGGGAAGCAAGATGGCTCAACTCATGCAAGGTGCGACTATTTCATGACTGGCACTGAAAATTTTCTGCCCTTTGGTCCATAAAAGTAATTTTGCAGCAGTATTGAAATTTCGCTTGTTCTATACACTTGTGAGGCAGTGAGGAATGTTCATTTATGCTCTGTTCTTTCAAAAACCACACTTATACAAGAGTTTCAAGTGGACGAATAATTCACTCGTTCTTCCTTGGAGGTGTAAGACCAATAGAGGCCTGTGGATTACTTTCTGTCTCTTGACTGAAAAGGGGCATTCATCGACTAATATTGAAACTTGTATCTCGCATTCCTTGTCCAGGTTCGCCAATCATCTGGCCAACTTAAGCAGGGGTTGCTTCCTATATGCCAAACTGACCATGGACCTCATCGAGCGTGGTCACCTGGTGGTCAAGAGCAGCAGCTATAAAGTCCTGCCTGTCAGCCTCAGTGAAGTGTACCTGCTGAACTTCAACCTGAAGTTCACAACAACCAGAGCATATGAAAGGGTGTGTGAGATGGACAGTTCACACTTGTTTCAAATAGGATTTTTAGACTATGATTTCTCATAAGGAACACCCAGAGAATTTATTGACAAAACCATAGTGGAATTAAGGAACCAAAACCAATCATGTATCTAGATGTAGATGTGTGAAATGCTCTTTATTATGTCACTGATGTACTATTATTACACTTACTGTCATCTTTCTGACGGAAATCAAATGATTGACAACTAGCTTGGCTTTCTCCTATCTACTGTCGAACCACTTCCGCTTTTTTTCATCATCTTCACAACATGTCTTCTATTCATCTGGGAGGTACATTGTCGTGCATATAAAAACCTAGTGACTCAACCAATTTTGATAATGAATAGCTATAGGATTAGCTTAACTGATAATAGTCCTGTAAATTACCACTTCACAGATCTCCTACAGTTCCTTAGTTTATCCATTTGTTTGCAACTACAGTCGAATCTCATCAATTCGAACACGCTTAATTCGAACTTCTGGTTAATTCGAACTCACGATGAGGTCCCGTCATAGCTATGTGTATTCCAATGGGCGAAAACGCCTGGCAATTCGAATGCACAAGCACTTCCGACGGTTAAATCGAACATACCGCACTCCGAAAATGCTCTCAGCACCACCCCGCCCTATCCCGCGCCGGCACCTCCAACACCTAAATGCTGGGCGGGAAGGAAAGGAAAAGGAAAGAAAAAGCTGCGGTGGAATGTTTGCTCTCTCTCAAATGCCGATCTGCGATGTGCCTGTGCCACGCTTCTCCATTTTCCGCCCCCGCTGCGTAAAGACCCGTCTTCTTCCAACGCCCCGCGCAAAAAGAGAGAGGAAAAAGAAAAAAGGCTATCGCGGAGTGTAGCTTCCACTCATGCGCCGGTGCTACACTCTTCCTTTCCCGCCTCTGCCACGTAACCTTTCTCCTTTCAACAATGTGTTCAAAGAGAGCAAAAAAAAGAAAGCTGCCGTCGAGTGTTGGTTCTATCTCAAATGCCGATCTGCTTCTCTCTGCGTGGAGACGCTCCTCCTTTCTCGTCACATGTTGTCCGCGCTGCGGCTTTGGCGCAGAGAGAAGTAGCGGAGATGCAGTCGTTGTCGTCGTCTTCAGAGAGTGTCGGCGCTAGACATTGCCGCCCGCAACTTCTCTGGCCAGGAGAATGCTGAAGCCGAAGTAGACATGCTTTGCAAGCTGCGTGCGAAATTGATTGACTCGCTGCAAGGCAAATGTGTGCAGACGCGCTTCACCGATTACTTTAAATAATGATGGATGTCCTGTGATTTGTCAATAAATGTAGGTCTTCGGAAACTTCCCCCTTGTGTGTTGGCTCAATGCACATGCGCCACTGCATGGAGAGCCCTCCGTTTACTTAGCTTTTTTTTATTCGAACTTCTTTTATTTCGAACATATTTTCGGGCCCCTTCGAGTTCAAATTATCGGGATTCGACTCTATATCGCAAAAAGAAAACTTTGCATGCTGCTGCCAATAGAAATCAGGGCTATTGAAGAAATGTGAAATCAGGAGCCAGATATGCAAAGCCCTCAGCTAATCATTTCCAAAGCTTGTATGAAAATTGGTCTAAGAGAAGTAATTGTTTTGGACCATGCAGTATTTGCTTTCTGCAACATGACATTTTTTATTAGCACTTGTTCATCATGTTGCTGAAAGATGGCATTTACCTGCTAAGGAGAGGCACTTGAATTGGGTCCAGTGTAGCATTGATTTTCTGTGACATCTTTTTATCGCACATTGACCAGGCATTGCATGATGTTTCTACTTCATCTCATCATTTTAATGTTTTGAGATACATTATTGTTTTAGACAAGATGTACCGTGTTTGTTACCACAAATTGGTAGACTTTATTTTAGATGCCTTCAGGACAAATGCGAAAGGACTAACTTTTGCCTATGAGCTTCTTAATGACAATGTTTTGCAGTTTTAAATATTAACATTGCTATGAAAAATGATCACGCTTGTAGCTGTTACTTTCCTCGCAGTTAAAAAGCACTCTTACTATACGTCTTTGAATATTTTAAAACTGTAAAGTATGGAATTGCTCTGGCCCAGCCACAGTTGTCTAGTGGTTAAGGTACTCGGCTGCTGAGCCGCAGGTCACAAGATTGAATCCCGGCTGCGGGGGCTGCATTTTCGATAAAGGCAAAACTGCTTTAGGCCCGTGTGCTCAGATTTGGGCGCACATTAAAAAAATCCTAGGTGGTCGAAATTTCCGGAGCCCTCCACTACGGCGTCTCTCATAATCATATGGTGGGTTCTGGACTTTGAGCCCCACATACCAACCTGGAATTGCTCTGCATTGACTTGAATCTGATCTGCGCAGGTCATGTGCGCACATGATCCAGGGTGGCCTGCATACTCCTTGAAAAGGAGGTCTTCCCTCGGACGGTGTTCTGTTTAGTGACCGAATCCTTGCTACGAAAAAAATCAGTTCTCAGGCAGAGCACTTGAGAGGGCGACAGTGTGTGAGACCACAGGTAGTGCCATACGTGCATGAAATGGGACATAATCTGTAAAAGGTGGCTGAAAGTTATCAAATCCCCGTCTTATTTTCCGCTTCAAATAAATTGGCGCAGCTTTTGGCAGGAAATCTCTTGTGCTAAGCCACAAGGGCGCCAAAAGAAGCATATGACACCTTTTCAGACGTTCTGCCATAGGTGTCGTCTACGAGATTCCTTTTAGTTGGAGCAGGTCTTATATTCGACAGAGGGGCCGATGTATTAATGACTGACAGTGGGAGAATGCCAGTACAATAGGAAAAAGTGACAGTGCGCATCTTCCGGCACATGTTAAGTCATGCTCATGGTTTCGCACAAGTCAAGTTAACAGGCAACAGTAAGAATCGAATGGTGAGGAAGCTATTAACGATAGAAGAAAGCAGTCTGCCTGTGTCAGTGACACATAAGTTGTGCTATATAGATCCGAGTTATCCTTTTTTATCGAGCAAATTTCTGGTTGACATGCATGTTTACTTGGCTTGCAGCCTTTGCTGTCAGTAAACACTTGTTGTTCATGTTCCTTTCCAAGCATTGTGCCAAAAATAGTAACACGTTCAGCAACCTTGTGCACCAACTTGTCTAGAAAAAAGTTCTTCTCATGCCGTTTCACCTCACCACATGTCACGAACTAGCGATTCAGGAAATGCTGCTCCTGTATAGGAATAAACGGACCTTTCAAAAATAAAATTATGTGAAAAAAGCATAGGATAATGTCAAGTGCACGAGAACACTGATTCCATAAGAGTCTCCATAAGAGCTAAAACGTGGACCAGCCCAGACAACAGAAACACATCTTCAGTGCGGGGAGATGATTTAGACTCCAACCAAAAGTTTTTAAGAAACCCGACGTTTCGGAACAGACTTGGTTCTTTCCTCAGGGGTGACTGTGGAGGCTACTAGCAGCGTCACCTTCAATGCACTTGCGGGGTGGCTAATAACCCCCCTCTCTCTCTCATTTTGCCGTGGGTCGCAGTCCGTGTAAATACACTGGGGTAGAGTTCCGAGAGAGCGGTTGATATTATGGGCTGTCCTCTGTATGTGCGACGACTCGAGTAACAACCTTGTCATCCAGTTCGGCTCGCTTTCAAGGATGGCTGCGCTTCGAAAGTTATTTTGTGATCCAACTTCTCAGCATGTTTGGCGACTGCACTGCGCTCTTTGTATAAATTCTGCACATCGTTGGTGTGTTGCTTCAGTCGTTCCGGTAGGTTTTTCGTCTCGCCGATATACGACGAGGGGCACTTGGCACAGGGAATTTTGTAAACGACACCGGGGCACCTGTCCATTGTTGGCCGGTCTTTCGGGCGGAGGAGGAGGCGGCACAGCGTACACGAAGGCATGTGCGCGATGCGAACTCCTTCCTTCCTTCCTTCCTGAAGATCCGCGCTAACATCTCGTTGGTTCCCTGAACGTATGGAACCAGTACGCGTTTCGGGGGGGGGGCTGCCAATTGAGGTTGATTGGTGTTTTCGTATCCTCTGTTGCTCTGCGTGGCGGGTGGTGGCTCAAATGAAGTTTTTTGGTTATCCATTTTTTCTGAGGTCAGCAATTACGCAGGCCTCCTCTTTCTTTCGCTCGGAGTCTAAATCATCTCCCAGTTTCATACCCAACCAGACAGACTTCTGTCGAATGTTTACTTTCAAGTCAATCACATCTTGAGTGCGTTTTTAAAACATTTTCGTGAGCACGTTAGAACGTCCCGACAACATGCTCAACTAGTCCGGATGGAGTCCAAGAAAGAGGCTGTTGTCTGGCCTCAGCACATTTTTTGAAGATTCACAAATTGTTCACCCGAGCATTTCTGTCACTATTTCAGGATTTAGAAGGGATTGAAACATACTCAAATCGGTCCACCAGGACATTTTCTGTACCATCTGAGCTACCCATTAGGACATTTCTGGGACATTTTGCGTACCAAGTGGACTACCGATCAAGACATTTCTGGGACATTTTGCACACCGACTACGCTACCCACCAAAATTTGTTGTACGCTGAATTGCTGTATTTTACATTTTAATTTTATGTGAAGATAACGTTAGAGCATTGTTGTGTATTAATAGTATAGAAAGGCGCCAGTGGCGATGCAGACAATGCCCATGCAGGGTACGGGGCTGTGCCACCGGCTGAAACAAGTCCAACTGCGGCGGCTGCATTTTCGGTGGAGTTAGCTGCTGGGAGTTTCTGAAATACTTTATTCTGATGCCCCGGCCAGCAAAGCCAATAATAAAATCCTTCAAATGATGAGGGGAATAATGCGCTCGATAATCTTCATTCGTCAGAATAATCAAAGTGCATTTCCAGGGATCCTAAAAGAAACTAAGCTTTTCTGAGGACAGTAGTTAGAGATATATACTGTACATAATTCACAAGCACAGCATGGAGCCACAGTGTTTTACAAAGTCTGTAGTATAGTGCATTACATGGCGAAATTTGTGCAGATGAAATATCTTGTGTGTCTCCTGATATATGGGACAAAAGTCTTGGCAAATGCATCATAAACTATGCTGTGCAGCTTCACAGTAATTGACACACCATTCAGCAGAAAACACCCAGCAAGCAGTCATTTATTTCTTCAAGAAAGTGCTACAAAAACATATTTGTATTTTGTAGTTTTGTATAGCTGAAAAAAAAAAAAACTCGCAACAAAAGGCTCTCAATTTTTCAAATCCCGGATGCGACCAAAGATTGCCCTCAAACTTTTCGCTAGTGGCGAACCGTCAATATTCAAACATAGGCTTAGCTCGTTAGACAAACGTGTAGATTCCAGTAGTTTGCCATAGTCCCAAAATGGTGAAACTTCCCTCCTGCCAGTTCTCTGACGTTAAGAGCCCTACCTGGAGTTTGCAAGAGTATCTTAGCAGAGGAGGGTAGTGACAAGAAATAAGAGTGACTCTGTAAAACTGGCAGCAGTGTCATGACAGCGGCATGCGAGCACCACAATTCTACCACTCGTGCTTGTAATCTTTGCCAGAATTTAGGCAGACTGATTTTGTCATCATGAGACATGATGCCTGAACTTAGACGGTCATAATCTGCACATCACTGCTTAGTAAGCGCCGGTTATGCTGCAACCAAAAGGCTCGTCATCACAAGTTCATGTCATCGCTGCACGAGCCACCACTGATCGGACCACTTACTAGATTTGCAAAACGCTGAAACACCACATGTGCATTATCATTAACAAGACCGGCAGAATCACCACTAAGGTCGGGACTATGCGCTACCTTTTCATTGTGTTGAGTCGCTTAACCTTTAAGTAGGGCCCAGCTAGTAGATATTGTGTGGAGCTGAGAAAATTATATTTTTGTGGACTCGGTCGGACTTTGAGAGCTACACGCCGGCTGTGCGAGGTCATTGTTTATGCTTACAGCTCAACACACGCATCGATGCCGCACTTTTGTTGCGCGGCAAAATATTCCTTCATTGCTTTTTGCCATCACTAATACACAAAATGACGACTGCAACACTTTCAAGAAACAGGGTGGAACTCACCAATGTTCATGACTGGGTGCGCCTTTCCTCATGCAGCCTCTCCACATGCCGCCATTGAAGTGCAGAAAGGAAGCGGAAGACATGTTTGAAGACTGCTATAGCCACTAGATGTCCACTTTTTTTTTATCGCGATAGCAATTATATGGACACTCTTGGCTGGACTTCGCCGCCGGCGTCAGTGTTGAAGTGGGCGTTGGTGTCGATGTCATGCACCGTATATGTCTACATATCTATATATATTAAAATGCAATAAGGAAAGAATTCAGAAAAACGACTTCGACGTGCTAAATTGAATGTGAGCCCTCCGTGTCGTGAATACGAGGCGTTAACCACTGAGCCACTGAGGGGTACCTCTTTCAATGTTCAAACGGCAGGCTTTTTGTATCTACTACTTACCGCTGTTGACTGGCATCTCGGGAGGGGGGGGGGGGGGGTATTATCATGTTTTCAGCATTATCAGCGAGATGGGGCAATGAGCGCGCGGAGGCTAGAGACAATGTATATGCTACCTTCAGGTAGCAGAGTCGCACATACCTTTTTCTTCCGCCGCTCGCGCCGCTATTCGGTGAACGCTGTCACGTGACGCAAAGTGAGGTCAAATGTTCCATTTCACGCGGCGAAGCCAACTTTACGTCCACGGTGGCGCAGCGCTCACGCGTTCTCTGCCCGCACAGATTTCAGCCTCATCGCGACCGCCATTAGGGGTTTTACCTTGTACGTGTACGATTTGCATTACATGTTACCAGATAGAATGTGCGCATGCGCGGGTCTTCACAGAATGTAAACCTTTGCGTAACGTAAACTACCCGCCGGGTAGGCTTTATGTTTATGGAGCTGTTTCACAAATCCACCTTAATTCGTAGAACCTCACGATATCCGCATTGCGGAGACTCCAGGCATCAGGTTAAAATAAGCAGAAGTGCGAGTGCCGATAGTGATTACGTTGTTTCAGCCGGATTATCAAAGCTAAAATGGCTAGAACATGGAAGCCACAAACGTGTGAGCCCCGGTAGACTGGATAGGTGCCACCATCTAGCAGTCTTAAAAGGAACCAGGCGGTCACAAAATTGTTTTTGCAGAAACATTGTGCATTGTACGTCTGTTGTGAAAACCGCGCTGCGGCGTTATGATGGATGAGTCAAGTTTTTTAGTCATTTTCACCTCAGTCATTTAATTGTTGAGTTTAACTTCCCGATACTATCATATATTAAAGAAAGACGCTGTAGTGTAGGGCTCCGGAAAGTTTGACCACCTGAGATTCATTAACATGCACCTAAATCTAAGCACATGGGCCTCAATCAGTTTCGCTACCTATAGCAACATACCGCCTCGCTGTAATCGTGTAATCTTGTTCAGCACGTTCACGTGCACGCCGCCCGCGCCAAAACATCGCGCCGGAATTTTCACCTGCGTCCGTGAGGAGTGGCTTCACTGCACAGCCATGGAACATATTGGCGGACCTATGTGCAACTCTGCTCCCGTAGGGAGCATATACAGTAACTCTAGCGGCGGCTCTCGCCTCTCACGCATACTTTGGCCCGCGGAGAGGGCAAAAGTAAGTGTGAGAGATGATCTCTTGCGCGCTTTTATCTCCCTGTGGGAAGGATCATATGTCTTGGCTTGTGTTGGGCTTGCATTGGAATGATTATGTTGTAGTCAGGGGGTGCACAAAGGTAACTGCAATCGTTGCACAGGCTCCGTTTGCTAAAAGGGTGCGCTTTTCAGACACAGCGAAGTAACAACTGAGGCGCTTATTCGCGTTCATGTATACCTGTGAGAACATTTCATGCGTCATTTGTGCATGAGAAACATGGGGCACATTTCGATCTGCTTGCCATTCTGCACGTGCCTTCGAGTTTGCTGCTATCGTGTTCATTGCTTTGCCTTTGCGGCAAAACTGTGACTTTTTTTTTTGTCCAAACCTCAAGTCGCAGTGTTTCCAGCGGTCAGAAATCCGAGAAATTTAAACATATGTCAACGGGTTTCAACTTCGTGAGGGTTATTGTCCCCCTAACTAGGACATTTTAAACAATGGGAATAACCAAGCATTGCATGCCAAAGTCATATGTATTCATTCAAAATAAGGCAAAAATGTGCGTCGACAATCATGCTTTCAGGATATCACTAAATGTATTTTTTTATAATGAATCTGCAGTGAAATGGTGTTCATTGCACCAATCTTGTAATTTCTATTCATGAACAGACAAGTGGGTTGCTGTCTTAAACACGTCCACATGAGAACATTTTAAGGATAATCCCGCAAACATTGTTCTGGAAACATTTTTAGGATGCTGCCAAGCAAACGAGTGCGTTTGTACTTTTTGAGGACTAGCATAAGATGTTCACTGTTGTCTGGGCATTTTCGTTGACCTTACATTACATTCAAAAAGTGTTCGTCTTGTCTGCTTGCAGGTGCAAAATCTCCTGCAGGTTTGCATGGCATCACTGTATCCTCTGCGTCCACACGAGCTATATCACAGTGTGAATGCAAGCGCTACGTACGAGCCCATGACGTGGGCGGATTTCCAGCAGCGTTTGACAACACTGACCAGTTCTCAGTTCATCATACAGCGTAATGATGACTCACTTATGCTGGCCCATCCTTCTCTACGAGAGTGGCTCATTCGTCGAGATGAGAATGACAGCACTAAATTCCTCTGCGATATCAGGTAGGCATCACAACACTTGCTAGGCGTATTCTTTGTGTCGTAGCGATAACAGTCACACGAGATGGTAACAGTTCATGATTATGAAACGGTGCAACCAAGGGACGATATATAGAAAACAATACACCCCCAACTATCAGTGCTAAATCCTGTCGTCGTGTATCATTTGTGTTTATTTTCTCTTGGTTGCACCCATTCATCATTCTTTGTGCCCTCAGTGTTCACTACATCCTCATTGACCTCAGTAATTGTGACATTTATATCGTGACTAAGGGCAATGCTGAAATGCCATCTTCTAAGGTGTGACTCACTTACAGTATAGACCGCTTATAACATAAGCCGCGGGAGTTGTGAATATCCGCATCATAAGGGGTACCCCACTATAACCAAAACAACCTTTTCAAAGGCCGCACTTGTGCGAAACGTGTTGGGAATGCAGCTTCGCATGTCCGAGAATCGAAACATGCGATGTTTTTTTGCTAACATATAAATAAATGAATGCGAAAGGAGGGGGGGGGGGGTCTAAAAAATGAAAGTACCATCGCCGAAATTCGTCGACTATTATACCACCTCGATTATGCGCATTACACAGAAACTATGTCGAATCCCTTTCAGAATTTGACACGTTGAAAGACGCCAATTATCCGATTTCACGGGTGCGCACCTATATTTAAGACATTGCAATCGAATCACGAACCAATAAATATTATAATGTATAATGTATCAATAAATAAAACAAATAACCTCCCCGACAATATTGTAACACAACCCTCGCTTTCTTTGTTTGAAAACTATTTGCAGTAGCTCAATAGCACCGTTTAATATACTTCTTTTTATTATGTGTTCCAATTTATTGTGTAGTGAAGAGGAATGCCCACTACTGCAGCGACATCGACACGTGGGCGCGAGGCACGGGCTAGGACTGCCTGGTTGCTGCTGCGACGCTGCCCGTACATCCGGCTAGCTCTTGCTGCTTCTGTACCAACGCTGATACCGCTTTTGACCTTGCATTTACATTATATTTTGGTGGAGGTGCTGCGGTCTTCCCCAGTCCTGGAACTGCATAGCCGAAAGCTGCCGTCCGTCATGCCTGACGACGCTGTCTTCACACCCCCACCGGCTTCGCCACGCAGGAGCTGTCCCGGTGCACAGCTCTTGCGAGAACTCGACATCTTCAGCGGCACCGACGAGAAAGACGTTGAGGATTGGCTGGAATCGTATGAAGGAGCCAGTGCTACTAACAAATGGGACAATCCCACAAAGCTTGGCACCGTGATGTTTTATTTAACGGATGTTGCCAAGCTGTAATACAGAAACCATGAGGCGGATATCCCCACCTGGACTACCTTCAAAACCTGCATCGCTAATGTTTTTGGATGCCCTGGTGTGCGCAAACTTCGCGCAGAACAACGTCTACGAGGCCGGTCTCAACAAACTGGTGAGACATTCACCAGCTACATAGAGGACATCCTCGACCTCTGCCGGCGTGTTGACCGGTCGATGGCAGAAACTGACAAGGTGCGACATATCATGAAAGGCATTTCCGACGACGCCTTTCAAATGCTGCTCTCCAAGAACCCTGTCACTGTCTCTGAGGTCATTGAGTTGTGTCAGAGTTTCGACGAGCTGCGACGACAGCGTCTTCTCACTCGACGCCCTGACGTCCCGGATGACACCCTCTCCAGCCTGACCACCACATCTGACCTTCAGTCGCTGCTATCGCAGATTAAGGAGTTTTTTCATACTGAGGTCGCTCGTCAGCTATCGCTGCTATCAACAGCCGACCAACCAGCGTCACCTCTGCCAGCAAACATTCGCCAGGTCATCCAGGAGCAAGTTTGCGCGGCTCTGCCATCTGCCCGTGACACTTCACCCTTGCCGAGCCCTGTTGCCTGTGCCGAGGTAAATGCACCTCTAAGCTATGCTGAAGTAGCGGCTCGACCACCTCTTCAGACTTTTACGTCACTTCTCTCAGCCGTGCCGCTCCGACTCACTCCTCGTTTCGCTCAGCCAAGGTCCGTCCAGAGTAGTGGACAATGGCGTACACTCGACAATCGTCCAATATGCTTTGCCTGTTGGCTACCTGGCCACATAGCGCAATACTGCTAACGGCGCGTCCCTGTCTTCGACCAGACCAGACCTTCGCTACGACCAGACCTTCGAACCTGCCCTTTATGTGCCACTGCGCCGTTCATTCACAGGCTCTCAGCCACCCGACCAGATGTCATCGTACGCCGACCACCGCCCTCCTGTTAACCGCCGCTCGCCATCACCTCGACGCCGCTCTCCATCGCCGATGCGTCGTCGTCCTTCATCACCGGAGCGGGAAAAATAACTTCACCAACAAATGTTCTGGACATACATGTGGACGGCGTCGCTGCACTCGCTCTTGTCGACACTGGTGCCGCAGTTTCAGTGATAAGTGCTAGACTCTGCCGCTTGCTGAAAAAAGTTATGACGCCACTAGCTAGTATATCACTAGCTAGTGGCGTCACTAGCAATTCAACGACAGCAATCCAACACTAGCAATTCAACGACATAAATGAGGCCATCAATCGCGATGCGAGCAGTACAAGCAGCGGCCGGTGTGACGTGATCTGTACAGCCAGCACAGATCACGTCACACCGGCCGCTGCTTGTACTGCTCGCATCGCGATTGATGGCCTCATTTATGTCGTTGAATTGCTAGTGTTGGATTCCTGCTCCCATGACCTCATTTTGGGCTGGGATTTTCTCTCCGCTAATAGGGCCGTCATCGACTGCTCTCGCACTGAGGTGGCATTTGAAGTGTTTGACGACACTCCATTATGTGATGCTCATGAAACCGTGGACAAACTGTTTGTTGCTGAAGATGTCATCATACCGCCGCACTCTTTTGCCCTTACCATAGTGTCTTGCAACTCTCTCGCCGAGTCTAGTGCCCTTTTCACGCCATCTGCTTTTTTCGTTCGTCGCAAGTGTTCGCCGCTACCTTATGCCCTTCTAGAACTTCATGACGGCGTCAGCAGACTACTCATCTCGAACCTGTTGTCATGTCCTGTAACACTACTTCGGGGCGAGTGCGTCGGGCGTGTTTACAGTCTCGACCCTTCTGCAATTATCGACATGCCGGCTGGTCCTTCCGCCGAACACGAAGTCGCCGGAGTGACCTGTGCCTCTTCGCCGCAGACTACTTGGCCGGACGTACTGAGCAGCTCCATCGCCGACACGTTAACCGTTTCGCAACGTGCTCAGCTTCTACGACTACTGAACAAGTTCCGTTATTCCTTCAACTGCCAGCATACTCCCCTCGGCCGCACGTCAGCCGTGTGTCACCGCATCAACACGGGTACCAATGGGCCATTGCGTCAAAGACCCTATCGCGTGTCCGCAGCCGAGCCCCAGGTTATCGATGACCAAGTAGCTGACATGCTCAAGCGTGGCGTCATCCAGCCTTCGAACAGCCCCTGGGCATCTCCAGTCGTTCTCGTTAAGAAGAAGGACGGGTCAATTCGCTTCTGTGTTGACTACCGTCGTCTTAACAAAATAACTCAAAAGGACGTTTACCCGTTACCGAGAATCGACGATGCCCTTGACTGCCTCCAAGGTGCAGAGTTCTTCTCTTCTATTGACTTACGGAGTGGCTACTGGCATGTCCCTCTGGCACCTGAAGATCAGCCTAAGACGGCGTTTGTCACACCTGATGGCTTTTACGAATTCTGTGTCATGCCTTTTGGTCTTTGCAACGCACCCGCAACATTCGAGCGAATGATGGACAATCTTTTGCGTGGCCTGAAGTGGAAAACATGCCTGTGCTACTTGGATGACGTGATTATATTTTCACCGGATTTTCCAACGCATCTCCGCAGGCTAGATGAAGTGCTGCAGTGCCTAACTGACGCCGGCCTTCAGCTCAACCTTAAGAAATGCCGCTTCGGCGCAAGTCAGCTCACCATCCTCGGTCATGTTGTATCTAAAGAGGGTATTCTTCCTGACACAGCCAAGCTTCGGGCAGTTGCAGAGTTTCCTAAACCTGCGTCTCTGAAGGATCTGCGCAGCTTTCTTGGCCTCTGCTCGTATTTCCGCCGCTTTATTAGGAATTTTGCTATGATCACCGCCCCCTTGACTGAACTTCTACGCAGTGACTCGAAAAGTTGCGCTTCGTCACCCGCCTGTGACGATGCTTTCGAAAAGTTGCGCCGTCTGTTAACCTCACCACCAATCTTGCGTCATTTCGACCCGACTGCTCCGACGGAGGTACACACCGATGCCAGCGGTGTTGGACTCTGCACCGTGCTCGCGCAGCGTAAATCGGGATTCCAGGAGTACGTAGTCGCATACGCAAGCCGTACCCTCACCAAAGCGGAGAAGAACTATTCTGTGACAGAGAAGGAGTGTCTGACTATTATATGGGCTCTAGGTAAATTTAGACCGTACCTATATGGTCGCCCTTTCGACGTAGTCACCGATCACCATGTGCTTTGTTGGTTGTCCATGTTGAAGGACCCCTCCGGCCGTTTAGCTCGCTGGGCTTTGCGGTTGCAAGAGTTCGACATGCGTGTTGTCTACAGGTCTGGCCGACGTCACACTGATGCCGACGCTTTATCACGCTCACCTATGTCCGCTGAAAGCTCTGCATGTTTATCTGCCGTGGACGAAATGGTTGCGTTTCTAGATAACTGTGACATGGCGTCTGAGCAACGCAAGGATGACTGGATCAGCTCTGTTCTGCGATTCCTTTCAGATCCGTCGACTTCTCCATCTTCTCGAACATTGCGCCGTCAAGCGGCTCACTTTGAGGTCCGCGATGGCCTCCTTTATCGCAGGAATTACAAGTCTGAGGGCCGAAAGTGGCTACTTGTCATACCTCGCCATCTTCGTGCTGCAATATGTTCAGCTTTCCACGCTGACCCTCAGTGCGCACATGATGGCTTCTTCAAAACATACGCTCGGATTTCCTCCCGGTTTTATTGGCGAGGCATGTACACCTTCTTGCGCAAGTACATTCAGTCATGCCCGCAGTGCCAACGACGGAAAGCTCTGCCTCATCATACCTCTGGTCCGATCCAGCCGATCCCTTGCCCAGCCAGGCCTTTTGACCGCATTGGGATCGATCTGTACGGGCCTCTTCCATTCACGGCTTCCGGAAACCGCTGGATTGTTGTCGCTGTGGACTATTTGAAGCGATATGCAGAAACAGCTGCTTTGCCTGCTGCCACAGCACGCGACGTATCTTCTTTTCTCTTGCGGCACTTCATTCTCCGTCACGGCGCACCGCGCGAACTTTTCAGCGACAGAGGACGTGTGTTCCTCTCTGAAGTCGTCAACGCACTCCTTGCCGAATGCCGTATTATTCACCGGACTACCACCGCCTACCATCCGTAGACGAATGGATTGACGGAAAGATTCAACCGTACCCTAGGGAATATGATATCAAAGTATGTTGCCTCAGACCACTCCGACTGGGACCTCATTCTGCCTTTTGTGACATACGCCTACAATACTGCTCCACAGGTGACTACGGGCTTTTCATCATTTTTCCTGTTATATGGCCGAGACCCTTCCACCACACTAGATACCATTCTGCCCTACCACCCTGATTCCTCCGAGTCTACGCCCATCTCTGAAGCTGCCCGCCGCGCCGAGGAATGCCGTAAGCCCGCCCAGTCGTTCACAACCATCGACCAATGGAGACGAAAATCTCGGCGTGACGATAACCACCCGTACCCTAACTTTGTCCCGGACACTGTTGTGTGGCTTTGGGTTCCCGCTGTGCCTACAGGGCTTTCCTCGAAGTTTTTTTCAAAATACCAGGGACCCTAACGCATTGTCTCGCAGACTTCACCAGTTAACTACATCGTCGAACCCGTTACGCCATCCACAGACCAGCGCTTTCGGGGACGTGAAATTGTTCACGTACAGCGGCTGAAACCTTATTACGACCCGCTCATACTCTGTTCACCGTGAGTCGCCAGGATGGCTCCTTTTCAGACGGGGGACGAAGTGTAGTGATGAGGAATGCCCACTACTGCAGCGACATCGACACGTGGGCGCGAGGCACGAGCTAGGACTGCCTGGTTGCTGCTGCGACGCTGCCCGTACATCCGGCTAGCTCTTGCTGGTTCTGTCCTGATGCTGATACCGCTTTTGACCTTGCATTTACATTATAATCGCATTATCCTGTTCAATTTGATACATTTTCTCCTTGAAATTACATATATTCTTTTTTGTGTTTATTGAGCTTGTTCTTGTACTCTTAGTTTTTACAGTTACTATTTGATGTTAAATGCCATTGTGTTCATTTTCTTAACCTTATTGTGTTATCTGTTAGCATTGTATGTTTCACTTCATGTGTTTCCTCTGAAAACTATTGTGCCTATTTTTTTGATAGCATGTATCAATGTATCACACCTGCTGTAGTCTCTGCTTGAGACTGCAGTATCAGTAGGTAAATAATAAAACCACTGTTTCACTACACGTGCCGCCCTCATTTCTATTTAACAATATGTATCTCTTGCCATCAAGTGCGGCCACCCCAAAGAGTTTGGTTGATTCGGTGCAAACTGCAACTTAGATTCAAACGACCGCTACCCATCGAAGCCTAGCTTGTCGTTTGGTATGTAGTCGTGGAAAGCTTGTCTAAAACATGAGGATTCGGCGTCAAAAAGATCGCACTAGCAGTGAACCAAGAACCGGGTGCGTGATACGAAGTTCGCGTTTGGGGCAGGGAGATCAGCAACGACAGTCGACAACTCACCACGCTTACGCACAACAGTGCACTGGCAGCAAAAGTGAAAGCTCGCATCATAAAACCGTAACTGGTTTTCAATTTATGGGCGTGGAAGCAAACGTGATATTTTTTGCAAGTGTGATAACGACGACGTCTTTCCCGACAGGAATCTGCTAAGCGCATGTAGTTGATAAGGACGGGATCGCACATGCCACGTTGAGCAGTGCACGGTCGAAGTCACGCTAGCGACGTAGTGCGCTGTAGCCGCATCGGCGCCGGTGCAAAGGCTTATCGGTCACTGAGACAACCGTCCTTTACTCGGCGAGCCCGCGCACTGTCCCGCCATCTTTTTTTTCTCGTTTTCTTTTCCTTCTCTCCACCCTTTGTTCATTAACTCCGTGTCCCCTCCTCCTCCGTAACGACCTCGTCGTTCGCTCCCCAGCAGCGCACACTGCACTACTCGCTACCGCGTTTGTCACAAACAATTTCTGGCAATTCCATTATAATTGGTTTTCACCTTTGGAGTCTGCACAATAAGCAGTATGCGTATACATGGGATTTTATGGGAGCATGAACAGGAGTAGAAAAAGACCGCATTGTAAGCGGTTATGCACTATAAGTGGTTACGTTATAAGGTGTCTACACTTTATATCAAAATACCCACAAGAGTTGTTGAGTTACTAAAATCAACAAAATTTATTTTAACTTTATAATGCTCTCTTCCTCATGTTTCAGAGCGGGACACGCATCAATTGCACTGCGCATGTCACGCATTGAAGCACCACTTGACCCAAGCCAGCTACTGGAGCTGGGCCATCACATTCTCAAGGCACACATTTACAAGAACGTTTCGCGTGGCCTTCCCCCATCGTGCACTCCTCGGGACTTGCAAGCACTGTGGGTCTTCCAAAGTGCTGGACGCGTCTCCTCTGCACTGGTGGCTCCTGCAAACCTGTACAGCCCGAATGTCAAAGTGCGTTGTTCTTTTATTGCAATAACAATTATATGAACGCTCTCGGCTGGGTTTTGTCGTCTGCATCATTCACCGTATATCTATACGTATCTATATATATGAAAACTTAAATGAATAAACTTTATTTGTACCAGGATCTTTGTACTTCAGCACTAAGGTGGGTGGCCTCCTTAGTCCAGGTAGCCATCGCTCGCTGCCGTTGCCAAAGCCCTGTTCACCAATCCTGATGAAAACCTAAAGAAATAAAAAAAAAACCTGCCTGCGCTCACCACCCAGCTCGTCGCAATGCACCGTACTTCGCCTCACAAATGGAGGGGGGCTAGATGCTTTTGTACATGCTCTTATCCTTCGGTGGGGAGATCCGTGTGCCTTCGGCTTTCACCGGAACGATTGCGTTAGTTTCCGGGCCCACGAAGGTCACTTTTCTAGCTGCACAGGCCCCGTTTTCGAGAAGAACACGCATTTCATACACAGCGAACTATAACAACTGGGACGCTTGTTAGTTTGTGTGCATCTGTACCTGTGATTGTGTTTGGTGTGTTGTTTTTGTTCAAACATCGCATTGAGTGTGGCGCGGTAAGCGTTGTCGAGCATTGGCTCTCGTCCAGCTGTGTGCGTTGTTTTGTGCGTAATTTATGCGTACTTGGGCAGTGTCCTGCACGTTTTGATCTGCTTGCCGTTCTCAGTGGTGTACATTCCAAGTTGTTGCTATCGCATTCATTGCTTTGCCCTTGTGGCGAAACTGTGACTTTTTTTTTTGTTTCTTTGGACTGCTACTAGTCGCTATTTAAAGCTCATTGATTCATTCAAGATAGCCTTGTCTGCTATTGTTAAAGTTTTATGTATTTAACATCTGTATACTCAGTTGAGGGGAGATGCGATTTGAAAAAAGAAGTTGCATTATTCTGTAGCCTAGGGCAATGAAATTTTCACTGTATATATAGGTATTTATGCTTATTTCAAATATTTAATTAGTTGTATAGTAAAAGAAAGAAAGAAACAACTTTATTAAAAATGGGAAGTTTGTGAGGAAATACATTCCCTCCCCTAGATGGCAGCTAAGAGTCCTTGGGCGCCCCGCCGCGGTGGTCTAGTGGCTAAGGTACTCGGCTGCTGACCCGCAGGGCGCGGGTTCAAATCCTGGCTGCGGCGGCTGCATTTCCGATGGAGGCGGAAATGTTGTAGGCCCGTGTGCTCAGATTTGGGTGCACGTTAAAGAACCCCAGGTGGTCTAAATTTCCGGAGCCCTCCACTACGGCGTCTCTCATAATCATATAGTGGTTTTGGGACGTTAAACCCCACATATCAATCAAGAGTCCTTGGGCCCTAGCGGCATCTTCGGCTTGCCTGATAACTTGTAGCTGGTCCTGGATGTTTGAGCTAAGCAGTGCGGTCTCCCCCTGCAGTGCCTTGAAATATTTGGTGTTTGGCCCCTTCACGAGGTTAGGACAAGCCCAGATAATGTGTTTGAGGTCCACCCGCTGATTGCAGAGTTTACATTTGTCGGAGTAGAGATCTGGATAGCAATGACTGCAAGCAATTGGGTTTGGAAAGGTGCTTGTTTGTAATAGCGCCATGCTGTCGCTTGCTGTTTATTTAATGAAAAATGTGGTGGAGGGTAATGCTGCCTCCCTAATTTGTAGTGTTTATTATTTTCATTGTATGAGACCATGCGCTCTATCCACACGCGGGCTTTGCGTCATTCCTGCACCTGCTCGGCTCACTAACTCTCAAGCTAAATTGTTCGTGGTTTCGTTGCCCGGAAGAGAAGAGTGAGCGGGCATCCATATAACATACACGTCACACTCTCCATGAATTTTGGTGAAAATTCTTTTCGCCTCTTTCGAGACCTTACCTTGAGCAAAATTAGGAACTGTGGTTTTAGAGTCACTGATTACAACGCTGGCTGTTGCAGACGCAAGCGCCAACACTATGGCTGCTTCCTTGGCGATTTCAGACTTTCCTGACTTAATGGAACTGCTGGCAAGCAGGTGGCTCGCTTGATTTGAAGCGACCAACGCCATGTGTCGACCGTCCGGATACTCCGCTGCATCCACATAGACCGCATCCACATCGTTTTGAAACTTCTTGTGTAGTGCTTTCCCCCTAGCGTTCCTCCGCTCTTCGTGATACTCGGGGTAGATGTTTCTGGGTAATGGCGGTATCATGATGCACTCTCTGGTTTATTTTGGGATATTGTATTGATCCTCGTTTTGGCCAGCGTACGTGATGCCCAGTTTGTGCATCATGGTTCTTTCTGTGTTTCTTTTTGATAGTCCTTCATATTGTGCAATTATATGAGCCTCAATAAGTTCGTCTAGTTTGTTATGCATACCTATTGCTTCAAACTATCGTTAGATATGGTGATTGGTAAGCCGAGTGCTTGCTTATATGCATTTTTGATGATGAATTTCAGACAAACATTTTGTGCCACTAGAATTTTATTGTTCTGAGCCATTAATGGCTCAGATTACTCCACATTAACTGGAATGCAAATACCTATCAAAAAGTGTTTATAAAACATTCTCATGGACAAGAAAAATTGTAGTGTGAAAATTCTCAGAATGCTCAGCCTATACAAATTGCTTGCTTTAAGTTTGTAGCAGTTATACAGGCAATATCAAGTTTTAAAAAAGAAACTTGCATTTTCGACATGTTATACAGTAGGTGGGCAAAATTGTATTTCACCCGGGCTATCAAAACATGATGTTTAAACTCAAAAAGTTGCCCAAAAGTGAGTCTTGAAAAAAGCACACTTTAACAGTGTAAGTGAAAACTCATCTCTACGTAAAAGATGTTTCTTTAGATGATTTCTTTCATTATGAGAGCTTGGCAATCATGATTATTTTCAGTATAGAGCCTTAGTGAACTAATTTTGAGAAATGAAATGGCAAGCAGACAGGTGACGATTTTTGGGGGACTCTAGGCAATGAGCTCTATTTAGTTTTTAATAGCCACCTTGTGCTCTTTAAAAGCAGTTTAACCTACTTCATGTTTAGTGAAAATGTTCAATTTTTTTTGTTGTGAAAGTAGAAAAACTGAACTTGTGAAAGTAAATGTGTACTAATTTTGGAAAAAATTTGCGTTTTTCGACTCTCACGTCCGGTCAACTTAAGTAGAAAATAGAGGGTTGCACATTTCCTTTCCAGAAGAATTAAATAAACTGTTGTAGGGGCTTGCAGCTTATAGTGTAAATCCAAGAGTTGAAATTTTCGCATTATATAAAAGAACCTTGTAAGAATTTAGTGCAACCTTGACTCTCGCAAACACTCACACAAGCATTCACACATCCACCCGAGCAACACACACGATACGCAGCGCTCTGTGTGTGTTACTCGGGTGGATGTGTGAGTGTTCGCGAGAGTCAAGATTGCGCTTAATTCTTACAATATGACAAATAACCAACTAGCCCAACAACCCATTTTATTGAGATAAAAGCACCTTCTTTATGCTCAGCAAAGCCAAATGCTGCAATGTGCACACAACACGCAATTGCTATTTATCAGACCTTATAAACACAGGAAATGGACATGGACTGGGCATTTAGCGCTTAGACAAGATAACTGCTGGTCATTAAGGGTAACTAACTGGATTCACAAAAAAGGCTAGCAGGTTAGGGGGAGACATAAAGTTAGATGGGCAGGTGAGGCTAAAAAGTTTGTCGGTATAAAATGGCAGCAGCAAACACAGGACTGAGTTGACTGGCGTAACATGGGAGAGGCCTTTGTCCTGCAGTGAAAGTAGTCAGGCTGCTGCTGATAATGATAAACACATGCTAGATGACCTCCGAAAGCATACATGTCAAGCACAGGGGCGTAGCCAGAAATTATTTTTAGGGGGTTCAACCATGTTTTATGTAGGTTCTTATGTGTGTGTATATGTATGCAAGCAAAATTAAAAAATTTGGGGACTTTAACCCTCAAGCCCATAGAAAAGCATAAACTGGACATAATTTTCTGCTTATTGGGCCTATTTCTGAATTTTTTCATGCTTTTAAGGAATATTTAAATGCCTGTTCTAGGCATCGGCAGTGGACATTTCACCCTTCATTGATTACTTGAGATTGCCCATGCATTCTATGAAGCGTCACTCTCTGCAGGTGAGCCGTCTGCTGCTGCTGGCTCAGGCTGATCCCAATGCACGAACCCACTGGCTGAACCGAGCCCCTCTGTTGGTGATGTCTGCTTACGAGGGATTCACGGATATGGTGACTTCACTGGTGGAGTTTGGAGCTGATGTCAATGCTAGCTCCGATGTAGGCCGCACTGCTCTCAGCATGGCCTGCCAGCGAGGGCACTTTGAAATCGCCAAGTACCTCCTCTCATGCGGAGCAAGGGTGCGTGCCTGCAGTAACATAATGAGCTCTATATAATGGATACCAACACAACAAAATTCCCAATGTGATGCATTATTTCATTTTACAACTTCATGTCCATACAGTGCCATGTACTTTATACCACAATATAATATGTCAATCAGCTTTATTTTGTGCCTTTCTAAACCAGACAGAGGAGTGGTGAATAAAAGCTGTCTTTCAACAGGTTCATGATCCCACCACTCCCATTACAAGGATCCATGGCAGCACAGGGACAGTTATATTTTACATACAAACTGAAAAAAGAAAAAGACACATTATTCGAAAAGGTACCGTGAGGGGAGGGGGGGTCAGAAGTTGCCAGGCCACACTGCTGTATGAATGCATGAAATAGTGACTTAGAAACTTTTGACCACCCCTGTAATTTACTTGGTGATGAATTGAAGCTTCCACGAAGTCCTTTGTCATGTGGTTGAATTGGCAGTTTTTTGGCTACCACAATGTGTTGGACCTGCATTTCTTTCAGGTTCACGCATGACAGAAAATAGACTTTTTTTTTTCATGTTACTATTAAGTTTAGTTGGTTGTACTGCCATTTTAGTGAAACATTCTTCTGGCCCTTCCCGTGCAAAAAAAAAAAAAAAAGCATTTATTGACCATGCTTGAAATGGTTGACTTTCACTGTTACAATGTTTCGATACAATACTGCCAATTGAACTGACTGCACCACTATATCGTAGTTTAACTGCACTTCCTCATTCGTCCACTTTTGTTCCACTTTTTTCTTTGATGAAACAATGATGGGAATTTGAATGATTGTACAGGCTACACTGGATAGCTTTTGGAGGAAACTTGGTTTGATATACAGTTAAACCCCTTTATAAGAGGCATGCTCTGGGCAGCAGTTCTTGTCTTATATATGAGATGTCTCTTGTAAGGAGGGTACCTCGTATTCATTTTGTTCTTATCGACTTGTATTTTACTGTTGGCATTCTTGTGTCTCTTATACCCATTTGTCTCTTACAAAGAGGCTCAACTGTACCGGCTAGTGTGAGAGAGAGAGATCCACGAAGTTGATGTGATTGAAAATGCTACACACACTGGAATGGCCATCGAATTCTATGCCTGTCATGACTGATGTCATTTTCAATTTGAAAAACATTATGATGCCTTGGTGTTGCACTAGACACACAGTTGGCCAGGCCCTCGTACAGAGGATTCCCGTTTGCCTGAGTCAAAAGCTTTGTTGGTTTGTATATTGTTCATGTAATTGCATCATGACACAACTCCACCCACATGAAGCTCACGGAATGATGCGTACTCCTAATAGATATAAAATAAAGCTTCTATGTAAAGTGAAGTTCTTCTGAAACGAGAACTTGTTTTATGCGTTATTTCACTACTAAAGAAGCCATTTGGAGTCAATTACCTTTCATATGGTTGAGAAGCTATTACAATCAATCCCTGTTTATCAAACTCTGATATATCTAAGTATAAGCTATATCGAACAGTTAAGAAATCCCCTTAAATTTCTCATGCAAAAGTATGGAACCGGTGCACTCGTATACCAAACTCCCGCACAGCGGGACATCCACTATATTAAACGATGCGTCCTGCCGAAGCCCAGAAATTGCATTTTTCCTAGCAAATATTGATGAATTTTCTACTGTGCTCTAACAAGTTCCGATCCTTTTTCACGCGCAGACATCGAAAACATGGGGTTATTCAATCGCACTGATTTGGTGTGCTGTGTGCCACTTGCGAGTACACCTGTACGTTCGATGTGCGATATGCAGGTCTTAGCTTGCGGGCATAGTGTTTTCGAAAATTCAATTGCCGAGAGCACTGAAATGAGAATGCAAAGTGACTTGGCGACTTCATTGCAATGTTCGCATTCCCTTCCTTGTTTGTTAGCGCACAATGGCATGCATGCCTGAAAAGCATGGCCTTTGAGATGTGCAACTTTGTGACGTATTTTTAGTGTTTTCGATTTTAAAATGTATGTCTCTGAGGCTACGGTTTTATTTTCGCATCAAAGCCCCTGAAAGCAGTGGCTGCCAGCTGTGAAAACACGAGTGACATTGATGTCGCCAACATGTCGACGGTGGGAACTCGGACGAACTCGGCGTTGTGTCTTTTGCGGCTTTTGATCTTGTTTACTTCTCGCCTTGTTCCTGATAAACCCTCATTCTGGAAATGAACTGAATGTTGACCCTCACGTAGCGATAAAAGTTATGATTGATGCTTGGAGCGAGTCAAGTAATACACCTTCGTAAATATTCCTTGCGAGCCAGGTGACGACTTTGGGTGCGTCGTGACCACTGACAACGGCGTACAGTGCCTCAGTGAATTCTACAACTTGTCAGCGTTTCCAGGCACCATCTCAGACAGTGAGCAACTTCATCGGTACAGATGACGATGTAGCTTTTTTTGACTGCATCGGCGCTGAGATTTTGGCTGCCGTTAACGGTGCTACAGAACTGTAGCCGTGCAGTTATGAATGTGCTAATGCCTTTGCTGCCGCCACAAAGCAACCTTTGATGTGCTATGAAGCTTGCATTGGCATTCTGCGTCATTCAAACTTGTTTTGGCCAAAGGAGCTAAATTCGTTTATTTGAAAAGCTTCAATGATATTGAGAATGACTGGAACTTGATGGCGTGCAAGGAGCAAGACAAGTTTATACACCATTTTTATGCAAAACAAAGTGCAGTAACCAGCAGTTCGTACCTTGTTAGTTTTATTATACTGTGAGCGAATCGTTATTTTAGCTTTTGTAACTTCTGACTTCTCAAATGTTTCAATTTAGGCCTAAACATGTGTATTTTGTATTTTGAATTCTTGATATATCGAACTATCTCGGAATCCTCTTCAAGTTGGATCAGGGATCGACTGCATGTTGAAAAATTCCTCAATAAGTTTAACACCAGTACGAGTGATTTTGAGGTCTGTGCGAATGAAATGCCACTTTTTTCTCAATGTACATCATTGCTACAAACTGTAGCCACGCGCTGTCCACTGCTGACAGTCAGGGATGGCTTCTTTAAACGGCAGATTGACCATGTGGACAGCGAGGGCCTTTCAGCACTGGCACATGCAGCTAGCTCAGGCCACTTAGACTTGGTGACACACCTGGTGCAATGCAAGTGGCCAGATGATT
Organism: Rhipicephalus annulatus; assembly: GCA_013436015.1. Taxonomy (NCBI): domain Eukaryota; kingdom Metazoa; phylum Arthropoda; class Arachnida; order Ixodida; family Ixodidae; genus Rhipicephalus; species Rhipicephalus annulatus. The sequence continues at coordinate 480,273 of WOVY01014991.1, read as the reverse complement.
TCGGCATGGCGCTGGGTCTTCACAGGGCAGCACAGCAGGCTTTAATCACAGCCGCAAAGTCTGGACACATTGAGGTAGGCCTCCCATATTGCTGGCTTGTTGCGATTCAAGCAATGGCTTGTTGCGATTCAAGCCTGATTCAAGCAATGTATGCCTAGTGTAATGTTATATAGTTCGGTAGCACTTTCTATATGTGTTATTTCTTACATAAATATAGCATGGCATACGTGGGTAACCAATTAGTGGCTTTAGCTCATGCTAATCCTGCCTACTTAGATAATAGATGCTCCTGGAGCAGCTAGTCTCTTTAACTAGCTTACACAAAATAGCTTAGACAAAATTTGTGGCTCTGAATACATGCTGGCCTCATTCAACAAACTCATTGATGCGAAGGCTCAAGAGCAATGTAAATATGCTTCAGTTGGCCTAGCATGCTGCTATGTAGAAGAGCTAACATTGTCCAATACAGTTGCTGAAATTGAATTCGCTTTATTAGAAGGGATCAACAGAACATCTTGTCAATACAAGAGAACATGGTTCTTTTCCAGCAATGCTGTATTGATCTAACTTTTGCCATGAGTGAATGCAAAGGATGGCAGAAAACAATAAATGGAAAAACAGCATTCCTTTCTCTGCCCCTTATCTTCTGTCCCGTAAGGAGGTGGAGTTGACTCATTTCATTGTGAAACGTGCTGCACAGCTGATAGTTGGCGTGCACCTTCAGAGTTCCAGTTACTGCCACCCACAAGGTAATCAATATTTTAAGTGAACATTTACCATCTACAAAAGCAAGTCAGTGTGCTCTTATGCACAAGTTGTGGCATTTATGCACTGTAAAATGGTTTGATTCTGAATGCCCTACCTTTGACAATTCAGGTGTGTGAGTTCCTGCTGAACATGATGGAGGTACAGGTGAACAAGCAGGACGATTTCAGTGGCCACACAGCATTGACGGCAGCAAGCCTGGCAGGGCATCGAGACGTCTGTGCGCTGCTCATGCGACGCGGCGCCTCGGCACTTGTGCGCTCCAATGCCGGAGAGCCACCCTTGTGCTGTGCTGTGCGTGAAGGCCACTGGGCAGTTACTGAGCTTCTGCTGTGCCACGCACGTGCTCTGGAGCAGACCGATGCGCTGGGACGCTCGCCACTTGTGCTGGCTGCTGCTGAGGGACATGTCGGAGTGCTGGAGCTGCTGCTCTCCAAGGGTGGGTAAAAAGTAGCATGCGGTTGCAGCGTATTTTTTTCTCTTTTCTCTTGCCCTAAGTAGTTAGGCATAGTGATTACATGCTGGAAGATTTGTCACCATTCGCATTACCATCTGTCGTCGCCTACTCTAGATTGGACAGGTGTCTGTAGCTCAAACTTGGAACTTTCCTTCAGTGGTGATCCATTCCCATTTAAATCTTGTAGCTGGAAAAGTTTTCCTGGTTAGATATCCCACTGTACAAATCAGTATTTATCCAAAATATTCTTGCACATAACTCTGGATCCATATCGATGTCGACAAAAGAATGTATCAAGAGCATAATAACAACGGGAAACCTTGAACGAAAAAATATTACTGACAAATAAAAAAACCACTAATGTGAAATCTGACTGCTGCTTTACTTATGTTTATAATTTTTGGTGTTCTATTGTTGTTTTTTTTGTGCCACATGTCATTTACTTTTTTGCGAGACATCCGCTTAGCAATAAATTAATGTAGAAAGCAGGAGATTGGGCTATAGCAGTTAGGTTTGACATTGTCAAGAAGATGATCATCTGGTTCATTCAGGTGCCGATTTGCTATGGCAAGACAAGGATGGCCTATCTGCATTGAGCTGGTCCTGCAGTCGGGGTCAAGTTCAAGCAGCTCAATGCCTCCTCACCCACGGTGCTGATATCAACCACAGTGACAAAAAAGGCCGGACGCCACTGGACATGGCTGCCACCCAAGGAAATGCAGAGATGGTGAGCATCGATGACTGTGAACCATTTGTATTTCTAACGTTGCCCTTTACTCACAAATGGCAACACAACCACTATACTAGAAAAATCTTTCCCGTACCAAGCACAGAAACTTGTTAGGAAAAGGCCTTCTTTTTACGTGTCAATAAACATTGAACAAGAAAGACCACGGAAACTCATAGCGCTTTGTGCATATTATTTTTTCCTGTGTTTGCTTATTTACTCGTATTATACGAACGAAAATTAAAGAAATTGCTGAAGTGGAAGCTTCCGCAATGCCTTGCCAGCAGAAGTGAAGCCAGCTTTTGCCACTGCCAAGATGGCGGAAACATGCTCTTTTGTGGTAGTGCCCACTTAAAGATCAAGCGGCTCTGATATGTTGATGTGAATGCTACCGTATAAACCAGGCTATAGGCTGAGTGCGAATATAGGTCGACCCTCACAAGTTCAGGTTACCGAAACAAAAGGAAAACAACCCAAAACTGCCGAACTGCATTTACCGTATTTACTCGCATAATCCTCGCACGTTTTTTGCCGGAAAACCGATGAAAAGTTGGAGAATGCAAGAATTACGCGTGGAAAACTTTCCACTAAAACGCAGAGAGCGAAAAAAAAAATGAAGTGGCCACAAATCGGGATTCTCACACCAGCAACTTACAGCAAGCTTTAAGAAGTACTAATTAGAACTTACCTCAACAATAAAAGCAGAGGTTCAGCACAAGACAAGATTTATTTGAGACACAAAATATGGAAGCAAATAGTCGAGAATTAGAATACCACACGCAAAGCTTGTGGGTGTTGCGGGCGTAGCGGTAGCGTTCGTTGCTCAACAGGAGCCCTCAAAAGGTAAGCGTAGGACGTCAGTATTGGGCTGATGCCTATTTAACAGAATTATCTGCAGTTTCCTTCTGAAGAAATAGAGTTCACCATCAATCCCAGCTTTAGGCACACGGCAGGCCCAACAAGTCTTGGTGGCTTTCAGCTGCCGTTACCAGTAGCGAACACAAAACTCGTAGGCTCCGAAGGGCCTACCGGCGACCCTGTTGCCGTTGTTTAGTGCGTGATCCATCACTTGCAACTTGAAGCAGCCGTGTAACTTCAGTATCGCCCCATAACATGCCAAGATTATCGACACAACAAACAAAACACGCTGCATTGCACACTGGCCACTTCGGCTTTCCTTGGATTGAATTCAATCTCTGTGCAATAGTACGCTTCATGCTTAAGAGGTGGCGCCAGATGGCGTGCGCTATCATCAGTGGCTCGAACGAGAAGACAGCATTATTGCGGCAGTTTTTTGGGATGCAATAATTACTCGAGGAAAAAAAATCGTATCTTTTTTTGAAAGATGTGGGGGGTGCGACAATCATGCGAGTGCAAGTATTACGCGAGTAAATACAGTATTTGCGAACTGGGCGCACCGTACCCCGATCGTCGGAGCTCCCCTCAGCCACCATCGGCTCCTATCCGTGCGACGAAGCACCACTGTCTTCCGAAGACGAGAGTTTGTCGCTGGCCGCCTCCCACAGCGCGTCGTCCTCCTGCCATCCAGCGAGTTATTGATGCAACCTTTCTTGAAAGCCTTTTCTACCATGGAATCTGGCAAGGAACACCAGGGAAAGCACCCAGCCACAAACAGTCGCAAGCGGAGGCCTCTGTAGGCGGCCCATCGGTGTCCGGGTTGTCGCCGGATGTCCACTCTTGGTACTCCAGCCACACTCGGTCCTTGAACGGCTTGTTCAACACAACGTCGAGCGGCTGGAGGGCGGACGTCATATTACCTGGTATAAGGGCGACGTATGTTTTCTCGTCACCGAGTGCGCATTTGACAGCTTCGGTTAAGTGACCACGAAACGCATCCAACACCAGCATGCTGCGAAGACGCAGCAGTGCACTTGGTCGATGGTTCCACACTACTCTTATCCATTCGAGCATCATGGCCTCGTCCATGTATCCCTTTTTGTCGAAGCGAACGACAACATCGGGCGGGAATACTTTCTTCGGCATTATCTTGCGTTTGAAAATGATGAAGGGCGAAACCTTTCTACCATCTACCGAGCATGCCAGCATGACAGTGAAGTGCAAGCGCTCGTTGCCAGTGGACAACAGCTTGACATCCTTGGCGCCGGGCTGTGTGATCGTGGTCGACGGAGGCATGTCAAACCTCACGGGGGTCTCATCGGCGTTGCCAATCTGCCCAATCATGTAGTTGTTTTGCTCCCAAAGCCGGTTCACGAAGCGCTGAAAGTTTGTAAGCTTGCCCTCGAACTCCTCCGGTAACTTCTGACAAATGGATGTGCATCGCCGGAGAGAAAATTCTTTGCGTCGCATAAATCGACGCAACCAAGAATGTGGTGCACAAAACTCTTCTCTCGTGAGCCCAGCTTCTCGAGCGAGTTCCACAGCTTTCTTGCAAATGGTATCGACGATCACTGGCAGTGAGCGCGCACGAACGTCCTGCACAAAGTCCGCTAGGTTATCCTCCAGCTGCGGATGAACGCACTTTGTCCACGAAACGACATTTTTCGAGTATTGCACATCTGCAGCTTCCCTTTCTGCGCCCTCCTAAAGTGCATGCTTTTTTTTCCGATACACCAAAGCGGCACTGAGCAGCCATATTCTCGTTCGCTTCTGCAAACTCAACAACATCTAGTTTAAACGCAGCTGAGTACTGCCTCCTCATACCGCTACTCATATTCAGTGAACGATAAACAAAATACCACTAAAAATGCAGCGCCATCTCAAGTGGAGCGAAAACTCTGAACAGATTGGAAGCAAATCTTGAGCGCAAAGAAAACAGACAGAGAGAGAGAAAAAAAGAAACAGCCTGCGATTGGATTTGGATGCGAATAAGGCCGTGTCCGGCTTCTCAAGCACATGTGAGCCACATGTTGCCAGACAGCGGCGCACTTTCGGCTAGACACCGCTATATAAAACGAGGGGCAACTTTAGCTTATTATTTTATTTAAAATATCTAGACTTATATTCCGGTTTATACGGTACATTAGCTTTATATTAAAAGATAGTTGTTCTCAACAAAATAACACTCAGAAACAAGTATGGTTGACTCATTCTCCGAAGAGCTTTGCCTCCAATAAGTGGATAGCAAAACGGCGCGTCGTCTGCTACAGTGCTTCCTGTTCGAGGCCTATCCCTTCGCTGCTTCAAGGTGCCTGCTGCACAGTGTAATCGTGGTAGAAACACGTGCAATTCTGTGATTTTGCTGCGGCTTGTTCAACGATTGGGTTTTTCAATTCTTTTTTGTGAATGAATAGATTATATTTCGCGCATTTCAGGGAGCGAAGCGAGATGTGGAACGTTGAGAGATGGGTTTCAAACACAGCGTGCAGGTATGCATTTTGAAATGCGCAGTAATCTTTTGCAGAATCACCTCAATTTAGTATTTTCGAGCGCATATACTCACTGAGACCACTTCAAAATCACTCACACATATGTTCACATGCTGTCATATGCTAATATACGTATACTGTCTACATACGCGTACTTTGCATGATCAAGTATGCCGATATAGTATCGTATTTACTCGCATAATCCTCGCACTTTTTTTGCCAGAAAATCGATGCAAAGTTGGGGGGTGCGAGAATTACGCGGGGAAAACTTTCCACGAAAACGCAGAGAGCGAAAAAGAAAACGAAGTGGCCGCAAATCGGGATTCTCACACGAGCAACTTACAGCAAGCTTTAAGAAGTACTAATTAGAACTTACCTCAACAATAAAAGCAGAGGTTCAAGACAAAGCAAGATTTATTTGAGACACAAAAAGTGGAAGCAAATAGTCGAGAATTAGAATACCACACGCAAAGCTTGTGGGTGTTGCGGGCGTAGCGGTAGCGTTCGTTGCTCAACAGGAGCCCTCAAAAGGTAAGCGTAGGACGTCAGTATTGGGCTGATGGCTATTTAACAGAATTATCTGCAGTTTCCTTCTGAAGAAATAGAGTTCACCATCAATCCCAGTTTTAGGCACACGGCAGGCCAAACAAGTCTTGGTGGCTTTCAGCTGCCGTCACCAGTAGCGAACACAAAACTCGTAGGCTCCGAAGGGCCTACCGGCGGCCCTGCTGCCGTTGTTTAGCGCATGATCTATCACTTGCAACTTGAAGCAGCCGTGTCGCTTCAGTATCACCTCATAACGTGCCAAGATTACCGACACAACATACAAAACACGCCGCAACGCCACGCGCAACACGCACTGGCCACTTCGGCTTGGCTTGGATTGGATTGAGTCTCCGTGAAATCGTACGCTTGATGCTTACGAGATGGCGCCAGATGGTGTGCGCTATCATCATTAATGGCTGGAACGAGCAGATGACATTATTGCGGCAGTTTTCGGTGGTGCGATAATTCCTCGAGGAAAAAAACAATCGTATTTTTTCTTGGGCGATGTGGGGGGTGCGAGAATTATGCGAGTGCGAGGATCACGCGAGTAAATACGGTATATTTCTGTTGTACAATCTGCATTGCTGTTTGTGAAACTTATTGGCACAGGTGTGTGCGTAAAAAGCGCACAGAGCAATATGGCCACTCAAATAATGGCAAGAATGCCCGCATGGCATCATGGCACCTCGAACCATAAATCGGTGCAGACGGGCGTCGTAGACTACAATCCATTGGGTGAGCCACAATTTTGCTATCAGCCAGTAATTAGTAACACTAAAACGCACTTGGAGCACTATGTGACCCGGAAAAGTTTCCACAGTAAACTCGTTGGGCGTGTGAAGGGAGCGGTCCGCTTTTAATCGCTGAACGGTGATACTTTATCATGCCCCCAGTAAGATGGCCACTGCAGCCGCCATCTTGCCATATAAACGGCTTCACTTCTAGGCAATCATTTCCACTCCAGCAAAACCTAATTATAGGTGTGCATGAAAATAGGAAACGTTGATCATTTTTTTTAATAGTGTTAGCTATTCGATTCACCCTGGAATGTTTACTATTCTGAATTTCTAAAGCCATACATGGTCAACATCCGATTGGAAGTACCCAATCAAATTTTTAATATGCTTCACCTGATCACAATTTCGTAGTGCGGCAAAGCTGCCTTTCAAGCTCCGCTGCTTTCGAGTTTTTCAAGGACAAATACAGCCATCTGATAGAAAGTGGACCCTTCAGATTTTTAACGGTGCTTCAGCTCATTGCTCTCATATTACAGCAAAGCTGCATTTCATGCTTCGCTACAGACGCCAATGCACTTGTTCTAACATGGAGATGATAGATGTGGCAAAGGTGTGGGCTCAGTTGATGCTGTTTTGGATCTGAACTTCGGGCAGCAGGTCTGAAAAATTGGACGCCGTAGATTTTTACTATCTAAAATTTTAGATGTTCTACGAGGCAGATTCGGAACTCTGGACTTGAATGTAGCACGCCTTTGTCGTTTGGGCTTTGACAAAAGAGAAGGAAAGGAAATGGCATGTTCACCTTTCATGTTGTTGTCGGCAACACTTTGGTTGCACCTTCATAAATACAATTGGTTCTCTGCATTCTTGATGGAACAACTATGAAACACCATGCACCCAGCCTAGCAAAAAGAAACGCTTGCTATCTTATTAGAATATTCTTAGGAATCCTCTCTATTTTTTTCTTGGATATTGCAGTATCCAGAAAGTATTTTAAAAATACTCATAAAAGGATTTAAAAAAAGTTTGATTAGTCTCACACTTCAATATTCGAATTCACTTTTGCACCCAAACTTTTTCCATGCACACAGCTCTACTGATAAGGATTACACTAAGGGCAATGCAATAAAAAAGATATAAAGAAAATGTTCAAAAGCCCAGAAAGAAACTGGAGATTAAATTTGGTTGTTGAAGAAAACCAGGAAGCAGAGCAGAAGTAGAGAATGTCTTGTTTATTAGAGGCTGGGTTTAAAACTAAAGAAAAATGGGATGCGAGCGCACGCTCGGGTTCATGCTCACTTGTCATTTGTTTGTTTTCACTGCTCTTCCGAATTATTATTTAACATCTTCCAGCCGAGCAATTTGCCCGGGTTCGCTTCTTCCAAGACAATTATTTGCTAGATATGGAAACTTGTCCAGCTGATTCCAGGTGATACAACATTTATACGAGTCGTTGCAACACGGTGCAGTCAGAAGAGCACGCTTTGCACGAGCAAACTTTGCCGTTGTTGCCCATAAATGCTTGTGTGACTTGTTCATTTTATACACTTGCCTTGTCAAGTTTAATTAATTTACTTCAATGTCTTGATCTTCCCTGAATACGTGGTTTTAGTCTCATAGATGTGCGCTGAGTGAGCTTCTTGAATGTACTTTTTTCGCCACCAGTAGCTGCTATTGCTTAGCACTTGTGTGCATTTCTGCCTTCGTTATAGCATTTCACGTGAAGACTCTAGTCTCCTCAGATAGTTTGCTCGTTGCTTTGCTTACTGGTTGTTTCAGATACTTTGCTCAGGAAGAGGCGTCGAATACCACTCAAACTATCATCTTAGTTTCGTGTCGTCTCGTTGTGTCTCCCCCGCCATCGGCCATGCCATGCTGAATGCGCCGGTTCTCGTCGTTGTGTCTCCCTGTACGTTTGCTTGTACTGTCCGTAGTGTTCCTTTCAGCGAAGTCATCATAGAGCGCAGTGGCATATTTCTTCTGCAGCTTTAGTTCTCGATATAGCCTTCTCTGTAAAACGTCCAGCCTCTTGAAAGCTGCAGTCTGCAATCTTGGAACATTTGCTGTGCCCAGGCAGTGCAACTTGACAGTGTTCACTGTTTTCTAAGAGTTCATTGAATCAATTGTTGAGAGATGTTGGTTTTTTTGAAAAATTGAATCGCTGCACAAACTTGAAGGAAAACAAGTGAGACAGGAAAGAGCGCAGTTTCCTGCGCTCTTTCCTGTCTCTCTTGTTTTTCTTCAAGTTTGTGCAGCAATTCAATTTTTCAAGTATGAACCAACTAGTCTGCAGAAAGGTATTGCTTCAACATGTTGGTTTTGTTTAGGCATATATTGAAGGTCTTAATGGTTTCTTCCTTGTTAGGCTTGGGCAAACTTCTCGTATCTTCATGATTGTTTCATTGGCAGTCAAGGAGTCGTCCGCCTAATCTAGACTCAGGCAAGAGGTGAAATACAGTGACGCCAGCCAAACCCAAGTCTTTATTTTTCACCTTTTGTTGTACACCTGCCTCTGTCAATGTTGACAAGTCACTGCATATTTGTGGAACTTCTATGGCCTTTGTTTCAAGTGAGTTTGAATCATACTAACTATACAAAGCAACACCTACTTTGCAATAAATATTTGCAAGGTGCAGAAAAGTTTCCATGGGCGCTATGCAGGATTATCCGAGTTTCGCGAAACTCGGGATCTTCCCGAACTCTGGCGACATCTCCTTACGAACGACTCAACAGTATGAAAAAGTCAAATCTACCCCTCAGGGTGCTGCGTTTCATTGGATACAATGAAACCAGTCATCGCATCAGGGACGGTCTTCTAAGTTGGGCGGTGTTTTCAAACCAGAAGCATCTTCTTTCATTTGTTTGTCGTTTCACTGAGCCCAGAAGTGCACCCTGTCATGACTGGGAACTGGCAGTGCAAAAGATGCTCATTAGCTGAGCTCTCTCAAGCGGTGCTCGTCGACGAGAACGCTGTCTGCGTCCCATAAGAGTGCGGAAACACTCCCAAGTGCACTGTAAGGAACGTGCCCCGGCGTGCCAGTGACACGCAGTCTGCATGGCGCATGAATGCTGTGACACGTGGTCAGCGTTCCAGGAAAAGTGCATGCACGGACAGAAGGGTATAAAAAGCACGTTGCATGTTCGCAGGGGTGCTCTCTCCCTGTGGCCGCGTGGCGTTCACCGCATCAAATGCTTGACAGTGACACCAACACCATCATAGTCACGAGTTGAACTCGGGTCTTCTCAGAATCAACGAGTTCGTATCCGAGCTCACGCGTCCATCAGTTTGATCGACAGACGCCCGCGGCGAATGTCGAGCCCGCCCACCACTATTGCACTCGCTCAGGAGCAGTGCTAATGCCGCAACGCCAACAAGTGCATGGTTCATCTACCAGCTTTATCGCTCAGACTATGCACACACGCAGGCAGAAGTAAAGGTTATGTCACCGTGTGGGTACTATAAGGGATGTTCAGAATAGCGCACCACGAGCCCTTGCGGTGCGGTCGCTGCTACTGCGCATACCTCATAACGCGAGCCGTCGTTTGTGTTCGTGGCCCGCCCGCAGAAAATCGGAAATAGCGTGCGGCAATCGCAGCCCGCGAACCCCGCGAAGTTCTGTGTATAGCTCCGTGCATTTGAGTTTGCGGTCGGGCCGAAAGTTCCTAGACTTTTCCCTAGGGGGAGCAAACGCTATTCTAAATCTCGTATGACGCCCGCAACACCTGCGAATATTATTCTAAACCGCCCTATGTCTTATATTCAATTTCACCACGCTCATGACATATCCAATCACAGCTGTGTTACCGACATGATGCGAGCGCCCTTGGTGACCACCTGTCCTTACATTTATCTGCAATACTCGATAGAAGCGAAATGAGCAGCACGAGATTGCTGCGTGTGCTGCATTGCTGTCTTTGAGAGTGGAATTTTCCTTGCTGCAGGTGAAACAAAAGGACCTGGGCGAAAGAGCACATACGCCCACGAACACGCCTGTGGGAGGCGCGTGTTAGGTCGGCAAAAATACAGCACGGCACTCACGCTGACCTCACTGCACTGCAAAGAGGATGAGTGAGTGGCGGGGCTGACGTCCTTACACGCGGTTTTTCTTTGATAACCGCCGCAAATGTCGCACATGCGTTTCCAATGCCACATGCGTTCGTGCAGCCATTTTTATCAATGCTGCTATCTAGCGCTCTGCACTGTGTTCATGCCACGGCCATTGCAAGCGAGCTCACAGCACACTCGGCTGCCAGAAAAGCTTGGAATCCCGAGATGAGTGAGCTGCTCTTCGGCTACCATAGTGGCTTGCAGCTTCCTAGACAAGTCTTCCGTGATGAAGCTGCGTTCGCTGACCCCATATACCAACATTCTTACTAGGTGTATTCTTCCAATGCCTTGAGCCCAAACTTGTGCAGTCTGCAGAAGTACTGCATTCTTGAGTCGATCTGTAGAGGTAGATGAGATGGAAACAGTTGCCCACGTCTTCCTCTCCGTTTTTTGTCGCACACTGGTGCAATATGTCGTTCCTGGCACAGCTTAATCTCTCCCAGCATTTGTATTCCTTTGATCTATGAAATGGCCTAGCACTTCAGAAGCAATACCCCAACTTGGACAGGTATCCACCGAGTGATATCTGCCATCGCAGAGCGTACAAACCTGTGCAGAGAGTTTTACAGTCAACATAGACAGCCTCCGTTGTCTTCATTAGATTTCGATTGGCCAGTTAAGGCTCGTTCTTTATGGTCTACCATCATCCGTGACACTTGTTCCCAACTTTTCACTTCATTGCTGAAGAAATCTAGAATAGACAACTCATCTAGTTGGCCACCAGTACTGCTTGTATTTGTAGAAGAAAAGATGCGCCAAGTATAAAGGAGCACCATTTCTTGTGGGAGATTCTGTATTATTGCTGTTTTCGGCAATAACTCCACTTTTTTGCTTGGACACCAAGTTTTTGAAGGGATCTCACGCGGGTTGGCACTGCTTAATACAGCCTTTGAATCCCGTCCTAATTTTCGCATAAGTGGGCTTTACAAAACTTTATGAAGGTTTAGAAGCTGGCACATGTGGTCACTGACAATTGGCGACTTATGGCCAAATCTTTCTTTTAGACAATCTATAGCTGTGCTACAACTTTCATTGGCTAATTACACCTTCCACTTCACCCAACAGCTAGCTCGGGAGATACTTCAACTTGTCTATGTCGGTGATGTATCGGTTTAGGTGAACAATTGACTGAAACTGATCCCGAAATTCAGGCCATCTAATGGGGTAACTATACAGCTTCAGTATAGTAGTATCATGCTTAGGAAGCTTAATCTGTGCACGGGCTTGAGGCAAGTCATCGTGAAATGCGTGGATCATAGAGTTTCATACAATAATACCTTGAGTGGAATCTGGCGCTAGTGTCTACGCGGGCTCCTCCCGTGGCATTTTTACTCGCATGGAAAAGATGGAAAGTACAGGCTTTGAATCTGCTTTGAATGGATTACGTTCTTGAGATTAGCGATGCTTGTTTGCTGAGCGTAAAACAAAGTGATATGAAGGTATGTCTAATTGAAACTTGCTTCATTTTTTGTACACAAACTTTATTGCAAAAGGTTTTTGTGACTAGGCGGTAGAAGTGAAGCCTGGACAAATTTAGTCACCAGGCTATGCATTGCTCTGCCATTGCATTCCAGATTTGGCATCAAGATGTAATGAATTATTTTTTTTACATTTCAAAACAAACCTTCTTGTTTTGCCCTCGAAAGTACGCAATATCTACTTATGGACATAACAGCACAGTAGTAAGTGAGAAACACTTAACGTTTTGCCTGCTGCAAAGCCAGGTGCGTCTGTTCAAGTGGTCTGCCCCAACGCACCTCTCGTTTTGTTGTGGACTCGAGTCAGAAGAGCGTAGCGAACTGTCCACTTCGCATCGGCATCGTTTTGCAGCTGATTTAACTAGTTTTGGCAAGACGTACTAAGAACAAACGTGAACTCGATGTAATATCCTGCACTGACATGGGACGCAACATCTATACGCAGCGGTGAGTGGATGATGCTTTGCTTAAACTGTCAAACACGACTAATACTGCTCCAGCGTTGCAGTAAAATGAGAGGCCTAGCAGTTTTCAGCTTCTGTGAACCACAAAGGCGCAGCTTCAGTCCTTTGCACCCACCCCACTACCCACTCTACGCGAAGAACGAAACTGAAACGGAAGAAAAAGATCTGTAGACAATTCGCTGGCTAACATGATCAAATACGAAGCCTGTACTTCCCATAATTCCCATGAGGGTACACGATTGCAGTGCCAGATTCCTCTCTAGGTATTATTGTATAAAACTATATGGTGTTTATAGATACCGCTTGAGTTGCGGATAAAAAATATGTTTGGCCCGAGACTTCGCAAGGACGATGGAATCTTGTTATTTCCCGATGCTTTAAATCTCATTCTCAAGGTTTTCGTCAGTAACATGCTCTTCTATTTGGCTGTCAAGGTTCATTGCCATTGTTTCCTTGATCATAAACGGGTAAAGATGATAGCTTAGCTCAGCGGATGGCGTTGTTTTGATCTGCATAAGAGTACTCATGTCGTTGATGATTGCGGTGACCATCACTTGAACCATAGTGCGTTTTCGTCATAGCTTTTCCATGTCATCACATCGGGAATGGAAGGGCTCATGATGACGTGGGTCATTAGTTTCTCTCCCAGGCCATCGTGTTGATTGCATCGATAGGCCATCCTCTTCAGGGAGCTCATTTCATTGTTAAATGTCCTAAACTGTTTGTTTCATCCTAGTCAAGGCACCATGTTGATGAAAACGAGGAAGCGGAGCAGAAGTAGAGCCCGTGGTCAGCCCGTGGTCATCTCCCGTGGTGCTTGTCAAGAAGAAGGATAACACGCTACGGTTTTGTGTCGACTACAGGAAACTGAATGCTGTGACTAAACGGGATGTATATCCCCTTCCACGCATCGACGACACGTTAGATCGACTTCGGTGTGCCAAGTTCTTCTCATCACTAGATCTGAAAAGTGGATACTGGCAAATCGAAGTTGATGAACGTGATCGCGAAAAGACTGCTTTTGTTACCCCGGACGGACTTTATGAATTTAAGGCTCTCCCGTTTGGTCTCTGTTGTGCGCCGGCAACGTTCCAACGCATGATGGACACTGTGCTTTCCGGATTGAAGTGGCAGTGTTGCCTAGTGTACCTAGACGACGTGGTCATCTTCGCGGCTACATTTGAGGAGCACATCAAGCGCCTTCGGTCAGTGTTAGAGGCAATCCGTTCGGCAGATTTGACAATCAAGCCAGAGAAGTGCCGATTAGGTTTCGAAGAGCTTCGTTTTCTTGGGCATGTCGTCAGCGCCCAAGGTGTTCGCCCTGATCCTGATAAGACGGCCGCCGTCGCAAGGTTTCCGGTGCCAACAGACAAAAAGTCAGTACGGAGATTTCTAGGTCTATGTGCGTACTATAGACGATTTGTGAGAAATTTTTCAAAGATCGCAGAACCCTTAACGAGACTTACGAGAGAAGATGTGCCTTTCCAGTGGCAAAACGAGCAACAAAGCGCCTTCAACGAATTGAGAAAGAGGTTAGAAAACCCCCCGATTCTTTCTCACTTTGATGAGACAGCCGACACGGAAATACACACAGATGCCAGTAACATCGGCCTTGGATGCGTTCTAATACAGTGGCAGAAAGGTGAAGAAAAAGTGATAGCTTATGCCAGTCGGACTCTAACAAAAGCAGAGACAAACTATTCGGCCACGGAAAAAGAATGCCTTGCCGTCATCTGGGCCATCAGTAAATTTCGGCCGTACCTATATGGTAGACCATTCAAGGCAGTCAGCGATCACCATGCGCTTTGCTGGCTGGCGAACATCAAGGAACCATCCGGACGACTAGCAAGGTGGAGCCTCAGACTGCAAGAATACGATATAAGCGTGGTATACCGATCTGGCAAAAAACATACCGATGCCGACTGTTTGTCACGGGCTCCTACAGACACACCACTCTCAGAAGAAGACGACTTTCCGTTCGTAGGAATTGTCGAGACCACTCAAATAGCCGAATTCCAACGTACAGACAAAGAATTACTCCCGCTTATCGAACACCTGCAAGGAATTGACGTACAAGTACCCCGTATATTTTCTCGAAGCCTCGCATCGTTCTGCCTCCGAGGAAACGTTCTCTACAAGAGAAACTTCAAGCCCAACCGCGAAAAGTTCCTGCTTGTCGTTCCAGCAACTATGCGACAAGAAATACTTCGAGCGTGTCACGATGAGCCCACATCTGGACATTTGGGTGTGACGCGAACGCTTGCAAGGATCAGTCTCCATTATTATTGGCCCAAGCTACTAGCTTCAGTGCAACACTACGTCAAAACATGCCGCGAGTGCCAAAGACGAAAAACACCAAGTTCTAAACCAGCGGGCCTTCTACAACCTATAGATCCACCGAAAGCGCCTTTCCGCCAAGTTGGAATGGACCTCCTTGGACCCTTCCCGACATCTTTACTCGGCAAGAAATGGATCGTTGTGGCCACTGATTATTTAACTAGATACGCCGAAACAGACTCTTTGGAACGAGGAACGGCAGCAGAAGTGGCCCAATTCTTCGTACACAAAATAGTCCTGCGACATGGCGCTCCAACGGTTGTAATCACAGATCGCGGAACGGCTTTCACGGCGCAACTTTTGAAGTGCCTGCTCAACATGACTCACACTGTTCATAGGAAAACCACTGCATATCATCCTCAATGCAATGGCCTGACCGAACGCCTTAACAGAACTCTAGCGGACATGATATCCATGTATGTGGATGTCGAGCACAAAAAGTGGGACGAAATTTTACCATACGTCACTTTCGCCTACAATACGGCTGTGCAAGAGACCACCAAAATCACCCCATTTGAACTAGTTTACGGTCGTGCTGTTACCACAACACTGGATGCTATGTTACCAATAGACCAAGATGACTACCCCCCCGATCTTGACGACTTTCTACAAAGAGCGGAAGAAGCCCGCCAGTTAGCAAGATACCGAATACGCCACCAACACCGCATCGATGCCGACCGCTACAACCGAGGAAGACTTGACACGCGATATGACGTTGGCGACAAAGTGTGGATATGGACTCCAGTACGACGACGAGGCCTCTCCGAAAAACTCATTTCCCGGTATTTTGGCCCCTACGAGATAGTACAGCGACACAATGACCTCGTCTACGAAGTCAAGCCTGCAGGCCACCTGCATTCGAGGCGACGCAATCCCACGGAGCGTGTACACATTGTACGGATGAAACCGTACTACGACCGATTCCAAACCTAGCCACCCCAATCCCTTGACGTACTGCAACCTCATTTTTACAAACTTGTACACACAAAGAAAAAAAAAAAAAAAAAAGTACTGAACAGCCTCATCGCAAGCATCGGGGCGATGCCGCTTGAGAGGGGGGATAATGCCACGAGGAATTGTTAAGGCGCAGTACAACGCAGACGTTGTTAAAAGAGGAACGCTGACGGCATCGCTACGACTCATGAAGCCCGCCGGAAGGCACGAGCCGGCCCAGCCTGTGCACGAGCTGCTACCGAGCAGGGGCCAAGGAAAAAGAAGAGAAGAAGAGGACGACGAGCGTTCGCTGCTTTCTCCCAGCTACTGTGTAGTTCTTTTGGCTTGGGCACAAGTTCGCCCTTATTAAACCTTGTAAATAGGACGTCCTGGTTGTGAGGTTGTTATATCCGTTACAATATCTTGTTTACGTTGGGTTCAAAACTGGAGAAAAACGGCATTCGAGCGCGTGCTCAGGTCCACACTCGCTTGTTACTTCTTTGTCATTGCCCCTCTTCCCAAGTGATACTTAAGTGTAGTATAATGGCATGCTAATAAGGTGACAATGGGGGCTAGTTGGTACGTTTTCGTGCTTGTTAACGTGCTGCAGGGTGAGGGAAAAAAAAAGAAACCAGTCTCCCTTACCTTGCAGCTCATCACAAGCATGAGGTTAGTGACCTGTCTGAGAGCAAGATTTGTAGTTGGGCAGTCCACTTTAGGTGTTGATCACAGCACTCAATAAACTGTTGGATAGAAAAATGTTTTTAGGTACCCTAGGTAGTACTGTACATATTTTCGAATTGATAGAAACTGATAAAAAGCAACCTTGAAATATATAATTCTGCTATGTTATTATCACTGCAGACTTCATGAATATGTACTGTATTTCAGTTTGTGCTGAGTGTATTTGCAAAACCACAGGAGATCTTGTTTTTTTTTTTAATTTTACCTCATTATGTATTCTGGTGTCTTACAGATAAAGCTGCTCCTAAATAACGGTGCTGAAATTGAACACGTGGATCTGAAAGGTACCAGAGCTCTTGATCGGGCAATCGGCACCGGAAACCTTGATGCCATCAACTGCTTTCTACAAGCAGGGGCCAAGATAGGTGTGTTGCTTTTGCTGCTGCTCATGTGGTGTGCTAAGTGTTCGTTAAAGAACTGCATGCCTTGACTACGTGGTTTTGCAATGGTAGAATATCTATAAATGTCACGCCATAAAGCTGATTTGCAATGATCCAATTACACACTGTACATTTTCTTATTTACCGTCAACCTTCCTTTTCAGGATCACAAACATGGGAAATGGCAGCTGATAAACCTGACGTTGTGCACCTTCTGTTGAATAAGCTCCATCAAGATGGAGCTCTTTTATACAGAGTAAGTGTGGCATCCCTCTGAAGCAGTCACATGGGACTGTTATCACAGCTAGGTGATGGCAATTTCAGTGGAGCATGTTAGCAGAGCTTCAGATCTGTCGGACAGCTGTGCTATTTGATGCATTTTAGCTTCCAGGCATGCTGCATTCTCACCTAAATGGCTACATAAAAAAATTAATGTGTAGTGGCCATGTTGAGTCACATTTTAGTTTGTACGAAGCTGGCAAAATAGACACCTTTGTGAAAACGGCTTCGAAGTAAAAAAATCACATAAGCTTGAAAACTTACTTTGAGGAATCTAGCTGCACGAAAAAAAAACATAGCTACATTTTTTTTCAAATTACTCAAGTAAACTCTTACGGGTAAATATCTGTTTACCCCCTTGAAGTCTTAAAGTACAGCAATGACATTCACTTTTCCCCAGTGGCTCTTTGTTGTTATTGACACAACACAGCAGAAAATGAGACGTGTTTTGCAAATGTGTTTCATTTTGTGGCCCCGAACCTTGCTTCCTGGAAATCAGTGTAAACCATATTCAGTCTTCCGTTGAGTGCCATAGGCCACCACTGTGGGACTAACTGCAATGGCATGCAGTGATATTGAACCACTTCCACTAAAACACTTAGGCATAATTAATTTCAATATATTAGTGCATTTTTGTGAGATTGTTTTTTTGATTGTGTGCTTACAGAAAGGCCACATGAAGGAGGCTGTCCATCGGTACCAGTATGCCCTGAAGAAGTTTCCTGCATCTGTTGTCGAAGACGCAGACAGTGGAAGCATATTTTTCCAGCTGAAGCACCAGTTGCTGCTCGGACTTGCCAAGTGCAAGAGGAAATTGAATGTAAGCTCTGTATTTATTGGACCTGATTGTAGATGGGGCCTGAAAAAAATGTGGGTGATGCAGGCGTTTTCATAAAAAAATGTAAACTTGGTCAATTCAATATTACTTACATATTCCTTCTACGATCAACATCGGCTTGCCATTTTCATTTCTAACTGTTTCGCTTTGTCTGACCACAGTGTTTGGCAGGCAGTGAAAAAGGGGTGAAACAAAAAGAGAGTTATATCCACAAGATACAGCAATTAGTTTAAAAATGAAACCGGATGTCACTTCTCGCTTCACCGAATAAGGTATACGTAGCATCTAGATACAAGTGGCCAAAACAGGCGTCTGACATTCAGGCACGTTTTCATTTTACCACAAATTCTGCTCCAGTCAGTTTGATGAGTAATCTGATCCAATCCAGTGCTTCACTGGTTTAATCTACTCTTATCTTGCAGATTATTTAATTAAACTCATTTCACATGTGCAAATGTCATGTTTGCCCTCAATACATCAGTTACAATAAATTTTTATAAAATTTTCGACGGGAACAAAGCTCGGAGAATATTAGATGAGCATGCTGTTTATTTAATTCACATCGACCATGTGCAGCCAAAGAAAACTGAGTTTATATGGTTGAGTAGTCACGGTGTTACCAGCTCGACACAGTATTTCTGTTGCTGGGCTTGTTGTATGAAAACCTATCTCAGACAAATCGCACACTTTTTGCCTTGAAGATTTCATACGCTTCAGATAGCTTGAAAGTGACTCATTAGTATGACCTACAATATTCCTGAGTAATTTTTATGAGATCTAATAGGCAATCATGCCAAGGAATGTATAGGGGACATTATTAGAAGTAATTGTAACGTAAATGTCAAGAAAGAAAAGTGGACAAAAGATGACTTGCCTTGGGCAGTGATTGAACTTTGACTTTCAAATAACGCACCTGATGCTCTCCCAACTGAGTTACAGCAGCGGCTATCCCCCCTTCCACTTAATAGGGTATATCTGTGCATTAGACGTGGGAGTGGAAGGGAATAGCCACCATAAAGCTCAGTTGGGAGAGCATTCGACACCTTATTCGAAGGTCCTATGTTTTGCCTTCAAAGATTTCACGGCAAGTTAACTTTTCGTTTACTTTTTTCATCACGTTTATGTTATAATTACATTTAATGACTTCCCCTATACTTTTCTTGGCTATATTGTCTGTATTGTGTCTAACAAAAAAAAAACGAGCCCTAGGGCTCGCTTTTTTTGGAAGCAAAATGTTTCGCTTCCAACTGGAAACTGCAATTTACTATTATTTTCAGCTTATAATGGAAATTTTCCAACTGAATATGTGAAATCCAGCTGTAAATCTAGCTGGAACTACCTAAAACTTGCATGCCATTTTCACGTGTGTTAGATGTACACTTTTTCTTTTTAAGTACCGTATTTACTCGATTCTACCGCGCCCTCAATTGTAACGCGCACCCGATTTCCACGACGAAAAAAAAAAAACGTAAGACATCGATTGCAACGCGCACCCATTTTTCTTGCTGGCCCGCAGGATCACACCACTCGAAAAAACGACTCCTTTCGGGAGCGCCTTCCATTTAAATATGAGGTACGGGCAAAGCTTGTGCCCATCTGATTTGCCCAAGCAGGTAGCTGTTGTTGTGCCGCAAGTTTAGGACGAACCTCTGAAAACTGTAAAGCTTTTCATCGTACTCCTCCGCAAAACTTTTCGCATATGCCCGTTCCCCTTCGGAGGGAAAAGCCTTTCCTCTTCATAAAGTTAGTTGGCCAGCACCTGCTCTCTTTAAACTGGCTCCGCATTAGACCTTTTTCTAAGGCTAATTGCATAGCACGCCCTTGGAGCAGTTCTGTGGTCACGGGCTGCTGTGCCGCTCGCTGCTCAAGCACATACTCGCCGAGCAGCTCTTTAATTTGCGGAAACGGACCCTGCTGTGGTCCATTGAAGCCTTTGCGTGAAGCTTTGCTGTTGACAATCTTCTGCTTTTGTTTCCGCCAGTCCCGCATGCACGTTTCGGGAACTCCGAATGACCGCGATGCGACCTGATTTCCGTCCGTTTCGGCACACGCGATGACTTCCCTTTCAAAAGCGGCATCAGTGGTGCACTCGAGTTTTTGGAGTCTGCCCTTCCATGCCGTCGATGCTAATGCACTACAAGACGACGAACTCCTCAGCACACGTACGAAGTGCCGCACATGGGAAACACATAGGCAGAAATGGCCGACGCGCCATGCCGACGCACGTAGGGGGCGGCCATTTTGTTAATGCTGATGGCAATAGAATGACTGTATTCATTTTTTTTTGTACTCGATTCTAACGCGCATGCGATTTACGAACTCGCTTAACCAGAAAAAAGGTGCACGTTAGATTCGAGTAATTACGGTAATATCTGTGATACACATGATAAATTTAGTTGTTTATCTTGTGTGCAGGAACCTGATGCAGCTATCTCAGCTGCAACTCAAGCCATCGAGCTTCGACCAAAGAGCTTTGAAGGCCACTTCATTCGAGCTAAAGCATTCAAGGACAAAGGGTAAGGGTAACTGACTTATATGTTGTTTGTACCATAGAGTTTTTTTACATTAAATTGCTAATTGTAGGAAATTATTTCTGTCACTCCTAATTTTCAAGAGCAGGATTTTTATTACCATACTTCACATCATAGGTTGCACAGTGGCTATGTGTACCCACTACATTGTGAGCATGAGGTAGTCCGTTCAGTTATAACTGTGACAGCTAGATCGCTTACCGTGATGGGGCAATGCTAGTGTACCTAGATTTTGCAATATGAAACCTGATCTGTAGTTTCACACGACAGCATACAGCTCATTGCATCGTAATGTTTTATGTAAAATCCCAGAACGAAACATAGGCTTCCTGTACACACATACTGGATGGGAGCATATGTGTCACTTGTGTACGCAGTGTTTTCTAAACTCATCTACAGCTGCAGAGATTTTCTGGGGCCTTCATAGCAAAGCAAAAGGAAATTATTTTCTCATGAAGCAGGATGTGATATGTTGCAGTGCTATTGCAAATGACTCCTCCAAGAATGCTGTGCCTATGATCCCTTCCAGAACCACAAACATCATAATAGTCACAAAAGATGTGCTGCATGCGTAGCATATAGTTATGCGTCATGTAATGTAGCAAAACTGTTCTGAATTTTTTTCATCACATGAACTGCTTCGCACTTATATTGCTGTCTCTGTTGAGCTTGCCATGAAATGCTGAAGACAATGGTAAAGCAATAATTGATGTTATGATGCCTCACAAAATGGTAACAGCGACGAACTCCTGAGACTTAGGGGAAATGCGAGTCGAAAAACTCAAGCTTTTTTTTTTTTTCAAAAATTACATTTTGCGTTTGTACTTGCTTTCAGAAGTTTGGTTTCTCTACTCCACAAAAAGAGAAATAACTGCAGATTCTAATTAAACCTAAAGTAGGCTAAAATCACTCTTAAAATTTAAGAACACAAGGTGACTACTAAAAACTAAAAAGAGCTCAGTGCCTAGTGTCTATTGAAAATAGTCTCCTGGCTGCTTGCTATCACATTTCGCATGAGGAATTCACTAAAGCCACACGCTCAAAATAACCATGATTGCCAAGCTCTCATGGCTGAAGAAATTACCTTGAATAATGTATCTTTCCACATTGATGAGCTCTCACTTATACCTCTAAAATGCATTTTTCTCAAAATCCATTCTGGGGCAACTTCTTGATTTTAGACATGATGTTTTCGGTTCTTCTGGTGGCCTGATCGGAACTAAATTTTGCCGAACATACTCCTTAGAGGGCCAGTAAACAACCCCAAGGTCCAAAAATTGTTGTAAAGAGAAATATGTGCTCTTTTACTTCGTGAACATGCTGCCGCAAGAATTTTGTGTGTCTGTACTATATCTAGAAAGTTACAGGGACTAGAACATAGCTTTCAGCTGGTTTCAAATTTTCGCGCGGCCTTACCACCATTCTCTTTCAGAGGAGGGGAAGGCGTTGCCCGTTGTCGTGACTCCGCTCACTTCAGCAATGTGACAAGATGTTGGCAATCGACATCATCGGCGAACTTGATCAGTCGCAACGCACTTCCCCTTAATGCGATTACTGGTTGTTTACTGTTTACTCGTTGCTGATGCTTCTCCGCAGCCCAGTTGCTCGATTTGCAGCCGACAACAATTTGCTGCAAAACTGGGTTTCAAAACAACTCAGACATCAAGTTGGCCTTGATTTTTTTGGAGCAGACTGTCGCGCCGTCTGAGAGCAGGAACACAAAATAAAAATAATTCGTTAAATAGTGGGTGTGCTGATCAACATGTGATGCAACAATCTGCTCAGTCCTGAAAACTAGACCAGTGACATGTCCCGATCTCGATACATGAAGCGGAGTTTCATAACTCATATAATTATTGAACAGCTCTGTCATAGCTGTGAGCGGGAATAGGTGGTATTCACCATTGAGCAACAATTTACTTCCTCAGCCTACGCTTCGGCTATCCACACAGCATGCGGGCAGTGCAGGGAAGCCACTACTTCCAGGCCTCTATGACTAAGGTCATGTACACGTGTGTGACTCTTCGTGATACTGATGTCGAGCCGTTTTTTGTGCCCACCATTCATTATCACGTTTGACTGTGCCGTATATGTTTGCAGCCATCGCTCAAAATGGAAGGGTCACGAGCCTAAAACTCAAGACCGGTTAAATTTTATTTCTTGTCGAACGTTATTCGTGGTCATGTAGCCGTACACTGCAGGTTACGGCGAAGCGTCCTGGTGAGTGATTCAGCCGTCTTCCCCAGGCTGATTTTAACAAGGCTGTGGGGTGAGTGCTTGAGAGTGGTTCACCTGCGAATGGAAACTCAGTTGACTTCAGATTCTGACAGCTTTGACTGATTCAGATGCGAACAAAACACGGAAATAAAGAAATCACAATAACACAGTAAATGCACTCAGTTTCAATGCTCTGGCAGAAGCGACTGCGAAAAGCACAACACAGCGGAGTATTCAACGTTGGGCTATTCATATTATTACGTACGTGGTACACCGCGAAGCTTAAATTAGAGGCACACACTTTTGTCATTCTTGCTAAAGTGGCCTTGATCAGTACACTTGCGTCAAAGCACACGTGACTTCTAACCTTGGTCTAGTGAATAATTTAATGCCCCTATGCTTTTCATTGGAGTGATCAAAGCTGTGAGTGAGCCAACAACGTTGAAATTTCAGTCTCGTGTGCACATTACCACAATATAATTTGCCCCATTGCAATGGTGTTTTTACGTGCAAGTTCGTTGCTTCATGATTATCATGTTTGCATGTGTCGTTTACATTTGTCATCTCTTCACGTCAAGTGATCCCAAATTTAGTATATGTGGAGCTAGCAAAGCGGCTACGAGCATGCTATGAGCGTGGTATGTTGTCATGTTCTTACATGACACGCGTGTCAGGACTATCATGTTTGCACCAGTCATATACTTCATCATCCATTGACGTAACGTAATACCTGATTTGGTATGTGTGGAGCTAGTAAAACCGGCGCGAGCACATCATGAAGAGTTCAATATACTCCTAATGTAGTGTTGATGCACATGCGCGCTGGGCACAGCGACACTCCATAAGCAAAACGCGAGCACTCTATATTCTGATGCCAGGCGCGACCAGCGTCCGTCAACGCGGCTCGACGATAACCAGCGTCCGTCAACGCGGCCCGACGATAACCAGCGCGAAACGGGACATGCTGCATTTCGCGCCGATGCCATAGAGTAACATTACTCTATGCCTGATGCGTTACTCAGACAACTCTGCGTCTGACTCTTGTTGTGACCGAGGGACGCCGGACGCGCATGAAACGCGCATGCGTCAAAGCAACGCAGCGCGACTGCGAGTATATGGCAGGACCGGCGTCTGGCGTGGCAACGCCTGTGTGATGCGACGAAATGAACGCCTGGCGAGGACGTGCACCGCGTCATGGACATGCACCGCATCATTAGCGCCTTGATTGTGGCATGTAGTTATGTTCTCACATGACATGCATCTCATGATTATTAAGTTTGCACCAGTCGCATACCTTTGTCGTCCATTGGCGTCACATAATACCAAATTTGGCATATGTGAGGCTAGCGAAACGGCCGCGAGTGAATCATGTGTGTGGCATTTAGTCACGTTGTTACATGACACGCATGTCATGATTATCATGTTTGCATGTGTCATTTACCTATGTTGTCCGTTCAGGTCGCGTAATACCTAGTTTGGTACATGTGAAGCTAGTGAAACGGCCGCAAGCGCACCATCAGTGTAGCATGTAGTCATGTTGTTACATGACACACATCTCATGTTTATCAAGTTTGCACCAGTATCATACCTTTGTCATCCATTCATGTCCCGTAATACCAAATTTGGTATAAGTGAAGCTAGCGAAATGGTTGCCAGCGCATCATGAGCATGCCATGTAGTCATGTTGTTACATGACACGCATCTCATGATTATCATGTTTGCACCAGTCACATACTTCGTCATCCATTCACGTACCGTATTACCAAATTTGCTATGTGTGACGCTAGCGAAACGGCCGCGAGCACATTATGAGCGTGGCATATAGTCATGCTGTTACATGACAAGCATGCCATGATTTTCATGTTAGGGTCTGTCGCTTGTATTCGCCATGCAATCAGGTCATACCGTACCAGTTTTGCAGCATGCAATGGGATCCAAACCACCGCAAGAGCGTCGGGACCATCAAATGTAAATCATGACATTCATGACATACATGTCATGATTTTCATGTTATGATTAGTCAAATATGTTCTTCATACAGTCATGTTATGCCATACCAAGTTTGGTATTGATATCATTATCGAAACAGCCAGGAGAGCTAAAAGTCGTAGGCGGCCAGATAGACAGATAGATAGGCTCAACGTCGCCAAAGTTTGATAAGAAATGCTTCGCATTTAAAACTTTCCCCTCACTCGACCTTGGGAGGGAGGACATGCCGGGACAGATGTATGAATGACGATGGGTTGATGAGCTACGTGAGACTCAGACAAAGCGCCTCCGCGCGTTGCGTCTCATTCCTATCTGACAACGGCATGGCGCTGTCGAGTGCCTGCTGCAGTAAAGAAGTTCCAGGCCAGACTAATTTGTGAAGCGGGTGTGGTGATCATTTTTTCGCTGTGTACTTCAAAAAGATTCCGCTATGGCTCAGGACAGCGAGCTCGCGGCGGTCAACGGCTGTCGCTAGGTCACCGGTGTAGGCCTAACTCTTGTACGAGCCCGTCAATTGTCGAAAACGTTGCTGAAAGCGGCAGTGTTTTAGAGCCTTAACAGTTTCAGGATGACAAGTAAAAAAACAGAAGTGAAGCTACAAGAGATAGCAATCTTTGCAGTGACGAAATGGAAGTGCAGTCTTATCGCTAAACGCACCAATGCCTCGATCCCCCCGCCCCCCATCTGACAAAACGACCTCATTGGTGTGTGAACTGCGTGACGAGTCATCATAGAATAAAGAACCAAATTATAAAAGGGAAACTGTAGCCTTGACAACAGTACGCAAGATAAGCAGCGGTGGTGCATGGAACTGCCAAGGGCAACAAGGAGATGAACATGGCGCTAAGTAAACAGGAAGCGGAAAACTTTTGTTTTTGTTTTTTAGGTAGCAAATAAAATGGCCGCCTTCTTTATTTCGTACCAGGTACGGAATAATGCGGTTGCCTTGGCTGATTATATTACGGCTATTCTTTTTTAAACAGAAGTGGACGAAAGACACCGGGACTTGTGCAGGGCTACGGGTGTCTCGTATCTTTCGCCCTATTGTTTTAAGCTCATTGATACGCCCAGCAGCACACCAAAGCATCTTTCGGAATGCAGTACCTGTGCGTACAATGGTTACATGGAACCGAAAAGCACTCATTGGCAGCTGACACCAGTAAAAACAATTCACGAGTGAGTACAAGGAACAACATTTATTGACAGCAAACCAGCAATCACGTTTCAATGCAAAAAAAAAATCTATCGCTGTTAGAAGCATCATCGCCAGTTCGCAAATGGCACCCCTTTGTTTTCAAACACAAAACGAACAGAAAAGCATGTCTCATTGGTTGAAACTATCATTACAAAACAGTCGTAATAATCAGCATTAGGTGCTTCAGTAACAGGTTTGAATTATAGCTCCTGCTTTCGCCAAGCACGGCTTCAATACCCACACTCTTTATTGCATTACGACATAGCGCTGGTCAAGCTGAAGACCCAAGGAGGTTGGGTTTTTCGCACGTAAATCATGGTGGAGGGAAAGTCGAGAGAAGCGTAAGCATTTGAACACGTGCAGGATAAATTCAAATGAATGTAGTGCACAAATGAACGTAGTGCACACAACACTGACAGCGATAACATGGTCTGAGAGTGAGTTTACCGACAAAAATAACAAATATGTGCGTATTGGCCAAAATAATCTACCTGTAATCGGCGTGAAGCTTGCAGAAATCGATGCCTTCAGCGGTATGACAGTTCCTGCAGCACTATACAGCAGTACAGCGACTATACCTACACAGACACTGCAGGGGCTTACCGAAGCGAATAAAGATGTGCTAGAAAGGAAACAGAATTCTGAGGACCACACGAACCATTGGATAACAACTAACTGTGCATATGCGCTTCAGCAACAGAAAATCAATCTGAAGCAACACAAAATCAATCTGTTCACGGTGAGCGTGCTCGTCCACCCAATGGAAGCTACTGGCAACAAGTAGAGTGCTTTTAGCGACGCTTCCGCAACAATGAACATATTGTGCCTGCGGTCTCCACTCAAAAATGTTGCAATCTTACGTGAAAAGGAAATTAGCACCGCGCTGCTCTTGTAGCCTTGAAATTGATGAGAAAGTGCGCGAGTTCGGTCTTCAACATGTACAACTTAATCTGGACAAGCCTGAAAACATCGCTTCATCATACGAAGGATCGCGGATGAGTCGCGCACATTTGTTGCACATCGGTGTCAGTACCTCACCGAACTGATAAGCGGCCTAGTTGGCAGACGAGCACACGACAACAACTAGCAGCAGAACTTAATAGAAACTACACAGTCATGCTAACAGTCAGTCTGTTTGCATGCCTGGTGCATATTAACTGACTAAAAGTATGTGTACCATGGTATTTTTCACTCGAAATCGGCGAAATAAAAGTTTTCACCGTTTCTTTCTCATTTTCTCAGAACACAGATTTTGACCACTTTCCTTGTTTGCTTCTTCTGTAAAAAGGGACCTAGGACACCTAGAACTGTAATTCTTTTTGCACAATGTAGTTTATTGGGCACAGAAAGCAGCGCATTATGCAGCTCTTATTTTTAAAAATCGTCATTATATTTTTTTTTTTTGGTTACATGCAGACAGTAAAATTTGTTGTGCTGTAATTCGAGAAGTACTTGTTCAATTCGATCAGCTTGCAGCATTGCACTCTTTAGTATCCATATATGTGTTAATGACAATGTAATTTTTGTACATAAGTTTGCATATTTTGTGCAAGACATACAACATAATTACTAATTATCTAAAAAATAATAACCCTGCATAAGTTATACCTGGATAGTTAAAACAAGCTCAAGTTTGAACAAGGCTGTGTAGCTTCAC
Organism: Rhipicephalus annulatus; assembly: GCA_013436015.1. Classification (NCBI taxonomy): domain Eukaryota; kingdom Metazoa; phylum Arthropoda; class Arachnida; order Ixodida; family Ixodidae; genus Rhipicephalus; species Rhipicephalus annulatus. Next base: position 452,544 of record WOVY01014991.1, on the reverse strand, counting down.
CTAATTTGGTGAAAAAATAACCGATGTTATCTTTAAGACCCATGTCCCCCCTTGAATATTCCAGCCCAGATGCACAAGAATCTCCCAAAATTCGCCGTTCTCGTGAAGTGGTCGCACGTGACGTCGATGCCATGATTGAAACTATGCATGCTCACTCGAGCGCGTGGGAAGGTGCTTTGAAATCACCAAACCGCGACAAAAGAGAAACACTAAAGCGAAACTGATAAAATACTTTTTTCTTTCACGCGTTAGATAGTGCAAGGGATCCAAAAGCATTCGAAACTAGGAAAATATACAAGTTGTAATCATCGAAAACATACTATCGATGGGGATAAGCGTGGTCATGAAAGTGTTAAAGGAACGCTGCAATACTATTTGAGCATCCATTTTTTATCCATTCTTTTGACGCCGTAGAACGCGCCGATATCATTGCGCTAGTGACAACGCCGAAATCGACGTTGTTGTAATTTTAATTCATGAGACAAACTACCTTGATCCGACTACAGCGACACACTTTGGTTATTTTTTTATAGGAAGTGGACGTCATGTTATGTGACGTGGTGACAAAGACCATTCGATTTTTATTGACTTGACACGACAAATAGCGTGCAATATTTATATGGTGGTAGGCTGTATGAGTGAATGCTAAAAACAGCAAAATCTTTCTTTACACTTTCTCAGAAAGAAATCATTCCTTTTTCTAAATGATGTATTATCAGAACAACAAACACAACACTTAGCCTGCAAATGACGATATGGTACGCCCGCAACTAAAGGTAGAAATACATATGCCACATTTTTAGCGAGCCAAGAATGCGACAGGTGGTGGGTGCCAGCTTTTTCATGAAACGCATCTTGCATGCAAGCCAAGAAGTGACCCCGCGCAAAGTGTATGTGTGTACCTTACACAGTCTAACCGTGGGAGTGTCTGCTACCCAATGCATGTGGTTAATAGTAGAGTTCACTAAAGTTCGTAGTAGTAACCATGCTAACGACACCGTCAAAAAGAGTGGTAGCTAGGTTATTGTGTGAAGGCCACCATGAGGTGACATTTCTGGTATGTCTTTATGAGACGCGCGCTGTGATTGGAAGCGTTTTTTGACATCAGCAGGCGAGTGAAATGCAAAAGAGAACATTTCTATTCGTGGTCTGCTGGAGTTATGAACTTTGAGGACTCACAACTTCACTTTTCGTGCACCAATTTCTATCATTCTTGTTGCTTCAATAGGTGTTTTTCTGGTTCTGAATAAGGTTGACCCAAAAGTATTGCAGGGCCCCTTTAACATGTGAATGGAGCAAATATCTCTTTTAAAACTTGATAACACCTGTCTAATTAATATGAACTCAATGTAAGCATTTAGTATGAGCTGAGAACTGTAGGAATTCTCACATTTTTCTTGTCCATTAAAATGTTTGATATGCATCTTCTTCATAATTATTTTCATTCTGTAGATAATGTAGAGCAATAAGAGCCATTATTGACTCAGAACCATAAAAGTTTAGTTGCATAAAAAATTTGTCCAAAACAAACTATGCTTTACACATTGTCATGGCATAGAAATAAAGCTGTAATTTACTACTAATTGCAAATCATATTTAAGCATAAGTCTATATATACAGCAAAAATTTCATTGCCCTAGGCTATAGAATAAGGCAACTTTTCTTTGCAATCGCATGTCCCCTTGAAGAACGACACATGCTAAGCACTTGCAGCAGTCACTTCAGGCGTAGAGATATCATTTTTTGGTGTGGCTGTATGTAGGGAATACTTAAAACAATTTGTTTGTATCAAAGGCTAATGTGATTTGCAAAGAGGTAGACTTTGTTTGTATCAAAGGCTAATGTGATTTGCAAAGAGGTAGACTTAGTGAAACAAAGAATGAATGTGCATTATCATTTCCTGTGTCGTATTTACTGTGAAAAATACCAAACCTTTCTTGTATTTCATGCTAATAGATACCGTTCAACACGTACATACCATGTTAATAGCCGGCCATATCATTACATGGTTGGCCATAAACACCTGTGCCAATAGGTGGTTTTCTTAATTTTTAAAGCTTCATTTTTATTTTATTGTGTGTTTTTTTTTTAGTTTCCATCTCACCACAGCACACAAGGACCTACTTTATTGTTCGTTTATAGTAAAATACATTATTCGGCATTTTGCAGGTGCCAAGCTGAGGCGGAAGCAAACATTGAAGAAGCTCTCAAACTGGCCCCCATTTCAAACATTGAGCAGCGACGAACACTAATGAAAGTGCAGGAGGAAATCAGAGCAGGAGATCTTGACTTCGTTTGCACTCAGTACATGTCAACAAGAAGGTACGTGACTTTTCAGAAATGCTGCCATTAGATAGACTAACCGATTATTGCCCTCTCTGCTGTGCCCTGCTTGTACTTCGAAATATGCTTAAGACTCAACATTGTACAAATTCGATATCACTGTCAAAAAAAAAAAAGAAAGTGAAACGTCCTTGCGGGGTTTTCCGTCCTCTGTTTTTTCTTTCTTTTCCTCCTCTATGAATATTCGTACAGCCTTCATGAAGGATGACTGTTAGGACATGCAACAAATACGCTCGTGAAACAAAATCGCTGAAACACTGAAACAAAATCATGAGACTGCAGGGATCAACTCAAGCTATATTTATTTATGCGGGACATACACTTCCCCGGTTATATATATATATATATATATATATATATATATATATATATATATATATATATAAGTGAAAGAAGTGTATACCTAAGGGCTCGTTTTTCCGTGTTTTGACACAATATTAATGAGAGCTAACACAGACTAGTACTCAATATATATATATATATATATATATATATATATATATATATATATATATATAATTAATGGGATTTAACAGACAATAATGCCAAGGAATGCCTTGGAATTATTGTCTGTTAGATCCCATCCATTAATATTGTGTCAGGACACTGAAAAACGAGCCCTTAGGTATACACTTCTTTCCCTTTATATATGTGTGTGTGTGTGTGTGTGTGTGTGTGTGTGTGTGTGTGTGTGTGTGTGTGTGTGTGTGTGTGTGTGTGTGCGTGCGTACGCGCGTGCGCGATCGGGTCAAGTGACAACCACGTTTTTATTAAGTTTACACATCGGAAAACCACGGCTGCTCTAGGGCAGTCGAGTGCACGTGACGTGCCTTCGTTTGAGCGAGCACAGGGGTCAATTTGTCGAAAATACATAGTAGAACAAATAAACAGTAATGGATGACAGAACCGGGTGACCGAGACTGCCAGAAGACAAGCGCATTAGACTGCTATCGGGATTCGCCAGTGCCCATGGGGAGGCTAACATGAAAAGACCGAACGGATGGTTTTATTGTCGATAGACACAGAAGCCAAAAGGTAGGCGCATAAGCTGGAGCAATTGCAAGTTGTTCTTTATTATGCAAAAGTGTAAAGAAGAAAAAAAATAAAAATGCTAGGATCAGCCCTAAATTGAGAATAAATAAAATATTTTCACGCATATTGTTCCGGTTATGTGTTCGTGCACTGTTGAATTAGTTGCATTATCTTAAGAATGCCAGGACGGAAAGAGACGAAAACACTCAAAAGCACAGGAATGCCAGCAGTTGTGTTTGCAATTTGCAGCATTTCATCGCTCTTTTCATCTTTTTTAAGTTTTAATAGTATTTACTTTGTAACTGTTCGCTCAACCGCTAGCATTGAAATTACAGTCACTGAAATTTCTAAGAGGCTTGAGTCCACTGTTATGAGATCGCACACATGCTAAGTATATTTCGTGGCTGTTGCATCTGATACTGCATTGTATGATTACTATAGACGTGTTTGGAAGTGAGAAGTCTACAGTCAACTGCCAATTTTTCGGACACTCTAGGGAGTGAAAAACCATTCAAAAGTTTGGGCAGTCCGAAAAAATGAATGCAAGCAAAAAAAAAAACGCATTATTTTACTGATAATTTTCAATGCAAGCAAAAAAACGCACCATTTTGCTAATATTTCTCAATGCAACCAAAAATCGCCCCATTTTGTTGACATTTCTCTGATCAAGAGGGTCAAGGTCGTAGTACCAGACGTCCGGAACTCTGCCAAAGCATCAGTGGGGTGGCTCTGAAAAGAGCCGTTAAAAAAAATCCATGCAGCCGACAGCAGGTGCCGTCAGAACAGCCGGTGTTAGAGCTGCAGTGGCTTGAAAAACTTGTTGACTCTTGTTTGAACAGCGTTCCGCTTGCATCTGATCACATTCGCCTCGATCTGAGCAAGGGTCATGTCATCACTGTACACCGATGACAGCGTCATCAATGCTCGTATCAATTCGGTGGTCGTAGGTGGCGCAGGCATCGGTTGCTCATTTTCGACATCGAGTCGTCTGAATGCGCCATAACCTGACTGACTATTTCGTCGTCTGTTAGCTTTGCGCAGAAGTCGACCTTATTGTCAGCGTCGATGAACCGCTCAAAAGTTATTTCCGTGGGCATGGAAGCATCAGCAGAGCGGAGGTTGTTGATAATATCGTTCATGAGAGGATGAACCGCTCAAAAGTTATTTCCGTGGGCATGGAAGCATCAGCAGAGCGGAGGTTGTTGATAATATCGTTCATGAGAGGGCATAAGTCAGTCACGCTGTCGCTTTCATCTGGCAGGTTTGCTGCCTCTGTGTCGAGTACGAAGCCCGCGTGATGAAAGCAGTTGCAAAGCGTATCTTGCGTTACTGCCTTCCATGCGTCCGCAAGCATTCCAACAGCAGATCGAAGGTCAACGCTGTAGCCTTTCCCGTTTTCCGAGCATAGCACCATGCAATTGAGTAAACGTAAGCGGTACAAAAGTTTCAGATTATGGATAACGCCTTGGTTCATCGGTTGGAGGGTCGCAGTCATGTTGGGCGGCATGAATTCCAGCTGGATAGCCTTCAAGTTATTGATGTGACCATGAGCAGTGCAGTTGTCAATGAAGAGCAGAACACGTCTGTTCTGTTCAAACTTCCTGTCCAACCTGCAGACGTAACTCTCAAACAACTGCTGCGTTACCCATGTCTTTTTGTTTTCTTCGTATAACACTAGCAGCGTTGCCCCTTTAAAACACCTCAAGCTTTTGGACTTCCCGATTACTAACAAAGGAAGTTTCTCGCTGCCAGACATGTTGCTGCTGACAAGAACAGTCAGCTGTTCTTTGCTACGCTTGCCACTATGGCATGCGTCACCAGCAAAAGCGAGTGTTTCTTCCGGCAGCAGCTTGTAAAACAAACCAGTTTCGTCGCAGTTGAAAATGTCAGCAGAGAACTGCTGCAACAAAGACTGGAGTTTTCCACTGCGGTACTGCGCAATAACTGCACTGTCGACGACGCCGCTTTCGCCACACATCTTCTTGAACTTGAAGTCATTCCGATGCTTAAAGTTTCTCAGCCATCCATCACTAAATTTAATATCCGTGATGTCCATTCGAAGCACGAGAGTTACCGCTTTTTGTTTCAAGATGCAGCCCGAGAGTGGCAACCGCTTAGCAGTCATTGAATTAAGCCACACGACGAGAGCGTCCTCAAGCTTTGGATGAACACCTTGGCTTGCATTCATTTTTTGGGCACCATACGGTTTTTCGGCCGCTTCCAAGATCTTGTCGTTTTTGTTCCTCAGGAAATCAGAAACTGTTTGCTTGGAAATGCCGAACTCCTTGCTCACGTCAGCCTGCAATCGGCCATTCTTCACTAACTTAATAATGGCGTCTTTCTTCTCCATCGTTAACCGACGGTACTGTTTTTTGCACTTTGATGCCATCGGCGAGGACGACGAAGACGGAGTGGGGGGCCATCACAGGCAAGCGAAATCGTCACGATGTGAACAAAGGAGTTTGCTGACGAGCGTCGAAGCACCTAGGCTTAGCGATGCAGAGCACACTTCACACGATCGCACAACCACGCACTAGGCTAGCCAAACATCGTGTGGGCTGCATAAACAAAACGGCGCAACGGCAGGCGACGGTGCCTCGAGTACTCCGGAGGTGGCGCTGGTAAATATTCAAGATAGCCAGCGTGGCCAGACCAAATCGGTGTGTGACGGTTAGTTCTAGTTCAAAGTGGTGAAACGCTTTGCGAAAGCACTGCGCGGGAAGCTGAAGTGGCACGCACGAGCACAAGCGCTAAAGCGAAAGGAACTTTAGTGGAGCCAAAAAATTTCCGGGTGAATAGTTTCGATTGTCAGCGAAGCACCCTTGCACGATAAACACGTCCAGCGTTAGAAATCTCGTAGGCCGTATGTGTTTCTCCGCTAACTATCAACGAGTCCAAGCAACAGATGCCGTCACAGTAAACCGGCGCGCTCATTTATGCGATCGTAATCGCGTGTGACGCAGTTGTGGTGGTTTCCACTGGAGGTCAGTGGTGGTTTCCGTCCTTCCGTCGCGTCAAAAAGTCTGGAAAATTAAACTCCAGGCGGTTCGAGCGTCCAAAATTTCAGACCTACTTATACATTGATTCTATGGGGCTCGTGGCGGTGCCGCAAAGATGTCTGAATTATCGGGCATGTCTGAAAATTCGGGGGTCCGAAAAATCGGCAGTTGACTGTATCTTATTTCGTGTTGAAGGAACAGTGGCTATTGCAGTTTCTGAGGTTACATATTCTAAATGAAATGATTAAATCTGAAGCAATGTTTTCTGAAGCGACATACAGTTACTAAATTAACTTAGATGCATTAGAAAGGCATAGCTCTTCCAGTTTGGTTAGTTGTGATCTTGAGGAATCCGAGTAAAATTTGTTTACAATTCTTACTTCCGCGAAAACTGATCGGTGTGCATGGCTCCATCTCGGGCAAGACGATACCGAAAGTTTGCAAGGGCTGCAGTTATGTAAAAGCAAGATCGGTAATTACCAGGTGGGCGCATGCTAGATGGATATTAAAAGATTTCGCGGGTCACACACAGATGCACGAGCTGAATTGTAACTACCGCAAACGCGCCGCGCATGCAATTCTATAGGCGCTCGTGAAAACTGACCTCCATCGGTGGCGTCGCAGCGGCTGTTCGGGAACTAGACCTGTCACGCCGGTTTTGGAGCACGCGGCGGGCTGTACCCGTGCGCTCTGTCATCCAATAGTCGTGGCACAGTGCTGGTTAAGTCACCTTTGCCGCATTGCAATAGTGCTTTTCTAAAAAGCTCATCATATATTAGAAGGGGTTTTTAGCATTAGTCACGGGACACAGCTCATTTTGTTCAATTATTCATGCGTGTATAAGCCACATAACTGTGAGTACTAGTATGACAGCTGACTTCTAAAGATATTATGGGCAATTAACCGGGAAAGTGTATGACGTTGCTGGCGTCTTAAAAAAAATGTGTGCCAGCTTTTTTTTTTTTTTTGCCACCCTAGCTATTGCTCTGTTTCACTAATCTCCTGATTTTCAAAGTTGCTAGTTTGGTAGATCCATATACGAATTCTCATAGTATGCGCAAATGCTAATTTGGGCTTCTTCATTGTTTGCTCAGTAGGGTGGTTCAAAGTACTACTTTCATTTTATTGCAATACCAATGCTCATGTTTACTCTGCACGACTCAGGTGTTGTATGGTTTGTATGATCAGCGTCAAATGATCAGTGGTAAGCCTTCAAGATGATATAGTGTGTGCCGTCCACTTATCACCATGGACAGATACGCATATATGCGCAGAGCTGCCGAACAGGATGCGCGCGCCTGCCAATGGTGATAACTGGACGATGTGCACTATACTATCATTGGGTTGTGATGTGGACGAAGGCAGCAGACTCTATGTTCAGATGAAACTGTTTATTCAGCCGAGCTTGTGGTCAGGAAACTGAAAGTCGAATTACAACAACATACGGGCACTGATAGCGCCGAACAGAGTGTCATTCGGCGATCAAATGACAAGCGGTGAAGCTCAGCGGCATCAATAATGCGCACGAAACAGCTTGAGGAGCACAACATAAACAACTTCAGGTTGTGCACAGGGCCGATGACGATTCGTGATGCCATCGAGGACAAACTCGTAGTTGATTAGGTTGAGACGTCGAACTACCCTGTACGGTCCGAAGTACCGTCGCAGAAGTTTTTCACTCAGTCCACGTCGGCGTATCGGCATCCATAGCTAAACCCAGTCAGTGGGTTGGTATTTTGCAAAGTGTCATTGAAGATTTTAACAGCGTCTTTATGCGGAGGTAGGCGAGTTGTCATGCTTCTTCGGTGCGCTGAAGGTAAACAGTCACATCGAGGTTGTCTTCATCAGGGACATTTGGCAGCATGGTGTCGAGCGTTACGGGTTTCCTTCCGTAGACCAACTTGAATGTAAACATTCGACAGATATCTGTCTGGTTGGGTATGTAAACTGGGAAACGATTAAATCTCCAACCAAAAAAGTATGTGAATATGCTTAAACCCAACATTTTAGAACTGACCTGGTTCCTTCCTCGGGGGGACTGGGGCTACATTGCAGCAGCGTCTTCAAACCACTCGCGGGGCGGTTAATGACCTCCCCCCCCCCCCTCTTCCGTACTGCCGAGCAGCGTAGTTCGTGTTTATACACTGGGGTAAAAGTTCCGAAAGAGCGGTTGATATCTTGGGCCACTCGCTGTATATGCCACGACTCGAGTAGTAACTTTCTCCAGTCAGTCTCGCTTTCAAAAATGGTCGCTGCGAAATTTATCCGGTGTCCAAACGTCTGAGAATGCTCGGCGACGGCGCGGTGCTCTTTGTAGATTCGAACTTCCGGACGTCGTTGGTGTGTTGTTTGAATCATTCCGGTAGGTTTTTTGTCTCTTTGATATACGAAGGGCACTCAGCGCACAGGATTTTGTAGACGACACCAGGGCTCATGTTCATTGGTGGACAGTCTTTCAGGTGGGGAAGGAGGCGGCCCAGCGTACATGAAGGCACGTTCGCGATGTGAACCCCTTCTTTGAAGACCCGTGCTAACGTCTTGCTGGTTCCTTGGACGTATGGGACCGGTATGTGTTTCGGAGGGCTATCAATTAATGCTGATTTGGGTTTTCGTATCTTCTGTTGCTCTGCGTGGCTGGTGGCAGCTCGCATAAATTTATCTGAGTATCCTTTTTTTCTGGGGTCTACAATTACACGAGCCTCTTCTTTCTTTCGCTCCATGTCATTGGAAAATATTTTCCTGGCTCTCTGGAATAACTTGGTCACAACCGAGGCCTTGTGGCAGGCAGGATGAGATTAATCATATTGCAGGTAGGGGCAGGTGTGCGTTGGCTTTCTGTGAATGAAGAACTCCAAGCCATTGCGCTTTCTTGCCACTGGACGTCGAAAAAGGGCAGGCTGTGGTCGCTTTCACACTTGGCCGTAAATTGTATGGCTGGGTGCACAGAATTTGAATACGGTCTGAAGTTTTTCAATTTTAGACGTTTGCATGACGCAAAAACAATCATTCATATAATAAAGAGAGAGCTTGGGTTGCGGCGAGAAGGAGCTGAGTGCTTGCTCTTTTACCAGGTTTGTCATCAATCTTTCATCTCGTCCACTCACTGATCTGAAAGCTTCTGTTCTGGCAAAGGGACAGGGCTATAGCGTATAAACCATGCCCCGTCTTCCAGAACTTGTCGCGGCTGTAGAAGAAGCCGTCCAGAGCGTGAGGCCGAGCGCCAGAAAAGAAATTAGGCTGAAATCAATTGGGATCTTCCCGAAACTGCCATTACAAAGAAAAAGAACTTAACCGCAGAGGACAGCCAGGCACTTCGGGAACTTCGATAAGATCGGAGCATAGTCATCTTGCCGGCTGACAAGGGCGATTCGACAGTGGTGTTCGACAGCCGGGACTACAATCAGAAGATTTAAGCTCCTTTAGAAGGGGACACATACACGCAGCTAGGAAAGGACCCAACGAAGCAAACTCAGACACAGCTAAACAAGCTACTCGCGGAAATTTTCAAGCATTACCAGTGGCGTACCAACTCTCTCGTGAGTGGAGCAGCAAACCTGCCTGTATATATATATACAGGCAGGTGTCCGCCGGTATATGTGGCACCACTCGCTTTCTTAGATACCACGAAGTTCAATCACTCTTTGACAGGCTGAGAGGGGTTCCCTTAGCCTGATTTCCACGTCCGAAACAATCCGTCACACTCATCGGCTCGGAACAATTTTGACAGAGCAGCTGTAACAATATATCTTTTCTGAAGAAAATTATTTTCTGAAAGCAGCAAATGCTTTGACCGGTCTTTAAAAAGCTTGCTCGTTCCCATCCATAACTTCATCAACAAGTAACGGTAGAATAAAAGCACAAAAAACTGATGTAATATTATAGGGCTCCTGTTGAGCGCTCACCTGCTCTGCAATACTACAGCACAAGATGCGAGGCGTCGCACAGACAGCCCGCACCACATAGAGCCCACAAAGAAAGTCATCACAGAGGAAATGTTGGCAAATTTTATGTTGTAACATTGCCTCGTAACATTTTCATTCTCCCGTAAGAACACATTTGATTGATTACTGTTGTGACGGAAAACTTCACCTCACTTATTGGTTTCCCCAGCATGCAGCAAGAGTGACCACTATAAAAAAGGGGGGCTCAGCCCTCCCAACTTTTCCTAGTGGGGAGGCTAGTGCCCCCCTTGCCCCCCCCCCCCGGCTGATACGCCTATGAGCATTACCCAGATCTAAGAATACTTTACCTGCAACTAATTTGCGTAACGGATCCTCACCGAGTTTCTATGGACTACCAAAAATTCACAAGCCAGACGTCCCCCTCCCACCAATTGTACTCTTCACTTCCCCTCCACGCCGAGCCCTTTTGAATTTTCTACACCGAATCTTCACCTCCCTCACACAGAAGACACTAACTCATGCATGTCACTCCAGCCACTTCATGCAGCCATCATTAGAGGTGCGCATCGATGAAGGCTGGTCTCGTTTGACGTCGTTTCATTGTTCACCAATGCGCCAGTGTTCTTAGCTGTGTCCTCTGCCCCTGCTGCACTTGAGGGTGACGTTAGCCTCAAGTCTTGAGGGTGACGCTAGCCTCTTTTCGTTGTTTATAAGCTCTGCCGTCTACTGGAATTCTGCCGGTCTAGTACATACTTCTTCTACAAAGGAACAATTTTCAGGCAGAACAGTGGAACCACGATGGGAGCTTCCATCTCCATCACAATGGCAAACCTGACCAAGGAGCACATAAAAGAGAAAGCACTCAACTCCTTCTTGCCGTAACCCCTGCTCTTTCTTCGTTATATGGACAATTTTTTTTGAGTCATGGGGACATCTGAAATTGAAAATTTCAAACAGCATCTAAATTTCGTGCACGCACCCATACAATTCACAACCGAGTACGAAAGGGACTGCAGCCTGCCCTTTCTCGACTTCCAGGTGGCAAGAAAGTGCAACGGCTTGGAGTTCTTCGTTCGCAGGAAGCCAACGCACACCGGCTGCTACCTTTAATATGATTCATCTCATCCCGCCTGCAACAAGGCATTGGTTGTGATAACGTTACTCAGGAGAGCCAAAAACATATGCTCCAATGACACGGAGCGAAAGAAAGAAGAGGCTCACGTAATTGCAGACCTCTGAAAAAACATATACCCAAAAAACTTCATACGAGCTATCACCCACTGCAGAGAGCAACAGAGGATACAAAAACCCTGATCAGCATTAATTGGCATACCTATGAAATGCGTACCGGTCCTATACGTCCAAGGAACCGGCGAGATGTGGGCACAGGTCCTCAAAAAAGAAGGGGTTCGCATCGCGCAAGCGCCTTCATGTATGCTGGGTTTCCTCCTTCCTCGTCTGAAAGAATGACCAACAATGGACAGGACCCCCGGCGTCGTTTGTGCTGAGTGCCCTTCTTCGTATATCAGTGAGACAAAATACCTACCTGAATGACTCAAACAACACGCCAAATGGAAGCTCTACAAAGAGTGCAGCGCTGTCGCCGAGCATTCTGAGACGTTTGACTGCCAGATATATTTTGAAGCAACGACCATCCTTTAAAGCGAGACCAACTGGAGGAGAAGGTTACTACTCGAGTCGTTGCATATATACAGCGAATGGCCCAAAACATCAAACGTTCTCTCAGAACCCTTTCCTCGGTGTATGCACGGGGGCTACGCTACGTGGCTAAATGGGAGAGGGGGACAGTCATTAACCACGGCGCAAGTGCCTTGAAGAAGCCGCTCAACGTAGCCCCAGCTTCCCCTGAGGAAGGAACCAAGATGGTCGAAAAAGTCGGGTTCACGCATTTTCACGTACTTTTGGTTGGAGTTTCAATCGTTTCCCAGCAAAACAACTTGTATGGCGACATCTGCATCGTCTCCTGCACCGTGGTCACATGCCGAAGGATGGCGTCCCATGTATTGTGTTCGGCATTGTCATACATGGCCAGCATTTTGGTGATTGTCTTGTTTAGCTGCTTTGTGAGGCCGTTGATCTGTGAGTGGTAGGCTGTTGTCTGGCAATGGCTTATCTGGTTGCGTGCCAAGATCGCCTGACTTAATTCTGCAGTGAAGGCCGTGTACCTCTATCGGTAATGTGGACCTTTGGCACACCATGGCACAGGACGATGTTCTTGACGAATAACTTTGTTTCCTCGGTGGCACTGCTTTTGGGCAGCACTTTTGTGTCGGCATAGCGGGTAAGGTAGTCAGTAGCTAAGACAATCCATTTGTTTCCCGAATTTGACGTCGGGAATGGTCCCAGTAGGTCCAAGCCAATTTGCTGGAAAAGCCGGTGTGGCGGCTCAATGGTCTGCAGAAGTCTAGCTGGCTCAGTTGGCAGTGTCTTCCATCGCTGACAGTCTCAGCAAGTTTTCACATAATATGTGACATCGGCAGTGAGCGAGGCCAGCAATACTTTTCTTGCATCTTCGCTAGCGTGTGGGAAAATTCAAGGTGTCCAGATGTCGGGTCGTCATGCAAAGCATCCAGAATTTCTTGACGCAACGCCGGAGGTATTATGATGATGTAGGTGGCCTGATGTGGCAAGAAGCTTTTCTTGACAAGGGTGACATTACGCAAGAAAACGACGCAAGTCTTCGCTTGAATACTTTTGGGAACACGGCAGCCTTGCCCTCGAGTTATTCCACAAGACCCTTGATTTCAAGGTCGGCTCGCTGTCGTCCTGCGAAGTTATCGACACTTAAGATTCCCAAGAAGGAGTTGCCATCCTCGTTGTCCTGTGGCGGTGGGTAGTTTGTTTAGACGCGGCGTAGTTTTTTTTCGAGGTCCCAGCTATTCAAGATGGTGACTCAGTCATATATCTCGATCCAGCTTTCTGGGTCTTCAATCGACGATCCACAGAACGTTGGAGACTCCTTGGGCTGCCGGAGAACAATTGGGGCAGGCTGCATGGGGGCTGTCATCGTTGCTGCTGTCGATGTCGGGATCCAGGGCTGCCTGGTTATTTCAGGAAGGGGCCTGTACTCTGGTTGCAGTACCCTCTGCCTGCAGCTTGTTCGCTGTTCAGGGTTGGCTTTGGTGTCTTCTTGGCCACTTGGTCTGGGTTCACGGCTTGATGGGGGTGTCCGAAACATAAAAGAAGCAGCTCTTCTACCAGATGTCACGGGTTCATGATGTGGACGAAGGCAGCAGACTCGATGTTCCTATGAAACTGTTTATTCGGTCGAACTTGTGGCAATGACTCAAGGTCAGATTACAGCAACATACGGGCACTGATAGCCGCGAACACAACGTTGGCCGTGCTCAACTGACAAGCGAGGAAGTGCGGCGGCATTTATCCATGTGACGTCGAATATTACAAATTGATCACTAGTCTTTGCGCAAGCTCTGAAATAATCTTGGGTGTTCCCGTCCTGTGGACAATCTTAAGAGAACGATCTACAATCATCACGAATGTTTTCGAACAATCATGTGCCCTTTGCGCTGAGAATTTATGACCTAGGCTTTGTAGGAGCTAGAAAATTTAACCGGATCAAACAAAAAGTGAAAATAAGAAAGCGCGTGGCAATACGATCGCGAAGGCTTTTCACTGTTCGGGTTTCATTTCACGCTGATAGTACATACATTTCTTTTTTCTTTTTTTAAATGTAAGCCTTCCCTTTTTATACTGCTCTAAGTTAGTCTTTCGTGACAAAGAATTTACGTTTTTTATTCTGGACCTTCTTCAAATTTGTATTTTAGTGCTCCAACGTAAAATTTTGCTGGTTCAAAAATTGCTCCAGATTCTATTTCGGCTGTTGCACTCTTGTATATGTGAAGCTATTCCAGTTAAAAAACACTTGGAACTAATTGGAAAATATTTACTTGTTTTCAATTTGTTCTATTTGTGAATGAGTACACCATTGGACCATTTGGACCAATTGGTTGTATGCCAATTGGCTCAAATGGTACAGTAGCATATAACCAATTGGCCCAATTGAGTGTATTCCTATTGGACCAATTGGTTAAATTTCAATCGGGTCAAATGTTGTGGTCAGTAGATGACCAATTGGACCAATTGACTATATGCCAATTGGTTCAGATGGCTAAGTTAACACATTCCTCTGTAAAAGTGCTCAGGCTTGACACCTTAGGGGTGAACCATACCCAGGTGAAATTCTAAAATTAATCATAAAATTGGCCAGAACTTGCGCAGATCTCGGCCGGTATATCGCATGTCATGTAGTTAGGTCTTTGATAGGCCCAGGAACTGATAATCCAGCGAACTTCACAGGATCAAGGTGGGGAAACTTCAAAATTTATTTGAACACTTGCAGTAGGTGTTGTTATAATGGGAAAATATTCTCAGATAAGCAATGTGCTTGCACGCATCCTTGTGTATCACCTGAAAAAAATTAAGGCAATAAAGACTTCTCAAGCATACACAGTTACAGCAAACGTATAGCTTTACCAAATCATTACATAGGTAGCATGAACCCATTTGTATTTAACAGTACAGTCGAAACCCGTAATAACGAAATAGCTGGGGAAACCGAAAAATTTCGTTTTTGTGAGAATTTTGTTGCCCCAAGTGTGAGACATAAAAACAGTGACACAGCCGGCAGAACGAAAATTTATTGCCTGAAGTGGGTCAACTTGCTTTGCCGACCCTTGCCATGCAACAACTTCAAAGCTCTCCCTTCGCACTTAAAAAAGTGGTCTATTGCTACGTCGTCGTCATGTGCGCCAAAGAAGGAGCGAAGGGTGTCCAGCGCATCCAAAACAACCTACGGGTTGGGTTTCTCCGTGTGCGTCTCTTCTTGGTCCTCGGTGTCGTCAGGTTCGCGCACGCTTTGGATAATAGCCTCGGCAGTCACTTCCTTGTACATGACTACGTCGTCATCAGCGCGAAGGAACGCATTAACGGTGAGTTCATCTGGGATGTCGATGTCGATGGCTCGAATTTCCCCCCATTCATTGGTCAGGGATAGGTGCACTGCACTGCCACCACTCTCGTCGTCAAGTGCGCCTTCGTTCAAATCTTCATCTGGTGAGGCCGAAGCGCAATCCATGCGTGATGCTTGCATGGTGGTGGTAAAGCCCGCGTGATCATTTGCCATCGCCTGATCATTTGCCATCGCAGCATGATCATTTGCCATCGCCTGCTGCAGTGTGGCCAGGCATGTTGCCGGACACAGACCCACCCCATCGGCGATTTAAGTAAACAAAAATGGTGGTACCCATTCTAGCCCAGCAAAAGCAGACGTTTACAAATTTTGAGTGCGCATAACACGCATACGAGCATATTTTCGACAGTTAACTTTTGGCGGGGGGGGGGGTAAAATAGGGCCCGCACCGTGGTAGAAAATTCGTTAATGAGGCATCGCTGTCCCAAAATATTTAATTGCCGCGAGATGCGTAATACATGGGCCTCTATGAACGTTCGCCGGGGATCTGGAAATATTTCGTTGCCACGCGGATTTCGTACTCGCGCAGTTTCGTTTTTATGGGTTTCGACCTACAACGTTAAAATGACCCTTAGCCCAGTCTGACAACCAGTCGCTGACATGATGCCGTAGGAAAACACTGTAATGATTATTAATGTTCGCCGCTGCCGCGGCCCTTCTTTTACGGTGCTTTACAAGCGGGTCCCCCCCCAAAAAATGGGCTCAATCTTGTGTACAGCATTCGCATTTCTGTGTAGGTGAAATGTGACCCTGAGGGCAACTGATTATTTTTCATACAATACTACACTGACTAGACGTCAAGTGAATTCACTTGCACACTAGCGCTTACTGAAAAGATGCCTGTACATCATAAAGCACAAGCACGACACCAAGCATGCTTACACTAACCAGCATATAGTGCGCTTCGTGCTTTTCATCGCATACTGCAGTAAGGTATACATTGACACAGTGTTTATAATAGAGAACACAAATACTCGGCACAAACGTTCGCATATACTGCAATACTTACATGGAAGAAGCAGAGCTGAGGAAACCACGATGATCCTCAATCAACCCTGGTGAAGTGATCACCGCAGGGTACGACCAACACAAGACCAAAAAACCGCTAGAACATGCTTGTCTTGACTTGCGACACTTTCCACATATAAAAGCGACCAAAATGAAATGTCGCATGTTAATGTCACTAAGGTTCTTTTGGCAAACGCGCTGCACGATAGAACATGCCGCATGCATACACGGAAAGAGAGCATCCATGACTTGCCGCGCGCTATGTGCGAAACTACCAGAACCATGGCCAAAACAACAGCATCATAATAATGTTTGACCGCCACCCACAATGTTGTTACCTGTAAATAAAAAATGTAGCTTACTTTTTAATGTAGTATTTATATTATAAAATACGTGATTATTTTACTTTTGTAAAAGCAACCATAAAAAAAAAATACGGGACTAATGCTATTGAAATGCGACCTAAGTTGTCAACAAAAATGCTGACACTGTGGTCTTCGTCACGACAACGCAAAGTTCACTGCACTCTGGTCATGGCAGATAACGAGTGCTGATTAGGAAAAAAATACCTTCGCGCAGGAAAGCAATTGACCATCATGCTTTAAACATTAGGTACTTGTGCAATGGCTCAGTGAGACGTAATGGCTAGTAGATTTCGTGTCATTCATGCACAAGTATGCAGGAAACGTCGAATAAAAGTTTGCTTTCTCCTAGCAATATTTTTGCAAAAAACTTATGCGGGGCACCTTATATCACACGTACCCTCTCTCACACCATTAAAATTCATTCAAAGTATGTTACTCTACATGGAAATTGTGTGTGTGTGTGTGTGTGTGTGTGCGTGCACGTGCGTGTGTGTATATATATATATATATGCCGTGGATCCTGCTCACGGCAAGTTATCTTTTCACCCACTTTTCTTTCTTCTCATTTACATTATAATTGGCCTAATAACTTCCCCAATACCTTTCTTGGCATTATTGTCTGTTAGATCTCATTAATATTGTGTAAAAAACACAAAAAACAAGCCCTTAAGTATACAATTGTTTCCCATATATATATATATATATATATATATATATATATATATATATATATATATACAAGTTGCAAGTAAACGAAGTTGAAGCACTTGATCACTTACCCAGTTCATTGATTAATTTGCACACAGAAACTTCTATTGAAATTGCCTGGCCTAATTAAGAACGAGTCACGGGTGTGGGTGTTTCTATTTGTCAGTTCCACTTGAACTAAATGGTTCAGTTGGGTATTCGATTTTTCGATTGGGAGTGAGCTTCCAATTGGGAGCTCCCATTTGGCTCAAGCGACGCCATTCGGTGATTTCAGTTGGTCTACAATGTCCCCTTAGTGAACCCATTTGGCCCAATTAAAATTGAGCACATCACCTTGAACCATTTGGAAATTTCAAATGTACCTGTTGGGAATACCATTGGCCCAGTTGGAAATCACTATTACCATTTGGACCATCTTGAAATTTTTGCGCAAGCACACAGGGACACAGAAAGGAAGACAAACGGGTGCAATCCAACAACTGGTTTATTTTAAGTTGTTTATTTAAAATAAACCAGTTGTTGGATTGCACCCGTTTGTCTTCCTTTCAGTGTCCCTGTGTGCTTGCGTAAAGATTTCAAGATGGATATGTTCCAACTAAGCCGTATCGCAGTTTTGCTTCATTTGCACCAATTGATAGTTCCCAATAGTTTCGATTGTTTTTTTTTTTCAACTGGGATATGCATTCATCTTTTTCTTTTTTGGCAGTTCAAGTTCAAAGTGCAAAATAGTTTCAATTGTTTTTTTTTTTCAACTGGGATATACATTCTTTTTTTTTCTTTTTTGGCAGTTAAAGTTCTAAGTGCAAGTTATAACCTGGGCTGGGTTGTATGTGGGAAATTATGGCTTACGAGCACTTCATGGACATGCTTCAAGAAGTGCCGAACCCTTCCCTTCCACCCCCACAAAAAAAAAAAATCTTCTGTGGAAGTGTCAGTGTGAGCACTCATTTGTGTGCCTAAATATAATTGACCTTGTTCTCAAATAAGACAAATGTTCTCGTAGTACATATTCATAGTGATACAAGGAACCAACAAAGACCTTTATCAAAAAGCACAAGAACAAGTGGCTTTTACATCATCATTAAAAAACAGAAAATAAGAATAGTGTAAAAAATTGCCGCTATCGTGATCAAGCTGTAATGCCATAGTCTTGTACCAGGACATTTTTTTTGTTAAATACTCATACACCAATGCATGTGTATGGGAAGCTTCAGTTTGCTAATGCATTAGATAATTGAAAAAGTTGCAACAAAGAAATACATGTTAGCATATCTACAAGTGTTGAAGGCACACAAATGTTTTGTTCAAAATGCCAATTTTTCGTTTTAATTCTAGCTCTCTGGACAACGGGTCACACTGCACAGACAGCATGGACCAGGTTTGCAGCATTTCAGTGGACAGCAGACTCAGCTTGGCATCAGTGCATCTTTGAGCACAGCCTGTAGGGACGAGAACTCCTGTCTGTCTGAAGATGGCATTTAGAAAGTGCATCTCTCCACACACTTCCCCCGTTCTTGCCCTGGTCAAGAACCTTCCTGTTGTAGTATACTGTGACCTCTTTCTGTCTTGGTAGGTTCCTGTTCACACAAGTGCATGCAGCACAGAAAAGGAAGACTAAGTATTTATTACTTTATTGTGCGTCTTACGTCTTTGTACATAACAGCCCGACTTCTCTGTATTTATGCGAGCAACACTCATTGAAAAGAAGAAACACCCTGAGATCGTAAGGTGGCATTACCACGTGACAGAACCAGGATGGACATCACTTCTTAGCACTGTTGGGGACGTATTTCCAGTTCCGAGTGTCTGTGTCGAGTGGTCGCTGGCTGGCTATTGATCTACTACACTTTTCGAAATGAAATACCGCAGTTGGCATGCATTGCACAGGCACTATTAGGAAGTACTCACATGCAAGAAACCCAATCTGTGCTTGGGTATTGTGTGTGCAATGATTTTTTTCATACACATGAGCTTATTATACAAACATGCGGACGCTGCATTACAAAGCTGTTTATGAGTATTCTTTTTGTGATGTGACCACTCGCGGAAAGTCGTAGCAAGCACGAACTTTGCGGGCATATTACAGTCAACACAGGTGCACACAAAAAAAAAATGAAATGGGCTTCTCACACGTTGGCAAAGATGACTTACAAAGGTGTTGTTTGTGACATGTGAATATTGTCTCTGTGAGGCAAGCAGATGGCATTTGACATAGCAGCTTTGGTAATAGTTGTAACATGCCACAAGATTCATACTTGCAAAGTGCATAGTGGTACTTACCAAGTGGTAGGCTATGACAATGTGGTTCTTGTAGATGCATGGCTTTTAAGGCTGCTGCAGCCTTCTACCTTGCTGCTCTTGCATTTGGTTGTTGTAAGGATGAAGAATTTACATAGAACCATCAAAAGCGCTGCAGTACGAAAGACACCTGATACTAATCAAGAATGATCATAGCACACAATTTATGTCCTTAATTGATGTATTATGCAACTGTCTCTTTTGCGTGCCATTGTTAATATATCTGCATGTATAGTTAAGGGACAAACACGTGGTATGATGCAATGCGGGCTTTTGGAATTTATTGAATGCACATCCACGGCAGAATGAAACATTAGGAATAATAAAATAAATTATGCCACTTAATACTTGCATGTACGAGCTATTTATTCATCAGATGACTTCAGCTTACCTTGAGACATTCAATGGCTGTAATAAGAAAGGTCTTGAATAGTTAGGCTATCATGATTAAGAGCAGTCTATGTTCATTACAAGAGAGAACTCTTGCAACACTAAGGGTAGACTCTGGATATAATGTTAATCTAAAACAAACTGATTGCTCCTTTACTACGAAGTGTCACACATTCAAAGTAGTATGTTATTATGAGTTTTCTCTTGGACTGACTTAGGTTAGCAAAAACAAAGCCCGGCATGTCTAATTTGTTCTGTTTGTGTGAGTTAAATGAAACCCTGCGATTTGTAATCCACAAGCCATTAATAAAGTTTTTTGGTACTTGTTAGCATAGCCTAACTAATTTACTGTCACAAATATTTTACTGCGTACGTTCTTAACATATAAAAATTATAACTTTGCATGCTGCTCTAGGAAATGCTTGATGCAGGAAATGGCAACACTCAGAAAACCATCAAGGGTGTACTATCTAAATATGTCCACTTTTCTTCCTGCTAGGTTAGTTTAACATATATATATATATATATATATAAATTTTTTCTGCATTATAAAATTAGTGAAGCAAATTCTCTGTTGGTCACTCAATGAAAATAATAGAATACAAATCAAATACAAAGTACTTTAACAGTATTTATGCCTAAATAAATTACTTCTAGCCAGGACACTTAGCATGGGGTTTTCTTGGTTATTTAGTTGACACATTGTTCTGTTGTGATAAATAAGTTTTAACCTTTCTTGGAGTAATTTACATCACACCAGCAATTTTATTGCTTTAGGAGTTCTAGCAGATAGCAGAGTGGCATGCATTAATACTTAGCTCACAAGCGTGCCCACATTACATGGCTGACATACTTCAGTTTAAAATACTTTACACTGAGTCCTCATTTAGTCTAAATGCCTGCTCGCACTTATTCTTCTATAGAGTCTTTTTAGACTGTGTGCCTGTGCTAAAAAAACTGTAGTGTTCTATGGTGAGCACAAATGTAAAATTTCCATGAGTGTGGCATTTAGTGCCTGCAAGCAAAGCAGCGAGCGTTGACCGTAAATTTGATGATGAACCTGATTGGCAAGTCCTTCAAGCAGCTTTCTTGAGAGCACTTCATCCTGTTTTTAACTCGTCACATGACTCATGAAACAGGAGGTAAATGCAGTTTAATAGAAATGTATTCTATATAATAAAGCCTACCCAAATGTTCCACTTATTGTATTGTTGGGTAAAATTTTATAAGCCCAAGCCTATATTTTGTATTTAACTGATGCTCCAAATTTTACTTCTGTACATAAGAAGACAAGTATTTCATACTAGGTTTTCTTGATTGAAGCAGACACTGCGCTCGTGCAAGTGATGCGTATTACACTTTCTAATAATATTCATGAAGAATTATTGTTTTGTAAAGGCCATACACGAAATCATCACAACTTTATTATAAGGTTGAAATACTATGTGTTTTTGATGTACATATAAGGGTATTTGTAGATAAAGCATGCTTTATAGAAAATTATATAGCCTAACACTTGTACTTCTGTTTCACAGCACACACATTCACACAGGTAGGGAAAAAATGGAAGTGTACGTGGACATATATGTTTTTGACAATAAACTAGATTTGTTTCCATCGAAAACTTGTGACATGTGCTTCCTTAGTTTTTTAAAGTATATGAAAAGCTGAAAGCATCGAATTTTGAACATCTCACAAAACAACATCGGCAGCCTTGTAGTACGCGGCCCTCCACACGATTGTTGAGGAAGCACCTCTAAAATGGAGAATTCTGATTCATTTGAAACCGTCTCTGCAATGTGTTTGAACTGTTCTACGTCGTGGACCTCACACGACCACTACACCATCAACTAATAGACAAAAGACAATGATGTTGTTGGTATGCACAGGTGACGCAGGGACAAAGCCTGTTGCTGAGAGTCTTGACACCAACTTTATTCTTTGTTCAACTCGGGGAATGTGTTCCCCTTTCCTCTCCCTCTCCGCACCTTTGTTGGGGATGCAGAGAGAGAGAAAGAAATATTGATCTGTGACTAGAGTCACTTCAATATATGCTTTCGAGGGAGCAGAGTATTGCATAGGTCCGCCGTCTTGCATGATTATCAACTATATATATATATATATATTTATACATAATTATAATTATGCAGCAAAGTTGAGATTTGTTTTACAGTTAGTTGCTAAACCTGTCACCAATCGCCAGTCGACGTGCCTGGTGTGTCAACAACTAGCGAAGAAAGAAGAAATGCCTGCTTTTGGGGCTATGCAACAGGAGACAGGAGTTTAGAACAAATCTTTAGTTTAGTCCGGTAACTCGAAGAGCAAGAGCGTAGCGTAGTGCCGAATAACATGCAGCATCGCTACCACATGGTTTTCTGTTAACCTCCCGGTCATGGAGATATGGGCGTAAAAGCTTCAAGTTCTCATCACTTTCATCAATTTTTTTGCCTGCGAGCCTTTCCTGAATTCAAACTCTTTTCGTGGCCCCTTTCGTCCGTCCGGCTCTCCGTACTCTACGCATTGTGTATTCTTCGGCTAACTCAACCGCCTTTTCCGTAGTGTTTACATTATCTCTGTCTTGCACCCACAGCCTCACATTCTGAGGTATGCTTAACAATTGATTGATTGATATATGGGGTTTAACGTCCCAAAACCACCATATGATTATGAGAGACGCCGTAGTGGAGGGCTCCGGAAATTTCGACCACCTGGGGTTCTTTAACGTGCACCCAAATCTGAGCACATGGGCCTACAACGTTTCCGCCTCCATCGGAAATGCAGCCGCCGCAGCCGGGATTCGAAGCCGCGACCTGCGGGTCAGCAGCCGAGTACCTTAGCCACTAGACCACCACGGCGGGGCTATGCTTAACAATTTGTGACCTGCCGATTTCTTCCTCAACCTCAATACCTAAGTCATTACATACACACAAAAGTACGTCTTTTAGCGGTTTGTATACTTCCATGACTGCCGTTTGTCTTTGGTCCTGCATCTCTCACAAATATAGATCCTTAAAACTCACTCAGAACTCAGACTAGGTGATCTTCCTAACTTCGAATGAAATGATCCAGTTTCTACTAAACTCTCACAATGAAGCCTGGAAAGTTAAATCAAGGACCAAGCACTCACCTCAACACAGCACCATGTCGTGAGGTTTGTTTCACCGCTGCCACCAGTTGTAAAGGGCTTGAGGTCGATGGCAGGAACGGCGGGCTCCTTTAAGGTAGCTGGCTTCCCGCCGTCGACCACATAGCCGATCTTCGCCAGTGAGGGGACGCGTTAAGAGAGGTAGAACGAAGATTTATTTACATTATAGAGGAAAGCTAGGAACTGCATAGGGATCCAGAAGATCCCGCAATATGTACAACATAGATTCAGTTCATGATTCCGCAATGATTTACAAAAATGCTTCGGCTTTTATAGCACGCCATATCCTTTACACCGAGATCCGAAGGAGGCGGTGACCACTCTCGCCACAAATCAGGTGACGAAGTTTCAATGGTCCAATGGGAGCACGAGCACACCACACCATGAGGCACCCGGCCCCCGCCTTGAAGGCGCCGCAGGGTGATGAGTTAGAGTCCGCAGAGGGAAGGTTGAGCTCCTCCGGGGAGATGGCCGCTGACCTGAACGTCAGCAGCGGTCCATGCTGCTTTCAGATTCAGGCAGTCCAAACGCTCGATCCCCGAGAACGGCTCCTTCGACGTCTTCCCGCGCTTTCGGACTGGCGGCCTTTGCGATGGCCTCGTGTAGATGACAATAGCCGAGTCGAGAGGTTGACTTAATGAGACCCGCCACAGTGGCGCCGTTCCCCCGCTGTTCGAGCCCGTTCTACAAAAGGCTTGTCTCGCGAAGCTTTCGTTGAGACTCGCGACTGCTTCCTGGATCATCTACAGGACAGCATCCTACAAACTGGGTGCCGATGGGGTTGAAAACATCCGTAGCAGACCGGCTTACGCACAATGGCGTCTGCCCAGAGGAATTGCCGGGCCAAACTTAACAACCCTCAAACTGATGTTGGCGGCCGAAATTCAAAGGGCAGACTGGTATGTATGACTAACATGCCATGCAGTGGTTTACGAAAGTTTACGAGAGGTTTACGAACGTAGGCACGCGATGTTCTTTCCGTTCCGCGTTTCCCCGAGTCTGAAGTAATTTTGAACTATATCGATTGGGTGATTCTTAGTAAAGTTGAGATGAAGGGTGTCCAATAGTACTAAATAAAAACAAAACAAGGTGTGGTCATCCGAATGGATGTGTTTTCATTGGGGGAACGCATTGGCACGCCGAGTTTTGAGACACTACCATGAGGGCGCTGCACATTGGTGTAAAGATCTACGATAATTCTTGCGGTAGTTCTCTGCTGCTCGAGGTCAGAACGGGACTATTGCGGACCAAGACGCACCGAGCCAAATAAGGCACAGACACGTTATGTAGTGGGTGTAAAGAGGAGGAGGAAACGACTGAACATTTTATAATGTTGTAATTTGTAATTCCGGCTGCAGAAATGACAATCAAGTTTAAGTTGTCGCATATGACTACATCTACGGCATCAGAGCTTGCTGCTATAAGGGCTGCTTTACAATATCTCGTTCAAGAACGTCCAGGAAAATGGGTCATATTCTGTGATTCGAAGGCACGCTTCAGAGTTTGCAGTGTGCCATGCGTAGGAGTAGCCATGACCAACTGGTACAAGAAATAAGACATTGCCATCATGATGCTCTAGCACGAGGGCATGATATTATATATCAATGGCTGCCTGGACATATCGGTATTACCGGAAATGAACTAGCCGATGATGCAGCCCGCTCAGCCCATGAAGAAACCCGTGTAGTCCCGATTCCTCTATCAAGGAATGATGCAGCAAGACAACTTTACCTGCTGGCTCGAGATCTCACACACACGTTCTGGTCGTCTACCAGCTTCCAAAGGTGTCAATTTTATGAACTGGATCCTTCGCTCAAGCTAAAGCTACCATCACAACGTTCCCGCTCCGATGCGACACTGTTATGCCGCCTTTGGTTGGGTGTTGCATTCACAAAGGTGTACTCTTTTCGCATTGGTATGGCAGACACTCCTACATGCGACTACTGCGGAGATGAAGAAACCATCGAACACGTCCTCTGCAGCTGCGCTTGCTACGACACACAGCGATGCCAGCTACGGATGGTTTTGAATCGACTTGACCCCGGACCATTTTGTGTGCAGAAGATACTAGGACCTTGGGCATCTGCCTCAGTTGCGCAGAAAGCAACTAAAGCACTGCTTCTTTACCTTAAGTCAACAAACCTGAGCGACCGCCTGTGAACTGTGTGTGCTCCCCGAGTGTTCTCGTGATTTTGTGTACCTTCTCATCTTTGTGCAACCTCTTTTCTCCCCTTTATCCCTTCCCCAGTGCAGGGTAGCAAACCGGATGTACGTCTGGTTAACCTCCCTGCCTTTCCTTGTATCTTTATCTCTCTCTCTCTCTCTCTGCGAAAAGCTCCACCTTATAAGCCAAGATAATGGCGCGCTATTTTTCAAAGCACTAGGGTTTAGGGACAGTGAGGGCAAAATAGACTTTAAACGGGTAGAAATAACTAGGTGTAGGCTAACTGATTGGGGGCTACGATCAAAACGCGAGTGAAATTCAATCCTTCAACACATGATGATAGCACTTGACTTCATGGCTAGGAGGCGTGAGCCGCCACCCTATCTAAAGGGCACAGCCGAATACATCCGTCCATCCACCCATGCATCCAACTTGGAACTTGGAGTAACTGTACATGCTACCTTTAGGTAATATCAGTGTTGCAAAGCAGCTAAAAAAAGTAGATAAATGTGTTTTTCGAACATTTTTAGGCATATTCTTTATACGTATACAACAAATCTACTGGTGGTTGTGTTATGTCATGGTCTAAATAGAGCTATCAAGTAGCAAATACCGTTTTTTTTTGCATGCTACTATGCGCTGAACGTGTGTAAACGAAGAAAAAAGTGTTCCTGCTTCTATTACAATAATTTAGGGCGGTTGTTGTTTCAGCAAAGCCTGAGAGCTTGTGCGCTTATGAAAGAAGAGCTCGGATCGCATCAGTGATCTGTAAAACTTACGGGTGTTTGAATATTGAAAAAAATATTGAATAAAGAATTAAATAACGCATATAAGAATGAAATACTTTGTTGAAATAATTTTTGAATAGTCAGCACTCAGGAGGAGACCCTAACGAAACAATATGTTGGAAGAGCGTTTTCGTTGTTTTAATTAGTGACTTACCAAGATGCATGTAGTCCAAGGTGCATGCAGGTGAGGTGACACCAAAGTCAAGCTGTTATGGGAATAAGCTCTGCCCATCACCGGGTGAATGATTTCTTGCTTTAGACTCCTATGTCACAGAAGCCAATGTGTCTTCAATCTCTCATCATTTTAATCAAAATTCTATTACTCATTCATGAAATAATGTCTACCTTTGACGTCTCAGCTGGTGAGAAAGCTGGAAGTGAGTTTACATAAAAGTACGTATTAAACAACAAAAAACATTGAATCTACACTATCCAATCGTAAACAGACGTGCGAAGGACTATCCCCTGAAAATGGTAAAAGGGCGGCACAAGTATCAAACTGTGGCGGTAATGGACCTTAGCTTCTGTGGTATCGGTCACTGGCAGAGCGTCATCCTTTGCCACTGAATATGACGCTATCGCGTTGATTTCTGAACCACATCATTTGGCAAGTTGTATTCGTGGAAACTTGCCTTTTGTGTGTGTGTGTGTGTGTGTGTGTGTGTGTGTGTGTGTGTGTGTGTGTGTGTGTGTGTGTGTGTGTGTGTGTGTGTGTGTGTGTGTGCCATGACATTTCGTCGCAAATTAGGAGGCTTTAAATTGGTTGACAACTCTCACGTTACGTCGGTGCGATTCCATTAATTCTTCTTCCAGTTTAGTTCCCTTCAATTTTCGACAAGATCTACGGTTCAAAAACACAGTGTCCCTATGCTGTTTGAATGAAATACCGGCGGGCTTCGCATATATGTACAAGTATTTCTCACTCAGCACTAATAAGTAAAAAAATATCATAACACTACAGCAGGAGTTAGCCGAGATAGCTAGATAAGGAGCTAAATTTGGGTGAAAATGCTAGAATAGCTACTCATAACTAAATTAAAATTTCGGTAGCTAGCAGAGTCCAAAAGTAGTTAGATGTAGCTACAGAATAGCTAAATTGGCAACGGGAGCATCTACAGCAGTGTTGGTCCGCCATCTTTCCTTGTTAGCAACCACAGTTACATGGTGAAGCCACGCTCTGTTTTTGCAGGTGACTTACTTAAGCCTACACTACATCTTTCTGATGAGTTTCCTGATTGAAAAAAAAAAATCACCGCATATCCATGGAGTGAACAATGATGAGTGGGGCGAAGCGTTCGTTAGTCCGTCCGCTCTGCCGTCCGTTTAATATTCCGTCTTGCTTGCTTCCGTCCTCCGGGTGTCCATTCGTGCGTGCATCCGTCCGCGCGTCCGTCCGCGCGTCCCTCCATGGGTCCATCCGTCCATCTGTGCGTCCGTCCATCCGTGCAATCGTCTGTCTATCTAGTGAACACTCCAAGTACCACCATCTCGCATCTTTTCAACATATATTCATCATATAGAAGTACCGCCATCCAGCGGAAATTACAAGGACTAAACGAAAGGTGGCTACCTATCACTACTACTACTACTACTACTACTACTACTACTACTACTACTACTACTACTACTACTACTACTACTACTATATCACGGACGCGCGACCCATGGCTTAAGGAACTTCGCCCCTAAAAGAACAGCATATCCACAGAGTGAGTTATGATGAGTGAGGTGCAGCTTAGGAGGGTTTTATTAGTAAACCGTGATCGTCCATCCGCCCGTCTAGTGAACACTCCAAGTACCGCTATCTCGCACCTTTTCATCATATATTTATTATATACAAGTACTTCCATCTAGGGGACGTTCCAAGAACTAAACGAGAGGTAGCGTGCTCGCCGCGCTTTTACATTCCAGCACCGTTCCAGCCGGCGACTGCAGCGCCAGGGCGAGTCATGGCGCGAACTAATATGAGTGGCCGTGCGCTAGGTGCTTTTCTGGTGACCGTGCGCTGCCTAGGCACCAAATTGCGCGAACATCCCTAGGCGCTTTAGCATAAAGTAACATAGTAAATTATGTTTCTCTATGGCCTTAGTCCCTAGCGGTGCGCCAACGTCGACTTTCAGCGCTACCTCTATTTTGGTCAACGTTGATTTTGGTGGTGTGCGGTGGTGTGTATGGATTGCAGTATTATTCCTTGCGAATTTGGTGGTGCGGTAGTGTTTCTCGGCCGACCGATCCTTCAAAGGGGGGAGACCGAGTGCCGTGGGTGTTTCGTGCAAGCGGCAGTGTTGAATGACCAACATCCCGCGTCGATGTGATATGCTCAAGTGCTGGCTGTCTTGTGTGTGCTGTGTGGTGGTTCGTTTGACAAATTTAGTTCCCTGCACATTTGATGATACCTTAGTGCTGGCTGGTTCATGCGAGCCGTACCGTTGAAATACTCCTGTGTAGGCGCGATCATGCGCTTGGTGCCGGATGTTTTGTTCAGATATACTTCCGAATGAGATTTAGGGTCTGACGCACTGTACTGGCAACACCACTGTCACACGGGCTCTTGTTTGCTATGTCGTACCCTTTTATATCACAGCCAGATGACGGCTGCACCGTATTTCATCCGATTAGTTTTGGCAGTTAGTGGTGACTAATACTTATGTCACTCGAATACTTTTGATCGAGATCGACAGGTCCGTCGCTGCTGAGCCGGATCGAGTTTGGCGCAGACGCCCTAGCTGTCTGCAATCAAAAGTTCCCGGTATGACCACACGTACGAATGCGCAAAACCTTTCTGTGAGCCCTTGAGGTCATTACCTCCATGGCTGCTGGTTGCGTCAGTAGACGAGCATGCAAGAAAAGTAGTTAATAGTCAGCGCACGGTACAAGCTTTTGATCTTCGTTGGTGCGTGTGCGCAATATTAAATAGCATCAAGTTACATTTCTCGGCTCCTCTATATTATAAATAACTTCGTTTCTTGGGATAGGCGCAATGATAAAGTAATATGTTTCTTTATTGAACGAAATTTCTGAAAATTTTGTTGAGCCTTGTAGCAGACAAGTCCACTTGTCAAAACATCATCTCCAACACCCACCCCCCGTTTACAAAATTTTCATAGCTCCTAAATGTGTAAATTTTACTAAAAAGTACTATTAAAACTCGATCTAGCGAAACCATCTTACGAAGTTTTAATCTAACGAAGAATTTCCATTCACCAGCAAATATCTATCGAATGTAACGTTGTCCTCAAACCGATCTAAAGTTTTTTCTAAAACGACTGGGTAAAAAGGCAGTGATTTTCTTCTAATTTGGCCGCAACAGATTTGAGCATGCGCTCTGACACTACCACGTTGAAACATTTATGTGCCCTAGCTTTACTTTTATGGAGCTGCATGCAGTGACCCTGTGCAGAAGAACAATCGATTGAGCCTTTGGTATAGTGCTCTTACCTTCCAGATGGTGGCAGAGGTGACGGCGGTTGATTTAGTTATTTTATGGCTTATGCGACAGAAGCCACTAATCACTCCTAGCCTTTTTTTAGCTTGGAATTCTCGCACAATCACTGCATTCATTCTCCTTGTCATTGCATATTGGTAACCTGTCATAGCGTCATGTGTGCCTGGTCTGAATCACACAGACACGGTGTCCCTCTTCTATGTCAAATTTGCCTCTACGGATTTTTAAGACACAAAGGTCAGGCTAGAAGTACTCTTTGCTATTCTAATTGGTCCATGTTCTTGTAAAAGCCACAAAAATATGGCTGTTTTGCATGACGAAATAATGAGGAAAGGGGTCTAGGGGAGTTCAAAGTTTCGGCAGTTTATGGATCATATCCTGCATCGAAAATTATAGGCACACACGTGTGGAGTAAGCTAGGCTCACATTGAAAGCAAACTAACTAATCGCAATCTGTGAACTTGTTCTCTACCTACCAGAAAGACAATAAAGTATTACTGATAACTAATGAACCTCATGATTTTATACAAAATTCACCCAAGCATTCTCGAGTAGTTGTGTTCCTGCGTCTGCCAATAATCCGAACCTTATCCTGGTACGGCTCAAACTTATGAGAATCGCAATGCGTCAGCAAATGTGTCCCATCTTTATCTTTTAACGAAAGCTCTTGTTTCTGTGCATGTTCATTCACGCCTATTCTTGCCCGGCCAACATTAGCATTTTGCCGTAGGATAGTGGAAATTCATAAACGACCCCTTTGACACATTTTGTGTATGACTTGGCATGCCTCTTGCGGTACCTACGTTTGTTGCTTCCATCAGATAGTATACATAGTATACATAAGAAAGCTGAAACGATTTTTGTGGCGCAGAAAAACGAATCGGCATGCCATCTCTGTTGGCAACCAATTTTAGGTCGTATGCAGTTCGGTGCATACATGGTACAACCTCAGGTCTCTCTGTTCTGCGCTCTTGCTCTACCCCAGTACCGTGCGGTTCTCTCTTGATAGTCTGGTGGAGCTACTCAGATACAGCGTTAAGGAGCATGCGAAGGAAACCAGCCACAGACAACCAACCCAATCGGTTTTGAAAAGTCTTCTGCATAACGTCTTAGCCCGACCCTGAATAAGAGTACTTATTCTTTTGTTAATGCAGGAGAGAGAGAGATAAGTGAAGGAGGGAGGCAGGGAGGTTAATCAAGCTAGGACTTCTGTCATCGGGCTTCTCTACTGAACCAGAAATCTGTGGCTGAAAAATGGCCCACACGGTAAAATATCTTCACTAACAGTCTTCAAGTGTGCGTTTTTAGCCCTGTGGCTGAGACACTCGACATTGCAGTTGGAGACTGTGGGTTCGAAACTCAGATTAATCTCCAAGTTTTTCTTTATTTTATACGTCTATTTATCTTTAGCGCATTGATAAGGTTGAGAGATACACACGTCGTGCAAGCGTGGTTGTTAGCCCAGTGGGTAAAACACTCGCCTTTGGAGCTTGGGGACCTAGGTTCAAAACTCAGGGCAGCCTTGCAATTTTTTTCTTTGATACGTAAATTTCTTCATCGTGCATTCACAAGGTTAAGAGATAGCAATGTTGCGCACTTTAGCCCAGTGGTTAAGGCACTCGCCTTTCGAGCGTGAACCAGTAGCTTTAAAACTCAACGAAGCCTGCAAGTTTTATTTTGTTTTATATATATATATATATATATATATATATATATATATATATATATATATATATATATATATATATATATATGTTTATCCAGTTTGACTTATATTGCCTGGCAGAGAGATGGATGGATGGACAGACACCTATAATCATCGAGTCATCTTCTATGCCATAGACAAGAAGCTCGGCTCACAATCTCCTTTTTGAGTAGTGTAAGTAAATCAAGCCATCGCACAATCTTTACTAGTCGAGTAAGAAAAATGGTAATACAGTTCAGGTAAATCTACAGCAGATGTCCCGAGGTTACAAATTGCAGGCTGGATGTGATTAATAGGCGTGAAAATTATTGTAAGAAACCGTGATAGCGGTTACACCATAGTGTGACGTCACACTGTGCAATGACGGACCTCCTGTGGGCGTAGGAACCGTCCGAGCAGAATCTACCCCTGATGCTTTGGCTTTCCCACAATTTATGCCGAAAAGCAGTCGAAAAAGTTGCGGCCCTTATCGCCCCTGATAAGGCTCAACTATTGTCTGACGTCACAGCTTGCAACGAAGGATGTAGTGCATGTTTATATTAGAGTCTCCCGAGCTGACGCCCGCCCTGGTGCGTTGGCTTTCCCGCAATAAATGTCGAAAAGCAGCCGAAAAACTTGAGGCCCTTATCACCCCTCATAAGGCTCAACTTTTGTCTGACGTCACACCATGCAACGAAGGATGTAGTGTACGTTTATATTATTGTCTCCCGTTCTGAAGTTTACCCTGATGCGCTGGCTTTCCCACAACGCATGTCGAAAAGCAGTCCAAAAAGTTGGGGCTCTTATCACCCCTGATAAGGTGCAAGTTTTGTCTGACGTCAGAACTTTCAACGAAGGATGTGCTGTGCGTTTATACCGGAGCATCCCGAGCTGAAGCCCGCCCTGGTGCGTTGGCTTTCCCGCAATGAATGTCGAAAAGCACCTGAAAAACTTGAGGCCCTTATCACCCCTGATAAGGCTCAACTTTTGTCTGACGTCACACCATGCAACGAAAGATGTAGTGTACGTTTATATTAGAGTCTCCTGACCTGAAGTTTACCCTGATGCGCTGGCTTTCCCACAACGCATGTCGAAAAGCAGTCGAAAAAGTTGCGGCCCTTATCGCCCCTGATAAGGCTCAACTTTTGTCTGACGTCACAGCTTGCAACGAAGGATATACTGTGCGTTTATATTAGAGTCTCCCGATCTAAAGTTTACCCTGATGCGCTGGCTTTCCCACAACGCATGTCGAAAAGCAGCCAAAAAACTTGAGGCCCTTATCACCCCTGATAAGGCTCAACTTTTGTCTGGCGTCACACCATGCAACGAAGGATGTAGTGTACGTTTATATTAGAGTCTCCTGATCTGAAGTTTACCCTGATGCGTTGGCTTTCCCACAACGCATGTCGAAAAGCAGTCGAAAATGTTGGGGCTCTTATCACCCCTAATAAGGTGCAAGTTTTGTCTGACGTCACAACTTGCAACGAAGGATATACTATGCGTTTACATCGGAGCATCCCGAGCTGAAGCCCACCCTGGTGCGTTGGCTTTCCCGCAATGAATGTCGAAAAGCAGTCAAAAAAATTGGGGCTCTTATCGCCCCCGATAAGGCTCAACTTTTGTCTGACGTCACAACTTGCAACGAAGGATATACTGTGCGTTTATATTGGAGCATCCTGAGCTGAAGCTTCCCCTAATGCGCTAGCTTTCCCGCCACAATTGTCATAAAAGCAGCCGAAAAATTGAGGCCCTTAGCCCCCCTGATACGGCCTTGAGAAAGCCAGCGCATCAGGGAAGCTTCAGCTTGGGAGACTCTAATATAAACTCACAGTATATCCTTCGTTGCAAGTTGTGACGTCAGACAAAAGTTGAGCCCTATCAATGGCGATAAGAGCCCCAACTCTTTCGACTGCTTTTTGACATGCGTTGCGGGAAGCCAGCGCATCAGGGGAAAATTTGGATCGGGATACTCTAATATAAACGTTACATCCTTCGTTGCACGGTGCGATGTCAGACCAAAGTTGAGCCTTATCAGGGGTGATAACAGCCTCATCTTTTTCGGCTACTTTTTGACATGCAATGTGGAAAAGCCAGCGCATTTGGGGAAGCTTCAGCTCGGGGGACTCTAATATAAACGTACAATATATCCTTCATTGCGCAGTGTGATGTCAGACAAAAATTTAGCCATTTTAGAGGTGATAAGGGCCTCAAACGTTTCGGCTACTTTTTTGACATAAATTGCGTGAAAGCCAAGGCATCAGCTGAAGATTCAGCTCGGGGAAACTCTAATATAAACGTAAAGAAAGGTTTGTGTAAACTGATAGTGTAACTTCCATAGAAGCCCATGGATGCTGTAGTCCACGGCTCGTTGCCACAGTCGCAATCTACGTGACGAGGGTACAACTGACAGCAAACAAAAAATAAAAAATAGGACACGACGTCAGAACCGGAAGTGGTAGTGACGTCGCGCGTTTGCCCTACATGGCGTGAAATTGAAAATTTTCTTAACTGCTGACCTTTTGCGTGCCGTTATTAATAGGCAATTTTATTGTGCCCTAATTGTGTCTTGCTAATTGCATGTGAGAGAGAAAAGAAGAAAAAAAAACAAAGATTGTGGAAGCAAAGTTGTTTTATTAGCCAAATGACGTACTTGCAATATTTACAAGAAACTTAGCAAAGGCAATTGTGAGACAATTGTTCACTAGCACAATAGCATAACAGTTCGAAAACAGATGTTGCCCAATCGTCGAAAGCCACTGCAGCGAGACAGCAGCTTTGAAAATACAGCTTTGGCAGCCGCAGAGTACAGCATCTCGTTGCTTAACGTGTCGTGTTCACCGTCACCAGAGGCGAAGGCACGCTGACAGTGCGCCTGCGAAAGTAGTCGGCAGTCACAGGAGCGGCTCTCGACACATTCTGTGATCCATAGATGAGCTCTGATATGCCACACCAATAAACAGCCCATAAAAATAACTAAACTACTGAACTTGCCTCGTTAGCCTGGCAATGCGCCGAACGTAAGAACACACCGCACCAAACACACGCTCCATGGCAAAACCGTTGGCTCATTTTACCAGACTGCCTGCATGTGCCCGCTGTTTCTGAAACTGAACGAACAAAATCGGGCGCTCTTTCCATCAAGGCGAAAACACTAGGCCCGTGTGCTCAGATTTGGATGCACGTTGAAGAACCCCAGGTGGTCAAAATTTCCAGAGTCTTCCATTACAGCGTCGCTCATAATCATATGATGGTTTTGAGACGTTAAACCTCACATATCAACCAATCAATCGATCAATCAAAATCGGGCGCTTAATCACATACAAGAATTTCAGAGTCTATAGGCTTACCTTTATGGTCACCAAGGCTCCCGAAACAGAATTCAAGAAAACTTGATGAAATCTTTAGAGATAGAAAAATGCAATCATTCCAGGGGTTATAGGCGTGGCATTCTGATTCGGAAAGCACCCAGAGTAATATTTAAGTGAAATGCGACAGAACGTTCAGCATTAAAAATATAAAATAGTTCTAAAAGCTGTAGGCTTATCTTTTTGGTAACAAAAGCACCCAAAATAAAATTTAGTACAATTCAACGCAACTTTCAGGACCGGAAAGTACAAGAACTTCATAGACTTACCTTTATGGTCACAAAAGCACCCCCGGTCATATTTACTAAACTTTTACAAAACATTCAGAAATCGCTTAATACAATAACTCCAGAGGCTACCTACTGGTTAGAAAAGCACCCAAAATAAAATTAATTAAAATGAACCATTTAGAGTTCAAAAGCACCCAAACTAAAATTTAGTGAATTTAGAAAAAAACTTTCCAAAACCGATAAATAAAAGGATTCCAGGGGCTTACCTTTTTGGTCACGAAAGCACCCACAATCAGAGCCGCTAAAGCTTTCCGAAACTTTCAGAAATCAAATTTATTGGTCACAAAAGCACTTATTAAATTTACAAGATTTTTTAGAGATTGGAAAATAGAAGAGTTTCCGAGGACCTTTTTGGTCACAAAAACACCCAAAGTAAACTTTTAAAATTTTGACGAGACTTTCTGAAATAAAGAATTGCGATAATTCCAAAGGCTACATTTCGGCGATTAAAAAAACTAAATAAATTTTGCCGAATTTGTCAAAGCTTTGAGAAATCGAAAAATACACGAATTTCGAAGGCTGTACCTTTTTAAGTTCACTGTTTCGCTCCCAAAAGCACCCCAAATCCAATTCATTAAAATATAATGAAACTTTCTGAAACTCAAGGTTTGTCGTCTTTATAGTTACATTTCGCTTAGCATGCAGTGGTGTCGAAATCCTGGCAAAAATTCGGGCAGAGCGAGTTTTTAGTGACTCTTGCTTTGTTATTAAAGCCTTTTCGAGGGCAGTTGTTGCAGAACCGACATACATCTGCAGGGTAGAGAAACATCGCTCCGCATACTGTAACTTGGTTTCCGGCGCACATGGGATCAGTGGACGGAGTCCCATGTAACGTTAACGAGGACAGGGAAGCGCGAGGATTAGTTGGCCGTGCACTCTCCGAGAGGACTGAATCGCCCGCTCCCGAGTGTAGGGACCATGCACTTCAATTGACAACGACATCACCAAGCATTATTACTTTGGGCGTAATAAAATGGGCCCCGCGCCACATTTTAAACAGGCCATAGGTGGTCTGCGGACGTATCCTAACCCGGTCATCGTGAATAAAACGATTCTAGACTGCAGGGCTTCAGTCAACTGCAATAAGTGTGGGGGTTTGCTCGATTTAGACAATATGCTCTGGCGCTGCTCGGTAATGGCCTGTGACACTTTTCAATGTGAACAGTGGTGGCAGCGGATGATGCACAACGACGTGCTGGCGGACAAACTCAGGGCTGTCCGGAGGGCCTGGGGGTGGCTGAGGGCCTTGACCCTCTGTCCCGACGAAGGAGCAGCCAACGTCAGTCCTGGACTGATCTTCAGAACCACAATGAACTTATTCAAACCATGACATACTTATCACTCATTAAACAGCTACTAAATAAAACTCTGCTCAAATTTTCCTTTCACTGCGAAGGATTGTTATGTGCGTAGATTGAGGCTCCAGCCATACGTTTTACTCCTAAATTCATTATGAGATCCCAACAAGGGCCGACTACGGCGCCTTAGTTTTTAACCACCACCACTAGTGTCCGGCGCGAACTAAGCAAAAAAAAAACTAGATAAGCAACACCCAGAATGCAATCGGATTTGAAAGCGGGACTTCTGCGTGGCAGCCAAGTATTCTATCACACAGCCAAGTTCGTGCTTGAGCGCCCGCTGCAAACAGACTATATGTGCATGCAGGCCTGATGGCGCATAACGTATTGTGTTAACATATGTTAGGGAGCGTTTAGCAAATCAGCAACCAGGCGTCACTCAATATGAATTGCGTAACGAGTGTGCCATTGACTGCTTCCACCCCATTACAAAAGACTCAGTCATAATCATTCACAACATGATCAAGGCGCACATAATGCCTTACAGGTGCGTATAGCATGTACCACACTTCCACGAAGAATGACGAATCGTGGCAGAATGTTTAATTCCCTGCTTCACAAAAATTATGATGGTTCGTGGCGTATTGCGTGCCACAAAAGTGTATACTTATAGCTGCCCCAAGAGAGTTAAAAAAAAAGTCCTAAAAAGGCCGATCTAGCCTTCGTTGCGACTGTGCTGCGCAGCGCACAGGCCTGTAGGTAACTTTTGCGTTAAACTAATGAACACCATCTTAAGAGATAAAACTGGGAGAAAGAGTAAAAGGTCGTCTATTGTGGTATAAAAGCACAGAGGTCGGCCTGAAGAAATGGTCTTACGTGATAGTGTTGAGAAAGGGGTAGAAAAGAAAAGCAGCTATAGAGAATGTTGGTTAGGCGGGTGACGGTGGCATTGAAACAGAAACTTCAGTTTGGTGGGTTTGTAACAGCTTTACTGCGAGTACTACAGTGATTGTGCTGATCGGGTCCAAGGCTCCTACGTGTGGACGTAAATAACTTTAACAGAGAAAAAGTCTGGCAGCGAAATATTTCATAATCATTTCCACATAAAACTGCATTGAGAAGCTGGTACGGACTAAGACAGCAGCTAATAATTAATACTTTGCGATGCTTGACGACGCGATGAACACAATTTAATAATGACCCCCCCCCCCTCCTTTCCTCAAGTTCTAAAAGGGGGACACAAAGTTTCCCACATCGATACAGTCAGTTATGGCTTCACAGGCTATTGGGGACTATGGCTGTCGAAGTCCCCTGGTGCTCCATTCAAATTACTGTAACGTCCCACCTTTACTCCCGAAAAGTCAGGTACCAAGGGCAGGTCATTGCGAGAACCTCGTCATCGCTTAACTTTTTCCTTTTTTCCATTGAGAAAAATGTATTTTGGATCCGACAAACAGGGGCTGTGTGTGTGGGGGGGGGGAGGGGGTAGGAGGGTTGCGTTAAAGCATTAAAGCACTTTACGAGGAACCTTGCAGGCGCTTATGCATGGTCCTATACTATAGCATGTAGCCCACCGCGGAAGGAATAGCGTTTAGGAAAAGTTACACAAACCCGTACGTTTTTGTCATATTTCTTATTTGATTGTATCGATTTCCCTCCCCCGAAACTTCCTGCCCCTCACGTGGTTTTGTGGCTCCTCCGGGATCGGCCCACGTTGGCCGAGTGACGATCTCATTAGTGCACGTCAAGGAACGTCACATTAGGTGATGCCGTTATGACGCCATAAAATTTATAATCCTGCGATGTCACTGTGCCTTCATAGAGTGACGTCAACACAAGATGGCGATTTATTGCGTCACTCGCCGACGTCCACGGTCACTTTCTGCACTTTTTGACGCACCCAAGATCTTTACCTTAAAAGAGCATTTCTGCTTTTGATT
Organism: Rhipicephalus annulatus; assembly: GCA_013436015.1. Classification (NCBI taxonomy): domain Eukaryota; kingdom Metazoa; phylum Arthropoda; class Arachnida; order Ixodida; family Ixodidae; genus Rhipicephalus; species Rhipicephalus annulatus. Next base: position 414,369 of record WOVY01014991.1, on the reverse strand, counting down.
ACATAAGCAAGACCACGGTAACCCAATAATGAAGTGATTATCGATCTACCACCTCAGAAACGTTATCACCTTTACTGTTACAGTCTGTATCAATATATCGGAATCGGCACGATGCCAGGGTAGCCTGCCGCTCTTCCGATTTTATAATCAACTTATTGACAAATAAAGTGATTGTCCACAGCACTTGTAGAGAGGCTAGATTTCAACATTAAAAGAGACATTTCTAAAGCCACAAGAGTAATGCTGTGGGGCGAAAGCAAAAAGCCATTAAGGCTTAGCCAAGGCTTTCACAGCATTAGATCACATAGCAACAGCAACAGCCACTACACAATATAAAACAAACATTTTCGTAAGAAAGGAACAGTAAGAATGATTTATTGCAGGTACCTATTTAATGTAAGTGGTTTTTTCTCCCGCGAGAGCTGGCGCAGAGAGATACCGTTATGGATGCATGACCGCTGGGATCAACCCCTACCTTACGCTGAACGAATGCGATTAGTGTACCTGTAATGGCACTCGCATAAAACGTGAAAAACACAAGTTGGTCATTGGCCACAACGCGCACCTAGCATTTAAGTTAATCTCGTTTAATTTTAAGGTCCAGCTCCATCGAATGCAGTCCGCTTTGTACATACTGCGAGAACAAGTGTACCAACGCAAAAGGCATAACAATTGTCTAGCTTTCTCCACTCCATCCAAACCCTTGATCAGTCGACTGTATATTGCACCAGCGCATTCAACGTCGTGTGTTTTTCAAGCTACGCGCACTTATATAGACTTTATTTTCGTGCTTTCTAGGCTGCCTCTTCTATTTCCATTTCTAGACTCTTCGTTACGATGAAAGAAGCAGTGTTAGCAACAATACACGCCACTTTATTTTTACCGTTCGCTTCGATTTCCACCCGATTCAATAAGTTTTCAAAGTTATCCGTTGTTTTTACAAAGGCAGTCACTGCCGATTCTCAGTACTCAGTATTTTCCTCCTATTTTGTGTTCGTTTTCCGGCTCGTTAAACTTGCTCGTTAAACTCAAGCTCGTTACACTTTCATTATACTTGAATTAGACTTGTAAAATGAGCTATGACAACATCGCGAAGTGTGGAGGTGTTTGATTTCCGTACGCAACGTGATAAACGCTAGTAAATTACTGTCGCATATTTTAGACAAAGGGACCGAAATAACACGACGATTGAGAAAAAAAACGTTCTAGAAAACTGCGTCGTGCAAGCCACTGAGAGCGGTAGCCTTGAAGAAGAACACGTCCATGGGGGCAACGGTGACGTTGATGCTTTGCTCTGGATAAAACTTTCCGACGACGGTACTGTTGCGGATGAGATCTGTGACGAGGTACCCCAGGGGACTGTCCAGGTTCAGGCTCTGGAGCGTGATGGAAGTCTGTACGGGACCACCGAGATTTTTTGTGTTGTACACAAGGACGGCGAGCAACCGTCTTCCATCGGCAAGTTCCGGAGTCACCCAGCGAGCCCAGATGTCGAGGTTTTTTGCCTGGTGAACACAACGAAAACGCGGTTGAAGACAGTGCTAAGTTTTGGAGGAGGAGAAGCATAATGACGTAGACGAGCGCTTTTAACCGATTGGCTCGTGTGCCTCGTGCTTGACTGATTTCGATTGGTCACCAATGCTAGTTCATAATGTACTGCGCAAAAACGGACGGGGCCAAAAAAGAAGAGGACAGCACAAACAAGCGGGGTTCGTGCTTCCTTCTTTTGTCATCCCGTCTAGTTGTTGCACTCTAGCACAGTACACCATGGTCAATGTGCACCATGAACCAGTAGTAACTGGCCCAACTTGCCACTCTTCGGCCACCAGAAGACCCGTTGCAACTATGGTCCGGGAGACAAGCTCACTCATTTTTGACTGTGGGGAAGCTTTCTTTGTTCTTTATTTTATGGTGCAGAAACCCTGAACTAAACCAGGAACTTTTAGACGCACCTTTGTTCTACAGATAGTTCATAAAGAACGAGGCTGGGCGAATCGCTAAGAGCTCTTGCATAGGGTTTCTTACGATATCTTCTCGTGTGAAATGTGACCCCATCGTCTATGCGAGTTTCCGAACGAGCGCTACACAGCCATGGTAATGACAAATGAGTCGGCAGGGAACTGTGTTTAATGGCGTACGTTAAACGAGAATCGGCCTAATGTGAATACGCATACACACATGAAATTTCCTTCAAACAAGAACCTTCTCTAACATACACCGTGCACCCGCACTGACTTCTAAAATTCAAATTTTCTATTTCGCAACCACATTCAAGTGGCCAGAACTATAAGCGATGAACTGTTACGGAGCACGTGCCAACCCTGTCGCTGTTCCACCAACTTTAGCGGCAGCTAAGAACTTTTTGTCTCAGAAAACTACAAACTCAAGATAAAGTGATCAAAGTTAAAACGTATTTGTGTAATATCCAAAAAAAATCAATTCCTCTTGCACGCTGTTTCCGAACGAAGGTAACCATTGTGACGCTGCTTTAGAATAAAAAGAACGCCATTCTCAGTATCGATAAATCGCAGTATTCCCACACATGCAACAGCTTTCAGCCCCAGATTACTCATTATGTGACTGTAAAAAACTCTACGTCGTATTTGACTTTCCATTGCATTGCTCTCTTTATAATTTTTTCGCATTGCGACTTTCGTTTTATTGTATTACTTCATTTCTTTTTCAACTGTTGCGTATTTCTGCTTGTTTTGCCTTGTACGAGTTTCTTATTATCACCTGCTAATTTTCTGCCAATTGTTTTCAGTTCACTTTTGCTGTAGTTTTTAACTGAGGGTCCCGTTTTCAGTATTTATAATTTGGAACCCTCATCTGTATTTAAGTGTTATGTAATCGATGCTTTGTAACCAATAAAAACAGAATCTGAAACTGAATTCATGTAAGACATTCAGCGAATAACGTAACGTGTGGAAGTAACGTGGAATAAAGTAACGTAAGGCCTACTGAGTACCATAACATAAAGCTAATTTTCAAAACGCACTCGTAAAAAAACCTCGCTGCCATGGAAACGAATTGTTCAGAAACACAGGAGCACGTCTGTTATTTCCTGTACCTATACTGCGCATACAAAAATGCCAGGATCAAATTTTGAGAAATAGCCAGGAATCCTACATCTAACTATAATACAGAAAGCTCTTTAGCATGACGACATCATCATGACTTGTTTAATAATTCGGTCTATATCTGCAGCAGAAATAGCCCACCACATTATCGATGGTCACTTCGGTACACAATCACCATGCCAATAATGACTAATAAGCAAAACCTACGTGGCGCAGACACACTCACTAATTTATGGATGCGCTTTCCCATAAATCCAAGTGGATCTTGGTTGATGGCGATGATATACTTGTTCAGCAAGAGATCCCTAGATTCCTGCGTGATGTGCATGAGGTCGTTGGACATGATTAGTGGTGCAGCCATGACGGCCCAATACGCCATGTGTGCCCGTTGTAGCTCAATTGTCAAACCAAAGTTTCCAATAACGAGCTGGAAAGACGCAAAGATAAACACGCTTGTATATTCATATCTTCAAATGAACATCGTTGAAAGCCCCAACAAAATTTCAATCTTTCTGTATGTCACTTGTTTCCCCCTGTTTACCTCATTATTCTACTGGAATATCTGCAGAGTTGATATACGCTTGTGTTTTCATCTTGAATTGACTTGTACAACGTCCCATACAGCACGGACGACAACAAAGAGTCTCATCCGTATTCAAATAAGGTAAAAGTTGTTTTCCGAGGACTTGCAATCCATGTACAGCATTTCACGCTGTACAAGTCAATACAAAATTGACTAACAACTCACCCTGCTTTCAGTTCAGCTCTTGTGCATGTCTAGCACGCTGGCTTTGTTCTCTATGTCTTGTAAAAAAAACGACGTAATGGAACTCTGCCAAATCGCCGAAAGCTACTTCCTTATCAGTTTTCCACAAATTTTCAACACATTGTACAAATAGCGTATGTATTTTCGGAATTGCACGCGGGGATTCATTTATATCGCTACGTAGCTGCGGATGCTATACGCATCAGTGTCAATATAGATTCTAAATAGACACGCCTCGTGTCATTTTTACGTAACAATATGATCGAGCAAGGAAAAGAGCTTTGCACGTGATGTTTAGGCCAACATAAACAACCCCAACAACAAAGACTTTAGTGGCTACAAAACCTTTCCAGCCACTTGTGGGGATGCTGACACTCCGTGTAAAGTTGTTTGCGCCGCGTGGCGCACGTGTTTCGCACAGAAGCCGCATTTCAAAGGTGACAACTATTGAGCGATAGGTGGCGTTCTGTTCGCGAGCGGTGATCACCACTATCATCATCATGGTAGAGCGGTAGCGGCGACGGCGACTCCTGTCGGAAGGCAAGCCTTGGTGGCGGGAGAGAGAGTTCAGCGAGTCTCTTCTGCGCGTGGCGGCGGCCGCAAACGGTTGTGTCTAACGTGGGTCCGCGGTGCGTGGCCCCGTGGGTTGCGCGTCGGGGGCCTTCGTGGTAAGTCAGGCGTTGGCGACGCCGCCTTGGGTGTGTTATTGTGCTTGTCATGTTTTGGAGTGTATGGTATTATTATGTAAGGATGTCCCAGCGTGTTGATCACAATTTATGTTATAATAATTGGGCGGACGATATCGTCGTTCTAAAATTAGTTAAATAAATGTATGTTGTTGTTTGGTTTGGCCCAACCGCGTCTGCCGTATCCGTTCACTCTAAGAGCGTGGTGGCGATTGCCAATTCGAGACCCCACACACTATAATAAAGACAGTGCTAAATTGGAAGATGAGGATATGAAAGGGGACAGGAAGAGGAAGACATGTGTACAAGAAAGTTCTCACCCGATTCAGGGTGTTTTGAAATTTACTGAAAACAAGTGTCTCTGGCAGGAGACAGGGAGTCACTTTTAACAACCACATAAGCAAAAGAAAGCTGCATTTAGTTGGCCCTACTTTAAATATCAATGACGTTAAAGTAGTGATGGCAATGAGCAGATAAACTCATGCACAATACTCGCGATACATTCGGCGTCTATTTGATAATATTTAGTGGTTCATTTGATGACCCCTTGCGCGAAAACAAGCGTCCTCAGCAGAGACAGTCCGGCCAACAAGCAACTTTTGAAAAATCTGAAGGTCACTGATAGGCTTAAAAGGGCTGGTAAGACACAAACGAACTGCTTTCGGAAAACCTGCCGACAAATGCAGCTTACCATGTCGGGGTCAGTCTGGGCACCGGGTCCAGACACACTTGCTGCAATGTTCTGAATGGATGCTTCGAAGTTTACTATATTAGTAATGCCCTCCCACGTGTAGTTAATCTCAAAGTAATTCCTCCACAAGTTGCAGTTCTTGGATACGTTCTTGTAGACGGGCTGGAACAAAGATAAGGAGAGAGTTGGAATGTGCAGTTATGAACAGACCTCTGTAAAATTTTCATGTTTACGAAAAAAATATCGACGATTCACTGCAACATGATAGCTAATGGTGGCAGTGCCAGGAAAAAATCCTTTACTTTCTCATCTATAAATTGATTGACGTAATTACAGCACATCAAGTACTTCAAAGACATCATGAACATGTCCAGCCCATGTCCATCAAGGACATGGACCCTGCATGTAGCGCGTAGGCAGGATAACCACTGGTCATTAAGGATTCAATCCTTTAACACACAGTGATAGTACTTAACTTTTTGGCTAGGTGGCGTGTGCCACCGCCCAATCTAAAGGGCACAGCCGGATACATCCATCTATTCATGCATGGGCATTGTCGAATACTGCCACTCCAAAGGCAGGACGACGAGAATTCTGCGGCATCGAAGTCGAATTGCGTAGCGCTTATGAAGTGATCTAGCCCTGGCTATCCACCGGTCGGGATTGTGGATGGGATGGGAATTTGCAGACAATGACGGAATTCAGAGACTGTCGTTAATGTGTTCTGGGAGTGATTTTGTGGAGGTGGTACATCCTGTGAGGTTGATTTTGAGGCGCTGAAGGAGCAGCTTTCCTGTTTCGGATTGCGAAAGTCGGGCATAGTGGCTGATGAGGTGCGCTTCGATTAGTTCATCAATAGTGTTATGCACCCCCAACTGGAGAAGATTGCTTGTAGCGGTACTCTTGGGAGGTGCAGAGCAGTGTTATATACTGTGGGAATGAGACGATTTATTTGATCGCTCTTTAGAGATAAAGGGGGCAGATAAGGGAGGCAATAAGTAATTTTACGCAGGCAGAATGCTTGGACAAGGCGGCGCGTGTGCGCTTCACGCTTGCCCTTGTGGCGATTAGAAATCCTCTTTGTGAGGGCGGATATATTCTGCACCGAGCGCCATACACTATCTATGGCTATGGAATTGAACGCGTTATTGGAAATGTGGAGGCCTAGTACTTTGATATTGCTACGTGCAGGAACTGTCGCTCCGGCGCAGCTGAAATGGCACCCAAAAGGAGGAAGGCGACAACGTGGTTGTTGTGGGTTGGACTCTCGTGTTTCCCCCATTGGTCTGCATGAATGTGCGCTCTTTAAAGCGTTAGAAAGACCCGTTATTGTTGAATAAATCTTCCCCGTAACATCTTCTAGTGCAGGTGCGGAGTAGAGGATAAACGTCCTCCTTGGTGATCCCATTCAGGTGGCGATAGTCGACGCAAAAGCGCCAGGTGTTGTCCTTCTTTTAGATGCGGAGCATCTTATACTCGCGCCTTGTAGTGCGCCGTCCGCGCCGTCCGCGCCGTCCACACCGCTTCTCGAACATTCGACAGCTGACGCGCGCGCATGCGCCGTCGCGCCGTCGCCCACTCTTCCACCATCTGTGCATCCCTTCCTCCTCTACACACCGCGCGCGCTTCACTCCTCCACCATCTGTGCACCCTTACTCCTCTACACACCGCGTTCGACATCTACAATTCTCCTGATTCTCCAGTGGACGCGCATGTGGCGTCGCGCTTCGAGAACATTCAACAGCTGACAGTGCATGCGCCGTCGTGCTGTATATATACTCAAGGTCGGCGCTCGCTTGCTCAGTTGCCGCTCGTCGGTTGGTTTGTACGGCGCGTCGACGTCCAAGGTCGCGGTGAAATGAATTCCAACGAATCCACAAACACAATGATCGACGTCCCTTCGACCAGCGCCGCCCTTTCGCATACGTGTGTACGTGTTCACTCATTTAACACCCCCTCCTACAACCACGTTAACCAATTTAGCCATCGACCCAAGTAAGTCGCAATTTAACACCCCATTTCACAACCACGTTAACCAATTTAGCCATCGACCCAAGTAAGTCGCACTTTAACACCCCGTTAACCAATTATATGCTCCGCATCCTCCTCAGTGTTCCCCCGAGGGAAGCTGCGGGCAATTTTTTTAACTAAGACCACAGGGGATGCCCAAGGACTCTATGAGTGCTCAATGACGTCTTTTCTCAGCATTTTCTCGGCCTCCTTCTGTATAACTTGTCGCTCTGCATGTGACACACGGTAAGGGCGTTTGCGGAGTGGACTGGCGTAGCCGGTGTCGATGCGGTGGGCTACGGCACTTTTGCGGCCCCGGGGACGGTCGTCGACGTCAAAGATATCCAGGTAAGAAAATACAACACCCCGGAGCGCTGCAACTTGGAAGGGTAAGAGGTCGCTGGATATCATTATATCGAGGAACGCCTTACATTGCGGGGTGATGACAGCTTTCGCCACGGTCTTAGTGTAAAGGCTGAAAGAATAAATCGAACAATTATCCAGGGTGGAAAGATCGACTAAAGTGATGCCTTGGAAAAGAACTTGGATTGATGTAGAGAAGTTCAGAACGGGAAGTAGCGCCGTGTTGTTAGAAACAACCACTATATATATATATATATATATATATATATATATATATATATATATATATATATATATATATATATATATATATATATATATATATATATATATATATATATATATATAGTATGTGGTAGTGCGATGTGGTGCGTAATGGTGAAATCAATGAGGGGAGCCACCAGATTGTCTCCAGCAGGAACGGTCGGAAAGAGCGACATAGGAATGTACATAGCAGCCTGAGGCGGTAGCCATAGAGACTTCACAGATCATAGCCGCGTGTGACTTGGAGGGGTGAAATCGGTGCACAAAGGCAATTCGAGTCGTAAGATACCAGTAGAACAATCGATAAAGGCGGAGTGGGTGGTTAAGAAATCAATTCTAAGGATGACGTCGTGTGGGCAAGTATTGAGGACTGCGAAGAGAACGGAAGTGTGGTGGCCGGCAACAGTAACGCGGGCAGTGCACATGCCAAGCACCGATGTTCGACTTCCGTTGGCCACTCGAACAGTAGAGGACATAGCAGGTGCGAGAACCTTTTTCAGGCAAGACAAAAGTGTAGAACGCATAGCAGATACTTGGGCACCAGCGTCAATTAGAGCAGTAACAGCGAGGCCATCGAAGAACACTCGAAGTAAATTGGGTCTTGAATTTGTAGCCAGTTGAGGGTTTTCGTTCTGAGTCGTCAACACAGCGCCTTCCTAGGAGCTGCACTCGTCAGTTTCGCGAGACATGACCAGAATAAGCCGGTGACGGAGAGCGGCGGCGTTAAGAGGAGCGTGACGGCCGACCCTGAGGTGACGGCTATACCAGTTTCTTTGGGCGACGATGTCAGTGTAGGATGGTTCGGAGCGTGGAGATGAACGGCGAGGTGAAGGGTCCTGAAGATGGTCATCCGGAAAAGCGAGTTGCGAATAATATCCACGGTCCCGACTGCGGTCGACATTAGGAAAGCTTGGCCGGAAATACCACCTGTTGCGCCAATGGCGGGAGATGGGCCCAACTCAAGAGCAAGAAAAGCAGATGGGTCGATCATTGTGCGTGCGCCACTCAGATGGATTTCGGTAGCGTGGTGGAAACCGAGGAGTCAAAGTTTCTGCAGCGACAAGTGGAGGAGAGTGGTGGTCAGCGTTGTTGAAGTTGAAGTTGAAGTTTATTTCAGGCAAAAGCAAAAAAAAGAAAGGTACAATTTGCCTAGGGGACTGGCGAAAAGGCATAAAAGCCTGACAAAGCGCCTGCCCCCTGTAAACCCAAAACCCACCAAAATAACACAGTGCTCAGTGTAAAGTAAAGAGTCAATAAGAAATGAAGCATAAATATGTTTCTACATGCAAAACATGCACAGGAAAACATAAATGAGCGAAAATTTGCGCAGGAGATGAAATCTATAAAGCATATGCGTGTCCGACAAATGAAGCAAACTGTAGAGGACATAAACAAACACTAATGTAAGACATGTAAAATACCTGAAGAAACTTTAAACTTGAATACAAGGTTTCAACAATCAAGATACAGCAACATCAATAAGGAATATGTTTGATCGATAAATGAAACACAGATTGGATAACATAAGCAAACCTTAATGTGATATATACAAGAAAATACTTCAGGGAATATGAGACAAAGATGGTGACGGTGATTACGTTTGTGTAAATAGGAAGTGTTGCTGTATCTTCTTTTTAAAAATGCCATATGAGACTGTATTGTCAATTAGAGAAGCTACAATCGGTTGTTCGTTCAAGAAATGCGAAATTTGATACAATAGTTTTTGTGTGCCGTAATTTGTACGTGGTTTCTCATATGTATACACCCTGTGCCGTAGGTTGTGACTGTGATCTCTCGGGAGATGCCTCTGATAAAACCCTGTGCGATCAGTTCGTACCTGTTTATAAATAAGCATTGCCAATTTTTGTTTCATGACGTTGGTTACCGTAAGTATTTTATGTTCCTTAAAGAGAGGCGCGGTATGATGCCTGAATGACATCCCTGATATTAGTCGTATAGCTTTTTTTTTTGCAAGGTGTGAATTTTGTCAGTGTTTGCTTTAGTCGTATTCCCCCATACAAGAAGACAATAATGGAGATGTGAGTGAACAAGGGAATAATATAGTTGTTTTTTCAACCACTGAGGGAGGAGTTGTCGCAATTTTCAGATTATACCCGTGGATCTGGAAATCTTGGTACGAAGGTGGTTGGTGTGTAAGGACCAGTCTAAGTGTTCTTGAAAAAGTATCCCAAGAAAGTTATGCGCTGTGACACGTTCAATTTTTTGCCCTTCAAATTTTATTGTAGGCTCGCTTGTGATAGCCTTATTATGTGGGCGGAATAAAACATATTTTGTTTTTTTTTTTTGATGTTTAATTCTAATCTATTACACTTAAGCCAGTCGGATAGATGTGTCAGCCACAGGTTTGCGTGTTGTTCAAGGTGATTGAGGGAATTACCGGCGAAGAATATATTGGTGTCATCCGCGTAGAGAACAACATCGGGTGTTAGCGGTATGTTAGGTAGATCATTGATATGTGGACGGGAGTGCTCATGGTCCAGGTCCATGTGCCAGGCCGTCCAAGAGTTTGCTAACTTGGACGTCCAGGTTAGCAAACTCTTGACGTACGACGGCTTGAATAAGCGAGACTGTTGCCCAGTTGTCTTGCGCAGGGTGCTGATAGGAAGTGGGTGCCATGTCATTTAGTTTCTGGCGAACAATCCTTGCGATACTGGCAGGAGGCGCAAGTGAACGGGGCGTTTCAGAATCCTCGCAATACGAAGTCGCAGTGGTGTTTGGTAGTCCCGTGAAGTGATGGGTGATTTGCTTGCGTTTAGCCTGTTCAAATCGTCGGCATTCAGATATGATGGAGTCGACAGTGGTACAGTTCTTGCGCATTATTATGTTGAAAGCATCGTCAGCAACGCCTTTCAACACGTTGCTGATCTTGTCCGCCTCGGACATGTCTTTGTCAGTCTTCCGGCACAGTGCCAGTACGTCTTGGATGTACGCGGCGTACGACTGCGTCGATGATTGAACACGCGACGCAAGTTCTTGCCTGGCTGCTATCTGACGAGCAACTGACCGACCAAACAAGTCGCGAAACTATTGCTTGCATGTGTCCCAGCTGGTTAATACTTCTTCATGCGTCTCATACCAGGCGCGTGCCATACCCGTAGGTAAAGTTGAATATTTGCCAGCATAAGCGTCTCGTTTCACCAGTAGCGCTTCGTGACGCGCTCGAATAATGCGAGCCGTTCTTCGACGTCTGTGTTGTCCGTCCTGGAAAACATGCCCGGGTCGAGAAGATGGGGGGGGGGGGAAATCACAGGTGATGGAGCCGGCACGGAACTTTTACTCGTCGTACCACATCACCTGCGAAAGAATGTTCTGCGACAATTCCACGACGCTCCTACTTCTGTACATCTAGGCGTCTCCAGAACTTACGACCACGTTCGACAACGAGTATTTTGGAAGGGTTTTTACCACTACGTCGCCGTTACGTCGCACCTCTGCCAGTGTCGTAAGAAGCCTACGACTACCCTGCCGGCCTTCTTCAACCTATTGAAGTTCCAGTCGAGTCATTTTATCGAGTGGGGTTGAACTTGCTAGGTCCCTTTTCTGCTTCCACAACTGGAAATAAATGGATTGCAATGACCACAGATTATGGCACTCTGTATGCAATCACTCGAGCGCTACCAACCAGCTGCGCAACTGACGTTGCCGACTACCTACTCTACGACATTATTCTCCAGCATGGCGCTTTATCTCACCTGCTCACAGACCGTAGTCGCTACTTTCTATCTCGTGTGATTGAGGATCTACTTCGATCTTGTGCTACCCGTCACAACTTCACCACATTTTACCACCATCAGACTAACGGCCTTACGGAGCGCCTAAACCGCACATTGACAGACATGCTTTTAATGTACGTATCTACCGACCACACTGATTGGGACATATAGCTCTGCCGTTCGTCACCTTCGCCTACAACTCGTCGCGTCATGAAACAGCGGGCTACTCCCTATTTTATCTACTCTTCGGGCGTCATCCCTTACTGCCTTTCGACACACTTCTTCGACACATTGCAATTCATAGCGTCGTCATCTGCATCCAGCGTAGGTCTCTACCGTCGAGTTTTTATAAACCAGCACTTGCGAGGAACATCGGCTAAAAAAATCGATGTTAGTTCCCGTCGCAACATAGACATTATATACGACGCCCGAAACATCGCGTAGTGCAGGATATTTGTTTACGTTGGTTCATTTATTGTGATACTACTCTTTCAACGCTTTCATTTTGTATTTGTGTACATAACTCCTGCAGTAGCCATGCTTTGGGCTGCAGTATTTGAAAATAAATAAATATACCATCCGAAATGGTTCCACGCAGTGCTCGGTTTCAATCTTATGACTGATATCTGTTGCATGATGATGTGTCGGGTGTGGTTTATTGCATTGGAAAACATTTTGGCTGCAGAAAACGTTCAAAAGCCTTATGCACCGAGTTCAGTTGCAATCTTATGACCGATATCTGTGACTTGATAAAGTGTTGTGTGCGATTTGTGTTTGTAGAGAATATTTTGACTACAGACAACGTCTAGAAGTCTTCCATACAAGATTCAGTTGCAGTCTTTTGAGCAATATCTCTCCATCATGAATTGTCAGGGTTATTTAGTTGAGTTAGAGCATATTTCGACTACAGACAATGTCCAAAAATGTTCCAGACAGGATTCACTTGCAGTCTTCTGATCAATATCTGTCACAGAATGAAGTTTCAGGCCCAGTTAGTTGCGTTAGAGTGTATGTGTACTAAAGACAATGCCCAAAAGCATTCTATGCAGTGCTTGGTTCCTATCTTATGACCAATATCTGTTGCATCATTAGGAGCCAGGTGTGCTTTCTTGTATGACAGGATATTTCTAAATCACAGATCATCAAAAGCCTTCTAATTAGGGCTCAATCGCAGTTTTTTGACCTAAATCTGTGACATCATGAAGTGTCGGGTGTGGTTTATTGCATAGGAGAATATTTTGCCTACAGACAACGTTCAAAAGCCATCCGCACAGGGTTCAGTTGCAATCTTTTGATTGATATCTGTGACATCAAGAAGTGTCGGTTGTGGTTTGTCGCTTTAGAGAATATTTCGACTACTGACAATCAAAAGCCTTCCTTACAGGGTTCAGTTGCAATCTTATGATCGATATCTATGACTTCATAAAGTGCTGCGTGTGATTTGTGTGTTTAGAGATTATTTTGACTACAGACAACGTTCAGAAGTCTTTCATACAGGATTCAGTTGCAGTCTTTTGAGCAATATATGTCACAGGATAAAGTGTCAGGCACAGCTAGTTGCGTTAGAGCATATTCCGACTACAGACTATGCCCAGAAGCATTCTACGCAGTACTTGGTTCCTATTTTATGACCAATATCTGTTGCATCATTAGCAACCAGGTGTGCTGTCTTGTATTAGAGGATATTTCTAATACACACATCAAAAGCCTTGCATACAGGGTTTACTGCAGTCTTATGAACAATATCAGTAACATCACGAAGTATTGGGTGTGGTTTGTCGCTAGGATATTTTGACTACAGACAACGTCCAGAAGTCTTCAATACAGGATTCAGTTAGTACAGTATTATAATATTATAATTCCTGTCACATTGTGAAGTGTCAGGCACAGTTAGTTGTGTCAAAGCGTATTTCACCTACACACACAAAAAAATGACGGCAGATCAACGAGGTGAATGATGATGAGATTGCGCGATGCTCCTGGTAGTAATACCGTGAAGTTTTCTTCCGCTAATTCGCCCGATAAAAAAACACATGGAGTCTTTCGTTAAGCAGCTGGCGTCGTTTTTTTGTTTTGCTTTAGAAACATCTGGCGTCTTTTTGTTTTGCTTTTAGAAAACATCTGGCGTCTTTCATTCGTTTATTTCATCAATCAACGGCGTTTTGAACAAAAAATTTTATTGCTTAATCACGCACAGGAGAAATCTCACCAGATGCTACCTTAGAGGTAAATAATGGCTGCTACTGGGAATGAGAGACAGCAGAAGTCGGCTTTTAACACTTCTACTTCTACTAACGTTTCCTACTGGAACATGCCAATGGCTGCTAATGGGGGATAAGAGACAGGAGCATTCGGCTATTAGTTAACGCGCACGCCGCCAACTTTCTATTGTTCAACAAAGCACAGGAGAAGTCTCCCACCGGCACCATATTGCAGGTCAAAATGTAACACTTGTGACACACTACGACAACGACTACGAGGGACGAACGGGTGCCGCTTTAAGGAGCTTCGCCCCTAAAATACCCAGAAGCATTCTATAGTATGCACAGTTCCTATCTTATGACCAATATCTGTTGCATCATTAAGAGCCAGGTGTGGTTTTATGCATTGCAGGATATTTCTATCATGAAGAAAATCCGAAAACCCTTTACATAGGGCTCTATTGTAGTCTTATGACCTAAATCTGATGCACCATGAAGTTTTGAAAGTGATTATTAAGTTGATGAGAGCTGTAAGTTATGAAGTGTATATGTACTGAATGTAGCAGGATATTCACAATATTAATGAATTTAGTAGTGTAAGTATAGCAGCCTGGTGATTAATACACCTTGGTTTTTATAAACCTGATTTATAAACATGATTAGGGGGCGACCACCCCTTAGTCACCAAACAGAGGGGAGACTCAATGTCAGCTCCATAGATTATTATAATAGGGAGAGGGCGCTAAGGCAGCCCCTACTTTGAAATAATAGGGAGGGGGTACTGCAGCATACATTCCATCCCCCCCCACCACTTTAAGGAGAACCGGGCGCATGCCTATGACAGACGTACAGTTCTGTTAGACGTGAGTTTTCGTTCGCGAGAGTGGCGCGCCCACTGATGTTGATTTCTGGCGCATACAGCTGTAGTTGCATTGCTCACTGCAATGTCAATTACTCCTAAAATAGTCACAACTGTGGAGGGTGAAACACTTTCAATATTTTAAGGCGCCATCATTTCGGCATTGTACGAACCCGCTCCAGTTCAGAACGCGCTGTTCTGGGCTGAACTAGGACAGTTTTAAGTCAAAAGATGAAGCAACACTGTGCATCGGCCTTGGACGCGTGGGTAGAGTGTTCTAGTACAGTGTAGCGTGGGCGTCATCGCGGTTGACGCGTGCCAGTGGCTGCGCGCCCTTTTCCTCCACAGGCGCAACTAGACGCTTTTGACGCATAGGCGCGTGCGTACGCGTGCCAGTGCATGGTTGGCACTTGAGACGAGCTGCGCCGGCGTTGGGAGAGCGACAGTGCGGAGAGGACAGGCTATGCGCCGCCACAGTGCGCACCATTGTGTGGTCGCTTATGACGTCATCGCTAAGGTATGAGGCGAGGGCGTCCACCAATACCACAGATGGAAATAAAGCTTCAGAAGAATGGCTAGTTGGGCAAGTTGGTACTGATCCATAATGTACTGCGCAAAAAACGGACGGATATATTGCCTTGATTTTGCAATAAAGCTTCAGTTGATAGTCTGCTTGTCTGTCCCTTTTCTCTACTTCGTTTGTTGGTCCGTTTTTTGCGCAGTACATGATGGAAATGAAGTGCTGCGTGAATGGCCTGCCGTGGATGTTGTGGTACACGCCAGCGCACTTCCTTCCGCAGTCTCGTGGTTGGCGAGGCAGTCGGTCCTAAAATTGTCGGAAAATCAAAACACTTAGGGCCATATTCACAAACGCACCTCGAATTGAAACTCGACCTCAAGAGATCCTTGAGTTGTTTTTAGTGTTGTCATTCCTGCGACGTGAAAAGTCTCAAGGATCATTTGAGGTAGAGTTTCGAGTATAGGAGCGTTTGTGAATACGAGTCTGAAACGGCTACACTCAGAATTCACAATAGGCAGTACCGTAATCAATATATTTTCTTAAAGTATGAAGTCACCAGCCTATGCAGCCTCGTAATGACGAAAATATGATTGCTTTAGCAGATACTTCAGAAAGAACGGGATCAATTATTTTCAGTGTTAGTTAATGCAAATGAAATCTGCGGAAACCTGCAAGGGGGCGGGAAAGTTAAGAAAGGGAATATAAACAACCACTGGTTGGTAGCACTGAGCCACAAAGAAATCCGAACGAATTTCTCATAAGAAAAAAATTCTAAAATGCTGATCAATTCGTTCTGGTCCGGGGTTTGAACCCGGGACCAACACAGACAGCTGATAACGTACAAAGAGCGGTGGGTTATCACCACTTTGTATAGTTTAGCGACCGTGGAGATACAGCAACATTCGCACGAAACACTAAGTGTTACTTTATCTAGCCAAATAACCTAAAAAGACTGCAGTAAATCAGTGAATTATGACGTTGATAATTAATTTTCAGTCAAAATTTATATGCAGTAACGAACGTCTGCTCTAGTGACAAGTACAGAAACTCCTTCATATGGAGCCGCTGTCTACGGTATCGACGAGGGCCCGTAAAGGGTGCACCATTCTGCTTAACTTCTTTATACAGTAATGCCACAGACGCCTAACATCGCAGAAAGCAAGATTAGTGGCGGCGAGCTCTTGCTTACGGCTCTTGGTGAATAACATCTCGGTATGAAGCAATTTTTTTGTGGGAAAAAGAAATTAAGCTCTTATTATTCTGTCACTTAATTGACTCTAAATGTTCTGGAGGAAAAATTTTTCCATACGTTTAACAATTGTGTAGTAATTGTTGGGGTTTCAGGTCCCCAAAGCACCATATGAACATGAGAGACTGGAGGGATCCGGAGCTCACGGGGTTCCTCAACGTGGAACTGAATCTAAGCACAAAGACCTCAAGCATTTTCACCGAGATGTGGCCACCGCGACCGGGATTCGATCCCGCGAGGTCAGCAGCCGAGTGCCACTAGGCCGAATACACCTCCGCTTTGTATTCTTCTGATTGCTTTTCCTTTAACAGCACCTTTCACAAGACACTGGTAAAAATAAATGGTGCTATCATCCACAACAAGTAGCGATAAATACGATTGTGTCATTTGTAGCATCAACATATGCAAATGACGTCAGTGCACCAAGTCGTGCATATCTAGCGTGCAATCCGCTTTTTCCTTGGGGCTGCAGATAACAAAGCGCCCAGAGCTCACCTCTAAGCCTGGAACAATGACGCTTTGAAAAGCGCGTAATATTTCGTGGTTGCGTGCTAGTGCGATCGTAGCTTGCACACTCGTCCAAATGCCTGGCAAACAACGACAGCGAAGTGCGTCTCGGACTCGCTCTCTGGAATTCGTGCCGACCGGTTGTGCCGCCGCGATCTCCGACGACAGCACAGCTCTGTCCGACTGGCTCGCCCTACGCCATCTCCTGCCGCCGACAAAAGCTCTCACTGAGTGGTGCCCGTCCTCGGACTCCTGCGACCGTGTCCATTTTTCCTATCTTCTCCTTGCCTCTGGGTGTCGCTGTCCCTGCGCCATGCTCTCTCCTTCCCCCTCTCTATCTTTATACCTAAATCCTATCCTTTCAATTCCTCCTTACCCCCATCCCCCGTGAGCTACTGTTAAGGTGTCGCACTCTGATGCAGACAGTTACGGGGCCCACTTTTATTTTCTTTTTTTTCTTTTAAGTATCACATAAAAAAGAAGTGCGTCTCGTACATCTATTAAACGTCTGGTCCCGTTTGCATAACCACTGCAGAGGTGTCGACAGGTCGACAAAGCTTCCTTGTACGGTCCGCAACAGATTACACTATCTTCATAGGAAGAGACAAATTAAGCCCCACTCAGCAAGAAAGAAGGCACAATACATTCGCTATTACTGTGCAGCTTAATTTTGCACTTGCTATGAAGATAAGTCTGTACCAACTAGCCTGATCTATATGTTTATTAAGATTACAACCACCCCACCAAAGGTATTTCAATTAGCCACGGGGAACAACAGCAAGTGCCATAATTTGTATCTGACAATTTCTCATGCTTAATATCACGTAACACTTAGACATTTCTAATCAAAGTATTAAAAGCCACTACTCTGAAGGAGTGACGGTAAGTTTTAAAACACGACGTTAAACAATTTCATTGAATTACAAAAAGTTGGTTACCAGACTTTAATTCAAGTAGTCAGCGCTTAATTCGTCAATAACATTGAATTGCTCACCAAATAGAAAAATTGCTCGCGAAAAATATTCTAGTGCATAATGAATTTTTTTACCCCTTACGAAGGTCACTTGTAAGTTTGATGGGAAAGCTTGCGATGATGTGGAAGTCGGATTTTAAGTTCGCGAAATAACGTCCCATCGGACAGTTTGAGATAAGTGCATGTTCAAAGGCATCTAAATATTTTATGTAGTTCACCTAAGCAATTCACCGGGCACGACACCATTCCCTAGATGGAAAGCTTACGTCCATTGCCTTTCCAGGTCGCCTTTACCTGGATCATATGTTCTGGACTGCTCGGTTCGTGCAACGTAGCTGCAGAAGATTCCCCTCCAGGATGGCTGCAATGGTTGCACAAGATGCCAAGTTTGGAGCCAGTCGGGCAGCTTATCTGGCAACATGGACAAAGCACAACTGCATTGGACGCTGCTGACGCCCTTCATAATCGTCAGTCAGCAGCCGCTTCTTCTGGGCACGACACCATTTCCAGGATGGAAGGCTTACGTCCATTGCCTTTCCAGGTTAGTTCCCTGAAAGGTGCTACTTGTGTTAAATCCAATAATTATTGTTTGTTGGCGGTGTCGGGCCCACGAGACCTAGAAGATGTGTTTAAGCGATTTATAGTTTGTGCATCGGAAATGTGTTATGCCTTGTCTGCCTTAACACTTATGTTGTCTGGCGATGTTGAGCCGAATCCGGGACCAATGACTAAAGCTCAAAAAGAGGCATTTTCTGCTGCTCTAGACACAATTAAAAATTGGAAGAGGCACAAGCAGGCTTGCTTTCCGAGCTAACTAGGGCAAAAGCTGGTCATGCTGCTGCTCAGAAAAGGCTTGATAAGCTAGAAGAAAGGCAGGAAACACTTCTCGAAAATGAAACAGGAAGCCGTTAAAGGCGAAATTAAGTTGCTGAACGCAAACATTGCTTTAATGTCACTTGCCTCTATACGTCTCGAAGCAGCTCGGGTGATGCCGAAGCTAGTGATAACGCCCCTCGCAGTGTGTCTGATCGCTCGGCCACTATGTCTTCTCGGTGCGAAGACACTGAGAACAGAATGCGACGCTCGAACTTGCTTTTCTTGAACATTCCGGATGTCGAAAAAGAAGACTGGGCTTTGTCCGAGCAGAAAATTGTGGAATTCTGTTCACAAAAGCTTGACATTAACTTATCCAGCACGAATTTCGAAAGAGTGCACAGGTTAGGCAAACATGCTGACAGCAAAAAGAGGCCTATCATTGCGAAAATGACCTTCTATAAGGACAAAGAGCGCATCTTGTCCGCTGCAAGAAAGCTTAAGGGGTCCGAGTTTTCTATTCGGGAAGACTTTTCTCCTGCTACGCGAGAGGCAAGAAGAAAGCTTATCGAATTCGCCAAGGCCAGAAAAACATTCTTTAAGCTATCTGTCGACAGATTGCGCATAGATGTTGTAACATACGTGTACGACCACGCAACAAGCACGGTAGTGCGACTAGGCAGATAGCTGAGGCGTGGTACTCGCACCGGTGAATTCAAGCAGGCACCCGAGCCTCAGAATTTACCGTCACTCATCATATCATTTACTAATATTCACAGTCTTCTGCGAAAGCTCGACCAGGTCTGTTCCTTCCTTGACAACGCGGGTTCTGACATAATAATCTTCACTGAGAGATGGCTTCATGCAGATATTTCAGACAATGAAATTAGTCCCCTACAATATGCCTATAACATTTACCGTTGCGATCGCGGTAACAGAAGGGGTGGAGGCGCAATTATAGGCATTAAAAAGGCAATAACCCCTTATCTAATGCCGTCTGCTACAAATAGAGAAATTGTATGGATTGTTTGCAGAACTCGATTTGAGAAATTATTGATTGGTTGCTGCTATCGCCCTCCAGACACTAATCCATCATTTCTAAGCGACTTACGAAACACCCTAACTCAAGCTGTTAAGACGTGTCCAACTGAGCTCGTCTATTTATTCGGCGACTTTAATTTTCCTTCAACAAACTGGAAGCTGCTTTCATCGAATTGCCATGTCTCCACCGCGTTCATTGCCTTAACATTGGATTTTAACCTAGCCCAGATCATGAGCCAACCCACTCGTGACTCGAATATACTCGACTTGTTATTAACAACGGCACCAAATACTATATCAAATATAACATACATAGATGACTTCAGCGACCACCGGTTAATTCAAATGATTCTTAACGTCCCATTTCCTCTCGCTGGAGCTAAAACAAAAACAATTGGCGATTATAATAGAGGTAATTACATTGTTATAAATGATGAATTATGCACGTTCTTTGAGAGCGTACTTTTACCATCCTTCCATAATCGATCCGTAGAAAACAACTGGACACTCTTCAAAAACAAGTTAGCTTCATTAGTTAGTGAACATATTCCTACAATCAAAATGACAAATGATAAACAAAATCCATGGTTCAATAAATCACTTAACAGATTAAGAAATAAAAAAAGAGATTATATGCGGTGGCTAAACGCGCGCAAACTACTGCTCTGTGGCAAAGGTATAGAGACTTCTTGAATAGCTACTGCTCCGCGATACGCGCCACTCGTGATAAGTATTTTTCTCATAATCTACCTTCACTGTTCACCACTAACGCTAAGAAGTTCTGGAAACAAGTGTGCCCAGAACGTCACGATAACAAAATAACGTTGCAAAATGACGAACACATTCCCATTCCAGATCAAGACTGTCCTAACGCTTTCAATACTTTCTTTACATCAGTTTACACTACTGAAGATCATGCAAACGTCCCCGATGTAGCCGATCTTGACTATTCCTTTTTGCAGTCCATTGAAATCACTGTTGGCGGAATCGCATCTATAATAAATAATCTTAAACTGTCCGCGTCAGCGGGCGTTGAAGAGATTTAACAATAAGATACTAAAAAGTACAGCCTCACCCTCGAGTAAAATATGTCACATCTTTCAGCAATCACTATCAACAGGACAGCTTCCACATGAATGGAAAATTGCAAAGGTCATCCACGTGTTTAAAAGCGGCCATAAAAACTCACCTCAAAATTAAAGACCCATTTCTCTGACATCCATCTGCTGTAAGATGCTAGAGCATATAATCGCCTCTCATATGTACAATCACTTAGAGTATAATGACTTTTTCTTCCCAAACCAATATGCATTTAGAAAGGCCCTATCATGTGAAACACAGCTTTTCGAATTCACGACTGACCTACATCATCACTTAGATCTAAACTTGCAAATTGACTGTCTTTTTCTGGATTTTTCCAAAGCTTTCGATCGTGTTGCTCACTGCCGCTTAATCTCTAAACTATCATCTTTGTGTACAGATTCATCAACTCTGTCATGGATACAGAACTTTCTTACTAACCAGCAGCAATTCACCATTGTTAATGATTTTTCATCCCCACTTTCATACGTTTGTTCTGGTGTGCCGCAAGGGAGTGTTCTCGGTCCACTGCTTTTTCTTAATCTCACAAGTGCGCATTTTCGCTGACGACAGTATATTTTACCGAGCAATAACTAGTACTTGTGATCACATAACAATCCAAAATCACCTCGACCTCATCAGCAATTGGTGTAATAGTTGGCTAATGTCCCTTAATTCAAGTAAATGTAAAGTAATGTCCTTCTCTCGCAAACATTCTAATTCCGAGTTTTCTTACTTTATTAATGGCAATCCCGTATCTAGTGTTGACTCTTTTAAATATTTAGGTGTAACCTTCACATCTGACCTTTCTTGGACTACCCACATCACCAACATCCGCAGTGACGCTTCACGATCATTAGGCTATATACGCCGCAATCTACGTAAGACGCCCACAAATATACGTGCTCTAGCTTAAATAACATTTGTTCGCCCTCAGCTAGAATTCGTTTCTGCAGTTTGGTCTCTTCCTTACACCTATTTAACTAACATGCTGGAATCGATCCAGAATAGAGCCGCTAGATTCATCTCACAAAACTACGATTATAGCGCAAGCATAACACAAATTTAAAAAAAAACTTATCACTTTCCCTTTTGAGCAGCCGACGTGATCTAAACACCTTTTCTTTATTTCATAAATACGTACATGAGACAAGGCCATTATATATGACATTGCAAACATCTGCATTCACATCAAAGAGACTAAATAATCATCGTTCATTCACGCGCGTATATGGTAAAACCTAAATTTTTAACTCATCTGCACTCCCCCGTGTCATCCGCATGTGGAACAGCCTTCCCGATGAAATCGTAGCTGAACCCAATCGGGGAAAATTCCGGCACCTTCTACTCACCCATTTGCAGGATTAACTGCTCGTTTTATTCATATCGAAATCGGCACCTACGCGTTTATTCACTACTAGTATCTCGTTTTTTTTCTCTTACTTTCACATTATTTTGTTTGATGGTTTGAATACTAACATGCCATTCAGTTCTGTTGTGTTTTATTCAGTGATGTTCTATTTTGAACAATGGAAAGTCTTTTCACAATTTGTGCTTGTTTTTTAAACTTGTTTTACGTCATTATCTCACGCGTACACTCATCTGATATTCATTGCCGTTCTATTCCTATATAAATTATTATTAATATTTTCTCATTTTTATTTTTGTTAGGACTTTTATATTAACTTACAATTAGTTCATGTTATTTTTTGTATAGAAATTGTACGAATTCTTGTATATAATTATTTTATGCTCCCCTTACACAATGCCCTGTTGGGTCTGTAAGGTATTTTCAATAAATAAATTACACCATTTTGCGTTTATGTACCGACTGACCGATACCTCCATGAAGTTTTCGACTCAGTGGTGGCCTTCAAGTCTATAGCTGATTTACAAGCAGAGTTCGCTAACACACAAGAAGAATTAATGCACTCACTGAGCGGCTTTATTTAATGTACAGCTGTAAAACATTTTGTAACACGCATTGCGATCAGCGCAAAATAGCTTCATCCCTATTGGATGCGAAGCAGCCTGTGCGACGCTCCCTTTCCACCGCTCTCCTCGCCGCAGGTGCCAAGTAACTCACGCCCTCCTGGTAGTGTGCGGTGATGTCTCCCTTCCACGCCTGCCACGGGGCTCGCCGCGTGTCAGCTCTCTCTCGCTTCATCCTCTCCACCACTCGCAACGCTCGAGCCCACTCCTCACCCTCATCACCCAGGCCGTAGCGGCCAGGGACTACACGCAGGCTCGTATCAATAAGCTACTCGCCTCGATCCACCCGGACCAGAAGGTGGCCAACGGGCGGGGACACAGGCGTCTTCCCGAGGCAGGCCCTACCAGGAGGGAACGAGCTGACCTGCTGCGGCTGCAAACCGGATGCGTGTGGACCGCGGCCCGCCGCTACCTCAAGGGATGCTGCGCCTCCCCAGCCTGCAGCCGCTGCGGCAACCCCGACACCCTCGAGCACCGCCTCTGTGTCCGCCCTGCCTTGGCACAGGACCGCTCGAGGGTCACCGCGGCCTACCGAAGATATGGCTTTCCTGCCATCACCCTGGAGAACCTGCTCTTCTCATCTCGTCCCCATCTACCAGCGCTTCGGAGCCTGGTGGAGTACCTGGACGAGACGGGAATTGCGGCCTACCGCTGAGAACGGGATTCTTGCCACACCCATCCTTGCTGCTGGACTGCTGTTCGTGCTGAAAACGAATGCGCCACTGCTTACTTAATCTTTTTCTCCTCTATCCAATTTTCTCCTATTTCCCTTCCCCGCCAGCACTGCGCCGTGACTCCTACCGGGTTCCATACATGAGGTGCCTTCTTCCTCTTCTAACCACTACCACCACCACCACTACTCACGTGGGCATCGTCTCAACCGCGACACCTCTCTCCATCGGTCGGCTTCGGTTTCTTCTCGCCGACCGAGCATATAACGGCGCCGAAAATGCACGGACAGCGCGCTGCTGCTTGCCGCGTGATCGCGCCGACGGGCGGGACGCCGTCGCGACATGCTTCCCGCTAGTGTGCGCGTACCTTTCCCGGCTGTCGCCGGTGTGGCGAGGCTTAGCGAAGACGATCGCCTTTGTGGATGGCGATGACAACACCAACGAGGTGCGAGCCAGGGAAGCCGAACGCAAGCGTCGGCAGTGGAAGGCCAGCAACGCCGACCCGGTGCAAGTCAAGATCACCGATCGCGTTCGAGAATACAGACGGCGCGCGGGTAACACCGATGAGACGTGAGCCAAGAAAGCTGAGCGCAAGCGTCTTGAACGCGTCCCGCCTCCCGTGTCTTTGCGTTTCAAATAAACGTTTACTCGAGTAAACGCTACCCCGAGTTTCGCTTCAAAGCGTTCTTACAGCACCCGTGTCGACGCCCGCTTCACTCGGGTCAATGCCGTGCACGCCTCTGCATGCTGTTTCGCATCTCATCAGGATTCCCTTCGGGGAGATGGTCTGTAGCTTTTAAAGACGATAGTCTTGGGGTCCTTCGACGCAAAAATTTTGGTCTGCATGTCTGTCTGTCCGTCTGTCTGTAGATTTGTCTGTTTGTCAACTCTTAACGGCACCGGGTACTTTAAACGGTTGACCCCATCCGCAGCGTTCACCAATCTTGCTCAAGATTTAGCGTTCATACTTGAGCGATTGTCAATTAAAAAGCAAATATCGCGCGTGTCTGGGGCACCATAACAACACGTATATAATCTACATGTGCGTCTTTTACTAGAAAAGGCATACATAAGTAATTTTAAGCAGCATAGCGCTTATCACGCTGCGTTGACCATGCAACGCTTGCACGAAAAGGCGAGTGCTTCCGACGCTTTGCTAACACGAGACAGTGGGGGAACCTACCCGTCGCGTTGCGTTCTACACTTAATCACATCTGAGACGGGCGCGCACACCTGTCTCAAAGCCACGCGCTTCGTTTTCCAAGAAAACTGCCGGATGGCGCGCATGTCTGACGTGTGACGTGACTTGATGCGTTCGTTCGCCTCCACTGCACGCTCGAGGCACTCTAACGCAGCGTGTCCAGAATACCATTGACCAATTTTCTTGCGCAGAACATCAAATAAATGTTTCGTTTTTATCGTATATGTCAGTTACTAAGGATTCATTCCTATTATCATATATGTCAAGCCCTATCTCTAATTGTGCCACATGATTAAAAAAGAAGATTGGTCGAACCCTTCCTTATGTCAGTTTTGATTCTTCTTCAGTCAATGTCAGTAATAGCCACGGGGCTCAAGAATATGATTAGCAACGAAAAAATTTGGACTAGTTGGGGGGTGTAGAACTTGTGCATTATAGCAAGAACAGTGGAACAAAAAATAAAAGAGACACACGTAAACAGAACGGGTGCCAGACGCAAACTGAAATTTGAGTACATAACTTGAACTCAGAAGATGTACACACATGAACAGAACTCAGAAAGGGGAACAGACAGTGCTACTGACGCTGAAAAGTCGCTTCAAATATGCTGTTTCTTTCTCGTACATAGCCAGTGAAAGCCTACTGACGCATTCATCAGCTTATATTGATGTCGTATGCTTCGTAGATTTCACGAGCTTGCTGAGCTGCAAAGATGCGCAAGATACGGGAGCCCTCAAAAGTCAGGCGTGCAAGAACACGTGCGACAGTGATCTGCCAAATGGCCACCCCCCGCCAATGAATTGACTGCTGCGCGATGCTCTCTCAGCCTCTCATTTAGTGGCCAGTTTGGCCCACATAGCACATTCCACGAGTGTGTGGGATTGTGTACACTCCACCCTCATTGAGATCAATGAATTACGGTGTCCCTATCGGTGTCCCTATCGCGGTGTCCCTATCGTCTCTCTTTTGTAAAACGTCGTGCGCTGCTTATTTGTAATCATGAACTATCACCAACTCGCCCAACTTTCGGTTTTACTGAGATCAATGAAATTTGTGCCGTATTTTTTTAGAGACCAAGATCCTTATAGCGGCACCCGTTCGTCCCTCGTAGCCGTTGTAGTGTGTAACAAGTATAACGTTTTGACCTCCAAGGTGGTGCCGGTGATAGATTTCTTCTGTGCGTTGTTGAACAATGAAGAATAGTGCTCAATGTACATGCCAATGGATGCTAATGAGGAATGAGAGACAGGAGCATTCGGATTTTAGTTAACGTGCACGCTGCGATCCCCATTAGCAGCCTTTGGCATGTACATTGAGCACTATCTGACAAGAAAGGGTTGCTACATTATACTCGCTGGGCGTAACCTCCTTGGTTTTAGAAAGGTTTAGCGAGCGTTGGGCCGCAGTGCCATGAATACGGTAAACTAGTACATACCATGAACTCGAGGTGGTTAAAGGTGGGAAGTAGACCCGAAGCGCAAGCCGTAAGAAAGTGTGCGTGTGCCACCTCTAGTTTAGTCCTTGGAATGTCCAATGGATGGTGGTGCTTCTATACGGGGAATATATGATGAAAAGATGCGAGATGGTGGTACTTGGAGTGTTGAATAGATTGACGAACGGACACGCAGACAGATGCATGGATGGACACATGAACGGACGCGGGGGCGGATGCATGGACGAACGTAGGGACGGGCGCGCGAACTGACACACGCACGAACGGGTGGATGGACGCATGGTTGGTCACACAGACGGACGCATGGACGGACGTAAGCAAGAACGAATGGACGGATGAATGCCTCGCCCCACTCTCCATCATTCACTCCGTGAATATGCGGCCATTTTTTTTAATGTAGCCTGCCTTGTAAGCCCCATTCAGAGGACGGAACATACGTGGGAGCCTACCAGGTGCCGAAAAAAACAAAACAACGAAAACGCCGCACTTACGAGCCACCTCCTTTGGGAGGGGTCATGCACTTGCGGTAAAACCATGGGCCGCATCATTTTGGTGTCCGCTTGACTGGGTCCAGTGTGGGGTCCATTGTTCAACTCCTTAATCAAGCTTGGTGCAATGGAAGTCAACGATTCAACGGGCAAACCATCCCTGCGTAGTAGGCTGAGTGCCTAGAACTGAAGGCTGCACATGACCAGATGAACACTGGACTTACTGAGGGCAGCGTGCATGCAGCTTTTGGTAAAACCTCTTTTTACAACCTTATAATGGAAATGAATTATTGCCGAGGACCGCTTTTCGGGTCTTAGATGATATCTCTAGCATACCTGACCCCCATTGCCACGTAGACGGGTATAAAAAAAACTGGAAAAATTCATATTCAGGTAACTCAAACGTGATTCTGACCCCTTTGCTACAGAACTTGAAAACACTAAGCACTTGTTGCATGATTCCTTAAAAAAAAGCTTCCTTTAGAATGGATAAGTGACCGTATATCTAAAAATGTTTAGAATCATGGCAGCACGTGATTTTTTCCACAGAGATAGAATAGTCATATCCTGGGTTGAACGTCCCAAAACCAAGATATAATTATGAGAGACTCTGTAGTGGAGGGCTCTGAAAAATTCGACCACCTGGGGTTCTTTAACATGCACCTAAATTGAAGTACACAGGCCTCACATTTTCTCTTCTATAGAAAATGCAGTTGCCGAAGCCGGGATTGAATCCCGCGACCGTCGAGCGCCATAACCAGTAGACCACTGTGGTGGGACTTCGAGAAATTTGCTTGTCACAGGAAGACATATCGAACTGGATCCAATACAAATTGCATCATTAAGAAAAGGGGTTCCACTAAAAGAAACAGTTGTGAAAGATAGGCCTGAAGGATCCTAACAATCATGCAAAAATTATCAGTAATAAAAAGTGGCGTTTTGGCAGGCTATAGGGACAGAGCCACATGTATTCTTGCGTACCCCACAAAAGAGTTGCTCTGGGGTAATAGACTAAAAAAGATCAACAGAGACAGCATACAACAGCTTCCGAGGATGTTCGTGCTTCGAAGAAAACACAGTTTCAGAATTGGCCACACGGTAAGGGTAATCCAGTTCAAGCAAGCTTGAGATGCTTTAGCTGGAATTCCGATAAAGTCAAGAATAGAGGCATTCCTGCTTCGCTTGCATTCACTGAGATGAACATATCTTTTTTGCACGACGTTTGATCTTTTTCTACAGAATCAGCAAGCTCATTGCACCTCAAGGTTTTCTTTCTTAATTACTTCTGCGACAATTTGATGATAAAAGGTTCTGCGTTACCACTTGTTTGAAGGCCAACTCCGGCAATTTCTCGACCGTGTCAAGATAAGGGTGTTCCTAATAATGTTCCTGAGACGCTCTTGTAATGAGCCCAATAGCTGAAATCCTCAGTAAATTTGAAAATAATTTTCAATACCGTAAGCAAAAAAAGTGCAATACTGAAACCAGTCCGGGCGCCCTATCTGCTTATTACGTAAGAACCGGACTCCCGCCGGCTCGGAGCATGAAAACTGTAAAAGCCAGACGAGCGAAGCGCTGGCGCAGAGGGAGGAAGAAAGCTTTCCTGTGCTATACACGCGCCAAACACCACCACCGTCGCCTTGTGGCCGCACAATAAACGCTGTAGTGGCCATAGTAGCGATACCATCGGCGGCATCACTAATGTCGACAGGCCAAACGTGACGTCACACAGACAGTGTTGCCAATAATTCTGGCAAGCACGGTGAGCTTTTCAAGGCAATCTTAAAAATTCATTTGCAAACAATCAGTGCTTCTCTCAATATTGTAATTTGGCATAAATGACGGAATTGTGCAAAGGAACGTACCCGGAGAACTTCATTGAGATCCATTGACCACGAAAAATCGCCGGAGTTGGCCTTTAAGCTTTTTCTGAAAACACGTGCGTAGGAAGCACAACAAAAACAGCCTTAATTTCTGACTAGGAAGGAATACGTTCTTTTTCTCAATAAAGCTCATGGTATTTCAAACATGAAAGTTGGTCTGGAAGCACTTACGTCTGGACATCGGGCAGTCAACATCTTCAGAAAGTAGCTGGTTTTGTTAATCGAGCTCCACGCTATTGAAAGCAGTGCAAGATTTCCAGTCCGCTGATTGTACAGCAACTTCCCCGCGTTTTCTAGCAAGAGGCTACTTCCAAAGAACATCACCTTTCGATACCTGTCAGACTTGTTCTAACGTGCAGGGAAGTTTCTTGGGTTAGGCAAGCCGCGAAGGCAGAGTTTTGATTCCCATGAAATCAGTGACATTCGTGACCTCTCGTGTGAACACACTCTCACCTTGCTGGTGGTCGCCGACCAGGGCGGTATATAGTGATTGGTGGTAGTGACGCTTTTGGTGGCGGAGCTCCTAGCGCTACAAGGTCCTTCTTGAATGACGACTTGATGGCACACATGCTGCGACAAGCTTGAGCATCTCCAGGGGGATCAGTTTGTTTGTGATGCACTCGGCGCACTTGGCAGGCAGTTGTGCTGGTTGTGCCGACAAGGTTTATCAAGGAGGCCCAAGTCACCCAAGTTACAGAATAATTATTACATAAAAAGTTCAGAAGGACAGGCCCCATGAAAGGCACCCGCATCTCGCGCAGCTTTGCTGCTCAGAAAGGTCGTGAAATATACGAAACATACGGCATCAATAGGTAATAAGGGCTGCAGCGCGAGCACGAAGGTGCTAGAAGAAACAGACGAAAGGCGAGGCACGGAAGGCAAAGAGGACAACACGGGCATCAATCTGGGTTGATAAATGCGTTAGAGCTTCTTCAGTAGATTTGCACGCAAAGAAACTGCGTATATGAAGTGTCATTGTCGATAAAAGCGTCAGTAGTGCATCTGCACATTTTTTTTATGGATTTTGCGCATGTCCATACATTTTAACCGTTTTATGTCTATATATATATTTCAGTTAATGTCTAGCACCCATTCACTTTACGTGTTTCCTTATTTTGTGTTTGTCCCGCTGCGCTTGTTATACTACACAAGTTCTGTATGATTAACAGATTAATAATAAAGAAGGATATCAGCTGGATCTGATGTCATTTTTGCAGAAACGACCAACAGTTTTCTTGGCATGACAAGGACTTATAGCGACAGCACAGCAATGTGGTGATCAACCTGTTGTCGATGACCATCAATGAAACGAAGAAAGAGAAAGCGAGATCTACGGTGAAAAGAAACGATTCACTGTTCTTACACCCTTAGCCAACCATTTAAAAAATGGCATGGGATAGATAGATAGATAGATAGATAGATAGATAGATAGATAGATAGATAGATAGATAGATAGATAGATAGATAGATAGATAGATAGATAGATAGATAGATAGATAGATAGATAGATAGATAGATAGATAGATAGATAGATAGATAGATAGATAGATAGATAGATAGATAGATAGATAGATAGATAGATAGATAGCTATGTGGGGTTTAACGTCCCAAAACCACTATATGATTATGAGAGACGCCGTAGTGGAGGGCTCCGGAAATTTAGACCACCTGGGGTTCTTTAACGTGCACCCAAATCTGAGCACACGGGCCTACAACATTTCCGCCTCCATCGGAAATGCAGCCGCCGCAGCCGGGATTCGAACCCGCGCCCTGCGGGTCAGCAGCCGAGTGCCTTAGCCACTAGACCACCGCGGCGGGGCTAGATAGATAGATAGATAGATAGATAGATAGATAGATAGATAGATAGATAGATAGATAGATAGATAGATAGATAGATAGATAGATAGATAGATAGATAGATAGATAGATAGATAGATAGATAGATGAAAGGAAGGTCAACCAGAAACACAATGTCCGGTTCACTACCCTCATAGAAGGTGAGAGTAAAGGAAAATAAATGTGGAAGAATGAGTGGAGATAAGAGCCGACGCTAGAAATAAAACAAGAAAAACAAACAAAGGAGGTTGTTGATGGGGAGTACCAAGGTTATCCAGAAAGCCACTGCCACGCGAATAGTTCAATAATTTTGTGTTTCTCATGAGCTCTTCTGCGGAGCACTGTAACCAAGAAACTAGATAAAAAAACGAACTCAACGACCTCGCTTTGTCGACCGAAAATTTCCGTATACCGTAGAACGATAGCAACGACTAGAAAAAACGCAGCAACAAAGCTAAGTAACCCAGCGATAACTTCGATTTCGTGTGGAGGAAAGAGCCATCCGCTCAACCAAAATATTTTCCTTGACCATAGTCAGTTTAGCAGAATATACAAGGAATAATAAAAACAGGCACGTCCGTCTCGGAATGGCAGTGGGCGCTACAAAAACGTGTACGGTTCTCGCCGCTGAAAACCTGCCGAGCAAAAAAGAATGCTAACACGCAGTGAAAATAAACAGCACCTAAGGTAAATATTGGCCTTACATAAATTATGAAGATCATGTCGCAAATCAGATTTGAGTGACTAATGAATGGGAATGCCAAACTAAGCAGAGAGAATAAAGCGTGGTATCGTCATACTTTGCTTTATCAGTTTTGCTGGTGCCTCAGTAACGCAATCAGCAAAGTGATTCCCTCCTATTTAAGCAGTCAAACAATATGCCAAGGATCAAGAAAAAGATCACCAAGAAGAAACGTGAGTGTTCACAAGGTAACTTAAATATATGGCAAACTCGACTTGCCGAGTGGGAGCCAGTTTTCTTGCACTGTGGCTGTGAATCCTCGTTCCGCTGGTAGATTCGGAGCAAGTTCGCATTTTCCACTGTTTTATTCAGAGCAACCCACTCCGCGACGGAGCGTTCCGCGTGGTCCGTCTTGCCCAGACGGATTTCGCCAGAACTCCGAGAATGCGTTGCCGTTATTTCCGGTTATTCCGGTACACTCGGGCCGCCAGGATAAACCTTGGCCAGGATGACTTTCGTGTTTTTTTCTTTAAGACGTAATAGTGATCACGTGCACTTGTTTACATTCCTAAAGTGGCACACCTGCTTTCCGCGACTGCGTGGTCGAAATGCGGGCTTTGCTGTAGCGACACAGTTGTCAATGAAACGTAGAGAGCGGGAAAAAATTGTTTCCGGCACAGGTTAAGCGACGTATGCGTAAACCAACGTTTCTAGGACCACGGCCTTTGGATGCTAGAGCGCACGGGTTCATCCAGCGGCCCTGGTAGCACATGCCTCTCGCCACTCCTTTGAGGGGGGCGCTCCGACCCTGCCATCTTCCCCCGCTCCGTACAGGGCGCGAACACATGAGTTTGGGCGAGCTTCTCCACTCACCGTGCGTTTAAAAAAAATTCCGCCATATCCACGAAGTGAATGATGATGAGTGGGCGAAGCTCCGGAGGTAAACCTGGTAAACCATGAATCCTCTGTACATTTTGCCCACTCGATTTTATTACATCGCTCCCCCTAGCGTACGTCGCCGCACTAAATCGAACGATTGCCTTCAACCAATGACACGCGCCATATGTGACATCATTCCTATTTTATAAGATCTCGCGTCTTTCATCAACTACAAGTACCGCTTTCTAGTTTATAACATCTTGCATCTTTTCATCATCAGCTACAAGTACCACCATCTAGTAAACACTACAAGAACTAAACGAGAGGTGGCTACATACAGGAGACGGTACCGCCATCTAGTGAACACTGCAAGAACTAAACTAGAGGTGGCTACATACAGGGGACGGTACCGCCATCTAGTGAACACTGCAAGAACTAAACTAGAGGTGGCTACATACAGGCTACAGGGGACGCACAGCCCACGCCCTAAGGAGCTTCGCCCCTAAAACAAGTTGCTCAATTGTTGAAGGCACGGAAATGGTTTGTTTTGACTTCTTATTTTCACTAGATGCATCGAGCTTAAGTTTATTGAAAAATGTGTAAATGTAGGAGCCCAAGGTACAGCTCTCAGCCATCAATCGTGTAGACATTCTGAGGTCTGAAAATAAATATTTATCGCTCAAAAGCACTGGCAATTTGAAAAACTTTGTCGACTTCACCAATGTCTTGTTCACAGCCTAAAATGCTCCTTAGTCGGCTTGTGTGTGTAGGTGGAAGGCTTGTCATTTGCGTCAGTCAGTTGGTTTGTGTGGTTGTAGGAGAATTCTTATGAATTTTTCGGCTATGAGATCTGCGGATCGTTGGGAGTGGCTGTCTTCAACGCTTTCAGGGCAGCTTAAAATGGGATCGCGTTGCAAGTAGGACTGGACTGCTGTTTGCAAAACCCCAAGCACGTTTCCGCATGGCAGGTGTTTAGAAGCCTTATCAAAAAAGATCACTATCTTGTCCAAACGAGCCATAAACTCAGGCCTCGGGTAGTGTAGTTCGCTGCTCTCTTGTGCTCGCAGCATCTTGTACAGCTGATGCTTGTTGTTGGTCGTCAGCAGCGCAGCACAAGAGTCGCATCCGAGGTCTGCAATAGGCTTGGCGACGTAACCGCCGAGGTATGCTAAGCCGGAGAAGGTGGCAGATGGAGACGAACAAGCCCCGTACTCCAACAAAGACCTCAGGTCCTTACCAAGTATATTCGATATCATCGCTGCCTCTTCCTCAACTTCCATATTTGATAATTTGATTTCTTTCGGTCTTGGGATGTGCAACTTAACGATGTGGTCCAGAGCAGCGGTGACGGCTCCAGCATCCAGCATGTAATTCCAACCGCACATTGACCGCACCCTTCCGAAGATTGTTTCGATGGGATCATTGTTCAATTTTTTTGTCAGGACATAACTGACGGCTTGCTCCAGGAGGACTGATATTTCCACCGTCGACCTTGTAATAAAAATCAAGGTTTCGTACGTCTCGTTGGTGAAGCCAGCACTCACTGATCCGATAGAACTCTTCTGTATTTTTCAACATATATGATAAACCCATCTTTCAGAACTCTTCTGTATTTTTCAACATATAAGATAAACCCATCTTTCAGCCACAGTATAGGTGATTGTCATCGCTCCTAAAAATGGGAGTTTTGTGGCCGCTTGCACTGAATGTAGTGTCATGAATATCAAACCATTTCTTCATGGACTTCATGAAGAAAACGGTTGAACTATACTTGCCCCTTGAAATCTCTGGCAGCACCCGTGGAATTTTGCAGAAGGTGCTCTACGGCTGCAGACACTAGAGGGGCGAAAACTTGAACTGCTTGCACCATTTTCATTTTTTCCAAGTTGGAAAAGTAGAGGTGTTTCCTCGTCAAGTTTCGGGCCAGCTTTGCAGTCTTGTGTTTTTGATGCTCGTATAATTTCTGCACAAACGCATCACTAATCACTCCTCTGCCATCTGTAAGTTCACGTTCGAGGAACTGGTTTCTAACGTTTTTGAGCACGTGGCGCGGGTCAAAACTCAGAAAGATGACGCGGTTGGCGACATGTGGATGACGTACAACTGTGTTGAGGTTGCCGTTACCCATGTGCTTAAACATCGTCACATTTGCTGAATAATTGTCCGTGACAATGCGAATGATGGTAAAGCCAACGTTGGGTAAAGCCACATGATTTCACAGCAGCAATGACCTCCTTCGTCTATGCAATGAGGTCTCAACCGCTCAGTTTCTTCGTGAAGTAGTAAGAGCATAGAATCTTGTACCGACTAGTGGTACCATGCAGCACAAAGCAAAGGACTTTGCTCACAAGGGCTTCTTTCCCTTATTTGCCATGCTACTGTCTGTCTTGTCCTTGAGGCTAACGACTGCATCAGCCTTCCTATCATGATTGCACTTTTGTTTTGTGCTAGTTTTATCTATTATTAATGAGGTCATAAGTTGTTTGCTGCTGAGTAGCGATGCCTCGTGAACCAGGCGGCCCTTCGTAGCATTGCTCATACCCGATGATGTTGGGCTTGGATCTATATACCTCTGAAGAGTGCACTTTGCTGGCAATGTCAGCATCCCCGAAGGGCGAGCGTGATCGTAGCCTTTTGTGGACAGAAAGCGCCATATCACACACTCCCTAACAACTTCTTCTGGGTACGCTGAATCCTAACTCCGTAACATTCTATTTGATGCAAAAGAAACACGGCCTCGATCCTTCTCTCCTTTCTGTGCATCTGTTGCGACTTTCTTAACCCACACGTGGTGGTTGCTTTCACGATAATATGCGGACGCATTTTCCTCTTCTTTCAACACTGCTGCACCTGCTCTCATTTCGAACGATGGCATGACACTCAAGAGCGTAATCTTACTATCATAGCCAGATATCGACCAGCGCGATGAGCATTGCTGCTCATTGTTTGCTTACAAACACTTACTGCTTTTTGTTCAGCGAAAGCATCTTGTGAAGTCACAACATCCAGGTCTGGTTCGTTGGTCTCCCCTTTTCGCTTCCTTGAAGTTTGGCATAGGGCCAAAGCTCGTGAAGCAGGACCTTTGCGGGGCTTCTTTGCACTTGGTCTCATGTAGGAAGGATAGTCCTCGAAGAGAGTGGGCGCAGAGGCGGGAAGAAGTTTTCTGATGCAGCACGCAGGCACATAGTCTACATCGCAGAAGTGTCTGCTACATACGACAGTCGATGCAGACTTGTCGTTGATGATGAGGTTCTCTCTCGCAATATTATTTTGCCATTTAGCGCACAGTTCAGCATTGTCTGGGATTTGGTGAGTAGAAACACCAGGTATTATTTTCCGAACAGGGCGTGCAATACGGAACACAACAATACACCATCACACATCTAATATATATCCATACGTACTGCTCGTACTGAAGGTTGTACCACCACCTTCCCGAATCGAAAACTCACTGCAGACTGAACACTGATAAAGCTCTGAACAAAATGCAGCCACGGTGGGCAAAAGCAAGTCTCACTAGAGGAAAATAGAAATCGGCAACAACCTGTTTGTAGAGCCACAAGATAAGCAAAAGAAAAAAGCTGTTTACATGCCAAGAAGTTGGGATGTCAGTTCCTCTTCCTAAACATGTTCTTCCACGAACTCGAACTATAGCACAGAAATGATTTGCACTAGGGCTTTTAGTTCGAAAGCAAGCGGTTTGCGAGCGTGAGCAGCTGCATTCTTCATATTATTCATAGATGTGGCTTGCAGTACGATGGAGCGCAAAAGAGCTCGGGGTCTCCTGAATTAATGTTTACAGGTGGTGTTAACACCTTGACAATGCACGCCACTCCTCAAGGGCATGCCGTCCGAAGGAGTTATTCAGCAGCAAAAGTCCACTTTTTTACTTACATTTTTAACCTTTAGATATACAAGTCACGTACCTGTTTCAAAGAGCTGTCAAACAGCAGACTGACGCTTTGAACCCTGAAAACCACTACAGATGTATTTGTAAAGATAAAGAAATGGAAAATAGCTAGCAAAGGGAAGGTGTGCTCGTCATTTCTGTAAGCGACCTTTAATTGCGGCCTCGTTGTCCGACGAGAGCAAGTGCCAAAGGTGTTTGGTGCTCGCCGCTTGCAGAACAGATGCAGTGCTGTTTATCTCTCTATCTTTCTCTGTCATCGTTGCCACTGCTTTATGCCTCATGCATTATGCCTCGTTAGCCAATATGCCGCCTTTTACTGAGCTTCAGCTTGTATTATCGACAAGCACATGCACACCTAAATTATGCGTCGAGCTGTCCGATAACATTGTTTTTATTGAGAGATGATCTGTCTACCCCCGACTTCTTGAGTAATCCCCGCCCCCCCTTATCGTCTAGAACCCTTATTCCATGGTTTCACGTCGACAATCTCCCTTGTGCCGTGTGCGTGGCGCAGAAGATGCAACGGCAGGGTCACTGCGCCCCTACCACCGATGGGTGGCGTAGTATACTCCCATTGTATTCCCGACAGTTAAGAAGGCCGTAAGGAAACAAACTGGTGCTGGTGCAGTCTAGCCCGGCCGTAAGCGAACCAGGTGGCGCACCGTCCTTAAACGACCGGCATCCAAGTCACCACGGCAAGAGAACTTTTCGCTTAGAGACATTTGTTTGGACAGCTGGCGTAAGTAAATGCGTGTCTGTCCATGTGTGATATGAAAGGTTAATACAAGTGTGAACGTGTATTTGTGCACTGGTGTACTATATAGTCCTTTCTGGAGCAATCCTGCCTTTTAAAACATCACAAAGTTCAGTAATATTGCTAGCTTGTTAACTACAGCTTTTAATAAACGTCAACTTCAGGTATCAGGGGCGTAGTATATACTTCATTGCGTATTTGCATTGGCTACATTGCTTGGAGAGCCCCTTGCTTTTTTCAAGTAATTACGCATATGCAAATGGTGCACGCGCCAATTTTCTTTTAAAAAATCAGACTGAATATATTACTGTACAACCCCCCACTGTTGCCTTCTTCATTTCGGTATGCCATGAAATTCCGTGCTTTCTACGTGACGTCACAAATGTGTAAAATCTCGCGGTGTTAAGTTGGCATGCCCACAATTGAAAGCTCATTACTGATGATGCTAAACAACACCTAAACGTTTTTTAATAGTGATATTGTATCTCATTCAAGATGTAATTAAAAACGCTGCCCGCCAATCCCCTTGACTGCGACTATTTACATCAGATAATAAGATGGATTCAAATGACCACAACAAATATCTTCAGCTCAACAATGTCGAGTTGTTCGTGCGCGTATATAACTTGATCAACTGATCCTTGCTTTGAGGGTACCGAAAGAATAAACAGCGAGTGTGCGTCTTTGCCTTACGAGTTGTATTGTGCCCCGTATGAAGTAAATTTGAGAAGACCAACTAGCCTGACTGTCAATTTGATATCTTTAGTTCAGAAAACCAAGCACTTTCCCCAGCTTCGGTAGATCAAATTGCGGTACAAGATTGGCTTCCCAATGTATTAGTGCGTTCTGCCCTATTCCTCGCCTTGTTCCGAGCAAGCGCTATTGTGGCAAGGAGGTAAGCAAAGAGGAGCAAATAAATAGATAAAAAAACAGAAGCTGTAACCTTCCTTAGCTTCCCCAATGGGGCCAATCAAAACACTGAAAACTTCTACACACTCATTGACAAATTATGTGAAATGCAGTGGTAATATTTATTTTCCCCAAACTAGAAGAGCAGTTTATCAGCGCATAACATGTTTACTGGTTCCTGGCCTTATTTGCGTCGCAAATTGTGAAAACTTAAAGCCAGGTAGAACACCATTAAAAATCAGAGAGTACTCTAAAGTTACACAGAGCCTACATAGTAGTAGCCTTCTCTGCATTGCTGTATCGCAAAATGTAAAAGCGCCGCATATTCGCGATGCACTGCAGAGATCTACAGTGCGTGGTCATGAGACACGGAAGGCAATCTCCGCAACAAAAGCCCAGGAAAAATCGTGATATGATTCAGGGATTGCTGCGTAGAAGTAAGACTTCGCCGGAGTTGACAGTTTCCGAGTGTGCAACCGACAAAGACTGTGGTCGCAAGAGGGGGGGGGGGGGGCAGAGGGCTTTGCTTTTTTAACTTTTCTCAGTGGGGGAGAGGCAAGGGGTTTTTTTGTTTCTCCCCGGTTGATACGCCTATGACCCACTCTTTTTTTTCGCTTGTTCTCTATATAAAGCTAGATATAAGTACTCTTTTCTATATTTCCTTATCTCTTTCTTTGATTCTTACTTTCTCTTTCTAATTTGTTATATACCATGCTTTTCTCTCTTGTCACACTCAATACTTCCTCGTCACCTGCCTTTTGAACCCCCTCTCTAATGTCGTACTATACAAGGCTATGCCAGCGTGCCCAGATAGCACAGTGCTTAAGCCGCTCACTTGCGGATCGTGGATACGCGGGTTTTAATCGCGCCCCTCCATGAGCAACTTTTTTCGCAAAAGTTTCTTTCTTTTTTTGCTACCCTGGCGGCGCAGTGTTCTGGGGGAGAGCTTGAAGGGGTGCCTCTTTATGATGGCGAAAACTTCGGGTCGTATTTTACGCCGAGCAAGAATAGCTTCTCTGTCAAAGCTTGCTCGACATTTCGATAGAGCACACGCGTGCAAATAAACATGTAAAAAGAGTAAACTAGGAAAAGGACTTGCTGAAAGAACGTTTATTTCCTTACTGGTAGTTCCCGTGCTTGATCGCTGCGTGGTGACGTTATTGGATCCACGGGTCAAAACGACACCCATCGCAACAGGCTCGTTGACACTTGTGAATATATTACGCACCCTACCGCGGTTCAGATCAGTATACTCGGACGGCTGATTGCGCGGCGAGTCGCAGTGCGCCCTCCTTCACCGCGGAAAGCAACTCCTCTCGGTGACGCGTTGCTTTCGGCGGCTGCCGCTAGTAGCAGCAGGCGCTCACATGCTTGTCCCGAAGGGGGAGCGCTCGCCCGTCGTCCCGCGTAGGGCACTCGTTTCTCCCCGGCTGCCAGAAGGGAAGGAGTGCAGCATGCGCGTGCCTCGAACGATCGGAACTGTTGTCGCCCTGCTGCTGTGTTACGACGCGTCGTTTGCCGGCGGCGTGCTACTGGCCGGCATGGTCGACGACGACGGCTACGACTCCATGAGTCAGCAACTTCAGGACGAAACAACGTGGAACAACACGGTTCACATGTCCGTTCTCCTACCGGGCAACTCGTCGTACCTGTTCTCCCTCGGCCGAGTGCGGCCTGCCGTCGAACTGGCCGTGTCCTGGTCGTCTCGCGAGTACGGCTGGCAGTTTCGCGTCACGTACCGGGACTCTGGCTGCCAGTCTCCACTGGCGACGATGCACGCGGTGCGAGACCACGCGCGCGGCGCGGCGCACGTTTTCGTGGGGCCTGCGTGTGACTACGCGGCCGCTTCGGTGGCACGCTTGCTCAAGTTTTGGCGCTTGCCGATGGTGACTGCGGGCGCACTGGCGTACGACTTCTGGGACAAGGTGCACGAAGGCAGCGAGTACTATCTGATGACTCGAGCCGGGCTGTCCTTCTCTGGTCTCTGCCAGGGGTTCCTGGGGCTTTGCCGTCGCTTCGGCTGGCGTCGCATGCTCATCCTCTTCGAGTCCGAGGCGCGAAAGGAGTCGCACGGAGACGACTACTGCTTCCTGTGGGCCAAGGCCATGGCGCAGTTACTTCGAAACTCCTCGGATAACTTTGAGTTCGATGGAGTGAAGCTGGACAAGAGGACACCGATAAAGCAGCAGATCATTAAGGCAGCTTCTACAAAATGGTCCAGTGAGTGCATGTTATTTTGTTGCTCTTAGAACAAGCATTCGTAGGTGACGAGTGTATGTTCTCTATTACCAGTCTAGATATGCACGCATTGTCTCGCGGTATGGCACAGGTGCCATTGATGCTGGCTGCTTTGTTTATGCTATAATCTTCGATGCCGGTTGAAACGCGCTTCGCAATAATATACTGACTGAAAAGTACGTCGCACTGTGCCAAGGCTGTTCTATAAGGTAGTGGTTTTTCTTTTGAACACTGCAGCAGCACGCCATTACCAAATTCAGAAGATATTTTTTTCTTTCATTGAACGAGATCTAGGCTCCGATAAGTGCTGATTGTTTTCACGGCGTATCCTGAAACGAAGAAGGAAAAAAGAAACGAGACTCATGCTGTATTTCTCGCTCAAGATTAATTTGTTAACCCGGATAAACCCGTGAAATGTTTAAATGTGGCGTCTATAATCGTCATATGCCATAAAACGTGGCATGCCTGCTTTTGTGCTCAGTCTTCTAAATGAATGGAACAGAAGAAATAAGCGCGAAGGCTGCGGTCTTCTCAAATAGCTAAGAGTTTGTGGACATGGTGGGCTTCAAATTAATCAAAATTCAAAGTGGTTTTAGAGTTGTTTTGCTCTTGCCCTTCTATGTTCAATCTTTCATGCAATTAGGGTTGCTGCCGTCCGACTGGTTTAAAAGCCAATAAAACTACAGGTGAACTTCTGCGTTTGTGAGGCATTTCCT
The DNA here is from genome assembly GCA_013436015.1 of Rhipicephalus annulatus. Taxonomy (NCBI): domain Eukaryota; kingdom Metazoa; phylum Arthropoda; class Arachnida; order Ixodida; family Ixodidae; genus Rhipicephalus; species Rhipicephalus annulatus. The sequence goes on along the minus strand of WOVY01014991.1, from coordinate 373,920 downwards.
TGCTTTTATCCATCTGACGCATATATTTACGCCTTGTATTTGATGTAGTTGTGTTTATTATTATAATATCTGTTGCAGTGTAACGTTGCAATACTGACATACATGTGTTTTTTTTTTGGCATGTCCCGTAGTAAGAAGCCCGCCCATAAAGCGAAATAAAATATGTAGATGTTCCCGAAACACTTCGGAACACCATGTTTCAGTTTACCTTAAGATTAAGCCGGCCTTGGTGTAATTATACACGGTTAATTGCTCTTACGAGAAACATCACACTATAATTTTGGCACTCAAAGCATGCACCTTACATTTGAATAACTTTTAAGTAGTTGCACTTTCGTTTACGCATTGTTGCATAGCCCGTAGACCTGGACTCTTTTTTTCTATAAAAGAGAACGTAGGTCGTAATCACATTTTTTCATGCTCTCAAGAAATACTTTGTTTCAGAATTTTTATGTATTTATTTGTCATACTGTTAACCCTCACTTGGGGGTCATTACAGTGAGGGGAAAGAATTGAGCTGCACAAAATTAAATATTTGAAAAATCGTAAGATGAACTCTGGAACATATCGCATAATTATATGAGAACACAGTTACATGCTTTTTCACTCAATATATCGCCACGTTCCATTTCTCAAGTTTTGTTATCGCCCCAAAACACTACACAATTCTCAGCGCAAACCGCGCCTGCAGTTTTCGAGAAGCTTCCGGACTGTAGTAGATCATTTCGATAAGATGAAGTTCACTATGCGAACTGTACAGATTATTCTGGAACGTACGCCACCGCCAGCGATAACGCTAAAACATTCGACGGCAAGAGTATAAATGCCGACGCGCTTCACCACTTGTCAGTAGTTGATCGACAGCCGACGCTTCGTTCGCCGCTATCAGTCCAAGGCTGCTATTGTAATCGGACTTTCCGTTTACCGGGCACAGGTTCGCCTAAATAAACAGTTGAATTCCAACACAAAGTCTCCCGTCTTCGGCCACGTCACGACCCCGTGACATCTGCGGGGTATCGATCCCCGTACCTCTCGCAGATGTGCGGGAGGTACGGGGAGCTTAATTTTTACTGGTGGTTGGACAACTGATGATATATCATCTATGTATAAAAGAAGGAGTAGGGGCCCCAATACAGATCCTTGAGGCACTCCCGAATACACCTCCCGATTTCCCGACATAGCATCTCCCACTCTAACTGCTTGTTGTCGATAGCTTACATAAGCTTTGATCCAACTGAGAACATTCTCACTAATACCGACATTGCGAAGCTTGAATAGCAGCTTACGGTGTGAAACTCTGTCGAACGCCTTTGAAAAACCGATACATATAGCATCAATTTGCATACAGGCATCTACAGCTATACACAAGTCATGTATAGTTTCAACCACTTGTGTGACTGTTGAAAGGCCACCGCGAAATCCATGCTGAAAGGGGCATAATAAGTCATTTTGTTCTAAAAATTGCCGAATATTTTTTGCCACTATATGTTCAAATACTTTACAACTTACCGACGTGAGTGAGACAGGCCTATAATTGTTCAATGTCGTTCTATCACCACCTTTAAAAATTGAAACAACAATTGTTCTACGCCAATCTTGAGGTAACGAGTGGCATTTTAAAGATTTCTCGAAAATAATCACTGGGTAGTACGACAGCCACTCTGCAAATTGTCGCAAAAATTGATTCGATATACCGTCAGGTCCGCATGACGATTTGGTATTTAAGAGTAGTTGATTGAATATACCTTATCGGTTAATATTTATGTCATCTTCCTGAAGTGTCACTGTAGTACCCGACTCGATTTCCTCGTTGTCACCTTGATCCTTACAGGAAACCGATTGAAAACATTGATTGAGTCTTTCAGCTATAGCTGACTTTTCTGTGATTACTTCTTTCCATCTACAATAGGATCAATTCCCTCATTCGCTTCCTTAAAAAACAGCCAAAACTTACGTGGTGAGTTCGTTAGAAAGTTAGTGAGTGTGTTATTCAAAAAATGCTTCTTAGATTGCGCTATCTCTGCTTTCAAGTTTTTTTTTTTAGCACATGATATTTCGGTCGAGGCGCCATGAGTTCTGCGCGGTCTTTTTAGTTTACGCTTCGAGTCAATTATCTTCCTACTTATATATCCACGGATTTCTTCGTTTTCTCTTATTAACGTGAGTGGGTATGAAGTTGTCTGAACAGTAACCTACAATTTCCTTGAAACGTTTCCAGATCTGTTCAATGGACTCAAGTTTTGATGCCTCCTGAAATTCGCCAAGCGACATTTCTAAAAAGTTTAGGATTGCCGTATCATCAGCACGATCGTAATCTTTAATATGTGCATACACATGACGCTTTGCTCGAAAGGTGGTACCAACAAATACGTCGACCGCAACCATTCTGTGGTCTGATATGCCGTCTTCAACTGATACGGCATAATCAGTCACTCTACTCGATATGAAAACCAAGTCTAACAATGACTGTGACGTAGGGGTAACTCGTGTATAATCTTTTACGATTTGTTTGAGGTTATGAGAAAACATCAGCTCTAATAACCTATCAGCACTACGGGTTTCCGCATGACCAGTTGAAAAGCTTACCCAATTTATATGCACTAAATTAAAGTAACCAGCCATTATCAGCCTTGTGTTTTCATTTACATGATCACACAAAAACCTATTTAATTCTAAAAACTCGGGTGGACATCCGGGTGGTCTGTAGACGGCTCCAACGAGATGCGTATAATTAGCGTAATTCACCTTGCACCACACTGTTTCTGGCAACTGACAATGTACTATTGTTGCCACCACGTTGTTTTCAATTATCACTGCCACACCACCACCTCGGGTGTCCCTGTCCGACCGGAAAATCTTGTATCCTGGCGGTAGGGTGCAGTTATCTGTTATAGCATTATTCAACCATGTCTCCGTTAAGACAACAACATGGGGACTGTGTGTAATCAACAAGATTTCTAAATCTGTTACTTTATTTACAATGCTTCGCGCATTCAGTGAAAGAATTCTTAGCTATGAACGCGTCGTCTTCAGATGATTTTATGCCACTTCCATCGGTCAGCTTTGGCACATTCGAGCTGCTATGAGCGGAAGTTGCAGAGCTGTGGTTACGTTCCTTGTTGTCTTTTTGTTGCTTGCATTGAGTACGAATATTTCGTGTTGGATCCCACTGATAAAGCTCACCATTCGCTTAGGCTTGTCATGAATCAACTTCACTTTTGCTCCCTTTGCCCTTTCGGTTTCGCAGCTTTGCCATAACTTTTTCCTAGCGTAGACAGTTTCCTTTGCGTAATCATTGCTGACACTAATAGTAGTCTCATTCAATTTTTTGCAGTTTTTAGCAAACTTTCTATTTCACGGTAATCGTAAAAATTAATGATGACCGGTCTTGAGCTATTTGGTTTTTGCTTGCCGAGCCGGTGAATTCGGTCAACTGATTTTACTTTATTATTCAATTTTGCGTCAAAAAGTTATGAACAACAGTTTCCATCAGGTCTGACTCGGTTTCACCAGAATCTTCCGGTAGGCCGAAAACGAGTAGATGATTACGTCTACTCCTGTTTTCGTAATCAATTAACTTCTGTTCTTGTTGCCTAACTATAGCTTCCAGCCTGCTAATTCGCTCACTCATTTCTTCAATAACTTTAAAATAGTCCGTCAGCTTCTCAGTTTTAATATCTAAATCAGATATTTTTTTCCTCATAGCATCTATCTTGGTTTCGGATGCTACTTGTTTTTCTAAGATTCGCTCCAACATCTCAGCAGTCCTTGGCCCCGGGTTTTCCTCAACATCACCGGACTTTAAAAGCATCAACACCACAGACCAGCAATCAATGGCACAAGCAATACAAATGTGAGGGCACGGTAATACTAATAAAAACGATTGTCACTACTATAACATGCTGTATTAGAGAAGTAACGAACCTGCATAAACAGCAATGCCGACTTAGACATGTTGCCTGCAGGCCATGTGCCGTGCCCTCTCAGGGTTCCTTAGCTGGGCTGCTCCTTTTCTAGCCGAGGTGTTGAGGGACGTCACTGATGATAGACGAGCCGTCCAGGTGCTGCTTTCAGAGTCCTGATAAGTTCCGTCGAAAGGCAGACAATTTTTGCCACCAGTTGACACCGATGATGGTTAATCCACCCACTTGTTGCTCACAGTTATCTGATGAGACTGGTGGGAAGGTAGCCAGAATGTGCCGCTCGTAGTAGCCGCTCCCACAGTTCACGAAAGTGCCTGCATAAACAGCAATGCCGACTTAGACATGTTGCCTGCAGGCCATGTGCCATGCGCTCTCAGAATTGAACAAATCTACGATTTTCTCAAAAAAAAATTCGGCAGATCCCACGTACCATGGGAATCCACGTTATGCGAAGTATGCGGAGGGAAGGTGACCATGTGGCAATTTTTTTATTGAGCGACACGTCATGAAATGACGCTAAATATATGTACATATTTTGCACGCATAGACATATGTTGAAAAGTTGCAGATGTTTATATAACCAGTCGTTTGCACCTGCGCAACGATGCCAACGGGAGCATTCGTATTAGCCACTCCGGAAGCTCATATGAAGCGCTGATGCTCGCGAGGATACTGGCCCTGGACACTGCTACATATATCAACTCCAGCGCTTGACAAATAACTACAATTGGCGTTAACTCCACGTGACGGCTGTAGCAAAGGAGTACATATGTAAAGATTATAAAATTGGGTAGGCAGCAGTGCAGCCACTACTGACGTGTCAATTTGAAAAGTAGTTCCGAGATCTGGTGTAGCTATGTGGTAAAATGCTTCATTGCCATGCAGAATGGCTACGTTCAATTCCAGCTGGGACCTTGACATTTATTCTTTGCATTCGTCAGGTCGACGCCATATCGATGTCGGGTGTTTCTTAAAGTTCGCGCGTTACAATTGCCCATGTGTGTTCTGTTGCATATTCGACGGCTGGACGACCGACGGGTGCCGAGGAAAGACGACGCAAGCAGTGCCAGGAAGACGATCCCGTTTTATTCACGCAGCGACGCGCTTTTTATGCGCTGTCGAACCAATCAGAGGGTGGCAAAAACAAAACAAGAGGAGCCCATATCGCGGCAAGCAGGCAAGCTTATCAGAGAGCCAAACGAAAGAGCGTGGCGAGCTGGGCGAATGTCACAACTCGGCCAAAGCTACCCATATCGGAAGGCGTTCAAGAGGATGACGCTTCTTGAACCATAGAGTTTCCCACAATACTTACTAGAGGGAACTCTGGCGCTAGTGTCTATAGAAGCTGCAACGCACGGCGCTTCAGCGAGCATGGGAATGATGGGTAGTACACACATTTGTCTAACATTCGTACTTCTGGCCTGCTTTTGGCTCCGTGTGTGTTCGTGTGGCTTGAAACTGTTTTCTTACGAAAGAAGTATTTGCAAATGTTCAACGGTTGCACTTCACCATTTTATTTTTTATAGACATACTTTCCTAATTGGCTCACGAAGATCAAAAGGGTTCAATATTTTTTTTTTTTGAAAACAAAGCCGAAACACAGCATTAAACGAAGCCGCAAGTACGATTCGCCGCCCGCAAGTACGAAGGCTAGGCAAATGTGTGTACTACCCATCATTCCCATGGTCGCTGAACGATCGCAGCGCCAGAGTGCCCTCTAGTTAATTTTGAGAAACTCTATGGCTTGAACAACTGAAGGTTGGAACAGGTGGCCAACATTCGAGGCAAGTTTGTCCAAGCAAGCGCTGACCGCACGTTTCACACGTTAACATTGTCCCTGTGCTTGACACGGGTGAAGACGGCGGGATGCATGGCGGCACATGCGGACACGTTCTGGTTGGCACCCGCACAGTGAACGAAGATGGCATTCGGTGTCTTCAGGCACCAACAAGCCCGCAGAGTTTTGGGGGCTCCCAGGAGGAGGCGACAATGAGAACGGGCTTCGGTCGCCGATTGGTGCTCGGATGCCACGCATGTAGCAAGAAGGAGCTGGTAGAAGTCACCTGGCACAGGGTTGGTCTCGTCAGGTGGCATGAAAGGATCTGAAACAGCATAGTGAACAAGCGGCAGGAGCGCAGTAACTACGTCAGGAGCAACCTGACGTCCAAGTTTGGGAAAGACCGACTGACGAATTCACCGGGAGCAGATAACGCGAAACCAAAACTACAATTGAAAAGGCTGCACCGAAATGCATGCACACACAATGGGAGGAAGAAAAAAAGAGAAACAGTAGGGAGTGAGGCTGAGGCAGTCAGCACTTGCATGGTGTTTGCCTTTCTTGTGCTGCACTGTGAAATCAAAGTGTTGGAGTGCGAGGCTTTACCTCATTAAGCGGCCGTTTTGTTTGACATCTGGTTGAGCCACACGAAAGGGCAGTGATCGGTTTCGAAAACAAAGGAAGAACCTTTCAGATAACACGAGCAACACGAGAGCTTTTCGAGGGCCCACACCAAGCAGGCGCATTCTTTTTCCGTTTTGCTGTATACCTGCTCACGAGACGTGAGCTTTCTACTCGCGTAGATCACAGGGTGTTCCTCGCCTTTTTCGTTCACTTGACTTAGAACGACGCTCATCCCGCGATCTCCCGCGATCACTGGCGTCACACTGAACTAGGAAAGGGAGGGAGTAGTCTGGTGCCGAGAGAACCGGTTGGCTGACAAGAATATTTTTAACCTCGGCAAACGCTGCCTTTCGAGCCGTATCTCAACGCACTGTAGTTGGTTCGTTCTTGCGGAGAGCGTCTGTGAGGGTACTATATAGCTAAGTTTTAAGTTAGGAATATAGCTTCTGTAGTATTCAGCTAAACCCAAAAATGAACGCATGTCGGTCTTTGTTTTCGGCAAAGGAAAGCTAGTGATCGCGTCAACTTTTAGTTCGGAAGGACGTCGCTTCCCTTGGCCAACAACATGCCCCAAGTAGTGGACGTGGGTGTTCGCAAGACGACATTTAGTCATTTTCAGAATCAAGCCTCCTTTACGTAGTCGAAGAAAACCCTCCTGTAAATGTTCCAAATGTTGTTGCCAAGTGTTCGAGAATACCGCGATGTCATCGAGGTAGGGAACAGCAAATGATTTTGTGCCTGCGAACACCTGATTCATTAGTTTTGAAAATACGAACGGTGCGTTCTTGAGACCAAAAGTAAGCACAAGTGGGCGATATATGCCTGTCAGATTCATGAAAGTGGCTAGCTGGCTGGCGTTTTCCGTGAGTGGCACTTGCCAGAAGCCGCGGACTAGATCCAACGTGGAAACGTACTGTGCTGCGGAAACTCTTTCGATCAAGGCTTCGACATCAGGAATGGGAAACAACTTGGTTTTTGTAATCGCATTCAATTTTCGATAATCAATGCATGGTCGAGGTTCCTTGCCAGGACTTTCTACGATAAACATCGGTGACACGTATTCGCGGTCCCCCGACATGCAGGGCCAACATGTTTTGAACGCAATCGTTCAACAGCTTCTCATGACGGGGTAAAAATCTGTGCATCCTGTTTCGGAAGGGTTGGTCAGATGTCAACTCGTTGTCGTGTTTGACAAGGTTTGTTCTGCCGGTGTTGGGGCTGAACAAATCGCTAAAGTTGCTGATAAGCATTTTCAACTGCCTTCTTTGTTCGACTGTTAAAGAGGCTTGTGTAGCTACAGACTTAAATATGTCTTCAGTTGACGGGGAAGAACAAGGGGTCGGCACTTGATGGACTGAAACATTTATCTCCTCTGGTTCGTTTAAGACGATGCTCAGCGTCTCCGTGCGTTTGACAAAGGGCTTCATAAGATCGCAGTGGTAGAGTGTCACAACGTTGCGCTTGCCGGGCGTCATGACCAAATAAGTGGTGCCGGAGAGCTTTTGTTTAACAGTGACAAGCCCGTCCCATGCTACTTTCAGTTTATTTGCCTTTGACGACTTCAGAATGAGTACTTTGTCGCCTTCCTTGAAGGTTCGTGCACGTGCGGATCTGTCGTAGTACACTTTTGCGCGTTGTTGAGCTTCAGCCATCTTGATATGCGCCAATTCCTGCGATTCACGTAGGCGCTTCAACAACGTCAGCACGTACTCGACCACCGTTTTGTCCACGAATTTGTCTTCCCACTTTTCCTTCAACAACGTTAGAAAAGACGAAGAGCTCGGCCGTAAACGAGTTCCACCGGCGTGAAACCAGTCGCTTCGTGAGTAAGGGTTGGCAGAGCAAAGAGCATCGCGGGAATAGCCGCGTCCCATTCGGTGCCCTTCTCGAAGCAGAGCATACGCAGAATTCGCTTCATTACAGAATGAAGTTTTTCGATCCAATTACTCTGCGAATGGTAGACAGAGCTGTTGTGAATGAATATGCCGCACTGCTTGAGGAATGTCGTGGTAAGCGCGCTTGCTTACCACGCTTGCTTGCAACACCACTGCTTCGGGAAACTTCATCGCGGGGCAAATGAGCGTAAGGAAGTACCTATTGCCTGCCGCTGTTACTGGTAAGGGCCCTACAATGTCTTTTACCAATCTGCGAAAAGGTTCTCCGATCAAAGGTACTTTGACCAAAGGCGCCTTGAGTCGTTCGTTTGGCCGTCCCTTCCTTCGGCAAACGCTACTGGAGCGCACCCATTTCTCGGAGTCCTTGAAGCATATCGGCCAGTAGTAATCATTCAGTAGCCTGCTGTCGGTCTTGTTTATTCCCAAATGACCAGCCCAGCTGTCGCTGTGAACCAAACCCAGCGGCGCAACGCAATACCTTCGGGGGCCTACAAGCTGCTCGAAACACCGACCTTTTTTGTTCTTGAATTTTCTGTACAAGAGGTCGTCATTGACAACGAACGACACTGGTCCTTTTTGTTTCCGTCTCGATCTTTCCCAGTAAGTCTGCAGTGACTCGTCGTTTGCGTGCTCCACCTTGAGAGCGCTTTTGTCAACCTTGGCCAGAAGCTGAAAATTTTCACTGACTGGGCTTATCGATTCGCCTCCGGACGCGGAAGCGACGGGAGTGGTGTTATCAGTGGCTGGCGTGGCTGGGGCGCTTGCGCTCGTTGCGGCAGCTTGCGCCGGAGCACTGTCAGCTGCAGTTTCGGCGGCACGAGTAGCGCTGGCTGTGTGCGCTATGGTGTGGGACCTAGTGACCACCATTGCGGAGTTCGCATTAAGTTGCATTCCTGCATTTTGCAAGTCCCTCATCGATCTGTTAAAAAAAAAACTGTACGGGGTATTTCGAGGGAGCTTGTCCGAAACAGGCGCTTCAGTCTGGAATTTCCCGAAAGGACCTGCATTTCAATTCTTGCGACCGGCAAGCACTTCGTGTCGGGTTCTAGTGTCTGGCGCACCCAAACACACGATCCTGTGAAGTGCTCGGGCTGAACAAATGACGGGTGGATAATATCCAATGTCGCTCCTCTATCACGCAGAACCTAGCAACTGATGCCGTTCACCGCCATGTCATACGTGTAGGGCGAGAGCTAATTGCTGTCCTGTTAGCAAATTACCAGACACATTGGGCTGCCTGCAGCCTGCGGCGATGTAACCTGGTTGATGGCATTTGTAACAGGTCAACGGCCGTTTTTCTTCAAACTCTGAACTCTCTAGTTCACTCTGGTTGACCGTGTGTCCTTGGGGGGGGGGGGGACGTTGTCGGGTTTTTGAACTTCCCATCCTATGGGAACAGTACTCGTCAGCCAAACTAGTTGCCATTTGCAGCGTTTAGACGTTTGGCTTGTCCTGAATCCACAGGCGCATTTGCTCCGGAATCGATGCATGAAATTGCTCCAGCGCAATCAGTTCAATCACACATTGCTTGTCCTCGTATGCGTTGGTGCTTTTAAGCCATTCTTCTAACAAGCTGGTGGATGTGTAGCCGAACTCGGAGTATGACTCCCCTTGACTACGCCTTGTGTTACGATACTTCATCCTCAGGGCTTCTGTTGACAAGCTGTACCTTTTTCTGAGCTGAAGCTTCACTTTTTCGTAGTCACTTTCATCTTCATCTGTCATTCTCGCGACTATGTCGGCTGCTTCGTTGGGAAGAAACAATGTCAACAGGCGTTGCGACCAGGTTTCTTCATCAAGTGTTGCCCTAATACGTGTTCTCTCGAAGTTGACGAGTAACAAAGTGATGTCACTGCCAGCCTTGAAATCTTGCATGTACCAGCGCATGTCGAAGCTATCATTGCGTTCAAGGTTCTGCAGTTACATCTCTTTCAACTTCAGTTTGTCACACCTGTCCCGTTTATTAGGGAGGCAATCGCCGGGCTAATTCCAAGAGCCGAAGTATCGGCCCCCCGAACCGCACCACGAAAGCGTGGACAATTTTGAAGTGGTCCTTTTTGGTACGCCAGCGGACGCCGGTCGTGGCCCAAAGAACAAGTCAGAGCCGAGAGTTGATAAACAAAACAAATATTATATTCTCAAAAATGGCAGATCGAAAACAATACATAAGAATGCACACTCCACAATAGTTGCATACAATATGACACCAATCAAACCAATCAATCAACGTACTACACAACACAATCAGCCACACTTAATACAACGGACACGGACAACAACACGCACTACAATGCAGTCGCATGCATTGAACAACCAAGACACTTAAAGACTAAAGAGATAGAAAACCTATTCAGTCCAAAGTTCTTGGAACCCGAGTCTAGATGATACTCTTCCGAGAATCACTCACTCAAAGTCCAGCGTTGTTGTCGTTCCGCAGCCCTCTGAAGTTTCTCTTCCAGGAAACCCCGCCGGAGTTTCTCTTCCAGGAAAACTCCCGTCTTCAATAGGCCACTCTCCAAGCTTCAAACTTCTTCGCCGGAATTCCGTCGGCTTCACACACGCAGCCGTTGCCCGCGTCTTCGCTCGATAGCGGTAAACCCACGCTCTTGCCTGTAGCTCGAGCCGTCCCTACGGACCAAAAACTTCACCGACTACACGGCGGAATTCCTACGCGCTCTGGCGTTAACTTCCGTCACCTCCTATTCTGTCACTACGGGCAGAACCTTCGCCGACTCCACGGCGGAATTCCTACGCGCTCAGGCGTTAACTTCCGTCACCTCCTATTCTGTCACTACGGGCAGAACCTTCGCCGACTCCACGGCGGAATTCCTACGCGCTCAGGCGTTAACTTCCGTCACCTCCTGCTTTCTCGTCTCGGCTGCTCGATTAAATACGTTCCGCGCCACCTTCCAGAATGTTCTCCTCATTTCGTCGGCGCGACGCGTAGCGAGGGCTGGGGAGAGGCACGAGACGGTTCGACTGCCCTCTCCTGAGGGTGATTCACTCGGTCTGACCCCGCCTCCTTCGTTCTAGAAAAGTCGAGCGCTTGCCCGGCCGCCGCTGTGGGGTGAGGAGGTTCGTCTGCGAAGCCGTGCTTCTGCGGGGAGAGCGCGCGCCCGGGAGCCTTGGATGTTTGCTTTCTTTTTTTTTTCTTTTTACCTCACGGCGTTTCTACCGCCCGTTGTCGCAAGGATTTGGCGGCGCGCTCTTTTTTAGCGCTCGTTCTGTGACACAGTTCTACCTCTTGCTGTTTCAATTGCAGGGAGACTGCCTTCCAACATTCCTCTGCTTCGTCATCTTCCGCTCCGCAGGTGGATATTGCCTCGATAATTTCAGGCTTACGCATTGACTTCTGCACTTTGATGCCTGATTCTTCAGCTAGCAACACAAGGGTGGGCTCCGTTGGTGACCCGAGATTCATGACTGCTGATAACAAAATTAACTTTTACACGTAATACTTAAATCTAGCAAAGTAAAAAAAAATCCTCTACTACCAAGAAAATGCCGCTAATGCTCCCAATGACGTCAAACAAGCAGTGCCCTCATCAAACGGACGCCAAAGGCCACCGCCGACGCACGCTCCATCCCACCGCTGCCACCAGCTGTTACATATTCGACGGCTGGACGACTGACGGGTGTCGAGGAAAGAGGACGCAAGCAGTGCCAGGAAGACAATACCGTTTTATTCACTCAGCGACGCGCTTTTTATGCGCTGTCGAACCAACCAGAGGGTGGCAAAAGCAAAACAAGAGGAGCCGATATCGCGGCAAGCAGGCAAGCTTATCAGAAAGCCAAACGAAAGAGCGTGGCAAGCTGGGCGAATGTTACGGTTCTAGTCATTCCGGGGTAGATACCAAATGTCAGTCACCTGTGGCACTTACCCGCATACCAGACCCACATACCCGCCCCTGGGTATGTGCCACTGTGCGGCCGGAATCGTTTGACGACGTACGTGACGGGATTGTGACATGATTTATTTCTTGACCAGTGCGTCATATTCGTCAAATCATCTTACCCTACCTTGCTTATTTTGGTTCACGCCAAGTAAAGGTGATGACCACGAAAGCACCCAAACGTAAGCGGCTAGATAGATATATTTCGAGCGTATTTTTCGTCCTTAGCTACTTCTAAAAACTCAACAAGCCGGAATATGCTTTTAGTTCTGTCATGTTTCTTGGTGGGCGGGGGGGGGGGGCATCTTTTATGGCTTAACCTTCCCCTATGTTAAATTCCTTCTGAACCGGGCTGGTGGCCAAGATAGTGCACTGATCTTTGAAAAAATTGGAAGTTATTCATCATGGGAATAAATAACATGGTGTTCACTCAGGCGTTTCGAGACTATGCCTAATGTTTTATAGCACTAATTCATGATTTACCTGCAATCATAACGTCGTGGATATAGTAGCGCACGCTTTTAACACGGATATGTTTAATGCCGGTGTTCACTACGACTTGCTTACGTACTTTTGTCATAGACATGGCGTTGTATAATGTATACTAACAGATTGTAAAGAAAAAAAAACGAGAAGAAAAGTTTCGCATCGGGGCGCCGAACCAGCCAACTCGTGCTCCTCAGCGCGCAACGCTATAACCACTAAGCCACAGAACGACCCTTATGCAACTTATTAACGTGAGCCATTTGTCTACACCATGTACCGCTGGTGATTCTCGGAGCTCGGCAACTGCAGCGTGTTTTCGTCATCAGCAGAGACATGGCACGACGGCGCGCGTCGGGCGAGCCTGCTCGCAATCTCGTCGTGCCGGGCCACCACACGTGTTTATATGCGCACGCCTCCACATGGCGTGGCCAAAGTGCGTGTATGTTCTCCAGCGTAGTGGCTCACTCGCGCGCAAAATTATCTCGAGATTGGGGGGCTCGTACCTCTTGCGCTTCCACCGCATGTTTGCTTTTAAGGCACACAGTAAAGAGAGCGGCCGCGTTTACAAAGCAGCGAAATAAGAATTGTGACAGTTCGCTCTTTATGTATGTGCGTTCATTTTTTTCACCTTTCTTTCTGTTTGAGCAGCGTATTTTAAGTGCCAAGCTGTGACTGTTGTTAGTCTGCGATCATCCTGTATGTGCTCAATTTTTGCGTGCTTTCTGCTTGACGTGTGCGCAGTGTGTTACAAGCTGCTTGCCGTTTTTCGTGTGACATCGCAACTTGTTGCTGTAGCATTCATTCCTTCGCCTTTGTGGCGAAACAGCGCACAATGAACGCTGGACTACCTCTGCGAGAACACGTTCAACTTTCGTGCTATACAGGTTCTTAAAAGAGGGATCAGCCACGTTTTTCTTCTTTTTTTTTTTGCATAAGCAGTGAAAGTCGAAAAAGTTCATGCATAGAATAAAAGCCTAGCGCATATATTGATGTGTAAGTGCCGCATTTTCAAACTGACCGATCATGACAGTGTCAATTTACCATGTGCTTTCCAGATTTTAATAAAAACACCCAACAGAAGTTTTGGCGGTATTTTTTGTAAAAAAAGTACACACAAACTGTAAACATTAATCGTAAAGTTACAGAAGACCCCCAGAGAAATTGCGGAACATTTCAATGAATATTTCCGGAGTGTCTTTTCCGAACTAGATGCATTATGCGATGCAAGCTATGTAGTGCAAAGTAATATTATCTCGCTGGAAGGTCTTTTAAAAATGCTTCTTAATCTAGACGTACGCAAATTTGCTGACCATTGTTGTATACCAAATCTTTATTACAACGTTATCCGGAACGAATTTGAGTCTTCTTAACAAAAGTTTTCAAATTATCCTTGCGCTTAGAGGATATTACATTCGATTGTTGTCAGGGCACAGTTGTCCCAATTTATAAAAAGGGGGACGACCTCGCAGTATCCAATTATTGTCCCTTTCCAAGTACAAGTACATACAGTAAATTATTAGAACACATTGTAACAGGTTTTATTGGCCAGTGCTTCAGTGATCACAAGGTCCTCTGTTCAACACAGCATGGTTTTCGAAAGGGATTATCGACTACAACTCAGCTTGTGTCAGTTGTTCACGAAATATCCGAGGTACTTGACTCAACCGGACAAGTTCACATGCTATTTTTGTATTTAAGTAAAGCCTTTCATAGGGTGCTCTACGGATCAGAGTGGTGTAAACTATAGAGAATGGAAATAAATGTGCGAATGACAGCATTGCTGCGAGTAACACAGAAAAGGGAACCTGAAGTATATTTTTTACGTTCCTAACACGACAATCACAAGTACAAATACTTAGGCATCACATTTATCAACATATTTACTTGGTCAGACCATGTATCCATTTACGTGCTCTGCAGCTTTGCGCAAATTGTTGTTTCGAAAAGGTATACAAAATTTTTAGCAAATAACACACTTGTGCGTTCAAAACTTGAATATGCGGTGATTCTATGGGATCCTCACACAAACAACGACATTATGAATTTGGAGCTTGTGCAAAGAAGGGCTACTAGGCTTATTTTTTCAAAATATACAAAACAATATTCCCCGCCACTAATAATGCTTACTAATAAAACGAGTTCACTGGATCATAGCTGTCTACAGTTCCTACAGAACATCATAAAAGGGGACACTGGCCTTCAGTGTCGACGTTATTTAGCACCCCTAAAACCACGGTCGACTAGGCACATCTACAACTCTTCTCTTACACCAATATTGCCAAAGCGAAATTTTTTCGCGCACCGTAACAAAACGGAATTCACTGCATCTTCATGTCATACAATCTGTAAACTTTACAAAGTAATGAGAAAACACTGTTTCTCCGAATTCAATATGAGTTTGAGTAGTGTTTTACGCTTTTCTTTCAAGTCTCTCATGTATCCGATGCTGTTTCCAGTACCCTGCTATTCTCTGAAGTTTTCTTCTTTATTGCATAGTTTTTCAACTTTGGCAATTGTTGTGTAAAACAAGCATTTTGTTCTTTTATGACTTATACTTTTAGGCGTTTTTTGATGGATTTAGTATCGGTTGTATCCTCTTTATGTATAGTTTGTGTTTCTTCTGGCATTGCAGGTCTTTTGTGAATACTTTATCATTGTATACCCCCCTTACACTGGCCAGCATATTGGCAGGCAGTATAAATAAATAAATAAATGAATGAATAAAAAGTTTGCAGGCAGCGACAAACTGCTACACAAAACATCAAATTGATTAGTCCCGCACGACGCTCTAACATGAAAAGAACGCGTTTCTTCGCGTATAGTCGACAAATAAGAGCGAGTAATAGTATACTTTTCGTGGAATAGAATTGATGCACGTTTGCTAAAAGATACACGCTATAATTTCGTAGTTTTTCCCAACACGTCGTTTACTTGTGTACAATGCAGCGCCCTACATTTGTTCCGCAAGCCAGGAATGATAATGAGTTGGGGATGCGAGCACTTGCGAATTGGAAGCGCCCGCTTTGATTAAAATGGTGTATGAAGAAGACGACGCCGCCGCCGCGTTGCCTTCTACTAAACTTTCTAAAAAATATATTTCTTTTGTTTTGTGTCTTTATTGCATTGATACCTAGAAGCTTGTATTTCGACATAGACGCAATGAGCCGTTCATCACAAAAGAGCGCTTCGTTCATAATTAGTTCGCACAACGAGACCGCTACATGTCGCTTATTTCGTTAGCCGCCATCCGAGCGTGTAACAGCACGCGTCGCAGCTTTCTTGCTCTTGAAATACGCAGGGGAGCTGATGCAGTCTTGAACGTAACACGCGAGAGTGGTCCCTCTGCTCCTGTAATCACCGCTTGCTTACCGCTCGCTGGCTGACACCGACAGGGCCAGGATTAACGGCGTAAGCTGTCGGCGCCGCGTACCCGTGAGTTCGCAGTATATAGTAACCGTGGAGCTTAGGCGATCTTTGAGGCCTACGCCAGGATGGCGAAGCATTTAGGGGCGATGTCACAACCATGCAAACTTTCGCTTTCTCGCCTTTCATATTCTTTTTGCTTTCTGTATTTTTTTTCAGTGATGCACAAATTTCCGCAACGTCACCGCTACAGCCATCATTCGCACATACCTACTGGAAATTTTACTTCCGATGTTGAATTTTTTTACTCCTGTGCTACTCTATGAACTCGGTAGTCTTCATTTGCAAAGTGTTGGCGCAGCTTTGAAAACTGTAATTCAAGGAAACCAATATCAACGAATGATTAACTCCTAGTATTAAGACTTGGATCAACGTATGTCAGTTAGAGCATGTAATGGGGACCCAATAGTGTATTATATCAGACGCTTTCATGCAATTCATTCGTTCGAGCTTATTGCGGGAGCACAATTCATTGGCTAAGTTATAGCACAGGAGTGACATTTAAGCCGTTACAGAACATTACACAAATGTTCGCCTGCGCGATGGATGCCTCAAATTTTGGGTAAGTGATCAGAGCTGTTCGTGCGTGAAATCCTTAACAACAGTTACGTAAGTTTAAATGATCATTAAGAATTCATTTCTGAGATTGACGACAGCATTCCAATTGGTTCTCTCGTGTTCTCTCACAACTCGCGGTCATTGTGTGGTCTATTTATTCATGCACGCTAAAGGCACGAGGACATTACTTAGGGGGGGGGGGGTAAATATACACGCATACAATCAAAACAAGCACTAAAGTAATAAAAGGTTGGGAAAACTGAATATCATATTGCAAAATTAAATAACAATGAAATTTAGTTGAAAAAAAGAATACATGGAAGGTAACTATAAGGACAAACTGCACTAAAATGAAAAGAAAACGAGACTGAACATTTTCCCCCACACAGTGGTAAAGTGACCGCGCTATACAGTGAGCTAGAAGTATCATGATGCGCACGTGTAGTACATCTGCGGCAGTTATACAGAGTCGCTCAAGCATGAAGAAGAAGGTTTAATTTGTCGGTGAATTTGTCGTGGCTTTTTCTACAAACAATATCCTTAGGCAGTTTATTCTATTCATTAACACCAAAAACCAGTTGTCATTATAAGAACAGGTTTGTATGGGCAAACAAAGGTTGTAGTTTCAATTCATGATCAATGCGAGAGAATATTCGATGGGCAGGTTCAATAAGTGCAGACAATGGTGAATCATTATGATAGAGATTGTGGAAACGATATAGAAGGGAGAACAGTCTACGTGACTGCGAAGACGGTAACTTCAGCTACATTTTTATTTTACTTATGCTAAATGTTCAAGAGCAACTTTTTGTTATGTATCGGGCGCATTTGTTTTGAAGGGACTTTGTTTTATTTATGAGGTAAGCTTGGGGACAGCTCCATATTTGGGAAGTATAATCAAGTTTAGAGTGGACTAGTGTATTGTAAGCTAAACGTTCTGTAGCAGAATTGGCGAAACGTAAGTGTCGTCTTACGAATCCGAGTGTCTTATACGCGCTGCTAGTGACAGTGTCAACGTGTAGGTTCCGTGATAAGTCACTCGTTAAATGAACTCCCAAATACTTGAAATTGGATACATTTTCTACTTGTTTCTCATTTAGTGTATAGTTATGAGCTATTGCGTTTATTTTTGTAGTAAATGAAACAACCTTTGTTTCGTTCACGTTGACTTCTATCTGCTAGTCCTGGCACCACTTACTTAACATCCCTCTGCAGATTATTAGCATCTTCCCTGTTAGACCCCCTTCACGCAGTCGTCCGCGAACAACCTTGCTGTGGAAGTCATAAAATTAGCTATACCATTATTGTAAATTAGAAATAGAATCGGTCCCACCACAGATCCCTGAGGCACTCCCGATTTCATGTGCGCCTATGGGAAATGTTGTTTACTACAAGGGATTGGCACCGGTTAATTAGGAATTCCGATATCCAATTGATTACGTGACTGTCTAAGTTAAGGTTGGTAAGCTTTTGTATTAGTCTGCTGGCATGAAATTTATCGAAGGCTTTTTTTTAAATCTACAAAAACAGCATCAATCTGGCATCTATCATGTACGGTAATGTGAATATCAGTAAATAACTCAAACTGTGTCTTGCTGATAACTTGCCGTGGACAGGATCCGCCCATGGCAAGTTATCTTTTCAGCCACTTTTCTTTCTTCTCATTTACATTACAATTGGCCTAATAACTTCCCCTATACCTTCTTTGGCATTATTGTTATTGTCTGTTAGATCTCATTCATATTATACATACATACATACATATATATACATATATATATATATATATATATATATATATATATATATATATATATATATATATATATATATATATATATCCCAGCCCACAAACGCCATTCAGATATACTTCCGGAGCCCCTGATGCCATAGGACGATTTGGTGCGCGAAAAACTTTGAGACTTCAGAGGCCATTCCAAGGGGTCAAGGGGTAACGCTTTTATAGCGAAAGCTGTTAGGAGATCACTTTTCGGGTCACGCGCAGTTGCATGTTGTCCACCGCCGCCGCCGATGTCCGTAAGCACATTGTGCGAAATTAGAAATACCTTGCACTAATGACAAAGTGGGGCTTGAGCCCGGGTCCACTGGGTGCCAGCCCACTATTTTGCCACTGAGCTACACCGGTGCTTCTGACCTGTCAAACTTGCCTTAGGAAGGCTTGAAGTCGGGAAGGCAATCGCGTTAATACGACTTATAAAGCGTTTTACAACAGCGAAAAATTAACCAGTCGTCGGACAATTCGAATAGCGTAACGAGTGGGCCGTCCAATGCTCCAACGCATTACAAAAGCTTGTTCTTGTTTCCCTATTAACTGTGGTGCATACCCACTTCAGAAATAATTCCTCATCGTCGTCAGCCACTGCATGGATAATTGGCACAAAATTTCTTGCAATAGGTGTTTAGCGGATACCACGCTTCTCAGAAGAATGACGAATAATAGCATACGAATGCTGGCCTACTACCCAAGAGTTTATTATTAATTCCCTAGTGGGTACCAAGCAAGTGTACTTGCAGTAGTTACCCAATGAGTGTTTTGAAAAGGCTCTGAAAGGCCGCTTTACTAGCTTTCGCTGTGACTGGGCTGCGCCTACCGCACAGGCCTGGCGTTTTTTTTTATTTCAGCATAACGAGTAAGATAATTTGTCACAAGTATAAGCTATTTGTTCCCGGAGGAGGACAAAGGGAAGGGTCCAAGAAGGTCCATTCCCACGAGGTCAAACGGTGTGCGTGGTGGTGTGATCGGCTGGAGCAGGCCCACGAGTCTCACAGGCGGAGTCTTGCGGCGCTGGCACTGACGGCAGGCTTTCACATAGCGATGTACGCCAATTGATAGTCGTGGCCAGTAATACTGTTGGCGTACTCTAGCGAGAGTACGCGAATGGCCCAAATCTGGGCACGGCGAACCGCTGTCGAACTTGGCTCTAAGCATGCCACCCGTTTTGCTTATCCAGGTTCTTCTTGGTTTCGCTGGTTTCAACAACGTGCTCTGCAACTTCGGCAATCCACCGGTATCAACTACGAACGTGACATCTTGGCATGACGCACCGGCGCCTGACTGTCCGCCTATCGGCCACTTCGCTGGAGGTGTGACGTCACCAGGGCCACCGGGTATAAAAGAAGAGCTGCATCGCTTCGTCTTCACTGGGCACGGCGAACCGCTGTCGAACTTGACTCTAAGCATGCCACCCGTTTTGCTTATCCAGGTTCTTCTTGGTTTCGCTGGTTTCAACAACGTGCTCTGCAACTTCGGCAATCCACCGGTATCAACTACGAACGTGACATCTTGGCATGACGCACCGGCGCCTGACTGTCCGCCTATCGGCCACTTCGCTGGAGTTGTGACGTCACCAGGGCCACCGGGTATAAAAGAAGAGCTGCATCGCTTCGTCTTCACTGGGCACGGCGAACCGCTGTCGAACTTGGCTCTAAGCATGCCACCCGTTTTGCTTATCCAGGTTCTTCTTGGTTTCGCTGGTTTCAACAACGTGCTCTGCAACTTCGGCAATCCACCGGTATCAACTACGAACGTGACATCTTGGCATGACGCACCGGCGCCTGACTGTCCGCCTATCGGCCACTTCGCTGGAGGTGTGACGTCACCAGGGCCACCGGGTATAAAAGAGCTGCATCGCTTCGTCTTCACTGGGCACGGCGAACCGCTGTCGAACTTGGCTCTAAGCATGCCACCCGTTTTGCTTATCCAGGTTGGTCATGATTCTTCTTGTCGAAGTGATGACATGCTACTAGTGGTTCTGCCGTGCCCTCGGCGCTGTCTTTGCATTGCGTATGAGTGTTTTTCTGTATTCAAAATATTGTTGTGTGGCGATGTTGAGAGTAACCCTGGTCCAGATATCCAGAAATCTCTAGATAATATTATAAAATCCCAGGAGTCAATGCAGAACGATATATCCGAAATGAAAGCCTTGCAATGCAAGCTTGATGCTTCGCTTTGCAGTGTAATGGCTAGACTTGAACAGATCGAAAAACATGTGACAGGTTTTCAAACTTCCCTGCAGCCTATAGCACCAATCGAACAACATCTGCAGTCGCTCCATAAGTCGGTTATTTCGCAACAGCATAAGGTAGTGAATCTCGAAGATTATAGCCGGCGGTCAAATTTGCTTGTTTTTGGTGTACCCGAGGCTAAATCAGAATCTGAAAATGAACTGAAGGAGAAGGTTATCGGCAACATCTTTGATAAACGGCTTGGTGTGAAGGTTGCATCCGTTGGGCGTATCCACAGACTGGGAAAACGCATCAAGGAGACCAGTAACAGTGAAAATGATAGCGGTAGAGGCGAAAAAAAAAAACCCGACCAGTAATCTTGTACTTCCAAGACTTCAATGAGAAGATGGCTGTTTTCAGTAACGTTAAGAAGCTGAAAGGCTCGAAAATTTACATTCAGAATGATTATTCCAAAGAAACTCTACGCAAGCGAAAACTGCTTTGGGAATCGGCACGCAAGGATAAGGATGAAGGGCTGGATCCAAAACTTTCTGATGATAAACTTAAAATTAATGACGAAACATATGTTTGGGATGATTTAACAGGTAGACGAATGAAGCTCATATTGTCCCCCGCGCAGTCGCAGTCGAAGTGACATGATCCCGGCAGCGATTCTTATCGCAACAGGCTCATTGTATTGAATATGAATGCCCAAAGTGTTGTCAATAAATCCCAATCCCTGGAAATTGCATTACTTGCGCACAACCCCGACGTAGCAGTAATAACTGAGACTTGGTTAACCAGCGATATTACTGACGACTGCGTCTTTCCTTTATCGTTTTCGGTCTTCAGACGTGACCGTGGGTCACGAGGGGGGGGTGTGGCTGTTCTGTTAAAGAAAAAATGTGAAAGCTGTGGTTTTAAATCAAATAGAAGACCACGAAAGCCTGCTTCTCAAAATAACATTTTCTAGTTTCACTTTCGTCCTATGTGCGCTGTACAGACCTCCCAGTTCTGATTCTTCTTATTTGCACAAGCTCCAAGATCATTTGTTTAGTTTCCGCAAAACCAGGCTTATGCTTGTTGGCGATATCAATCTACCAGGTATTGATTGGCCTACTGGATGTGTCGGAGCCGCAGAGCACTCTGATATTCTATCCGACATTATGCTAACTCATAATTTAAACCAGGTTGTTCTTGAGCCCACCAGAATTTGCGGTACAGCTAGGTCCATACTCGATCTTGTGTTCTTAGATCGCAGTTTTTCTGATTATTCATTACATGTAAGTGACGGGATTTCTGATCACAAGGTTGTAGTTACCAATGTCTTTCTAGAACCTAAAAAACGTTTGGCGGGAGTTAAGCATACATATGTCAAAGACTACTCCAGGGCGAGAGATGAGTCTGTTTTGGATTACCTTGACATAGCTTACGAAAGCTTTCAAGGTAATGATGTGCGGCATTTGTGGGAAATGTTTAAAGAGCATTGCAAATTTTGTTTAAAGTCTTTTATACCTGATAAGAAAAAACGAACCAAAAGGGTCAATCCATGGATTAACCGAGATATTATTCACCTAAAACGGCGAATTAAACGTATCAAGAAGACTCGCAGTCCCGATTGTGATGTCTTAAATAGGTTAGTCTCCAAACTTTCGAGCAGCGTAAAATCCGCAAGGAAACGGTATTTTTGCGAAAGTTTGCCTCAGTTCATTTTAAACGATCCAGGAAAGTTCTGGAATCACATCCGTAGTGCACGTAAATCGGTCGATCAATTATTGGTTGATGGCAAGATGGAAACATCTCGTCTCTCCATTGCTAATGCTTTCAATTCCTTTTTTCATTCTGTGTTTTCAAACGATCAAGGTGATAAATTTTATATGGAGGCTCATTCGGAACAGATCGAGCTTGTTTCTTTTGAAGGAGTTTTTGAAATGCTTCTGCGATTAGATCCTAAGTGCACTACTGGCCCGGATGAAATCCCGAACGCCTTTCTGCGTCGCTATGCAGAATCTTTAGCTTGGTTCTTGCCAGTCATTTTTCGTGAATCTTTTCGGACGTCCGTGCTGCCCCATGATTGGCTTATGGCTAGGGTAATTCCAGTTTTTAAAAAAGGAGACCGTTTCCATGTTGACAATTATCGACCAATTTCCTTAACGTGCTGTTGTTGCAAGATGATAGAACATATTGTAGCTAACCATATTCTTAATGTACTGGAAAAAAATAAAACATTGAGTCCCTTCCAACATGGTTTTAGAAGGGGATTTTCTACCGTTACGCAGTTGGTCACCGCCGTTCATAGTTTTAGTTCAATCTTAGATCACTCCGGGCAAATTGATGTTTTGTTTTTAGACTTAAGCAAGGCATTCGACAGGGTTCCTCACGGTAGCCTTCTTTTAAAACTTAAACAAGCAGGAATTCCTTCTACACTTGTAAATTGGGTTAATTCATATTTGAAAGATCGAACGCAATTCGTAGACATCGATGGTACTTGTTCCTCTTCTCTAACAGTGACATCAGGTGTGCCCCAGGGAAGTGTGCTGGGGCCCCTGCTTTTTTTGTTGTATGTCAATGATCTAGTGTCTGTGGTTGGTGATACTGTGAATATTGGAATGTTCGCGGATGATATCATGATTTATACTGAAGTGCAGTCTGCTTCTGATCAACATCGGCTAGATAGGGCTTTATGTGACATATCATCTTGGTGCGACAAATGGGGCATGAAAATTAGCACTACAAAAACAGTTCTTTTACGTATAACCAGGAAACGAAACCCCATAACTTTCCGGTACAAAATTAAAAACACCTTAATCGAGGAGGTTAGTAAGTTTAAATACCTAGGTATCGTATTGAACTCCAGATTAGATTGGAACGACCACGTTCAGCAGGTAACTTCTTCAGCGCTAAGAAAACTCGGTCTTTTACGGCATAAACTTCAAGGTACCCCTAGTAACGTTAAGCTTTTAGCGTATAATTCCATAATTAGGCCTAAACTGGAGTATGCAGCGGTTGTTTGGGACCCGCACACGAACAAAAACATTAACGAATTGGAAAAGGTTCAGAGGAGGGCTGTTCGTTTTATTTATAATAAATATAAAAGAAGTGATTCTCCGTCAGGTATCATGGCACTCAATAAAATCCAACCACTACACATTAGACGCCAAGTTGCCCGCTTAGCTTTTATGGAATCCCTAATTAAGTGTAAAACTGGATTATCACTCACTCCATTCATTAGTCCGTCCACCACGAGGAAAACACGACACACACATAGCCACAGTTTATCCCCATTCTTTGCCCGAACAAATACCTTTAAGTTTTCATACTTTCCACGCACGGTAGATGACTGGAATAAATTGCCAGAAAGAATTTTTAGTGGAAATTTTATAACAGCCCTACACGATCATTTTAGAAACTTTTAATTACTGACGTTCGGGTTTTTAGCAATGTTTCTTCAAGTTGTGCGTGATTTTCTAGTTTTTATTTGGATTGGAAACCCTGCTATGTCTGTGCGAAAAGTCGGTTATACTGTTTCTTGTTTATTTTGTAGTTCCAAGTGAATTCTGCGTTTTGTTGCTTCATTGTTTTTGTTACATTGCATTTCATTGTATGTACGTGAACATTCTTTTTTTCTGCCCGTCCTGCTTGGACCATTAAATTGGTCTGCAGTATTGTATAAATAAATAAAAAAAATAAATTGCCTGACGTGGGTTCGTCGTGGCGCGCAAGGAGGATGTCATCACGCATGTAGGTTGGGACAAAGACTAGGAAGGCTTTGTCGCTACCACGAGCGTTTTCCTTGTAAAGAATGCCTCTTCTTTGAAAAAAGTAAGACAGCTCACGAGAAATGTGTCGAGGGACCTGGGAGTTCCGGCCATCCGTGAAAGCAGTAACTGGGCGTAATTATTGGTCTGCCTGCCGTCCTGACATGAAGCCGAAATCGCTAACTGCTCTGAGAAAGCCATCTTCATCCTCGGAATACCTGATAGTGTGTGGTCTATGCCACCGATTATTCATCTATCCTCAGAAGTTCCTTTACGGTGTGGTCATGGTGGCCGCATAGTACGCAGGGCGCATGGCTGTTTGTTACAGTTCTCTCGGCCAGCTGTAATACCGATGGTACTGGGTGCTGAAAGCGAGTTAGGCACCTCGAACGGCAGGTCTTTTCTCTTCTATTGACCTGCGTCTTAAAAAACTTTATCACGTCGCGTACATCTTCATGCCGTGACCTTGGAGTAGTCCTGTCTTTCGCCTCGGTCTCCACCATGCGTTGCTGGTACAGAATAGCGATGTCTTCGGGAAATCATCACATGGGCACACGTGGAAGTATACAACCGCGTACCTTGAACTCCGAGGCTATCCAGGAAGATAATGCGAAAGCGCACTTGCTATGGTTCCCGAAGCTGTTATAGATTGGAGGAGTGGTCCGCAGAGCAATGGCAAGCAAGCTGTCTATTTGTTCGTCTATACTAGGGCTCTATGACGTACTGCTGAACATCTCGGAGCGCCTCGCCGCTACCGCATAGTTCACTTGCTCCTGCCGCATACCGTCAATAACACGTTTGCAGGTCCGGTTGCATACGACCTGAGATAACTACTAAGTGTTCGACAGCGCACCATTGTTGTGGTTCGTGGCCTCAAAATGCTCCCAGTAGCCTTGTCACTCGCGGAGTTTTCCAGACAGAGCGAGTACCTGTAAAGTCGGTAGAGGAACTCATAGCGTCGATCAGTAACTTGCTTGAGTGGAAACTCTTTGAGGCCCACTTTCGGTATCGACGATAATTGCAGTTCTGTCTGTGGTACTTGCAGCTGAATTTAGAAGGTAGCGGAAACGGCTCATAGATTTCCGTATCTTGTCGGGATTTTCGAAAGCTGCCGCCAATTCCTCTTCATACTCGGTGTAGTCAATCACGAGGTCAAAAGTTTTTTGTTAAGATCAGCAAATGTAGTGTCTTTGTCCTGGAGGTCATCGACTTGAAGAAGAATTCTCCTCTTGCAGAACATCGTGGCGTACGGCATAGGTTTTTCAGCGGGGGCTCGAACTACTCCTCTGCTGAGTCGCAGCAGGTCGATATTCGATGTAGGACGTCAGTTTTCCCCGGATTTTGGCACTTGACTATGTAGACGACAGAGAGACTGACGCGCCCTCGGTTAATTGATGAAACGTAACTTTGTCTTCTCTTCTGGCCGTGCTCTCCAACGCCTGTGGTCTGCGTGGCAACGTCCTCCTGAGGTTTCATCATTGCACTCATCTCACTTGATACAGTGTACACGAGATGACTACGAATAATAATAATAATAATAATAATAATAATAATTATTATTATTATTATTATGTAGTACGCTATTGTTTTCAGCCAGAAACTAAAAGGTGGACATTTTGACCGCCTACGCGCGACCAGTCGACGCTTTTCTTCGCCTTCGGCACCGATCCAGTCAAGCCAGGTTCTGATGAAAAGGGAAAGGGGAGGGTAAACGCTGGGTTGCTGAGCAGTTGGGCCAGTGCCTAGGGCAATAGCGAAAAACACAGTACAGACGCTGCCGTGTTTGTTTGTTTGTTTGTATCCTCTAATCCATGGCTCGTACCCTCTCTGGGGGATTGGCCAAGAGAACATATAGTCTCATATGGACGATACCTACATTATTGCTTACAACGAAAAAAAAAAGGGGGGGGTTGGGGGAGTTGTATAGTGAAGACTGTATGTTAAAAAAAGAAAGAAACCAAATATTTAGATAGTGAGAAAAAAGAATCAACAACAAAGTAGACACCAATAGCTACAATTTGATTTTGGGAGCCGACCAGACAGCTGGTTTTGCCAAACCCGATTAATTTGGTGTGTCACGGATTTATCCAGAATTGAAAATTACTTTTCAACCCGTTTTGTTTTTTGAGTATCTGTTAACGTGGGCTTTATTTTGAAAAGCGTTTAGAGTCTTGAATAAAATTACACACCGCATCGAATGCATCTCTGTGGCAATTTCCCAAAACAGAGGCACCAATGTGGTTCTTATTCTTCGTCGTCGTCTCGTGTGTGCGGTGTAAACCAAAATTCGATTTAAATGGGCAAGGGTGTGGTGAAAGCTGGATTACTGAGCAGTACAGACGCAGTCCTGTGTTTTTTTTAAAGACGACAGTCTTTCTTGGGGACCTTCGAAGGAAAAATTTTGATCTGTCTGTCTGTCTGTCTGTCTGTCTGTCTGTCTGTCTGTCTGTCTGTCTGTCTGTCTGTCTGTAAATTTGTCTGTTTGTCCGCCTTAACGATACCTCAAACGGCACCAAACAGCCAACCCCATCCGCAGCACCCACCAATATTGCTCAAGGTTTAGTGTTCATACTTGTGCGATTGTCAATTAAAAAGCAACTACTGCGCATATCTGAGGCGCCACAACAGCGCTTCGATGTTTTCTATGTCTGCCTTTATACTAGAAGAGGCACACATGCTCTTCTAGTATAAAAAAGCCTTTTTGAGCACACATGCTCAAAAAGGTGTTTCCAACGCTTTGTTACGACGTCACGGTGGTGGCACTTGCCCGCTGCTTTGCGTTCTACACCTTATCACCTCCGAGACTGGCACGCATCTTTCTCCGCGGGATGCACGCCTTCGTTTTCGAAGATAACTGCCAGATGGCACTTGTGTCTAACGTGCCTAGATGCGCTCGTTCGCCTCCGCCGCACGCTCGAGGCACTCTAACGCCGCAGAATACCATTCACTGATTTGCTGGCGCAGAACATCAAATAAACGTTTTGTTCTTTCTCTCCAGACCCAAACTATCGTCTTTCAGCAACATTTACAGTGTAACATGTAGATTCGGGCCAATTTTTTCCTTGGTTGCCGTGTTGTGTGCGAGGTATCAACCAAAATATAAACAAAGAGGGCAACCTCTAAATTTTCCTACAGAGGTTACTCTGAAAGCGTTTCTCGCAAGTGCAAAAAAGCGTTGTGTTGAAGCGCAGTGATACAGAGCTACTCTTCTCACTTGTTGAAGCGTTTTTAGCATTACCAAAAAAAGATCAGTAGCCACTATAGCACCGAACGGTCAGTGAACTTAACTGTGCTGCCACAAATCGACGAGAACACAATATCAGAGCTATGCACGCTTCAAGACTCATCTAGACGGCAGCTGCAGGAGGAGCATAACTTAGTATGACTGATCAATCAATCAATCAATTAATCAATCAATCATTCGACATGTCCAGAAACAACCATAAAGTCTTTGCTCTGGTGAACGCTCGAAGTGACTACTACAGTCTCTTCAAATAATAATAATAATAATAATAATAATAGTGACCTGGTACATGACTTTCTTGTGAAATTTATAAGTCTCTCGATGGAAGAACAAACAAAAAAGGAGCATGTTTGCTTTCGTTCGACATTATTGAGAGCAAACTATTTCGGTGAAACCAATAAAAACAAGTCCCTTTACTGTGGCGGAAGTTTCTGCTGTCTCATGCATATTTACACCCGCGCCTTCTCATGTAGCTTAATTTCGCAGAGGTGACGCGGTCACAGGCGACGCGGTCAATTCTATGCCTTGACAGCAGGAAGGCGCCAGAGGGAGGTAAAGAGGACGCACTGAAAAGAGTCGGCGCGGAAATTCATTTCCCAGGTGCCTCCTAACGTGATCGGTCAACGTCGTTGCCAGCCCCTTCATGCATGCGTCATGAGGCGTGTTGACCTGTGAAGCCTGCAGAGTGAGCGCATCTAAACAGTAGCTGCGCTCTCCGCATAAATGCGCTCAGAGAAATCGCTGCCACACTTTAAATCTCAATAAGCGCTCAGAATCGTGGGTGGCATGAGAGAGCTAATACCGCCTTGCTGTACTTGGATGCCGTATGCGGTGTATGCTTTCCAGAGCTGCTTGGGGAGTCTAGCACAAACAAACGTAGGAATAATGCAAAAGAAAGAAAAAATGGTAAATATAGTGCTACTAACAGTAAGTTGCCGCAGACGCCTTTCATGGGTAAGGCCACTTTGCCTTGTTATGCAATTACTTTACATTAGAAAACAGAAATCGGTAATGCACGCGTATAAATACAGATTGATCTGCACTTTACACGCAAAAGACGACGAGAATTCAGGGAGAAGGCGATAATATCAATAGGAGTTATCTGTTTTCTTTCTTTCTATAGAAAGAAAGAAAACAGATAACTCCTATTGAAGTAATGTTTAATAACACCAGAGTCCAGTTGGCTCTACTGCTTAGGGAAATGAGTAGGTCTCGTGGATCAAAGTAACACAAGCCAACAAATAAGTGTTCAGCGTCCGCATCACTACAGCTGTCAGTGTATGTTGGGGAGCCGAACCAAAATATAACTATTACTCACGGTGCGGTGGGGCACTACGGGATGATTTTGGCCATATTTAGCTATCTATTGTGCTGTTTAATAATACATGGTACGCGAGCCAATTTTGCGAGGAAGGCGCAGAATTCGAACGCCGGCGCAAGATTTGCGCCGGTGTGTCTTAAGCAACGCACGGCGAGCTCCCTCAACCCACGGGCCCGATAGCAGCCCGATGATGCAAGGGGCGTCATCCAATCTGGCGAGTCTTACGCAATGCGTGGCAAAATCTCTCGTCTGTGGCTGCAACCCAGCGGGAGTTCCCGACTGGAGGAACCTGACATCACGGCCAATGGCACTTCTGATTGGACGTTGTTGGCGTAAGAGATCACCCGGGGCCTATAAAAAAAGCTAAGCGGCACGTCGCCAAGCAGCCGTCCTATGTGTCAGAGAGAAGACATCTCGGCTCTTCGAGTCCCTAAGCTGTCGGCCCAGTGCCCAATATGTAACGTCTCCGTTTCTATGCTGTACATAAACCTTGCCTTAACTCACCGTCGTCTTGTCCGTTCGTCTATCAGCTCTGCGCAGAAGCAGCCGCAAGCTGATAAACACGTTACCAGTGCTACCAACCTGCGGAGAACTTTTTCTCTCTCTGGAGTGAAAAAAGTCTCTAGATTTCCCTAGATTTCTAATGAGAGCGGTTTTTCGAAGACTAATGTGTTTTTGCCATGAAAACAGTCTCAAGGTTCACTTTTATGATATAGTGGTGAATTCGTTTGAAAATATTCACTAAAATTGCCATCTTGAAGGTGAAAAAATGTCGCAGTACGAATTGAAAAGCTTTAAAAGTTTTATTCTATGTAATCACCAAGATGAGCGGTAATGGAAAGAGGGGGGGGGTGAGGACACGTAGTATTGTAGCAGGTTGGCAGCACTCCGAAAAACCTTTGCGGCCCGTGACCTCGGCGCACTATGCAACAGTGTCGGCGGCGGTCGTAACCGTGGATGACAGCAGCGGGATCGGCCAGCGTCAGCGACATCGATGCGGTGAGTGTCTGATGTTTTCCCCTCAGTTCACCAGACTGCTCTAGCACAGGTTATAGTAGTTTAGAGAAGGGCTGTGTGAAGCATTAGAGTGAGCTTTGATCGTTTCAAGCCAAGTCGAAGTGTTTTGAAACCAAAGTTAATGCGGAGTGTGTAAACACGGGAGTCTTAAAAATTGCTTGCGCGTCTTGCTAGTAGACCTATAGTGGGTACACCAAGTAGATTCCTAACAGGATCAAACAGCGAGGGGCTATTGTGAACGATGGAGAACCTTAAAGTGAAAGAACTCATCGAAATTTGTGAGGAACTTGGTCTTACTTTGGGCTGTGCGAAACGAAGGCAAGCGATCCTTGAGATCATGAATGATGGAGTGACGGCTGAGGAAGTCGATGAGGCCTGGGCGGATATCAAAGCACGCCAAAAAGAAGCAGAAAGACGTGAACTTCGCGAGCGTGAGAAGGCAGAGAGACCGGAGCGCCTCGAGTTGAAAATAATAGAATTGGCAATACTATAGTGTTCGCAGGCGCCTAGCGTAGCTTCTGCAATAGTTCAGGTCAGTGGTCAGATGATTCGGGACCAAGTGCCACCGTTCGTAGCAGGCGAGGAAATAGCGAAGTATCTCGTCAAGTTCGAACACGTCTGTGAGCGAAAGGCCTGGGAGCGGACTCTTTAGGTGCAGAACCTGTTAGCTCTTCTCGGCGAAGTGTCCGACGTGATAACGTGCTTGTCGACGGAAGTGTTTGAGAGCTATGACGAAGTTAAAGAAGTACTTTTGATGCGTTATATGTTGTCACCCGAGGCTTTCCGGCAAAGGTTTCGGTATGCTGAAAAGAGGAATGAGTCACATGTTGACTTAGGGTTTCGTCTTAAACGCGACCTAATTGAATTGCTAAAGGGCGAAGATGTTTATGACGATCGCGATTAGGTGGTAAATGCATTGCATTGGAGCAATTATACCGTTGCATCGAGGATGACGTCAAGCTTTGGCTGCCAGACAAGCTCGGCGAAGTACAGCTAAACAAGGCAGCACAGTTAGCTGAAGAGCATTATACTTGCCAAAAGTTGCATAGTAGGACCGTGCGCGTTAAAAAGGATGAAAGAGGGCTTTTCAAAGAAACCTAAAGAACGGAAACCCACTCCGCACCGTACTTTCAGAAAGGACCCGTCTCTTTCGAAGGACACTGTAGGAAAAGGGTAAACGGAAGCGGATATATCGAATGGCGTTCCTAAACAACGCACTGATACCACACGGGCGTTTGAATCAAGGAAGCCGCTAATCTGCTACAACTGCAAAAAGGAAGGGCACATAGTGGTAAACGTTAAACAAACGTTTGCTTTCGCAACAATCTGAGAATTGGAAAAGAACATGCGGTTGTTAGAGCCGTATTTCCAGAAAATTAGTGTGAATTTGAAATGTGTCGAGCACTGCGAGCCTCAATGCCAACCATAGATCTTGTCCATCCTTCGTTTCTGTCTCCGGACAACTTTACAGGAGAATGCGCGTGGATCAGGCAAGTCGCCGAGGAGCAAAGTGCTTGCTTACCAATCGCTACAGTTAACATTAAAGGTCCGTTTGGTAGGTTTCGCAACCAAATGGCTTTGTCTGTCGCGCTTCCTGATCGTTTTCCTTATCTTTTTTCCAATAACCCTGAGCAGCTTCTCAAAGAGCAGAGAAACAGTTCTCCAACTTAGCGTACATGGCCCTTACGCGATCGCAAGCGCGGAAGCTTTCTCAGGTACTTGACCCTGTCCAATGTAGTGAAACACCACCTGAAAAAGCTGCTGATCTGTGTGACCTTGGCGGCGACTCCACGGAATCACGGAAATTCTCCGGGTGAGTCACTCGAGCGGCCCGTCACCGAAGCGACTGGCGCTGTCTCAGTCGGCGGAGGAGACGAAATGGCACCGTTGAGTCAGAGCGAGAGGGGTGCAAGGCTCTCGCCTGTAGCGAAAAGTTGGAGTGAGCTGTCGAGGGTTGATCGAGAAACACTCATTTGAGAGCAGAGTGAGCACCTCTCTATTAAAGCGCTTATGAAAAACGTAAACTTCGGGAAAAAAAGAAAAAGAATATTTCTTTTTTGAGAAGGCAGGGCTCCCGTATCGATTGATTGATATGTGGGGTTTAACGTCCCAAAACCACTCTATGATTATGAGAGACGCCGTAGTGGAGGGCTCCGGAAATTTAGACCACCTGGGGTTCTTTAACGTGCACCCCAATCTGAGCACACGGGCCTACAACATTTCCGCCTCCATCGGAAATGCAGCCGCCGCAGCCGGGATTCGAACCCGCGCTCTGCGGGTCAGCAGCCGAGTGCCTTAGCCAAGGGGCTCCCGTATCGGAGCTTCACAAATGTGCAAGGTCGTAAGTATGAGCAGCTCTTGGTGCCACAAAGGTATCATTGCCAACTATTAGAACTGGCGCATGAAAACGCGTGGGCAGAGCATCTCGGCATAAAAAAAAAGACCAAGGCTTGAGTTTCCCCTTGAGTTTCATTGGCCGAAATGCTGGAAGGATATCGAAGACTTTGTACGCTCATGCGACGCTTGTCAGAGAGCGGAAAAATCCGCGGACAAGGGGAAGGCAGCCATGAAGCTTGCACCAATTATGACAGAACCTTTTCGGCGCCTAGTAATTCATATAGTCGGGCTATTACCAGAGTCAGGGCAAGGTTTTCGGTACATCCCGACGGCCCTCTGTGTAGCCATGAAATTTCCAGAAGCGATACCACTTAAGGAGCTTAATTTCTCTCATGTCGTGGATGCTCTGCTCTCTATACTTGCACGCGCTGAATTTTCTTTTGAAATTCAATGCGACAACGGTAGTGTCTTCACCAGCTGTCTTACCTCTACCTTTTTGGATAAATGTGGAATTAAAGTAGTGCACAGTTTGATCCATCACCCGCAATCTAATCCGGTAGAGTGTATGCATTCCGTAATGAAACGGATACTGAGAGCTTTTTGCTACGAGCACAAATGCGACAAGGAAGCGTGTATTCCTCCCGTTGTGTTCGCTTTGAGACCAGCTGCTCATGAATGTACTGGTATTAGCCTTGCAGATCTTGTGTATGGCAGGAGTTTGAGAACGCCATTGCGAATGCTACGCGAGTCCTGGGAGGGATTCGATGAGGACCCTAATGTAGTTGCGTATGTTCTAGACCTCCTTCAAAGGCTTGGTGTCACAGAACGAACGCTAAAAAAGAGCGCGCCGCCAAATCCTTGCGACAACGGGCGGAAGAAACGCCGCGAGGTAAAAAAGAAAAAAAAGAAAGCAAACATCCAAGGCTCCCGGGCGCGCGCTCTCCCCGCAGAAGCATGGCTTCACAGACGAACCTCCTTACCCCACATCGGCGGCGCAGCAAGGCCGCGACTTTTCTAGAACGAAGGAGGCGGGGTCAGACCGAGTGAATCATCCTCCGGAGAGGGCAGTCGAACCGTCTCGTGCCTCTCCCCAGCCTTCGCTGCGCGTCGCGCCGACGAAATGAGGAGAACGTTCTGGAAGGTGGCGCGGAACGTATTTAATCGAGCAGCCGAGACGAGAAAGCAGGAGGAGACGGAAGTTAACGCCAGAGCACGTAGGAATTCCGCCGTGTAGTCGGCGAAGGTTCTTCCCGTAGTGACAGAACAGGAGGAGACGGAAGTGAGCGCCAGAGTGCGTAGAGATTCCGCCATGTAGTAGGCGAAGTTTTGGTCCGTAGGGACGGCTCGAGCTACAGGCAAGAGCGTGGGTTTACCGCTATCGAGCGAAGACGCGGGCAACAGCTGCGTGTGTGAAGCCGACGGATTTCCGGCGAAGAAGCTTGAAGCTTGGAGAGTGGCCATTTGAGGACGCGAGGGTTCCTGGAAGAGAAACTTCGAGAGCTACGGAACGACAACAACGCTGGACTTTGAGTGAGTGATTCTCGGAAGAGTATCATTCAGACTTTTGTTCCAAGGACTTTGGACTGAATAGGTTTTCTATCGCTTTAGTCCTTAAGTGTCTTGGTTGTTCAATGCATGCGACTGCATTGTAGTGCGTATTGTTGTCCGTGTCCGTTGTTTCAAGTGTGGCTGATTGTATTGTGTAGTACGTTGATTGATTGGTTTGATTGGTGACATATTGTGTGTAACTAGTGTGGAGTGTGCATTTTTGTGTATTATTTTCGATCTGCCATTATTGAGAATATAATTTGTTTGTTTATCAACTCTCGGCTCTGACTTGTTCTTTGGGCCACAGCCGGCGTCCGCTGGCGCACCAATAAGGACCACTTCTAAATTGTCCACGCTTTCGTGGTGCGGTTCGGGGGGCCGATACTTCGGCTCTTGGAATTAGCCCGGCGATCGCCTCCCTAATAAACGGGACCTGTGGGACACTTGGAAAAACTAAAAATGTTGTGGAAAGCCACATGAAGGCTGCAAAAGTGTTGTCGAAGGAGTACTACGGGAAATCGGCGAAGAAACGCACCTTTGAAGCGGTTAGTCATGTAATGCTGCCACGGCCGTCCAACAAGAAGCTTGAGGTTGGTTTGGAAGGGCCCGCCAAAGTAATATCGAAGCTTTCTGATAGCAATTATGAAGTGAAATTAGGAAGGCGGCCGAACAAAATTTACCACAGTAACTTGATGAAACCATACGTTCAACGTCAAGTGGTCGTAAATCTACTTTTGAATGCTTCAGAGGATGAGGGGGCAGAAATTTCGACTTCTAGCGATGTTCTCGAAAGGGGATCAGATGTAATCTTGGGGCAGCTGAACCTGGAGCCTAGGTTAAGGTAAGCCCAGAAGGAGGACCTGAGAAGGATTGTTTCAGAGTTTGAAGATGTGTTTTCAGACCATCCCGGAAACACGACAGTGATTGAACACGATATCGAGCTAACTTGTGAGGAGTCAATCCCTAAAAAGCCGTATCGATGTTCCCCTGTGCAAAATCATATCAAGAAACAGGAGATCAATAAAATGCTGGAGTTGGGAGTCATAGTACCGGGCGAGAGTGACTATACATCCCCTCTAATATTGGTTCAAGTGCCGGGAAAAAGATCTGAGGCCATGCATCGATTATCGGCGTCTTAACGCCATAACTCGAGACCAAACTTATACCTCTGTCACACGGCCACCACCAAACTCCGTTGAACACCGTCAACGTAAATTTCCCCTAGGGGGTTCAACGGAGAAGGAGTTGTGGCAGTGTCACACGGCAATGACGAGGTTGTAACAGTTGCCGCGAGGGGGCTCAGCTGGCGCTGTTTGATTTTCGAAAAAGTATTCTAATTTGATCCCTTTTGATTTTTTGTGAATCCTCGTTATGTGGTTTTTACAAAAAAGCACTATAAAGTAGGTACGCGACTAACAAACCATTAAAAATAATTTCAAATAAAAACACATTTACTAAATGTAGCGATGCTGCTAGTGAGGCTGGCCACATTGTGCTTTTAGTTGTTTTGTTACCTGTGTACGTGCCCGGTACGAAAGTTCTTATGCTTCCATGCCTCGTGAGCACACATTTTGTGTTCTTCAGCCATGAGTGACACAGCGGACGACGTGAGGAAGTGGTGCGATATTGCGCTGGTAATGACGTTGATTGGCTGGCGCCGGCCGGCCCGACTCGCGAGGCAAGGTGTGTAGGGCATCGGTGTTGAGAGTAAGTGAACTCGGATGGGCGTAAATATTGTAAACAAACACGCGTTGTGAATGAGTACTACAACGAAAGAACGCTTAATATTGCTAAAATATATTATTCTTTCACTGCGGCCACTTAGTGCTCGAAATTTTTCTCTGACCTCTAGACTGCTGAGGACGAGAGTACCTCGTTTCGCTGCGAAGGGAGATTGTTGAACGTCCTTTGCGAAATGCTCCGTTCACCTTCGTTTGCGTAAGGGTGGCCGTGTGACACCAACCGCATCTTCGTTGTCGTAAAGACGAGAGAGTTAAACGGTCTTCACGGGTGCCCGTGTGACAGGGGTATTACCCGATACCAAATCTAGAGGAGAGGATAGAAAGTGTGTCACAATCTAGTTTTATTTTCACGTTAGACCTCGTGCGAGGGTATTGGCAAGCCCCCCTTAAGGAGCGTGCTAGCCGCCATGCCGCATTCGTTTCTCCATTCGGAGCGCATCGCCCACTTAAACTGGACTTTGGATGGAAAAATGCGCCCTTTTGTTTTTCAGGTTTAATGGACCATGTTCTTAATGGCCTCTCCGCGTTCGTTCTGCCGTATCTTGACGATGTCGCCATCTTCTCAAACAACTGCGAAGAACATGTCAAGCATTTACGCGTCGTGCTCAACAGGTATAAAGAAGCTGGTCTTACCGCGAAACCTACTTAATGTCACCTAGGGTGCAGCGAGGTGTCTTAGCTGGGGCACGTTGTGGGGCGTGGCTGGCGTAAACCTTCAGAAATTAAGGTGGCCGCCATCGTGAACTATACACGACCAAACACAAAATCTGAAATAATGGCATTCTTGGGCCTAGCTGGATACTATCAGCATTACGTGCAAAACTACTGTAGCATTGCGAGCCCTATAACTTACGCTCTTCAATGTCCGAGCCGGTTAAAGTGGCGTGGGACTCAGAAAAATAGAACGTGTTTTGCCAGCTGAAACAGGCCCTAAGCGAAAAGCCCGTTCTCATGGCACCCCATTTTTCTAAGGGCTTTCCCGTTCCATGTGACGCGAGTGACTGCGGCATGGGAGCTATCTTGTGCCAGGAAGACAGCGCTAGTAACAAAACGCCAGTTTTGTATTTAAGTCGAAAACTGAGCTGTAGGGAAGAGTCATACAGTGCCTCTGAAAAGGAATGCGCTTGCGTCGTGTGGGCCGTTCAAAAGCTAGTCTGTTATGTCTCCGGTTCGAGATTTGTGGTCTAAACAGACTACTGTCCTCTAACCTTGTTAAATAGTATGTCGCCTTAACGTCATCGGTTACTGAGGTGGAGCATGATGCTGCAACAGCTTAACTTAGACGTTCGCTACAAAAAAAAAGAACGCTAAACGCTAATGCAGATGCATTGAGCCGTGCGTTTTAGCTAGTACCTTCTCCACTTTTCGTTCTTATGCTGGCGAATTGGTGCAAAATTTTGTCATCACGGTCTTAGCTGAACGCTCTCGTCCAGAGTGAGGGATATCAAGGAGCCAACTTGATGCTATGTTCTATTTCATTACGTTGTTGTACGCGTAAAAACTTGAGTCCCCATTTTAAGAGTCCTATGTCCCACACGCGCCTCTTGATGTAGATGGAACGAAATTCCGATAGACTTGTAGCTAGGTATATGTTGTACTATTTTTGTCTGCTGTTCTGTCGGGAAACTCAAGGCACTTGCTTGTGTCGTGTGTTGTCTGTTGTCGAACCGTTCTTGACCACTAGCAGAATCATCGACAAATGCTCAGACTAAAGATCATCAAAAGAGACGAGCGAAGCTAGTCGACAAGTTTTGGCGAGAAGCCAGTGGAGCTGGGATCCATCCTGAAGAATGGGATGTGTTCACGGAACTGAGCCTGGAGCCCCAGCCTCCATATGGACCTGGAGGCGAACCTGGAGGGACCTGGCGAAGGAGCGCGCCGGAAATTTGAGCCACGTGGAAGCAGATCGTCTTTCCTGCGCATTGTCTGGCAGTGAGCGTGCTGTTACGTCTGGAAGTCCAGACTGAACGTCATTGTCTCTGCAAAGGCAATCTGTGCCAAAGTTGGCGAGCAAGCCTGGCGGCGCCAGTGTGTCTTACGCAACGCATGGCGAGCTCCCACAGCCCACGGGCACGATAGCAGCCGGATGATGCAAGCGGTGCCATCCAGTCTTGCGAGTGTTACGCAATGCGTGGCAACATCTCTCGTCCGTGGCTGCAACCCAGTGGGAGTTCCCGACCGGAGGAACCTGACATCACGGCCAACGGCACTTCCGATTGGACGTTGTTGGCGTAAGAGATCACCCGGGGCCTATAAAAAAAGCTAAGCGGCACGTCGCCAAGCAGCCGTCAATGTGTCAGAGAGAAGACATCTCGGCTCTTCGAGTCCCTAAGCTGTCGGCCCCACTGTCCAATATGTAACGCCTCCGTTTCTATGCTGTACATAAACTAAACCTTGCCTTAATTAACTCACCGTCGTCTTGTCTGCTCGGCTATAAGCTCTGCGCAGAAGCAGCCGCGAGCTGAGAAACAGGCTACCGAACAACCTTGGCGGCCCGTGACCTCGGTGCACTACGCAACAGCGTCGGCGGGGGTGCGTGTCGTAACAGCACGCCTTCCCTTTGGATATCGCGTGGCGTCCATACGTTCTTTGCAGGTCCCTCGCTCTTTTTGTGTGGTGCCCGACGTGACGCGTCAGGTCCATGTTCTTGGTGTGCGGCGGGACAATGAGACGGGTATGGACCATGATCGGAACCAACGTGTTCTCCCATTGACACTCCATTGACATTTGAGGTTTTAACGTCCCAAAACCACCTATTGATTATGAGAGAAGCCTTAGTGCAGGGCTCCAGAAATTTCTACCACGTGGGGTTCTTTAGCGTGTGCCCAAATCTGAGCACACGAGCCTACAACACTCCCGCCTCCATCGTAAATGCAGCCGCCGCCGCCAGGATTCTATCCCGCGACCTGCGGGTCAGCAGCCTAGTACCTCAGCCACTAGGCCACCGCCCATCCTGTTCTCCCAACAGTGTGTGTGGTATGTTATACCTAAGGAATCGCGGATACGCCAGCCTGTTTTGGACAACCGCTTGTATTGTGCAATGACCAGTTCGCCCGGGGTGTTGTGTAGGCCCAGCTCCAAGAACGTATCGGTGCTCGTGGTGACAATCGACATCTTGAGTGCCTTGGCAATCATGCAATTGACCTTGTTCCGTTCGGACACTAGCCACTAAAGATAAGTAGCTACAAACGTTATGCGACTGATGCATACCGCTACGACGGATGCATACCGTTATGCATACCGCTACGTCTGTTCGTTATGCGGCGGAGGAGTCAAATTGTGCCGTTTACCGAACGTCTAAGTCTTGGTACCGTCTCGCCATTGTGACCGCTAGCCTGCAGGTTTAGTCCAAATATCCTTATTTGTTCTACGTTCAGTATGGGAACGCTGTGTGCCATTAATACTCCGATTTTCAATCTCACTCATCATGGAAGGACAGATTTGTGGCCCCTTCTCGTGGATCTGTAAAGCAATAGCTAAGACTTAGCCGCCGAAAATTCGAGACCCATGCATCGCAATTCCTGGATCGCGCACACGCCCATCTGAAGCGTTCGTTCTACGTGGCCGTCACATCCTTCTCCGAGGATCCAGAGGGTGATATTTTCCACGTAGAGGCTGTGATGCAGCCCCTCTATTGTTGACAGCTTTTCAGGTAGGCCAAAAAGGACAAACATAAACAACATAAGTGACACGACGGA
Source organism: Rhipicephalus annulatus (assembly GCA_013436015.1). Lineage (NCBI taxonomy): Eukaryota > Metazoa > Arthropoda > Arachnida > Ixodida > Ixodidae > Rhipicephalus > Rhipicephalus annulatus. The sequence goes on along the minus strand of WOVY01014991.1, from coordinate 334,710 downwards.
GTCCATGTGCAAGACAGCAGCACATACCAGAGGGCGGGCATGTGCCACTGGTATGCGAGTATGCTCCACCGCTGATTGACGCGTAGTATATAATGACAAACGGTGAGAACATATTCAGGTAATTATAACGCGGGAGCGTTAAGAAAAAGTTGACATCGGCAGCGTTGACCCGACGAACGGAAAGTATAAATGTCAAGATCCCAGTGAAATTAGAACCCCAGCATTCTGCGTGGTCATCAAGTATTCCGCCAAAGAGCCATGCCCGGTCTCGGAAGCTACTTTTCAAATAAACCTATATTGTTCGTGAAACGCCCTTTCTGGCTGCAGGGCTAGCTATCATATTTTTAAGCATGAGATATGTACTCCTGTCACACAGCCGTCATGTCGGGTTAATCTCAATTGTACCTAGGTGCCACCCGCCGAAGTTCTTATGTATAAGTGTCCTCGCGAGCACCAGCGCTTCATATCAGCTTATCGCTTCTTGCGCTGCTCATGTTCCTGTTGGCATCTTCGCGCAAGTGCAAACAACTGGTTATGTAAACATCTGTGAATTTTCTACATATATCTGTGCGTGAAACATTTGTACACATATTTGACGTGATTTGATAACTTGTCGCTCAATAAAAAAATGGCAAATCCCACGTATAGTGGGAATCGATGATATCCGAAGCGCGAATGAGTGGATTGGATAAACTTTTATTTGGTCCTCCAAAACACAGATCACTGTGCTGCGGGCAGTTCCCACGTGGGGACTGAGATGCCAAGCTCCTCAGCCGCCTCGCGGGCTTGGTGGACAGCCCAGAGCTGATCTGCCAAGGATGCGCTGCGGATTGCCGCCTCCCATCTGGCGGAGGTGATGTTCGATATATGAGTGAATTTGGTGCACTGCCAGAGCATGTGTTCTAATGAAGCTATTTCCCTACAATGTGGACAAAGATTACTTGGGTATAGGTCAGGGTACATGATGTGTAACATTTTCAAAGTAGGGTACATCCGCGTTTGCAAAAGCCTTAATCTAAGTGCTTGGGGCCGGGTTAGATTTTTGTGAGAAGGAGGGAAAATCCTTCTAGACAGGTAGAAATGTTTTGTGAGCTCATTATATGTTGTAAGAATTTCCCGGCTATCCCCTTCACCGGTAGAACGCACCCCCGGGGAGGCGCGGTTGGAGAGTTCTCGCGCCGCCTCTTATGCTGCTTCATTGAGATTGGGAGGGGAATCGTTGAGAAGATGATGCATTATGTTCTTGCCTTGCAGTATTCTCAGCGTTTGTTCAGAGACCGTGCCCTTGGCGAACGCCCGTAGTGCTGCCATGGAATCACTGTAGACGACTTCAATGTTATCCATCTTGAGTGCTAAGGCGATGGCCACCTGTTCCGCAATGATTGGGTCTTTCGTCTTGACCGTGGCCGAGTTGACGACATGGCCAGCCCCATCGACCACCACTGCCACAAACGCTTTCCCATTGGCGTAGGAAGCCGCGTCAACAAATACGACCCCTCGTTCCTCGTTTGAGACTTGACGAAGTATAGTCCTGGCCCTCGCTACTCTTCTTCCGACGTTGTGTTCTGGTTGCATGTTTCTTGGTATAGGAGACACCGTGATATTCTCTCTTATGTTGTCGGGGATATCATTGTAACTGTGCCTGATTGCCATTGGGTGTTGGCCCAGCTCCTGCAGGATCATTCTCCCCGACCTTTTTGTAGATAACCTTGCAAACTGTGCTCTCTCTTGGGCTTCTGCGATTTCTTCGAGCGTGTTGTGAATGCCAAGCTCAAGCAGACGCTCGGTGCTGGTATGTACGGGTAGGCCCAGGACCTTCTTGATAACTTTCCTGAGGACCACATTCAGTGTCTCGGACTCTGCTCTTGACCAGTTGTGCATTGCTGCCTCGTACGTGAAGTGGCTTAGAACAAACGCATGCATCAACCTGATGAAGTTGTCTTCCTTGATCCCATTTCTTTTGTTGGCCACTCTGCGTATGAGGTGCACCGCACTGTCTGTTTTCCAAGTTAACTTGCCTATAGATTTGCTGTTGGTGCCGGTAGACTCTATCAGCATGCCCAGGACTTTGATGGAGTCGACCCTCTGGATGGAATTCCCTTGATTTGTACGGAGGTGGATGTCTATCTGGTTTAACGGCTTCCATCCCCTGGGTTTCGGTCCCCGGCGCGCAGTCCTATACAGTAAAAGTTCTGACTTACTCGAGGAGCACTTGAGCCCAGAAGGACGAAGGTACTCTTCAACGGTGTCAATCGCCTCATGCAGGACGCTCTCAATCTGCCCCTCGCTTCCACCTGTGCACCAGATGGTAATGTCATCTGCGTAGATGCTGTGCTTCAATCCTTCAATGCTCGATAATTTCTTTGACAGTCCAATTATGGCAATGTTGAACAGCTTTGGTGAAATCACTGCCCCTTGCGGCGTGCCCCTTGCTTCTAGTTCGATTGCTGCGGTCTCGATATCTGCAATCTTCATCACGGCTTTCCGATCTGTAAGAAAGGACCATACGTAGTCATAGAAGGCTTTCCCCAGACCAAGCTTGGAAATTACTTCGAGTATGAATGAGTGGTGGATGTTGTCAAACGCTTTTTCTAGATCTAGGCACAGAATGGCTCTCACGTCTCTCGTTTCATTGTCGATGACCTGGTGTTTGATAAGCTTCAATGCATCTTGTGTGGATAGCCCTGCCCTGAATCCAACCATATTGTGTGTATATATGTCGTTATCTTCCAAGTACTTGTTTATCCTGTGCAGTATGGCATGTTCTGCAACCTTGCTGATACATGATGTCAATGATATTGGCCTCATGTTGTCCAAGTTAGGGGGCTTACCTGGCTTAGGAATAAGGATCGTCCTGGCCAGCTTCCACTCCTCTGGCACCCTGCCTTCTTTTCATGCTGCATTGATCATATCCTTCAGGGTTTCAATTGAATCATCATCAAGGTTACGAAGGGCCTTGTTTGATATACCGTCCGGGCCAGGGGCCGACCTGCCGTTGAGATCATGGAAGGCTCTTCTGATCTCCTCGATGTTAAAGTCGCCCTCAAGACCTGGATTGGGCCTGCCCTGGTACTGTCTACTTGGTGGTGCCAATCCTCTTTTGATTGGGAGGTACTTATGCACGAGCCGCTGCACAACTTGCTGTTCTGTAGTGCGCCCTATCTCTTTGTGCAAAATTCGAGCGATAACATGCTTTTGATTTGTTTTGGTGGTGTTTTCGTTGAGAAGATGCTTTACCATATTCCATGTCTTGCCATTGCGCATCTGACCATCGACAGAGTTGCAGATTTCGTCCCATTGCTGCCTGGATAGTGCGCGACAATGTTCCTCGACTGATCTGTTTACCTCAGCTATCTTCTTCCTCAGTCTTCGGTTCAGGCGCTGACCCTTCCAACGGTTCAGTAGTGCTTGCTTTGCCTCAAGAAGATGAGCGAGCCGGCTATCCATTCTTTCAACCGGAAAATCTGTGGTAATGGTGGAGGAGACGGATTTGATGTCATCTTTAATCTGTTAGACCCACTGCTCCAAGCCTTGTCTGTGGCCATCTTGTTCCCTTTCCATCCTTATCTTCCTGAACTTATCCCAGTCTGTGAAGTGGAATTCTCTCTGATTTTTACGCTCCACGGAGAAGGTAGTGGCAAGAATGCAGTGGTCACTCCCTAGGTCTACAGCAAGGTTCATCCACTGGGCCTTCTTGATGTTCCTTACAAATGTAAGGTCCGGAGTAGAATCCCTGCAGCAAGATGTACCAAGCCTTGTTGGTAGGCTGGGGTCTGTGATTAGGGTGAGATCAAGTTCACTGGCACTTTGCCAAAGTCGATTTCCTTTCCCAGTGTTGTACTTGTAACCCCATGTATGATGAGGGGCGTTGAAATCACCTGCTATGACGAGTGGACATTCCCCGGCGATATTAACAGCTTTCTTTAGAACCGTCTTGAACCCTTGCTTTTGTTCCTTTGGACTGCTGTATATATTAAGAATGAAAATGCTCTGAAGGTTGCTGGTACCTAGCACGGTCTCTACCATGACGTGTTCCAACCGGCCTGCTTCTATCTTGAGGTCGTGGGTTACGTGCGTTAGTTTGTTGCATACGAAGGTGCAGACTCCCCTCCCTTCAGTATCCCCTATTACAGGCCGGAATCCAGGCAACGTTGCTTGCGGTGAAAGGGTTTCTTGTAATAATATAATATGAGGCTTTTCTTGGCTGCTCCTGATATACTGCTGTAGGGCTGCCTTCTTTTTAAGGTAACCTCTACAGTTCCATTGCCAGATACGAAATGCTTCACGTAGCGCTGCCATCATGGTTATTACATGGGCGGCCAGAGCCTGATGCTGCACCTGTCGACAGGTTTGGTACCACTAGTATTGGTGGCCGAAGGGGTGAGTTTGGTGCATGAGGAGGCCTTGCTGTATTGTGCATATATGCTTCGACCTTTGTAATGCGCAAAGTCATATGCTCTTCCAGTGCCGCCACGCTTGACTGTAGCCTACCCATCTGCTCGCTGAGATTGGCTACTACTTTGCTGAGCGTGTCAAGGACCTTCTTCATATCTGACATGCTCGTTTGGTTGGCTTCCACGTGTTCTGCCATGACTGCCCTCTTTTTTGTGGTTCTCGAGTCCCCCACGTTTTCAGCCACAGGGACATCGACTGGCTGAGGCATTGGCTGTGAAGACTGCGCGCTGGTTAGCTTAGTGAGAAGAACTTTAATTTCCTTTAACTCAGCTGATAGCCTCTCATTCGATTTTGTAAGTCTCGCGTTTTCTTGCTCTAGCTGTGCAATTCTATCATGCTCTGGCAGCTTACCTGTCATCACCTCTGCCGCGCCATTGCGCACTCGCTCGGCCCAGCTGCCTTTCGATGCAACTGCAGGCGTCCTTCCCGTGTGTGAAGCCGCGATCTCGAACTGAACGCCAGGCAGCTGGCCATTCGGGTGCCGCCCAGGCTGATCTCGACCCTGATGGTGACCTTGAGAACTCGAGCGCCCCCGTGATTGGGAGCGAGCCTTGGGTCTAGAACCTCTTCTGGAACGCGACCTCCCCCTGGAGTGGGGCCGCCTTTGCTGTTCTTGAGTAGTCTGGATGCTCTGGGTCCCGTAGGCTGGAACAAGCTGCTTGTCGTTGATGTCTTGACTCGATGTGATTGACGCGTCCCGGGCTTCTGCGGCTGCTCGCGATCTTTCCCAACGTCTGCGTCTGACGACGTATGGCACTAAGAACCTGTTCTTGCACTCTTTGTCTGCCGTGGGATGGTTACCGTCACACAGCCTGCATCTTGGATTGCACTGGTGCAGGCTATCTGGGTTCTTGATCTCGCAGCCTCTGCAGATTGTTTCAGCTGGGTTCGGACAGACGTCAGACCGATGTCCCAGCTTTCCACAGACGTAACAAATATCGATGTTCTTGCGGTAAAGGGAGCACTGCAAAAGTGAAGGTCCATATCTCACAAATCTGGGCACCTTGTGTCCTTTGAACGCTATGATGATTGTCCCGGTGTCCTTGATTCTCTTGACCTGCTGCGCGAGCGGGTTGTTCGCGTTCACAATCTTTCGGGTCAAAATGTCTCGAGTATCGTTTACGAGAATCCCGCGAATCACTCCTTAACAAGTATCGTGGGGTGCCGTGGCGTAAGCGCTAACCTCGAAAACTTTGCCTCCAATGTCAATTTGCTTGACCTTGAGGTATCTTGAAGCTCTGTCTTGGTCCGGAGTGCTCGCCACCATAATGTTCTGCTGCAAGTTGGAACAGATGATGTCCTGCATGGCCTCCTCCTCTTTGATGCCGGCCGCCAGTACTATCGCGTCTGCCACGGCTCCAGTGCCAATTCTCGAGATATTTAATCCTCCACGTGGTCGTAGCACAATTTTGCTGAAGTCCTTGGGTAGTGGCGGCATACGTCCAGCTCGCACGATTGTATGCTTGGTATCATACCTACTACGACTGGTTCGAGCGTCTCCCGCAACGCCAGCCTTGGTCGAACCCTTGGCAGCAGGAACGCTAACCGTGGCTTGCTTATTCCTTGAGCGTCTCGTTTCGGCTTCCTTCCAACCCATGTCTTCCGTGCAATCCTCTGGAGAGATGTCCTCTCCATCTACTTGGTATTCCATTCTCAGTTGTAGGTTCTGGAACGCGCAGAGCGTTGCGTCACGTAGGCGCCGGGTCGGCGCATCGGCGACAATCGCCTTCTTGGTTGTTAGGCTTAAATCCCCCGGTGGCGTTGCCGTGTAAAAATGCCCCAAAAACGGTTTAAAAGTCCACTCACCAGCACAAAGATGGTATCTACTGAGTTCTTGAGAACTTAGGCACACGATGGGACTGAAAACTCAGCGACAAATTCGTGAATACCACAGGAAAGCATTCTTGAAAGCAGGAGCCGATCTTCGCGCGTCCGCACTGGTCGGCACCTAGAGCGTCTCCCCCGCGAATGAGTAATGTTGATATTTCACTTTAAAATCAACACAACGTTACGAGGCGGACATGAAATATGCCGTACATGACTTCCATGTTATATTTATCATGTTTGCGCTTGGCATATTAGGGTCGAAGCTTCATATGGTGCCACCCGCTCGTCTCTCGTTATCATTGTAACCACCGGTGGCTCATGCCCGAGAGAGCGGGTATGTGCCACAGCGGATAGACGTTTAGTGGTGAAGATCCTTAAGCGGTGGGTCGTGCGTCCTTGATGTATGTAGTAGTAGCCACCCGGTCGGGTAGCCGTGATCGTATAGTGGTTAGTACCTTGCGTTGTGTAGTAGTAGCCACCTCTCGTTTAGCTCTTGGAATTTCGGCTAGATGCTCTACATGTATATAATCAATATATGATGAATTGTGTGAGATGGTGGTACTTTGAGTGTTCACTAGACGGACGGACATACAGACAGCGAGACGGACAGACGCACGGACGGACAGATCGACCCACGGTTGGACGGTAGGAAGACTGCTTCGCCCCACTCATCATCATTCAGTCTGTAGATATGATGTGATTTTAAAGACGATAGTCTTCTTTTGGGGACCTCCGGCGCAAAAATTTTGATCTGTCTGTCTGTCTCTGTCTGTCTGTCTGTCTCTGTCTGTCTGTCTGTCTGTCTGTCTGTCTGTCTGTCTCTGTCTGTCTGTCTGTCTCTGTCTGTCTGTCTGTCTCTGTCTGTCTGTCTCTGTCTGTCTGTCTCTGTCTGTCTGTCTGTCTGTCTCTGTCTGTCTGTCTCTGTCTGTCTCTGTCTGTCTGTCTGTCTGTCTGTCTCTGTCTGTCTGTCTGTCTCTGTCTGTCTGTCTGTCTGTCTGTCTGTCTGTCTCTGTCTGTCTGTCTCTGTCTGTCTGTCTGTCTGTCTGTCTGTCTGTCTGTCTGTCTGTCTGTCTGTCTGTCTGTCTGTCTGTCTGTCTGTCTGTCTGTCTGTCTGTCTGTCTGTCTGTCTGTCTGTCTGTCTGTCTGTCTGTCTGTCTGTCTGTCTGTCTGTCTGTCTGTCTGTCTGTCTGTCTGTCTGTCTGTCTGTCTGTCTGTCTGTCTGTCTGTCTGTCTGTCTGTCTGTCTGTCTGTCTGTCTGTCTGTCTGTCTGTCTGTCTGTCTGTCTGTCTGTCTGTCTGTCTGTCTGTCTGTCTGTCTGTCTGTCTGTCTGTCTGTCTGTCTGTCTGTCTGTCTGTCTGTCTGTCTGTCTGTCTGTCTGTCTGTCTGTCTGTCTGTCTGTCTGTCTGTCTGTCTGTCTGTCTGTCTGTCTGTCTGTCTGTCTGTCTGTCTGTCTGTCTGTCTGTCTGTCTGTCTGTCTGTCTGTCTGTCTGTCTGTCTGTCTGTCTGTCTGTCTGTCTGTCTGTCTGTCTGTCTGTCTGTCTGTCTGTCTGTCTGTCTGTCTGTCTGTCTGTCTGTCTGTCTGTCTGTCTGTCTGTCTGTCTGTCTGTCTGTCTGTCTGTCTAGTGCTACCTGAGACGAGCATGCTTGGCAAAATAGCCCATGTTTTCGCCGTGCTTAAGGTATTTCTCCTCGAATCACAAAACTGCACCCGCCTTTCCGCTGCAAGTTTACGAGAATATTCGTTGGCGCGCTCCGAAACTTAGGCGCTTTCGAGATGCCGTTTACGATTGAAGCGCTGGCGCTTCCTCCGCTTAATTAGGCTACTTTCTCACATATGAAGGAGATTCCGGTGCACAACCGAGGCTTCCGATGTAAGGGCTATCTATGCATTTCGAAACAGAAGCATGCGCATCACGCAAATTACTTGCCCATGATTTGGCATCCTCAAGCGTATTCCACGGTAGAGGAATTTCTCTGTATTTTGACCAGTCCGTAAGCGTCACCTGACCGGTAGAACGACGAACCTTTGGAGAGGCTATGGACACACTAATGATGTAGTGGTCGCTGCCTAAGGTTTCCTCAAGGTTAGTCCAGGTGGCGTCAGATGAGTTTAACGCAAATCTTAAGTCGGGAAAAGTGTCGGCACTTACACTGTTTCCCAGCCGCGTAGGGACTGTGGGGAGTGAGATGAAGTGAAGGTCGTAATTATCTACAGCTTTTTCTAACAATTCCCTTTTCGGAGAGTCCCTTCGATATCCCCAGCTTCTGCGAGGGGCGTTGAAATCGCCTAGGAAAACGAGGTGGTCCTGCTTGCGCAAAAGTTTATCGCGAATTCGTTTATTGTAGTTGTTTATTTGTCAAAACTGCTGGTGGGATGAGAAAGAAACATGTGATGCATTTCTCCTAGCCTTCTCTCTTGTTGTCCTTCCTCTGCGTCACAGTGAACATGTACGCCAAAACTCCAGAAGTTCTCAAATCATTACTGTGCGCGTCGGTGGCCAAAGAAATCGTTGCGGCAGTGCCTTAAGGGCCTTTGTGAACGCTAATAGATTTGCAGCGCATCCTAAGTTGTAGGCGCCGGTAATGCCCTACTTCTTTGTTATATCAAGTTATCGTTGCTTCATCAAGTTCGCCGAGTGTAGTCAGTATGATAAACTCATTTCCTCGATTCTCTGTGTACAATGTTTCCCTCTATTGCATCATAGTGCCTCAAGCATTCTGTCATTCTTTTTTTAAGGGTATTCGTTTTCTATACTTTCAACATATTAGCGTCTACTATTCTAGTGTTTCTATCAGCCAGCCGTTGTAGCGCCAGTTCCGTTGCCACCTATCTTCTTAGAGGCTTGACACACTTGCGCACGCTGGACACCAACAATTTTTGGTGCTGCAAAGTCGTCCTGCATTTTTTTCTAGTGTGTGCCAAGTGTGCCATTTTCTCAAGAAACAAGAAATGCTATTGCTCTGGCAGACCAAACACGCAATATATATATATATATATATATATATATATATATATATATATATATATATATATATATATATATATATATATATATATATATATATATATGGGTAATGCCACTAGTACAAGAAACTATTATTTCCACAGATGCTAGCATGCTTGTATGTGCCGTTGTTCGATCAGTTTGACATTCTTCTGTGCACATGACAGCTTCGGATTGACATCGACTGTATCGGCTACCGCGGTGTCACTTTCAACAGCTGTAGAAATTGGGGCTATCGTCGTACACGCTTCATCGTCAATGGATTCGAAATGAGCGATAGTTGTTCGCTTGGCCAAATGTTGGTATGCTCCACTAAAATTGGTGACCAACAACTCAGTCATCCCACGTTTAAATTGAATTATGCCGCGGGCAACACAGATTTGCTGAGACAAGAGCACCGAAAGGTTGGCTTCAGCGATACCACGGCTGTCATGGTCTATGTTGCCCTGTACTGAAACGAACATACTGGTGCGTGGCGGTAGTGTGACGGTGTCGTCGACAATGCGAAGCGCAGTCTTCTGCGGATTGGTATCTCTAGACTTCGGGCCATAGTCGTCAGCAAACGTTACGAGGCAGTTTCGAAGATTTATAACAGCGCCATGCTCACGAAGGAAATCCATGCCAAGGATAACTTTCCGGGAGCATTCGGGAAGCACAACAAAAGAAGCAACGAACGTCGACTCACAGATTTGCAGCCTTGCGGTGCATCTCCCGATTGGTGTCAAGAGATGACCACCGGCTGTCCGAAGGTTTGGTCCATGCCCCCAAGGAGTCGTGACTTTCCTGAGCTCAGCCACAAGTTCAGCGCTGATAACTGAGTAGTCGGCACCGGTGTCGACCAGAGCAGTCACTGGATGGTTGTCGACACGAATGGCAATGTCAGCAGAAACGGGTTCGTCAGCGATGTGTGGTGTCGGCTGAAAGGAATCGTCGAAGGGCGGTGGAAGGGTCGGAGGAGGCTGTTTTGACGATAGCTTAACAGCGGTCCCACCCCCGGAGGCCGCTGATTCTAGTTTCCCCGGCGTGGACTTGAGGACCTAGCGGATCGTCTCGCAACAACATCGGCGAAAGTGGAGTATTGATTCGCAGACGTAGAGCGTCGAGGAGACGGAGAGCGTGATTGGCGTCGCTGAAGATTCGGAGACGGTAGACTTGCCAAGTATTCTGCGATGGCGCGGGGTCGTTCGCCGTCCCTGGGCCGACGAGCGTCTGGCCGAAATCCAGGTAGGCCCATCTGTCTGTACGAGCACTCCCGGTACAAGTGACCTGGCTCACCACAGTGGTAGCATAGTGGCCGATTGTAGGAAGCGTGCCACACGCTAGATTTCCGCAAATTAGGTCGCGGATTCTCATAGTGTGGTGGGCCCGAGAAGTACTGCGGCATCTGCGGGCAAGTCGGTCGTTGGTTTTCATAGCGTGGCCCGCCCGAGAAGTGCTGTGGCGTCTGCAGGCTAGTCGGTCGGGGGAAATAGCTGGCTGCCGGTGCAGGAGTACGTACAGCTTCCGCATACGTTAGCAGAGGAGCTTCGGTTGGAGGTGGCGCTAATGGTCGTACCAGCTGCCGCACCTCTTCTTGGACGACGTCTGTCAGAGCAGCCACTTGAGGCTGTGAAGGCACTGCGTGAAGCTTTTGCAGCTCGTCGCGTACAATGCTACGGACTAGCTCAGCAAGGTCTCTCACGCTCGTGACATCGAGTGTTACCAAGGGTGCTGACAGACATGCAAGGTTGTCGGACCGCTCATACTGCGAAGACCGCTGTCTAAGCATTCGCTCCATTGTCGTCGCTTCACGGAGGAATTCTGCCACGGTAGCTGGTGGGTTTCGTACAAGTCCTGCAAACAGTTGCTCCTTGACACCCCGCATCAGAATGCGCACCTTTTGGTCTTCCGTCATTTCAGAATCCGCTCGACGGAACAGACGAGACATCTCCTCAACGAACATGGCCACGCTTTCATTGGGTCGTTGATTGCGAGAATTGAGGAGACGTTCGGCTTGTTCTTTCCGGTCAGCGTTACCATACGTGTTCCGCAGCTGAGCGCAAAACACTGGCCAGGTTGTCAGGGCGGCCTCGTGATTCTCGAACCATATACGCGCCGAATCCTCCAGGTAGAAATAGACATACCGCAGTTTCCGGTGCTCGTCCCACTCGTTGGCGACGGCGACTCGATCGTATTGGTCCAGCCAGTCTTCAACGTCTTCGTAGGGCTCCCCATGGAAAGGCTTTGGCGTTCGAGAGGCTGGTAGCCATGGTGCTGGCGGAGTCGCGGTCTGTTCAGTCTGGCTTGCAGTTGTCGCATATGCCATGGTTCTGGAGCGTTCCGGAAGAGGGCTGAACTGGGGTGGTAGGCCTAGTTGCCGCCGACTGCGTCGAAGGTTGGCTGTTTCTACTAAGGCGTCGATGTTGGGACCGAGATCTTTCTCGTGGTAACAGTGCATAGACTATTACCCAGCACCTCCACCAGTGTCACGTTACAGCGTAACTGTAACCTGCTGATAATGGCACAGAAGAATGTCAAACTGATCGAACAACGGCAGTACGACTATTGTTTTTCTCTGCACGCGCATCTTTGTCCTCTTCAGAACAGCGGCACATACAAGCATGCCAGCATCTGTGGAAATAATAGTTTCTTGTACTAGTGGCAATATATATATATATATATATATATATATATATATATATATATATATATATATATATATATATTGTGTGTGTGTGTAAGTAAATCAATGAGATTGGTCATCGTGGCTCCCCTCTGAAAGCTGTCGTGGTGGAAAGCAGCAATATTTCCTAAAGATTGATTCATTGAACACCGAGTGCGTACAAGGATATCGTAAGGCAAACTGCTGCCTAAGTATCAAGGAGAATTGTGTCAATAACAAGTAGCGACGCGCCGATGATGATTTGAAGCAATATCATAGCGATGCTACAGCGGCCGCCGGATGAGAAAAGGGCTCTGAATGGTGGGCTGAAAAACAATTTCGATGAGTCCAACACAGAAGTGACTCAGGATAAGGGGTGGTTTTGATGGCCCAATATATGTCGTGTGTCCCACACAAAAAGTATCCTTGTGGGTGACAGAAACAACAACAAAAAAACATTATGTCGAAGGCTTTCACTTCGCCACACTTATAAGTGCAGCGTGCGCGTTTGTGTCTATATTAGGTACTCTTGTGTTGTTTGTTATAATTCATCTTTTCGCTGCGCGTCTCTTTATAGGTATGTGTTTCAAGATATGGCTTCTGTGTGTTTTTCTTTGACACGCTGTCATTATGTCACGCCGACGCCTGTCACAGTGGTTGCGGCTGAGAATGGGCGTCTGAGCTGGCCGCTTAGCTTTGAAAAAAAAAAAATTCTTTCCTCCACGCGAGCCCAAATGAAAGGTTTTCAGGCGTTCACCTCTTTGCCCGAACACGAAAGCCGACACCGGCAATAAAAGCGTTGGGCAAGTGCCCTGAACATCGACACAATCACTCACTAAACCACCATAGTAGGTTAATAAAATACATGCTTTGAAGTCGGGTGTTACCAGAAGTAGTATCGAAAACCAGTGCACAGTGCCTGGAGTCTCCAATACAAATGGAATACTGCACATGTGTATGAAACGTTACTGTATGCCGAATAATTCGACAATAGTTTATCGTCAATATGCATAGAATTTTTGCCGCAATATTCTGGGTAGTGAACTCCCCATGCTTTTTCGCTGTGATCTTAAACGCCTTGCTACAAAGCGTCTTGCATTAGCGCGCACGGAGAGCATTTTTTGCAACGGCGCATCGAAATACTAACTTAAACATAGCACACATCGCGCTCTTTCAAGTCCACTGTGCTGTGGGTAACTTTTTTCTTACAACGAAAATGTTAGCTTCTAGGTGGCCAGGATGCCTCATGGCATCGTCTGCGTGAAAAGAAAAAAAAAAAGCCTTCAGCGAGTAAAACGATATTTTATTGAATTTTTCTATGTGAGACACATTAATATAGACATTTCTTTCAACAAAGAGACCACACAAAACAACCACCCAATACACTGTTACACTCCCATCATGGGTTCTGTGTTACCGGTCCCTTGCACGTGTCAACACTGCCTTGCATGACGCTGGGATGTTTGAAAACGTTCTAGATTATTTTAAGATTATCGGATAGGCTGGAGTGCGCAAACGCAACAGCTGAGTTTATTTTCGAAGAAATGCGGCCACCAATGATAACGCTTGAATGGTCCGATGCTGCGTATTGTCACGCAGCAAAGGACGACGCAGTTGTCTATAAGTAACCCCCTCCCCTCTAACGACCCGCCACGTACGGCGACTATCCAGGAGACTGAGAGAAGTACTCGTTCAAGTTTATTGGAGCGAACTTGTGCTCTCCTAACAACTTAACAAATACACAGGCGGCGAAGCAGCGGTCGGCAAAACGACGTGCACGCTAGTGAGCGTCGGCGATCGAATGTCGCGGCATCGGCTGTGCTGGAATTTATATCCCTCGGCGCGAGGGTTTCTCGAATAGTCGAATTGTATCGAAAACGCTGTGATAGCGTTTGTTCGAAACGCTGTTTGTTCGAAACGCTCGAAACGCTGTTCGATAGCGTTTGTTCGAAACGCTGTGATAGCGTTTGTTCGAAACGATGTGAAAACAGTGATAGCACAGGCCGGCGCAGCCAGGCCGAAAAAGCAAAACACAAATAAACAAACCCAATGCATGGTTCGCGGCATTACCCCCCCCCCCCCTCTAAGAGTGCATCGACCCGATGCTAACATAAGGGACAGTCCAAACAAATTAAAATGAAAGTTCGTCATCGTCCGTAGAAAGGTTTTGAGCAAACCACATGAATGACTTCGGGCCGCGTGCGTCGTCGTGATGTACGGGAGTCACCACCGGGGATCACTTCGCACGTTAGTTCGCCAACACGTCGTAGAATCCGGTAGGGTCCAAAATAGCATCGTAGAAGTTTCTCACTGAGTCCACGTCGTCGAATGGGAGTCCAAACCCTCACATGATCTCCAGGATGGTACTCGGCGTCTCGGCGTCGGAGCCAAGTAGCGTCCGGCATCCACCAGTTGATGGTCCGTTATATGAACTCGAGCGAGCTGGCGGGCCTCCTCCACACGTTGGAGGTATCCTTGGACGTCGGCGTTGAGGTCGTCGTCTTCTACGTGTGGAAGCATGGCGCCGAGCATCGTAGTCGGCCGTCTTCCGTAGACGAGCTCGAACAGCGTCATCTGCGTGGTTTCTTGGATAGCCGTGTTGTACGCAAACGTGACGTACGGGAGGACTTCGTCCCACGTCTTATGTTCAACGTCGACGTACATATACAGCATATCCGCGATTGTCTTATTCAGCCGTTCCGTTAGTCCGTTCGTTTGGGGGTGGTACGCCGTCGTTCTTCGGTGATCCGTTTTGCTGTAGCGTAAGATTCCTTGCATGAGCTCCGCATTGAAGGCCGTTCCGCGGTCCGTGATTAGGACCTCAGGGGCTCCATGTCGCAGCACAACTTGGTTAATAAAGAACTTTGCAACTTCTTGTGCAGTTCCCCTCGGAAGAGCGGTGGTCTCTGCGTAGCGCGTCATGTAGTCTGTCGCCACGACAATCCGTTTGTTCGCGGATCGGGATGTAAGAAACGGGCCCAGAAGGTCCATTCCGATCTTTTGGAAGGGCCTCGTTGGGACGGCGATCGGCTGCAGAAGTCCGGCGGGTCTCGTCGGTGGTGTTTTTCGTCGCTGGCAGTCACGGCAGCTCCTGACGTAGTGGGTGACATCGGATGTAAGGCGGGGCCAGAAGTATTTCGCCTTGATTTTTTAACCGTGTGAGCTGTTCCGAGATGTCCGGAAGACGGGTCGTCGTGGCACGCTTCCAAAATTTCGTCACGAAGGTCTGCGGGGATGACAAGTAGATAATTTGTTCTCGTTCCGGGGTTGAAATTCTTATTCACTAGGGTGGAGTTTTTGAGGCTGAACGCTGGGCTGAACGCTGGTAAGTTGCGCTTGAACGCCCTAGGCACGGCAACGTTGCGTCCTTCGAGGTAGTGGACCATGGCGCGGAGGTCAGGGTCGGCACGCTGCTGGGCGGCTAGGTCGCTCTCTGTCACGACTCCGAAGAACGCGCTGTTTTCATCGGAGTCCTGTGGTAGTGGGTCGACGGGGGCGCGGGACAGGCAGTCGGCGTCGGAGTGTTTCCAGCCGGATTTGTAGAATAGTGTAACGTCGAACTCTTGCAGGCGCAAGCTCTACCGCCCAAGACGGCCAGAGGGGTCCTTCAAGTTGGCGAGCCAGCACAGCGCATGATGGTCTGTCACAACCTTAAACGGTCTACCATAGACGTATGGGCGAAATTTTGAAATGGCCCATATGATAGCCAGGCACTCTTTCTCGGAGGCAGAGTAGTTTCTCTCCTCCTTCGACAGACCACGGCTTGAATAGGCGATTGCCTTTTCGTAACCACTTTGCTTTTGGACGAGGACGGCACCCAAACCGATATCACTGGCGTCCATGTGCATTTCCGTTTCGGCGTTTTTGTTGAAATGAGCGAGCACGGGCGGGTTTCGCAGGCGTTGTTGCAGCTCGCAGAATGCCTTTTCTTGGTCGTTTTCCCAGCTGAAAGGGGTGCTTTCTTTCGTCAGGCGCGTGAGTGGCTCTGCAATGCGTGCGAAGTTTGCGACGAAGCGCCGGTAGTATGCGCACAGTCCGAGAAACCTTCGCACACCCTTCTTATCTTTCGGCCTTGGGAAGTTCGCAATGGCTGATGTTTTTGCCGGGTCAGGTAGGCCTCCCGCGGCGCGTTCACGACGTGACTCAAGAACTTGAGTTCCTCGTACGCGAAACGGCACTTCTCAGGCTTCAGCGTTAACCCCGACGTACGAATGGCTTCGAGTACAGATTCCAACCTTGTGAGGTGTTCGTCGAAAGTCCGGGCGAATACGACAACGTCGTCGAGGTATACGAGGCAAGTGTGCCACTTCAGGCCTGCTAGCACAGTGTCCATGACTCTCTGAAACGTTGCGGGCACCGTGCACAGCCCAAACGGCATCACCTTGAACTCGTATAGACCGTCCGGGGTTATAAATGCAGTCTTCTTTCGGTCTCTCTCGTCCACTTCAATTTGCCAGTAGCCGGTCTTCAGATCCATGGATGAGAAGTACTTGGCGTGGCAGAGGTGGTCGAGGGCGTCGTCGATTCGTGGCAGGGGGTACACGTCCTTTTTGGTGATTTTGTTTAGTTTCCGGTAGTCAACGCAGAATCTCAAAGTGCCATCTTTTTTCTTCACGATTACAACCGGCGAAGCCCACGGACTTTTCGATGGCTGTATTATGTCGTTGCTGAGCATGTCATCTACTTGAGTCCGGATGGCTTCGCACTCGTGTGAAGAAACGTGGTGCGGTTACTGTCTGGTAGGTCGGGCTCCATCTTCGGTTATTATCCGGTGCTTCGCCAAAGGTGTCTGACGTAACTTCGAGTTCGAGAAAAAACACTCGCTGTAGCGACGGAGCAACTCCAGTAATCTGTCCCGATTTTCTTGCGACAGCGCCGGGTTCACGTCGAAAGGATGTGGCAGCCTGGAAGCATCTGCGCGTGCGCGTTCAAAGGTGGCGACCGCGATCACTTGACTCGCTTCTTGCGTTTCTTCGAGGAACGCAATTCCAGCGCCCTTGTTTAGATGCTGGTACTCCTCGGTGAAATTGGTGACCAAAACGTGGGATCTGCGTTGCTTAAACCGCGCAATGCCTCTTGCGACAGACACACCGCGGTCTAGAAGCAACCTTTGGTCAGTCTCCACGATAGTGTCGACGTCAGGGGCAGCACCTTCACAATAGACGGCGATCATCAAGCTTGCGCGGGGTGGCAGGGTGACGTGATCGTCGGCGATCCTTTCAGCATCACGGTGTCCGAGGTTCGGCTGCGGCGTCGTGGAGTGATCGGAAGAAAACATTATCGAACTGGTCTGCAGATCAATTATTGCGGCATTGTCCGTCAAAAAGTCCATTCCGAGATTTACGTCGCGGGAGCAGTTAGGCAAAATGACGAACTCCGCAGGGTACGTAGTGCCGTCTATGGTGACGCGCGATGTGCACATTCCACTTGGGGTCACGAGGTGGCTTCCTGCTGTGCGTATGTGCGGACCGTCCCATCTGGTCGTAACTTTATTTAGCTTGGACGCGAATGACCCGCTCATGACCGAGTAGTCGGCTCCCGTGTCGATGAGGGCGACTACGTCAAGGCCGTCGATGGACAACTGGACGTCGGATGCCGCTTTCCTCGAATTTCGGGTGCGTCGGGGCGTCCTATCGCGGCTTGCGCGTGTTGATGGTCGGGCACTATGCGTCGTCATCGTCGTCTTCTCAGCGGCAGGCTTCGTCATTTCGGGTACGCGTCGCGCAGCGTAGCTGTCGTCGTTTTTGGGGGTCTCGTCAGGGTGTCGTCGGGTCGTCGGGATGAGGACATGTCGTGGATCACGGTCTTGCGTCGTTGGAGGGTTTTCATTTTTTCGCCGTTGTGCAACTTCACCCCCAGAAGTTGCTGCTTTTAATTTCCCCCTCGTGGGCTGGGGGACCTTCCACGTGCGAAGTCAGCATTGCTGCGACGGTTGGGGGATTGGTACGGGTAGGGCGATGGCGAACGGTTGAAACGGGATGGTCCACGGCTGATGTTCGACAGGTATTCGATCTCAAATGGGCGCTGGCCGGCTCGCGGGCGGGGTGCGTCGACGGAGAACCCACGCAAACCCAGCCTCTTGTACGGGCAGCGGCGGTAGACGTGGTCGGCCTCTCCGCAGTGGTAGCACAGTGGACGATTATCTGGCGTTCGCCACACCTCGGTCTTCCTGGGCGCCTGGTTTCGGGTTACAGGGGGTCGGGCTGACGACATTGGGCGGTGGTACGGCGGGGCCTCTTGATAACGGGTTGGGACGGGTCGGGGCCGACGAGCAGCAGCGGAGTAGGTCATCGCTTGTGGTTCGTAAGATGCTTCCGATGGCGTAGAATTCCCCAGTGCTTGCTGAACCTCTTCGCGGACGAGTCAGTGAGGGAGGCGACTTGGGGCTGCGGTGGTGCTGGGAACAATTTCCTCAGTTCCTCGAGAACGACGGTGCGGATGGTCTCCCGCAAGTCTTCCGTCACCAATCCAGGGGCGTTTACCGGGTTCACCGAAAGGGTGTTGAGTGGTCTATCGTATTGCCGCGAACGCATATCCAAGGTCCTCTCGATCATAGAAGCCTCGGTGACGAACTCAGCGACGGTCTTAGGGGGGTTGCGGATGAGTCCAGCGAAGAACTCTTGTTTAACTCCCCGCATCAGAAAGCGCACCTTCTTCTCTTCTGCAGTTTCGGGGTCAGCTCTCCGGAACAGCATCTTCATCTCCTCAGTGAACAGTACAACACCTTCGTTAGGGTGTTGCATTCGCGTCTCCAACAAAAGAGCGGCTCGTTCTTTCCGCACAACCGTAGCGAATGTTTTGAGGAATTCGCTCTTAAAGACAGTCCAGTCGGTTAGGGAGCCTTCATGGTTCTCAAACCACGTTCTAGCTGCATCCTCCAAATAGAAGAAGACATGACGAAACGTTTCCTCGTCATCCCACCTGTTAAAGATGCGGATGCGCTCCAGCTTCTCCAGCCACTCTTCCGGGTCTTCACCAGGAGATCCTCGAAATGATGGGGGCTCACGAGGTTTTTTGCAGAACGGCGGGAGGGTTGGTAGCGCTGAGCATGGTGCCTGCGTTGATCATCGTGGTTTTTACGTCTTCTTTCCTCTTTTAGATGCGGAAGCATCTTATACTCGCGCCTTGTAGTGCGCCGTCCGCGCCGTCGGCACCGCTTCTCGAACATTCGACAGCTGACGCGCGCGCATGCGCCATCGCGCCGTCGCCCACCATCTGTGCCGCGCGCGCTTCTCCTTCGAGAACATTCGACAGCTGACAGCGCATGCGCCGTCGCGCCGTCACCATCTGTGCCGCGCGCGCGCTTCTCCTTCGAGAACATTCGACAGCTGACAGTGCATGCGCTGTCGCGCTGTATATATACTCAAGGTCGGCGCTCGCTCGCTCAGTTGCCGCTCGTCGGTTGGTTTGTACGGCGCGTCGACGTCTAAGGTCGCGGTGAAATGAATTCCAACGAATCCACAAACACAATGATCGACGTCCCTTCGACCAGCGCCGCCCTTTCGCATACGTGTGTACGTGTTCACTCATTTAACACCCCCTCCTACAACCACGTTAACCAATTTAGCCATCGACCCAAGTAAATCGCAATTTAACACCCCATTTCACAACCACGTTAACCAAATTAGCCATCGACCCAAGTAAGTCGCACTTTAACACCCCGTTAACCAATTATATGCTCCGCATCCTCCTCAGTGTTCCCCCGAGGGAAGCTGCGGGCAATTTTTTTATCCGGGAGCAGTCCAAACTCTGGCTGAAGGCCTTGCTCTCGGCGGCTGACACGAGTTGGGCGTGCTTGTCGTGTCGGGCTTGCTTGTCGGCTTGGCAATGGCTTAGGGTTCATGTACCCCGCACCTCCACCAGATGTCACGCAGCAAAGGACGACGCAGTTGTCTATAAGGAAAACAAGTTTATTGGAGCGAACTTGTGCTCCCCTAACAACTTAACAAATACACAGGCGGCGAAGCAGCGGTCGGCAAAACGACGTGCACGCTAGTGAGCGTCTGCGATCGAATGTCGCAGCATCGGCTGTGTGGGAATTTATATCCCTCGGCGCGAGGATTTCTCGAATAGTCGAATTGTATCGAGAACGCTGTGATAGCATTTGTTCGAAACGCTCGAAACGCTGTGAAAACAGTGATAGCACAGGCTGGCGCAGCCAGGCCGAAAAAGCAAAACACAAATAAAAAAAACCCAATGCATGGTTCGCGGCAATATATATGTACCGGTTCATATTTCCACGTATAAATTTGTCGACTGCCGACGCTCTTGATTGTTCGATATGTGGAGTTTAACGTCCCAAAACCACCATATGATTATGAGAGACGCCCAGTGGAGGGCTCCGGAAATTTCGACCACCTGGCGTTCTTTAACCTGCATTCAAATCTGAGTACACGGGCCTACAACAGTTCCGCCTCCATCATAAATGCAGCCGCCGCAGTAAGGAATCAATCCCGCGACCTGCGGGTCAACAGCCGAGTACCTTAGCCACTTGACCACCGCGGTGGGGCTGGGCCGACGCTATGTTCCCTTCTATCATCGTACAGGATTTTTCTGTAAAGTGAGTAATAATTTACCGGCCGAAAGTTCAAGAAAATAAAGATTCATCTCTGGACACGCCGACTGCTGCCTTCGTCTATACGTAACGACCACGGGACTATACATACAGGGCAATTAAATGTAATAAGCACAATGTGTTCACTCCATCTGCTTCTTTATAACTTCGTGTTGCAGTAGCTGCCAAGGTGACGGCTCCTTGAGACTTATAGAGTTGCCACAGACGAGTGTTCAATAAAGCGCACGCCTCCGAATTTCCACCGCTACGTGAAATGTAGGCACCGAGCAAATGCGACAGAAGCCTGCGTAAAGAAGAAACAGGCATCGAAAGACGCCTCACCGGTGCAGCCTTTTCTCCTGGAAAGCGCCGTAGCCTCGCCGAGCAACCTCGTCAGATCTAACACTCAGCGAACTCCAGAAACATCTCGAAGGGGCGTGGTGCTGCAGCGTTGAGTCAGGCTAGAGTTACCGCCCTTTCCACAACCTTGGCTGTACGGCACGCCGACGAAACGCCTAGAAACCTAAAACCCAGGGCTAGAGCATATAAGACGGCAGCGAAGGGAGTCGCATGAGGATACGAAGAGAGTTTTCCATCCGCGAGAGAAGGCTTGTCTTTACAAGTAGGAGATACTTAGGTGTGGGTTTACCACCAGTGGGCAAACCAGTGTTATGCAGTTGCAGCGCGTGAAAGGCCGACGTGTTACCAGCAAAGAACTTTGTTTTGAAGTGTGGTCAGTTGACGACGCGAAAGTTTCCCGGAAAAGAAACTTCGGAAGCAGCGGGGTGACAACTGGCGCTGGTCTTTGAGTGAGTGTTTCCTCGAAGAGAAGTACACAAGGTTCGCTCCAAGAACTTAGGACTGAATTCGTTTGACGAACATTTTAGTGTATGAAGTGTCTTGGTAAGGTAATGCATGCAATCGCATTGTAGTGCGTGCTGTTTGCGCCCTTTGTTTTGAGTATCTTCTTGTGTTGTGTAGCCCATTGTTTTGAGAATTTTGTGATTGGTGACGTATTGTATTGGGTCCGATCACTAAGCTTTCGTATCGAACATGATCCGCTGTTATACGTAGAGCACGAGTAGTTACCGCTGACAACATTAATCCTGATGTTGTGAAGCTCGACAAGGAATGCTTCCTGTCGTTAGCAACTTTTACGGGCATATGGTACAATGACCCAATTAAACCAAGCCCGTGGTAGAAATTAGAGAGTTATAGTATACCAGGTTTATCGGGTTATCGGGCGTACCGTGATACCGGAATCGAAGTGCGCATGCGCAGATACGTACGTCACCCGTACCGCTTCCCGTACGCGCAGTATTTTTCAGATTTCACGTTACCGTGGTAGCGTAGGTGTACGTAGTGTACGTAAACATTGCGGAGCTCTCAGACGCCCGCTTCGAAGTGATTTTGGCGTAGTTATTGAAAGATTCAACTTGTTCGCAGCAAACGACTGTTCAAAGTGGCTTCGCTTGCCTTCAGTTAGCTTCGATGACCGAGTATTACGGATAAGTTGGCGTAGTTTTTGAGATAGCTTCCCATTAAGAACGCGCCTAGGTATAACTACAAGATCGACGTAAACAAATCGGCAACGTAGATGTTTTCGCGTTTGGTGCGTGGTTCATATTTATTTGCTTTTATTATCACTAAAATAAACTTCTCACAATCCTTCGCGCGGTAGCAGAGGCAAACATTCTCGTTTTTTTTTTTCATTTTCACTGTTTAACCTATTAACCATTTATTAGGTGGCGCCAGCATCTCAGCTGGGGCACGTAAACAAGAGCCCGCTAAACCATAAGACTCTGCCCACAACGAACGTTTGCTCCACGGTAGCACCATTCCCTTAACCTATGCTATCACGCTAACGCTAAACTATAACTGTCTATTGACTTGTGATTCTGGTTTAGACGGACGATTATTGTAGATAGACCACGATGGATACGCAATGGTGGGTACACCCTGATAGGTACATGATTATGGTGCACTAGGACGCGTAGTGCACGTATCGTGAGGTACCATAATGAAGTTGCCATCATTGTGTACCCGTCGGGGTCTATCCATTCTTGTGTACCTATCATGGTGTACCATCATAATGTAGCCATTGTGGCGTATCCACAATTAAATCTCATTATGACACATTCTCGATGGAAACACTCGATGCTTTATCACAGTGACCACAAAGCAACTGTCTCTTCTCCAACCAGGAAGCAATATAACTGCAGCACTTCAACAGTCATAGTGGTGGTTTCCAACAGCTTCACTGGACTTCCACATTTGCAACAGGATAGCGCGTCACATTTTTTAGACTTACACACCACGAAATATAAGAAACGTACCACGAGAAGATGACCATCGTTACCACACATAAATGCGACTTCCCCAAAATGGAAGCCCCCTAATAATGACACGCCTCTTCTTCCCAGCTATACTGGTTCACCCTAAAGCAGGCTACATACACCAAGTAACAGACACTCGCAAAGCCTACGTTCTCGCTCGTCTTTTTGCAAGGTGAGTAAGCAATGAAATAAATAAGCAAAGTTGTCACGCTTTCCTGAGAGTAACCATGAGTATCTGCATTGTTAGTAGCACCGAGTCAAACTCGCCGAACGAAGCCGAAGCGCCGCAGGTCACGACGCTCGAGCCAGCTAAGGAAAAAAAAAAAAGACGTGTGTGCTGCCTCCGTGATGGGCATCAAGTTCTCGGTTGGCCTTCTTACTTGTGTTGTACTTTGTGCTGCTGAGGGGTGTTGCTACTGGTTGTGCTAGAAGGAAGTCTGTGGTCACGCATGTGCGAGGAGAAGAAGTGAAAGCGTCAGGGTCTGGACATATCCTGAGGACACCTTTGGAATCAGGTCGAAGGTACTCCGGAGAAAAATACACAAGACAACGACAGAAAGGCGTGCGGCTTGAACTCACTCGGAAAGAAAATAAAGAGGGGTGGGGCACTCAACAATTCTTTCTTTTTTTTTCCTGCTTGCTCCTTGAACTTGGCACAACAACGACCACGCGAACTTTTGAAACGGGCCATTCCCACTGGTATTTTTTATTTATTATGGTATTTGCGGTCTTGTCAGCACATCGGAAATAAAGCGTTAGCTGATATACAAGAAACACAACCTCTCCTTTTTATTTACCTGCTGCCGTAGGGCATACTGGTGCCAATAAAAAAAACATACACGGTGGAGGGAACCTAAGTGAGTTGTTCGACACGAAACGGCTTTGAAAAAAATTCGGACCCTGAGGGCATTCTGAAGCTTTGCAGTGCGACAGTTGTCCAGTGAGCCTTAGAGTGTCAGAAAGGGCAGGATAAACCAGTGACAACGCTACCTGACAAACTGAAAATGTTAACCAATCTGAGAAAGTATACTCGCTGGATTTGACTTAAAGTGCGCAATTTACCCTTAACAAAAAATGCATGATGGTAATGCAAAACACCTCACTTTTCATTACCGCGTTATCGTCCGAGAAAAGACGGACGGAGCAACGAAAAACAAAGGGGCCGTAAATGATCCGCTTATTTCAATCGAGACGTTTCTTGTACCGAAGCTATGATCCAAATTCGAGGCACGAAGTAATAAAAGACATCGTGCTAACTTTGATCAAGTGGATGTTGTAATCTATCAATGACAAGCCTACTCGGTTTTATCTTCAATTTGAACACGGCCGTTACAATTGGAATTCTTTCGAAAACATGCGTCGGAGTCTCTGGACAACCGTGGAGGTTGTCCAGGTGCTCCAACCTAATAACGTAATGATGAGAGTGTGACTGCTTTGTGAAGAAATCAGCCAATTAGAATAATCTTCTTGCATAGAGGTGAAAAAATTTCGATGCGTATAGCACAATAGTTTTAGGCATAATTTCGCGGACATTAATTTCACTTTCCAGCAGCGCAATTTCACTGCGCAATCTTATTGTACTGGAAACTATTCGCCAACGTCGCTGATTGAGTAAACAGAAAAAACACCTAGTTGGTGTTGCCAAATGAATCCCTACATCTCAAACTGTCGCACATACTTGATGACTGCTCACGAAACTAAAGGTTATGCGCATCTTGTGAGCTTATTATGCACTCATCACCGCGTATTAACTTTATCATGGATGTCGTTGGTGAGCGCGTTAATTCGTCCACCGCGGTGCATGGTGAGTGGATATAGGTGTAAAAAATTGCCTTTCTTCCCACTCATTAAAATGTCGGTGGTGATCTACAATCACTACCGCCATTGCTACTGCTACTATGACGACGACGACGAAAACAACATGAACAACGTGTCCCACGCGTAAATTGGAAGTCTTGGTAACAAAATTACGTTGCCGTGTACCACCTCTTAATTTCTACTTAAACAGGTCTGGTCTGGTGCCATCCCCTCTGTGCTCAAGCTGTAACGAACCTGAACATATCGACCATTTCCTTATCACATGTCACCGATTCAAAAATCAAAGAAAAAACTGCTTCGAAATTTTATTCAGAAAATTAGGAATATCACTTAATACTCCCAATATTTTGTCTTTTGGGGCCATTTCATTGGGACATAGCGACAGGAACATCTGCGGGGCTCTCTGCGAATTCATATATAACACAAGAAGATTACCTTGATGAGTCAGCCATCAGCTCTCGAATTGTACTAGTCTCACTGCCACTTATTATTTAGCTGATACACTGCAATGATTCAACTTTCAGGAAAATTTCATATAACGATTCCACCACAGATATTCAACAAATTCCATTGTTTCTCCCCCCTTTTTTCTTTCTTTTTTTACATTGCGCCAAATTAATTTCACAGTCAAAACACAGTAATCATATTCCCCTAATCTAGAAAATCTATAGGTATTTACTTGCATTAACCACCGGCTTCTTGGCCAATCCCCCTTAGTGGGTGAGAGCCACAAAAGAAAGGAACAAGCAAGCAAGCAATAACACACATTATAGGTGCGGGGACGGTACACATATAGCAGCATCCAAGTTTTTCTTTCCTGCTCCGTGAGAATATTTCGAAGACGATAACCGTGAATTCTGAACTCGAGGCCGCCTTCTTTATAGTAAACTGTCTATCTCCCTTCGACATTTCATTTCATTTCATTTCATTTATTTACTATCAATGCCGTACGGCGTTACAGAGAGGAGGGGTATAATATTAAACAATCAAGAGAAAAGAAAACAGCGGGGTGGTTACAAAAAGCGATTGCTGACAGTGGACCTGAAGTGCGCAGCGTCACTGATGGAGACGATGGAGGCTGGAAGGTGATTCCACTGCACACTGGTCGTTGGGACAAACGAGTTCAGGTAGAGGATTGTTCGGGAGTTTGGCACACCAACATTTAACGGATGATCAATTCGGGATGACACGTATGATGGAACTGAAAAAAGGGATTGTTTTAAGGTCTGATTGGTGTAAAATATTTTATGGAAAACACATAGGCGGGATATCATACGACGGGTTGCAAGATCAGGTAGTTGTACTACTTGTTTCATGTTAGTGACACTGGATGACCGGGAATAATCGGAAGAATGAAACGAGTGGCCAGATTTTAGATAACTTCAAGCGTGGAGACAAGATTGACAGAGTGTGGATCCCATACAGAAGAGGCATATTCAATCTTCGGCCGTACAAGGGTTTTGTAAAGCTGCAGTTTTAATGAAGTGGGAGCTCGAGAGAAATTTCGTCGAAGGAAGCCGAGCATGCGGTTCGCATTATTGCTAATATATTCAATGTGCGAGTACCACGAAAGGTTATCTGAAATCTGAACGCGCAGGTATTTGTAGGTGGTAACCGATAATAGAGGGGAGCCATTCAGGAAATATGTGTTTACAGGGGTGTGCTTGATTGTTCGAGTTAACCTCATATATTTGCACTTGTCGACGTTGAGTTTCATTAGCCAGGTGTTGCACCAGGCTGAAATTGTGTTAAGGTCGATTTGAAGTTGTGAGGGATCAGAAGGTTCACATATATTTCTATATATAACAGAATCGTCAGCGAAAAGACGTATTGATGAGGTTATGGTATCAGGAAGATCATTAATATAAATTAGGAAGAGAAGAGGCCCCAATACTGATCCCTGAGGGACACCAGATGTAACAGGACAGTGAGGAGATTCGTTATCATTAACGGCTACATATTGAAAGCGATTCTGCAAAAAACATTCAATCCACCTTAAAATGTTAGGGTCAATGCTCAGTTTGCTTAGTTTATAAAGTAGTAGTGGGTGGGAGACGCAGTCAAATGCCTTCGCGAAATCAATGAAAATGCAATCGACTACTGACGCACGATCCAACAAAGAACAGAGATCATTAGTAAAGGTGATTAATTGAATTTCACGGGTTTTTGCGAAAACCGTGTTGGTAGACTGTAAAAAATGAATTAGATTCTAGAAAGCTCATCAAGTTAGTGTAAATGATGTGTTCGAGTAGTTTGCATGGGATTGATGTAAGAGAGATGGCTCGATAGTTAAAAGGGGAGAAAACCTCACCAGACTTGTACACTGGAATCACCTTTCCACCCTTCCAGTCGTCAGGCAGTAAGGAACACTGTAAAGACTGTGAAAAAATATAGAAAAGGATCAATGCTGAGTTCACATTGGTACTTTTCAGAAACTTATAGTTAATTCCATCTATTCCAAAAGATGAAGAAATTTTAGCCACCTGTATCAGCTTGAAAATTCCAGCACAGTCAATAAAAATGGGTTCCATTGGTTCAAGATGTAGGCTTTCTTTAACAGGAAAAAAGTAGGAATCGTTTTAGTAAAAGATAAAGAAAACGTATTGTTGAGCAATACGTTTGTTTAGCAATACGTCCGGTGTTTTTAATTTTACATCTTTAGATCTGCTCATATTAACAGCGCTCCAGAACTTGCGGGGATCAGTCGATAAAGGGGATGGGAGCGTTCGCTGATAAATTCGGTTTTTGCACGAGAAAGGGCTTTTTTTTATATTCTGATGTGACGCGCGCATAAGCCGCCCACCTTTCAGCAGACCTTGATAGTCTACAGCGGCAAAAAATGCACTTTTTTTATTAAGCAGTCGTTTTAGTGAGACATTGTACCACGGTTGGCGTTTAGGACAGAGTATTCGTCTGAGCGGTATGTACTTATCAGTCAGCCATTGAACCTTGTTTCGAAATAAAGCCCAATTACCATTGAGCGGACGCTCCCAAAATTCAGGAAGGAAATAATCTATAAAAGCTTCCAGTTCCCTATTTATGGCTTGGAAATCAGCTTTAACGTAGTCTCTAATTTGTTTGAACTGTTTAGCGGGGCGCGAAGAGGATGACGGTATAGTGAAATGGGCAATTAAGTGGTCACTCAAAGCAGGCAAAAGCGTTAAAGATGAAACATACTCGGGAACAGTGGTCAGTAAAAGGTCAAGGGTGCTGGAAGACGACTGGGTAATGCGAGTAGGTCCTTTGATTGATTTGTGGGGTTCAACGTCTCAAAACCACTATTTGATTATGAGAGACGCCGTAGTGGAGGGCTCCGGAAATTTTGACCACCTGGGGTTCTTTAACGTGCACCCAAATCTGAGTACACGGGCCTACACCATTTCCGCCTCCATCGGAAATGGAGCCGCCACCGCCGGGATATGAACCCGCGACCTGCGGGTCAGCAGCCGAGTACCTTAGCCACTAGACCACCGTGGCGGGGCGCGAGTAGGTCCTTTAACAAGTTGACTTAAGTTAAATATAGAGCAAACGTCAATAAAACTTGAGCATTCTTTAGAAAGACTGGTTGTTACAGGAAACGGCTCGTTCCACGAAACTGCCGGAAAGTTAAAATAACCCAAAACAAACAAGGGGGCTTTAGGAAATTGAACGACGACTTGGTTGTGGCAATCGTGGAATTCATCGCAAAAAGTAGAAGAACTGTTCGGCGGACGGTAGCAAGCACGGAACAAGAAATCTGCGTAGTTTATTTGGATGCAAACACAAAGAAATTCTAAATGTGATGCAATGCTGACGTCATAAGACGCACTCTCAGCGGATACCGCAATAAGAATTCCACCTCCTTTGGCTCAATTCTGTCGTGTCTGTATATGGTGTAATCTTTTTTGCAATTCAGCAGTTCTTTATCATCCACGTGTTCATGCAGCCAAGTTTCGGCGAGCACAACAACATCATCTGAGCACGCGTCAATCGCAGACGATAACTCATCACGTTTAGGAATCAAACTTCTGATGTTGGTGAACAGAAAAGAATAGTCGCGTTTGGATTTCGCCCGCACGGCTGAGGGTTGCTAGGTAGTGGTTTGGTGCGGTAACAGAGAGTTGGCTGTATCACCAGTGGAAAGAGGGGCACTGTACGTCCCAATTTCGCAGACACTATCGGTTACACTGCAATAAGCATAACATTGTTTGCCGACGTACAGCTTGTTATAGCGCAAGCTGTACTGTTTGCCTGTAGCCTTGCCAAAATCGTGAAGCTTTTTGCGCGAGTAGCGAGTGGCCTTACAAAAGTCTTCCTGGATTGTGATACCGGTGCCCTTAAGTTTAGCCCTTTAAGATAAAATTCGGTCTTTTGTTTTGGAAGACGCAAACTTGAGAATTATAGGTCGGCGCTTGTTCTCGACAAAGGAGCCTAATCTGTGTGCCCGAGCAATGCCATCAGCGGGCACTGGTTCAGAAAAGGTGGTGGACAAGAGCTTCCGTACTTTCTCTTCAGCTGACACCCATGTATCTGAATGACTATCGTCAAAGCCGTAAAAAAGCAAGTTGTCCCGCCGAGCCCTATCTTCTAAATCATCGAGGCGAGACAGCACAGCCGAATTTTCGCAGTTGACAATTTCAGCTACTGTGCGGCGAGTGTCAGCGTCATCAGTAAGGCGTTCCAGGGTGGAAACCTTCTTCTCAACCGCTGCTAATCTCTCGGTTACATCTGTTATTCGATCTTCAAGCAATTTCTGGCTGGCTCTTACTTCGTTTAGCGACGACATTACTTCGGCGTGGCGTGATTCCATTGTACCTGCGAGGGATTTGAGATCTTCCAGTACTTCACTATTGGTAATCTCGGCTACCGGTTTAGGAGGCCCAGGGTTAAGTTCTATATCCCCAAACATAATAAGCAATTGCATAGCATGAACACAGTCAGTGCAAACCATCAAAAGCACATGGGGGCATGGGACAAGCAGCAGACAATGGTTGCTCGTTTTTTTTTACAATGCAAGGAAGGTGAACAACTAACCTGTATGAAAAACAGGAAGGGCTTAAACAACGCCATCTTCACTGCTGCTGCCACATTCCCACTGATGGCAGCTTGTTCACGCTGGCTCTTTATACTGTCCAAATCCCCTGGCGGCTGTGATGCGCTGGTTCCTCCGGTGTAGGTGCGCAGTGGAGCTCCGTCCACGCATGGCCGCGCATAGTCGACTCGTTGAAGATAGCAGCTGGTCACCGGGGTTGACCAAGAACGCACAAAGCAGCCAGGCTGCGGCGTTGATTCCGGGGACGATACAGCCAGTATCTGTATAAAAAACAGGAAGGGCCTAAGCAATGCCATCTTCACTGCTGCTGCCACATGCCCACATCGATCAGCAATCTCCTGTAGCGTACATGTGCAGTTTTGTCAGGTTTTCTAAGTGACTGAAATCAAATTACAGGCCGAGTTGTTGGTATCAGCATTATCGGAGATTACGACGACTTCAATTTCTTCTTTTTTTCTGCCACGGGAAGGAGAGCAGTTCCAATACCGTGCACTTCATTCTGACCCCAAAATGGTCATGTAAGCCTCGTTAAAAACAACAAACCTTGAAACACCTTCAGGCAGGCACACTGAAGATGAAAAGTTTTTAGTATGTCTAAGCTGTTTTTTTTTAACCTGTAAATATTCTGGTTGCGTCCGTTCATTCTCAGTGTCGTATAGCCTAGCGTGAATCGAAAGATAGTCACAGTGAATTAAAATATGTGATGAACTTCCTAGTGCCAACAATGAGACATTACCTTGGCTCCACACGTTTTTATAGTACTTCGGTGTCCCTTGTAAGGGTACGGAAGACCACCAAGAACGCCCTGAATTTTCACCAGCATGACATAACTCCGGGAAACACAAAACAGGATGAACTCAAGGAAAGGTTGTGATTTTACGAAGCAACTGTGGCAAGTCGCGACATTATTCAGGAAGGTTTATTTATTAAACAGGCATAGGGTAGCTTAAAAAGAGATGCATAATACTTGTTAGATGTGCTAAATATGAACGCCAGACTCTACTAATATTTTTAAAGAACAGTGAATGTTTTGATTAAAACACATCCAAAGAGTCTTCTATTTCACTACAGTATGGTTGTTCCTACTAAAATTACGCTTGGATGTTGCGCACCTGAAAATTTGATGACAGCACAGACATGGACGGTCAGCTTTAATGAGCGGTGCAGCTCGGAAAGGATGGATGTAACGTGTGGAACGATAAAACCACAGCTATCACCTCCGTTCGTAAACACTTAAACTCATTATCGGCACACTCTACTGGGGCACCCTCATTGCCTTCGAAAAAAAAATTAAAAAACCAGAAACCCTTGACCTTTGCCTTTAACAGCTGAACGGGATAGACATCAGAGTCTTCCCAGTCGGCGCTGCGAAAAATGTCACCACCAGTGCCCCAATCGGTGCGCCAACCATAAGTGGGTAGCGCAAGAAAAAAAAAAGGGAGCCGTCCGCGCCGTCCACAAACGAACGTGCATAGGCCCTCCTGCTTCGTTTGTCTTCAGGCACAGCTTATTGAACGTTAGGGACCTGGCAAGCTTTTTTGGTCAATCCAACCTCACTTCAGAAAAGTAGAAACCTCATTAAAGTGAACTGTGGGTACAACGCAAAAGATGTTTGAGTTATGTCGGTGTGCTGTAATTTAAGTGCAAGCGAGCATCGTACGACACCAAGTTGCAGGCAAGCACTTCGGCAGCACGTTATTTAATACCTAAATGCCTTAAACTTGGGCATACACATGCTGCCAAAGCGATAAAGTACGTACACGAGCAATCTATCTTACTATCAGGGGTATGAAGCTCGCTTGATACAGCACGAATGGCCCCGACGATTTTCGTCGTTGCAGTTGCATTCTCTATCAATCTCTCGCTTCCCGTGCTTGTGTGAGCTGTTGCTAGAGTGTTCTGATGATGTTTTTCTTCCGTTTGCAAATGGGGATGCATGCGTGTGCACTTTCTCAGTGAACAACGAAAAGCAAAACCGAGGCTTCGGAGATGGCTCCGGCAATCGTCAACGGCAAGAAAAGCCTGTTTGTGGTAGCAATAACTTTGCAATTAATCGGTGTGACGTATGTGTTCGCATTTCCTGGTGAAAGCCAGCACTTAGAGCCTTCAAAGCCCTACATGCGTAATGCTGTTTTGTGGCGATGACTTCAGATTATTGGCGGTCGCGGCGCGTTCGATGTTTGCGCGCGCGCCACCTGTCTATACCGTTGCACGGCACGCACCATGGTCAGAGGCCCTGTCAACCTTCATAATCAAAGTTACCACGGTTCTCTGTCAACGCTACTCAGAACAATAACAGGAGGCCTACATCATCACACTTTCTCGTGCGACCGGCTGTGGAGAACGCGAGTCATTCGCTTACCGAACCAGTTCGCGACAGTCCGTATACAGCACTCGCGCCATTCTGCTTAGCGAAAGCTGCGGAAATCAACAAACCTGAAGTAATTTACATCTGTGGCAATTAACAACGCAACAGTAGCGTCGACTCGGGTATTTTTAATGACGATAGTCTTTCTTGGGGTACTTCCAGTCAAAAATTTTGGTCTATCTGTCAGTCTGTACATTTGTCTGTTTGTCTACCCTAACGATACCTTCAAACAGCACCAAGCGATACCCCTAATGGCCAACCCCATCCGCAGTGCTCATCAATATTGGTCAAGTTTCAGCGTTTATGCTTGTGCAACTGCTAATTAAAAAGCAATTATTGCGCATATCTGAGGCCACCTAACAACACGTCAATATATTGTATGCGTGGATTTACACTAGAGAAGGCACACATAAGTGATTCTAAGGACCGTAGCACTTATCATGCTGCGTTGATAGTGTAACGTGATGCTCAAAAAGGCAAGCATGTGTTTCAAACGTTTTGCTAAGACGACACGGTGGTGGCACCTGGCCGCCGCTTTGCGTTCTACATGTCGTGTGTTGGGTTCTTTATGGTAATTACTGCCACCGAGAAATCACCTTCATGGCATAAGAAACGAAACCATATGGTGAGGGAAAAAACAGTCCTTTGGGATCCGTCAAAGCAAATGTGGTTAAGACGTTACAGATGATACGGGAAAGGAAACTGCTGATTACATAAACAGATTGCTCGATAGTTCAGATTAAACAATGCTAATCACGTTAGTGTCAGGAGAAACAAAAAAATCGCAGAATATTCACGGACAGAATGATAAAGAGTGGGGCGAAGCATCCGTCCGTCCATTCGTTCTTGCTTCCGTTTGTCCATGCGTCCGTCTGTATGACCGTCCGTGCGTCCATCCGCCCGCCCGTGCTTGCGTCTGTTCGTGCGTCCGCACGTCCATCTGTGTGTCCGTCCCTGCGTCAGTCCATGCTCCATCCGTCCGTGCAGTCATCCGTGCGTCCATCCATGCATCTGTCTGGTGTCCGTTCGTCCATCTAGTCGACACTCCAGGGACCACCCTCGCACCTTTCATCATATATTTCCCATATAGAAGCACTGCCATCCAGCGTACATTCCAAGAACTAAAGGAGAGATGGCACACGCACACTTTCTTACGCCTTGCGCTTCGTGTTTACTTCCCACTTTTAACTACCTCGAGTTCATGGTATATACTTGTTCACTGTATTCACGGCACTGCGGCTCAACGCTCGCTAAACCTTTCGGAAACAAAGGAGGTTACGCCCAGCGAGTATGACGTAGCAAACGTTTTCAGTCAGATAGTGCTCAATGTACATGCAAATGGCTGCTAATGGGAAGTGAGAGGCGGAGAATTCGGCTTTTACTTTGTTAAGGCTTGCGCTTCGTATCTACTTCCCGTCTTTAATCACCTCGAGTTCATGGTATATACTAGTCCATGGCACTGCGGCTCAATGCTCGGTAAACCTTTCTAAAACCAAGGAAGTTTTCTAAAACCAAGCAGGCGTCATTCTTGCCAAATAACGAGGTCGTCCCCAGGTCCACAGGCTAAGGTCCGAAACCCACCAGCCTTGATAGCCCCACGAACAGCTTAGCCCGCCCGTCTTCCTCCGGCGTTCCACGCGCCAGTCACCCGTAGTGACGAACGTTCCTTAACCATCACAATAACCTGGCCAAGAAGAAGGAATGTGCGGAAAAGAGAGCTCGAGGGTTGAGGCCACGAAGGCAGAGGAAGCGGTGCGCCGCTCGAGAGGACGAGTTCCTGGCAGCGTTCCTGAGCGGGACGTGAGACCCGTACGTGTCGGCTAGGTCACCGCCAGGTACCCTCGGGTGCACACTGCCGCTCATGAGCTCGTGGCCCACGTCCGAGTCTGGCGCATCACTCGGCACCGCTCGGTGATCCTAGATTCAGCCAGCAACTTCCCTGGCACCTGGATCCTCGGCCACCCTGAATCCTCGCCCGGCTACATGGTCCTCCGTACACACGCCCGCGTCTTGCCCGGCAGAACATCTCGCTCGTCCCTTGCCGAAGTGCGACGCTCTGGTGACACCGGCGCTTGATGGCGTGGGTGCGGCTACGGAGCAGTCAGCCCGCATCGGAGACGCGACGCTCCATGCGGGCAATGGCCAGCCCGTCCAGCAAACAGCTTGCGTCGAGACGCGATGCTCGGCGCAATCGTGACCATTAGCCAGGCCACGTTCATCGCTGTGCCGAACGGCTGACCGTGGAGACGCCTCGCCGAGATCCGCGATGCCCTCGGCAAGGAAGAGAACAGCAGGCCAGGCCGCGCCCCGAGATGCAGTACTCGTGCCGGCAATGCCGCCCCAGCTGGTGGTTGGACGGCAGCAGCGTGGACGGCCGCGTTCCCTGGCCGGAACCTGGCTCGCCTGCATCCGACGCTTCGGCCCGCTGTCTCCTGTCTGCCGCTGCTTCGGCTCGTCCCCAGCCAGAAAGCCCACTGCCACGTGATGGTCGCCCGTGGCCCAATCGTGGCACGCCACCTCTATGGGCCACCACAGGTCATCAGCTGATTCGCTGACACTCACGCGCACATTACACGCGCCTTGCCCCGCACTTCCGTCGTTGTCGTTTTCTTCACTCATCACACCCGTCTTCCTCCTTTTTTTCCCTTGCTTTTCTTTTAAAGGTGAGGCATTTCTTAGCGAACTTTGGCGACTTTGCACGTATCTATTTACCCATCTAGCTGCCTATGACCTTTAGCTCTCCTGTCCGTTTTGATAATGGGGTCGATACCAAACTTGGTATGGCATAACATGACTGCATGAAGAACATATTTAACTAGTCATAACATGAAAATCACGACATGGATGTCATGAATGTCGTGATTTACATTTCATGGTCCTGCAGCTCTTGCAGTGGTTTCGTTCACATGGCATGTTGCGAAACTAGTATGGTATGATATGATTGCATGGCGAACACAAGCGACAGACCCTAACATGAAAATCATGACATTCGTGTCGTGTAACAACATAACTACATGTCACGCTCATGATGCGCTGGCGGCCGTTACGCTAGCTTCACTTGGTATATACCAAGTTTGGTACGACGGAACGTGAATGGATGACGAAGGTAGGATATACTGTTGCAAACATGATGAACATGAGATGCGTGTAGTGTAACAACATGACTACATGCTACGCTCGTTATGCGCTCGTGGCCGTTTCGCTAGCTTCACATGTACCACGCTCGGTATTACGCGACGCGAACCAATGACATAGGTAAATGACACATCCAAACATGACAATCATGACATGCGTGTCAAGTAACAACATGAAGACATGCCACAATCATGATGCGCTCGCGGCGGTTTCGCTAGCTTCCCATATGCGAAATTTTGTATTACGTGACGTCAATGAATGGCAAAGGTATGTGACGAGTGCAAACATGATAATCGCGTTATGTGAGGACACGACTACATGCCACAGTCAAGGCACCAATACATTTCGACGTGACGCCGTGCGCGTGCTCACCGGCGTTCATTTCGTCGGGTCACGCCGGCGTTGCCACGCCGGGCACCGGTCCTACCATATACTCGCAGGCGCGTGCCGCACTGCGCTGCTTTGAAGCATGCGAGTTTCAGCGCGTCCGGCGTCCCTCCGTCACGAAAAGAGGGAGACGCTGTGTTGTCTCGTTAACGCATCTGCGCGAAATGCAGCATGTCGCATTTCGTACCGGTTGCCGTCGGGTGGCGCCGACGGACGCTGATCGCGCCGGTCGCGCCGGTCGCGCCTGACGTTAGACTATAGAGTGCTCGCCTTTTGCTAACGTAGCGTCACTGTGCCCAGCGTGCGCGCGCGTCAATGCTACATTGGAGTATATTGGGCCTTTCATGATGCGTTCGTGGCCGTTTTGCTAGCTCCACATATACCAAATTTGGTGTTACGTGACGTCAATGGATGACGAAAGCATATGACTGGAGAAAACATGATAATCCTGACACGCGTGTGATGTAAAAACATGAGAACATTTCACGCTCGTAGCGTGCTCGCGGTCGTTTCGCTTGCTCCACATATACTAAATTTGGTATCACGTGACGTCAATAGATGACGAAGGTAAATGACATATTCAAACATGATACTCATCACACGGAAGTCATGTATGGCATCATTTACCTCAACCCCGTAACGTTGGGCTGATTGTTAAAGTGACATATCAAGCTTTCTCATTCGTGCTTCGCATATCGTCGATTCCCGCTGTACGTGATCTGCCTTTCTTTTTTTCGTCTGACGCCTTTTTGTTTTCGGTTTCGCTTCACTTCACTTTCACTGGCAACACACCAGTTTAGTCCTACAGCTGTGTCCAGAATGTCCACTGCTCATCACGTAAAGCCCCTCCCCCCCCCCCCTCCAAGGAAAGTTTTTTTTAGGAGAAAGAAGTAGCGAATTGTGATAAGAACACAAACACATCTACTGATGTAATACCTGACGGCTTTTTTTTTTTCATACTCAGATAATCTGCTCCAACGTTCTCTTATCCTTCTATGTACTCAACGCGAAAGGAATATTCCCGATTGGTAAGGCTCCATCGCAGAACTCTGCTATTTAAATGTCTTGCTTCAGTCAGGTGTAACAACGGGTGGTGATCAGTTTGTATCACGAAGGTGGTTCCATAATTTGGTATTACGGGACGTGAATGGATGACGAAGGTATTTGACAGGTGCAAACATAATAATCATGAGATGCGTGTCATGTAACAACATGACTACACGCCATGTTCATGGTGTGCTCACGGCCGTTGCATTAGGTTCACATATAACAAATTTGGTATTACATGACGCGAACAGACGACGAAGGTAAATGACACGTGCAAACATTATAATCATGAGATGCGTGTCATGTAAGAACATGACTACATGCCACGCTCATGATGCGCTCGT
The DNA here is from genome assembly GCA_013436015.1 of Rhipicephalus annulatus. Classification (NCBI taxonomy): domain Eukaryota; kingdom Metazoa; phylum Arthropoda; class Arachnida; order Ixodida; family Ixodidae; genus Rhipicephalus; species Rhipicephalus annulatus. Next base: position 297,761 of record WOVY01014991.1, on the reverse strand, counting down.
GGCCGTTTCACTAGCTTCACATGTACCAAATTTGGTGTTACGTGACGTGAACGGATGTCGAAAGTATATAACTGGTCAAAACATGATAATCATGACATGCATGTCGTGTAAGAATTTGACAACATACCCTTTCATGATGCGCTCGTGGCTGTTTCGCTAGCTTCGCATATACCGAATTTGGTAATTGGTATTACGTGACGTTAATGGACGATGGAGGTAAATTACATGTCTAAACATGATAACCATCAAATGCGTGTCATGTGAAACATGACTACATGCTACGCTCATAGCGTGCTCGGGGCCGTTTCGTTAGCTCCACATATACCAAATCTGGTATCACGTGACGTGGATGGACGACGAAGATGAAGGACACGTCCAAACATGATAATCATAATATACGTGTCATGTGAAAAATGAATACATGCTATGCTCATGGCGTGCTCGAGGCCGTTTCGCTAGCTCCACGTGTCATGTCAAGTGATGCTAAATTTGGAATGACGTGACGGAATAGACGACGAAGGTAAAAGACACGTCCAAACATGATAATCATGGCATGGAAGTCTTGTACGGCTCAATTTGCGTCCGCCTCTCAAAGCTCTGCTCATATTGAAGTGACATATCAACCTCCAACAATCGTGCTTCGCATGTCATCGATTCCCACAATAACTGGAATCTGTCTTTTTATTTAACGCTCGTAAGTCACTTTGACTTTATTCATATCCTTCAGCGAGCTCAAAATGCAACGAACCGACGAATACAAAGAATATATGTTAGAGTCCCAGCTGGAATCGAACCCAAGCATTTTGCGTGGCAGTCGAGCACTCTACCACAGAGCTACGCGAGGTCTCGGGAAGTACTTTTAAATAGACGCTAATTTTCGTGAAACGTCAATAGTGGTTACAGTGCTGCCTACGCTATCTTATAAACATTACATATGTACTCCTTTGATACAGCCTTCACGTCAGATTAACGTCAATTGTGATTAGTTGCCATGCGCTGAAGTTGATTTATGTAGCAGTGGCCATGGCCAGCATCTTTGCGAGCGCTTCACATATGCCAGCCTCTGGCGTTGCTAAAACGCACGTTCGAGTTGGCACTGTTGCGCATGTGCAAACAGCTGGTTATATGAACCTCTGCCACTCTTCAATATATGTCCGTGCGTGCAAGCTTTCTACATATATTTAGCGTCATTTCATGACGTGTCACCGAATAAAAAAAAAAGTGCAACATGGTCGTTTTTCCTCCGCATGCTTCGCATAACGTCGGTTCTCGAATAGGTGGGATCTCCAGACTTTTTTATTGTATCATGTTACTCGAGAAGTTTTAATTGTGAGTTACTACGATGTAATCGGATAAAGTTGAAACTGGCCTGTGAAGCTTTCGCATTTGACTGCATTACGTGTAATGAGCAGCATGCTTTAAACCAAGAGCAATTATGCGCGTGAAATGTTTTCGAAATTTCTTCTCCCCCACTGCGTGGTCCTGAGGGAATACCCGCAGTAACGTGTGTGCCTTTTTTAAATAGGTGGCCAGCTTTAAACCACGAAGTCATTAGGACAAAGTCATTTTTTTCAAGCAATCCCACAAAGACGCGCGGACGCTCGGAGCACTATGGGAAAAGTTGGTACGCCGAGAGAACCGGCTTTTGCTCCGCCCGCTGCTCGTTTGTGCCGTGCGAGCACAAAAGAAAAATAACATGCCGCCGCTTGTTGAATGAGGTCCGAACGCACCTGCGTATATATCTACGTATGAAATGTGAAATGAATAACGCAGTCAGTTTAGGTATCACTGGAAGAGTGTACATCGAACGTAGAGAATAAGCGGCACGAGAATTGTTGCGTACCGATACATATGGTCAAAACATGCTGGAACACTGAATTCATAGTGATTCAACGATTAACTGTTTGTTCGCGGTTCGGCTGGGCCGTTAACACAAGATTGCAGAGGAGTGTTAGGACTATAGGATTTAAAAAAAAATATGGATGTCAAACGCTGAAAAAAGGAAAAGTAAACACATTCTAAACGTAATTAAAGACGAAGGGATGCAAGTAGAATTCACCTGCGAGATACGTCGCTCTGATAATTTGCACTTTCTTGTAATATACTTGAATGTCTCTTCGGAGTATGTTTGCTGGCACTGTATATTCCGCATTAATGGAGACCGTTATTGAATTTCACGTCGGCGCATTCAAATATTGTTTATTGAGGAGTAATGATATCGTACTTACGCTCGGAGAAGAAAAAAACTAAAAAAAACTTTGGCACAGTACAAGAGCAATAGTTTCCAGCTGCAAGAATGAGCGGTGTCCTATGTCATATTGCATCGGCTTGTGAAGAGCTCATTCACACTGCAAACAAAAAATAATTAGGACGACCTTCACCCGCTGAGAAATATGAAATATTGCAGTTATTTCATGCGTAAGTTGTACCCTGTCTGAAAGTAAATTTAAGTAAATTAACCTTCGCTATCATTACCACATAAACAAACTTAATTTTATTAAATCCACTGTAAACGCGCGCCTCGGTTGTTAGTCTTTTTGTACCACTTTGTGAGATTCGCGATGCACCCCGATTTTCTTGCCTATGTTTCTTAACACGAGCGACAACCGTTCAGCAGTGAGTAAGTGTTGCCGGTGTGCATATTTCTTTCCTGGTCGAGGGAAGTTGGTAAGATGCATATGCTGCGAGCGGCACGCACTGGTCTAATCCATGTATTTTATTTTAAGAAGTTGTACTTACTTTTAAAGCACTCCTTGAATCTACCACAAAAGTACAATTAATTTATTCATAGACAAAGTCAAAGGACATTGATTCCTAATGCATCCATGAACTTATGGACAGTGCTTCCAGCATTTAGGCAACCAAGTTGTACAGTTTTTTTATATATATAACGAAGGCGGACTGACGCTAAATGATAATAATAATTAACTTCTGAGCCACTCGGCTGTTTCATCAGGGGGACAAGTGCAAATCGTAGACAGGCCATCGCACCCAAACACTGCAGTTTGTCACGCAGTAATATAAGTGGTATAGGTGTTTTCTGGTAATATATCACACCTTGCCGAGTTCACTTGATCTTCTCAGAAGCGCTGGCACGATGTAAACAGTTGAAATAAAGGCCTGCACACTCTTCACGGCGGCGGCTGCGGCGTACCAACTTTTCCCATCAGCACTTGCGCGCCCGTTGGCGGCGCTAGTGTGCTTGAAAAAAGGTCTATTAGATGTTATGATGCCTGGTGGTAATGTGCGCTTGTACCACGCAATATCACTGTGGTATTATATGTTGCATTACAAAGCCTGTACACAGGGCACGTGTGTTTGTAAAGCAGGAATGTTTTTTTTTTTTTTTTCACTGCAAGTTCAAGCAGGGAATTCTTTCAGAGTATTTACCAGCGGACACTCGGCTGTGTGCCATAACACCTGCTTGCCAGGCAAACGGTGCAATCCTCAATCGGATCCGCGAATTTTCATTATTTTCTTTATTCGCATATTGCTCTATTTTTCGTTCACATACAAGATGATGACTTTTCGCTCACAACCAAAGGCGCCGACACCGGAATGTCTGCGAAACGAACTGTTTTAACGCGTTAAAATTACAAATTGGCATGCGTAGCGAGGGCACCTACAGTCTATGACACTCATAGCCAGTGTGCTGATATTATCGTTGAAAGAATGTGAGCTCTACGCGCATATTTTGACAGCTTGCGCTGAAAGCAAGCGAGTAGAATTCAAAACTGTATTATCGACCCGATCATGCCTTGGATCGCGTACTGTGGCGCCATCGCTTGCAGGATTCGCTAAGCTAAATTGATTCGGAGATGCGCCCTCTGCTAAAATAGCGAGAAAGCACAGAGCGCGTTCGGAGATGTCAATGGCGGGGAGCACGGAGGAAGGAATCCTCCGTGCGGAGGAAGGAAAGGTAAGGAGAGGGCATGCCCAGCCGGCGCAGGGCGTAAAAAATGTGGCGGAAATGACATCATGGAGGCCATATTCACTAGGCACAATGGCGGCGTTGCTATGGTTACGTGTTGCGCAGTGGAGCTGGTCTACTAGCAGTGAGCGGCCGCGGCTGGCAGCGGAATGTGTGCCTCCCCAGGTCTCGTGCTGAGCCGTGGCGGACAGTGCTCTGCGCCGCGTTATTGGTTACGCAGTGTTCTCCTGGCTGTTACATTACTCTTAGCAACGTTTACAAATCCCTTTGTCCATCACGGGGTTTCAACAGCGCGTAGAACAAGTGCATATTCATGTGTCGTGCGGCGGATGACATGGATGAAGCAGTTAGTGTTCAGCGAAATTGCGTTGGGCACCATGACGAAGCTGAATGACGACGAACGCCTTGCAGGTCAGTGACGGTTGAGCAGTGCTCCTGTTTGTGGCAACGGACGAAACTGTTGTGCCAAGCAAGACGCAATGAAGACCATGTGCACATACGTAATTTCGTGTTTAGTATGTGTACAGTAACAACTTGCATGTGCGTATTAAAACACCTTTTCTGTTCCGCTTGGTACTCTCTCCACCAGCATTGCATGTAATCTCAACGTAACAGCAACCACGTTCAACTGTCACTAGCACCGTGCTCAAAGTCACCACGGTCGCAGAATGCTGACGCAGGCGAGTTTCACGCGGAACACGGACACAGTGGCAGGACGCTGCATCAGTCGCGTGGCGGAATGCAACCGTAGAAGGCGCACGACCGATCGTGTTGTCTGTACAGTTGCTGAATTAATGACGTGAAAGCACTCGCCGTTGTCAGTGCATCTAGAGCGCGTTCTCTCGAAGTTGCTTCGTTGTCGGCGAGCTGTTACTCCCTGTTATTACTCGGATGAAGCGATTTCGCTGAAGGTGTCCCGCTGGCTCAGAGTGATGAGCCCAGTTCCATTAGTTTCGGATCGTCACGACACACGCGCTGCGCAGCCCACGTGCTTTCCGAGCCGGAGAGAGAGTCGTGCCTTCTGCTTTACATTCGGATGTAAACAAGCGAGGAGAATTCGCCTAGTCACTGTGGCCGACTTCCGGCTTCATCTCGGCTTCACAACGAGTGACGTCAGGGCCTCTCCTTACCTTTTTCCTTCCTCTGTGGCGGGGAGTCATAAATGCACCTGATGTCACGTCACTCACGCTTCCAAAAATAATTAGGTCATATTACCTAAACACCTAAATAACTCATTTATATACTCGAATACCTCAATGAATTCCCTAAAAATGACTGATCTATTCGTACAATTGCTTCACGCTAAGATGTTGCGGTTATTTCATTTATCACAATTGTCTTTTTCGTTTTCACAGGAGTTTTACTGAACTGCATTGTGCCCGCATAGCTTAAACATTGATTAAATATTGTGAAATACCGAAGTAGGAATTGTTGGGTGAGTTAGTTGACATCAAAAAGGTACATTATAGCGCCACCTCGGAAAAGGCGCGAAAGAGATACGTATTATAGGCAGCATAAAGGTCGAGTGCTAAACTTAACCTATTCATATGAAAAAAGAATAATAAATAAATGAAAGCCACAGATTGCAACTATCTGCGTATGCGTGCATCCATATTGGCAAAAAGGTGGTCACACTTGCATATTTAAGGGCTGCATCTGGGTGTGCAGGTAAGTGTGCCGTTTGTTTTGTTCTTCAAGAATAATTCATGATAAGGGGCTCGGTTATTGAGATGACATATGCACTCTCAGATGCGTTCTAACACTCGAAAGCAACCTGTAGCTTCGTTGCCGATGCAGAGCGCAGTGAAAAAACTCAAACTTCTATTTTTTTTAATTTTCAAGATAATTTACTCTCCGACGTTGAAAATGAATAAAGGGCAGCTATAACTGACAAGCCAATTCATAAAAAATAACATTCCAACTAACATAAAAAATTATTTACACTATTGGTAAACAACAACAAAATACAAGGAACCATGACTTTGTTATAGAGTGAAAATTAACAAGAAAATGTTCATACGAAAATTTGTTACATTATCATCATTACCCTGACTACGCCCACTGCTGGACAAAGACTTCTCTCGTGTTCAGCCAGGCAACCCGGCCCTGTGTTTGCTGCTGCCACTTTATACCCGCGAACTCCCTAATCTCATCTGCCCACAAAACTTTCTGTCTCCCACTCACCTGCTTGCCTTCTCTGGGAATTCAGTCAGTTACACTTGATATGTAGCGATGACATAATGGTTAGAGAATCAACCTCGCGTGCATGTGGTCCGTGGCTCGAATGCTGGTGCCGTGCAATTCCCCACCATATTAAAAAAATGGCAGCATATCCACGGGGTGAATGATGGAAAGTGGGGCAAAGCATCCGTCCGTTCACTCGTTCTTGCTTCCGTCCGTCCATGTGCCCGTCTATGTGACCATCCGTGCGTGCATCCACCCGTCCGTGCGTGCGTCTGTTCGTGAGTCCGCACGTCAATCCATGCGTCCGTCCCTGCGTTGGTCCATGCATCCGCCCCTGAGTCCGTCCATGCGTCCATCCATCCGTGCAGCCATCCGTGCGTCCGTCCACGCATCTATCTGTGTGTCCGTTCATGCATCTAGTCAACACTCCAAGTACCACCATCTCGCATCTTTTCATCATATATTCCGCATATAGAAGCACCGCCATCCAGCGGGCATTCCAATTACTAAACGAAAGGTGGCACACGCACACTTTCTTACGGCTTGCGCTTCGTGTCTACTTCCCACCTTTAACGACCTCGAGTTCATGGTATATACTAGTTCACTGTATTCATGGCACTGCGACCAAACGCTCGCTAAACCTTTCTAAAACCAAGGAGGTTGCGCCCAGCGAGTATAAGGTAGCAACCCTTTCTTGTCAGATAGTGCTCAATGTACATGCCAATGGATGCTAATGGGGAATGAGAGACAGGAGAATTCGGCTTTTAGTTAACGCGCACGCTGCGAATTTTTCATTGTTCAACAACGCACAGGAGAAATGTCCACCGGCACCACCTTGAAGGTCAAAGCGTAAGACATGTTACGTACTACGACGAGGGACGGACGGGTGCCGCTTTAAAAGAGCACTGACATCAAATTTACTGATGTCAAGATTTTTGCGTCAGCGAGTAGCTATAGACCCCGTAGCAACAATTCGCGACCTAAAACGCAACTGAGAGATGAATAACTATATCTTTTATTGATTTATATTACTGGAATCTAGCACTAATCAAAAATGGCCGGCAATCCTGCCATTTTTAGCACTGGGAGCACCAGCAGTAGCGCTACCTCGTGGTCACCTCCAGATCACGCCACAGCTGACCACTCTCCAGAGAAAAGAGGGACGTCAGGCTCAGTTGCTCCACAAACATTTCGTCTGCTAGGCGGACACATTCAGTCATGCCTTGTCACCTGCATTGCGGTCGTCGCCGTACAAAGTGTCGACTCGGGTTCTATACGATAGATAGTCTGGAGCTTGGAATCCCCGCAATTCGTGACGTCGCGAATTGTTTTTGCTTCGATCGACCTTTTCCAGAACAGTTATTTCGAAATGGACGCCGTTCCAAGCAGCCTTGCAGAGGTGCCCGAGGATGCACGCTTCAGCAATGTTCGCTCGTGTGTCTCAATTAGCTATTTTGGTGTGTTTTGGCATGCAAAGCATTCAGGTATACGCAGATGGGTCAATGCAATATAGTTATCGCGAATGAACATCAGCGGAGAAACAGAATACGTTTTCTGCTGGTCAGGTTCTTTTCTGTGCCTCCAGATGGCCCCACCTATCCAGCCTCTCGCGGTCAACATGGTATTACCACTTTTACGTGGGCGCAAAGTCCACAGATGAACTAAAATGGAACGATACCAGCGTGTTACTTGTTAGCGATGATATCTGCCTACATGCTCTTCCACTTTTGATAGCTTGTGGTCGCATTGATGTGTAACGCATACGTGATATGAAAAGACACCCTCATTGCGCTTTTTCCGTACTTCGAACTGGACGACTGCAACTCACCTGCAACTCACAACGATTCCCCGACAGGCTGACCGACAAGCACACGTTTAAGCATGCTCTTTTCTATCGCCATTCTTTTAAATGTAGTTTTTATCTTGATAATTTCACGAATTTATTCAGACCAGTGCGATGAAGATCAGACGCGATGAGCCACGGCCGGGCTAGACTGCACCTGCGCGCGCTAGCCCGGCCACAGAACACCTACCGTGAACGAGCGAGCGCGTTTCTGCACTTCGGCGCCAGGCGGCGCCACGATAAGAACACTCGGATCGTACACATCATCGCTACTATGTAGGGCATCGTCTCTCAGGATGGTATTTGTAGAATGTTTTGATTGATATGTGGAGTTTAACATCCAAAAACCACTATATGATTATGAGAGACGCCGTATTGGAGGACTCCGGAAACGTGCACACAAAGCACAGGGGCCTACAACATTTTCGCCTCCATCAGAAATGCAGCCACCGCAGCCGGGATTTCATCCCGCGACCTGCGGGTCGGCAGCCGAGTACCTTAGCCACTAGACCACCACGGCGGGGCTATTTGTGGAATGTTTCACACCCATGGAGGAAGGAAAACTGAGGAGAGGCCCTCGCTATCCAAGCGGCAGCATAAAAAGTGTGGCGGAAGTCACGTGCTTTTTCGCAATGGTTGCTATGGCAATGTGGGCACGCTGTTGATGCCCCATCATGGCCCCTTCATCTCGCGTCGTCGGCAAATCACACCTTTGATCGGCTTGTTGTCGGTGAATCTGCATTTTATGAGATCGTTGTGTTCGCGGATCACGTAAGGTTTCAGATGTTCATCCTACAGTGAGCGTACGTCGTCAGGGTTGCGTGCGCAGCATTCAGCGTGCCATCGCGAGGGGTTTTCGAAGCCCACGACAGCTTCTCCGAAAAGCTTCGCGCCGCAACTTCGCTGTTTGCCATCCACACCGTGCTGGTGCACTCCTCAGTGATGAAAGGATACATTCCCGATAACAGAACGACACCTGCGGCGGCTCGTAATGTTAGGGACAGTGGTGACCCATTTCCGTGCGCGACGGTGACGATTGGAAAGCTTTGGCCCGGTGCTCTCACTGAACGCTGCATCGTCAAGAGTAGAAACGATGTGCTTAACTCAATCGTGTTTGACACAAGAAGGTGATTTGCGAAGCTGCTTGACGTGTTCAGATTCTATTATCTTTTGTACGAGGAGGTTTTATATGGACCGAAGTTCTCTTCGAAGCGGTCGTGCCCGAACGTCCGCCCCGCCCCACTGTAGCCTGACTGAAGTGCCGCCCCGTTGGTGCGATCGTATGAAACTCTATGGTGCAAATGTTATGACGCACAGATGCAAGAAATAATCTGAAGGTGCAACATGCTTCTATGGAGAAAGGCCAATGCAGATGGCACTGTTAAATTATGTCGCGTCCCCTTAACTTACCGGTTCACCTTAAAAAAAAATTGCCCGCAGCTTCCCTCGGGGGAACACTGAGGAGAATGCGGAAGCATGTAATCGGTTAACGGGTGTTAAATTGCGACTTACTTGGGTCGATGGCTAAATTGGTTAACGTGGTTGTGAAATGGGGTGTTAAATGAGTGAACACGTACGGCACGTATGCGAAAGGGCGGTGTTTTATTTATTGCGACGAACCAACGGACGAGCGGCAACTGAGCGAGCGAGCGCCGACCTTGAGTATATACAGCGCGACGGTGCATGCGCTGTCAGCTGTCGAATGTTCTCGAAGGAGAAGCGCGCGCGCGGCACAGATGGCGATGGCACGACGGCGCATGCGCTGTCAGCTGTCGAATGTTCTCGAAGGAGAAGCGCGCGCGGCACAGATGGTGGGCGACGGCGCGACGGCGCATGCGCGCGCGTCAGCTGTCGAATGTTCGAGAAGCGGTGCGGACGGCGCGGACGGCGCACTACAAGGCGCGAGTATAAGATGCTTCCGCATCTAATATGTTGAACGATTTTGAGTACTTCGTACTCAACTATGGGAGAGCACTGAGCCGTCCCGCTAAAACAGTTTAGTGGCTGGTAACAGAGTTAGACACATGCCTGAATACACAGGCATGATTCAGTGTGCACCGACGCTCGCGTAGGTTTTAAATAGCTAACTTTACCGTACAAGCTCATGTTTGTGTTACTGGTTTCCGTACCAATACTTTACCTTCCTGGTGCATTTATTGTGAAACTTTGACCGTTTTAACTCGGACACATGTATGCTTTTGAAGTGCAACAAATAACCTTATACTTGATGAACGCGTGAATATTGCAGTAGCAGAGAACGAGTGATTATTATATCAGACGTAATGAATTAGCTCAACTAAGGCGGTGCGGACGGCGCGGACGGCGCACTACAAGGCGCGAGTATAAGATGCTTCCGCATCTAAAAAAAACGAAAGTCCACGGTGATTACCTTACCGGGTTGCACAGTTTTTTCTTGTACTCAGCTCAATAAGCTTGAAGCACGTAACTGAAAGCTTATTTGAAAAGCTCAATAGCAACGCTTGCACTCGATAAAACTTTGTTCTATTTCCTTTACACTCGCATGGGCAATATAACGACGTATAAACATGCAGTCAATTTACATGTCTGTTTATAAAGGTTGGACATGTAAATCTGCAGTGCGAGCATTGTTGCGGTTTCTCATGGCAGTAGGAACGGCGTCCTCGTGAAGGCGAACTGCCACTGGCGCCGCCCGATTAAAGTGCTCCGGTGGGAAGTGTCTTGAGCAAACAAAAGACCTATTTGTTGGTTCCCAATCGCGTTTGGCTGGGTCTAATGGCCTCAACTCTGAGGCTCCTTCGACGGGGATCTTTGGGAAACCTGCACAAAAGCAATTATGAATGTACGCAAATTCGCTGACATTATTGACACATGGACAAATAGTCAAGAATAAATTGAAACACATATGATATCGCAACGCGGACAGAGCGAACGAAAGAAGAAACTCCGGCGCTAGCTGCGCCGTGTTGTCAGCATGGTGGTTAATTGCGCTGCGTTTTATTGTGTTCAAGAACTGTCACCAAGAGCTGTTAATAAAACCTAGGAACACTACGCTGACGCGTGCAGTATCGTGCATTATGTTCTGCGAGCACACACTCGCTCAAACCGTACGTCGAACAAAGAAAATTGAATACGCTCACCTGTGGAAGCTGACGCCTGGCTCCCGTTTTATTGAGGGCATCCAAGCTTCTTAGCCGATGCAATGAGATGTATCGCTTCCCGGCTCGGTCAGCTGGCGATGTCCCTGCGCTCTGGCCAGCACGACGTGATATCGTCTCCTCGCAACCAGATGAGCGTGCCCACAAGTGCAAGGAGCAGATCTCATACTCTTCCCTACTTCCGGCTTCCCAAAATGTGACGTCATGGCCGCCCCTCACTTTTTTCCTTCCTCCATGATCACACCGAACACGTAGCACTAGTGTTGTCGCAGGGCAGTCTACTTTTTCGTTTTTTCTCCTTAGCTTTCCTACGCTGTTTGACATCGCAGCAAAATAACTTCCACGCGACGGATGCCGTTCAAGTTTGACCAAGAAGACCTGTGCGTACCAAGCGATCGAATGGTGGGCACATATCGATCTTGAAATTTGATGTCAGTGCTCCTTTAAGGAATTTGGCTCCTAAAAATTATTCGCGCGATGATGGATTTGCATAAAGAGGCCTGGGGTGTGGCCGCACCGGTGACCACCACAGGTAACGCACTCGCTTTCCAGAGAAGCATTGGCCACCGTGGTGCACCAGATACTGGTACAGTATCTCACCACAACCTCCCACATGGATACGCCAATTGAAAATTTGTTACACACTGTTACAAAAATATGTATTCGGTGCATCTTCAAAACAGCCCAGCCTTCATGCACCAGGCAAACTGCACCGCATGCGCGAGGAAAAAAAAAACGAAGTTGACACGGAGAAAAGTACCAGGTTTCGAAAAGTACCAGTTCGAAAAGTACCAGGTTTTCCCATTTGCTTGGCATCAAAAGAGCCGGACAAACCTGGGTGACCGAATAAACCATATGTCCGGTTTTCTAGCAGTAACACTGAAGAAGCTGCTGACTTGTGCATACCAAGCCAGGTATTTGAGCGTTTGATAGAAGAAAAAAATTTTCAACCCTTCATTTTATCACACGCAGGCGGAAAGGCAGGCCTGTCCAAGTTACTGCCTGGCCTATTACAGTGCACTGTGCAAAAATGAAAGGGGAAAGTTACAAAACGTATGCAAAGCATTCACGTGTACTTGAGGTTGCGCGTGCTTTGTAACATGGTGGTAAATGCGGATATTGTGTCAGAAGTAGTAACACTTACATTTAGTTTATTTCATTCGCGTGTTGTTAGAGAGAAAAACGATATCCCAATGACTTCGCTGTTCGGATTGTGCTTGTGCTTATGGAGAAAGCCTAGGGCGTGACTTTGAAAGCGTGAGTTACTTACACATCTACCTTGTAGTTTCCATTCAGCAACTGTTACTGGAATCTCAGGCGCGTCTCTCTTCCCTTAGTAGTTAGTTAATCAATGTCAAAATAAGCCAAGAGAACAGTGGGAGAATATGTATGTTTAACCTTGTTGTGTACAAACCGTGTGCTATTGCGTTGTACTGCCTCTGATTTACGAATACCAGTTCGTGAACAAGGGAGCCAAACCACATTGATATATTCTAATACCAGTCTTTCGAACAGGGTGTATGCTCAAAGTCGATTCTCACGCGCCTTTTTAGGCAGAAAAGTATACGCAGCGTGGCCGCTGCGACGTTAGGAATGCGCGTATCTCATCTCAGATCAGCTGTTAATGCATTGCCGAGCCACTTATGCGGCATTCAATAGTAAATTTTACGCCAAAATCATGACCACTCAGCGAACGAAGGAAACAAATAGACATGATGTGCAAATGTTTATTCATTGAGGGAACAAGCTAATCTGAAAGATTTAAGATACGTGGACGATTTTGTAAGTTTTCTAAGAAAACAGGATGATTTGAAGAACTACGTAATTGTTAATAATGTTTCAGAGACCTTCGGCAGTGTGGATAAGGCGTATAACTGAGTACTGCAGGACAACGGAGTCCTGCAGTAGTTAGATTTAAATGCAACTCTTAATGACAATGGTGTTTGCTGGTGCTTCTTTCCCAGTTCTAAGAAAAACCTTTACCCTTTTATCACTCAAAAACGTGAAGAGGGACAATGCAGTGCTTTCCCAAGGGTCCGCACTTCGGAAGTCGAATCCGCGTCTCATGTAGTGAGTCTAGCTATAATGAACAATTACACAGTTTGAAGGCCACATGGTTTTTTACTCGATGTTGTGTGCGGTGGCGAAATACCTTCTGCAGAAGGTAAAAAAAAAAAAGGCAGATCCCACGTACACTGGGAATCGATGATATGCGAAGCACGAATGAGGAAGGTTGATATGCCACTTCTGAATCAGCATAACGTGATGAGGTGACCGTAAATTACGCCGTACATGAATTCCATGTCGTGATTATCATATTTGGACGTGTCATTTACCTTTGTTGTCTATTAATGTTTCCTGATATCAAATTTGGTATATGTGGAGCTAGCGAAACGGCCGTGGTCATGATATGAGCGTAGGATATGTTGTCATGTATGACATGACACGTATGTCATGATTATCTTGTTTGGAGGTGTCATTTAACTTTGTCGCCTATTCACGTCACGTGATACCAAATTGGGTATATGTGAAGTTAGCATATGTGAAGCTTGCCAAACGGCCTCGAGCACACTATGAGCGCAGCATGTTGTCATTTTCTTACATTTTTATTTACATATCCTGCAGGCCCTTAGTGGGCGCATGCAGGAGTGAAATACAAGAATACAACGAAACAATGCATACTTATACACTGAATATCTTGGCATAATAAAATGTTCTACAAATCATTGGTACACAACTGGAAAATAATACAAATGTTTGGTTCATATCAATTCATGACAAACAGAATTTCACCAATTTTTTTCCAAGTACCACCATCTCGCATCTTTTCATCATAAATTTACCATATACACAAGTACCGACAAGTACCGCTATCCAGCGAATATTATAAGGACTAAACAAGAGGTGGCTACTTCTACAAACACGGAACGTACGACGCACGGCGTAAGGAGCTTCACCCCTAGAAAACAAAAACTGCCAAAGATGAGGTTACCTCAGCAGAACGTAAATATGATGCGATAATTAAAAAAAAAACAATAAATCGCCCTACTGTGTCAAGCCCACCTGTAGTTCTTGACTCTGCAAGCTTCGGTGAGCACAGCGGGCCACGTACTGCTTTCCGATAGTTGTGACACGGTAACCACTCAGCGCCGCACTCAGAGCCGTAGGCGCTGCCATTCTCGTTCTCGCAGCCTCCCATCGTAGAGGCACGCAACAGCACAATGCCGAAGGAAAACAGCGAAGCTGCGGCGCTTTCGCCCGCCAACACGCAACAGTGAAGATCAACGCTCAGTGTAGGCGTCTAACACATTGCACCGTCTTTTAGGTGCAACAGCTGCAAAACAATGCACATTAGAAACTCAACCCGGCTCTCAACAGTGTGGTAATATGAGTGTGGATGCAGGTGACACGAGACGATGGCGTGACCAATAAATCCCACAACCCTTTGCAAAAGTGCGTGAGTTCAGCCGCACTTTGCGCTCTGCAGCTGTGACTGCGAGGGTACAGTGTACTCTAGCAAGGGCCTCTCCTCAGCTCTTCTTCCTCCATGACATAAGGGTTTTGTACATGTGAATCTAGTGAAACGGCCGCGAGCGCATCATGAGCGTAGCATGTAGTGATGTTGTTACATGACATGGATCTCATGTTTATCATGTTTGACCCAGTATCATACCTTCGTCATCCATTCACGTCCCGTGATGCCAAATTTGGTATATGTGGCGCTAGCGAAACGGCAGAGAGTGCATCATGGCCGTGACATGTAGCCATGTTGTCAATTGACGCGCGTGTCATGATTTTCATGATAGGGTCTGTCGCTTGTGTTCACCTTGCAATCATGTCATACCATACCAGTTTTCCAACATGTCATGTGAACAATACCACCACAAGAGCTGCAGGAGCATGAAATGTGAATCATGACATTAATGACATACATGTCATGATTTTCATGTTATGACTAGTCAAATATATTCTTCATACAGTCATGTAATGCCATACCAAGTTTGCTATCAATACCATTATCGAAACGGCCAGGAGAGCTAAAAGTCGTAGGCGGATAGATAGATAGATAGATAGATAGATAGATAGATAGATAGATAGATAGATAGATAGATAGATAGATAGATAGATAGATAGATAGATAGATAGATAGATAGGTAGGTAGGTAGGTAGGTAGGTAGGTAGGTAGGTAGGTAGGTAGGTAGGTAGGTAGGTAGGTAGGTAGGAAGGTAGGTAGGTAGGTAGGTAGGTAGGTAGGTAGGTAGGTAGGTAGGTAGGTAGGTAGGTAGGTAGGTAGGTAGTAGGTAGGTAGGTAGGTAGGTAGGTAGGTAGGTAGGTAGGTAGGTAGGTAGGTAGGTAGGTAGGTAGGTAGGTAGGTAGGTAGGTAGGCAGGCAGGTAGGTAGGTAGGTAGGTAGGTAGGTTTCTCGTTCAAAAATCCGTAAACAGGGGTTGTGTCTTCGAGCGGATGCTTCGAAAGGGAACAACTCTGTTCTAGCCTTCAGGAAGAAGTCTGCTTGTTGAGATATCTTTTGGATGACAGAGACCTTGTCTACAGATTTTTTCACTGAAATATATGGTAATTTTTCCCTTGCACACAAGGCAGCCGATGGTAAAACAGCCAGCTGAAACATGCTTGTCCCATTATACATTGACATTTTTGTCAGTTCTCCCGACTTAGGAAGTGACCGACATTGAACTTCAGGTAGACAGCACCTCTTGCATTCACTATGCGGGTCCATTCAAATGTGTTGCATCTAAGCAGGCAGTATAGTGCTGGACTAAATGTTAAATATGTAGTTGAGCATAAGTTTCAACGGTTAAAGTGTTGTTTTGCCACTCTGATAACGCCCGCTGAAAATGTGTTCTTCGAGTAAGCGCCTTAGGCTTTTACGTATATATAAATCGAAAAAAGTTTTCATTTGCAATAAATTTTATTACGTATAGCATAAGCTTGGATATGCAGAAGCCATCATGAATTACACTTCGGAATATTTTTCGAGAAAGTAAAACGCCGCTGAAGAAAGTTATATTACATTTACAAATGGATCAATATTAAATTCAATTGGTGCAGCATCCTCCGCCCCTCGCACACGCATGCACCCACGCAGGTGCATACGGATGAAAATGAAGGGGTGAAATGCGCGACAAAAATGACGACAGAACTTAACATTCACAGAACGAGAAAAACACCGTTTATCTGCAGCGTGAGTTATTGACAGCGTCTATTTATCGCATACATGGTACATCAGAAAAGCCTGGGGCGGTGATAGCGGTTCACAAGGCAGTGGCGTACCAACTCTTTGGCAAATGGGGGGGGGGGGGCAATGTGACATCTACCTCACTCGTCCGCCGATATATATATATATATATATATATATATATATATATATATATATATATATATATATATATATATATATATATATATATATATAAGGGAAAGAGGTGTATATCTAAGGGCTCGTTTTTCCGTGTTTTAACACATTATTGATGAGATATAACAGACAGTAATGCCAAGGAATGTACAGGGAAAGTTATTAAAACCAATGGAATGTAAATAAGAAGAAAGAAAAGTGGATGAAAAAATTACCAACTGTGAGCAGTTGGTAATTTTTTCATCCACTTTTCTTTCTTCTTATTTACATTCCATTGGTTTTAATAACTTCCCCTGTACATTCCTTGGCATTACTGTCTGTTATATCTCATCAATAATATATATATATATATATATATATATATATATATATATATATATATATATATATATATATAGAGAGAGAGAGAGAGAGAGAGAGAGAGATAACTTCATCGCAGCGCTCGCACTAACTATGATATGAATTCGCATACACAGAGGTGACACAACTCGCTTTCCAAGATACCACGAAGATCAATCACACTTTAACAGGCCGAGGAATGGCGCCCTGGGCCCAATTTTCGCATCCGAAACAATTCGTCACCCTCGTCGGCTCGCAACAGTTTCGATAGAGCAGCGGTGACTATGTATCGTTTTTGAAAAAAATTATTTTCCGGATGCAGCAAATGCTTTGACCCGTCTTTAAGAAGCTAACTCGTTCCCATCCATAGCTTCAACAACAAATCAAAGCAGAAGAAAAGCATGAACAAGTGATGTAACATTGTAGCGCCCGTGTTCACCTCTTGCCTGCTCTGCAATACTACACCACAAAACGCGAAGGCATCGCATAGGCGACGCGCACCGCAAAGAGCCCACAAGAAAAATCATCACAGAGGAAATGTTGGCAAAATTTCACAATGTTGTAACGTTGCCAGTAACATATTCATTCTCCCGTAAGAACATAATTGATTGATTATTGTTGTGACGGAAAACTTCACCTTACTTGCTGGTTTCCCAGCGTGCAGCAAGAGTGACCACTATCAAAAGTGGAGGGGCTCAGCACCCCCTCTCGCCCAAATTTTCTCCGAGCCGGGGGGGGGGGGGGGGGGGCTGGCGCTTCCCTTGCCGCCACGGCTGATACGCCTATGTTCCAAGGTAACGTTCGGTAACGGCCACGCCCCCTGTGTTTGAAATTCTCTCGTCTAGTCACGGCCGGACTCGACGCTCCTTCCGCACGGAGAAGGAGTCGAGTCTGGCCGTGGTCTAGTGCGCTTGCTTGTAAAAAGCTCCGTGAGATGGCGTTAGGCGCCTTTTGGACTACAGCCTGGCCACCATTTGCATCCACTTTTCGCCTCTATTTTTCCCTCCCGCAAACACCAGTGGAATACGGTAGGGAAGAGACACACTTGGCGGGAGCGCAGAAAGCGTAAAAACGAAGACTCGGAGAGCTCCAACTCCCTCTCCCCACGAGCCCGCGTAGTTCACGGCGTGCGCGCAATCGGAGGAACGTGCGTCCCGAGGTAAGTCGGGGCGCCGGCACGGGACGGTACGCTGTCGATGTGTGACATGGCAGCGCTCCGTGGAATCTCGCCGCACGTCCCCGCGTGGATTCCGATCGTGTTACTAGCCGCTTTCGTTGTGGCCGTGTCTCGTGACGCCGCGTCCTCGACTACCCTGGACCTGGTGATTGGCATGGCCGAGCGTATTCGCGCCGAAAGCCTTCGGCGAGCGTCGCCCCGGCTCCCGCAGTTCCTCGTGCTCGCACCGGACGATGATGGCCAGCCGTACGCCCTGAAGAAGGTCCTCCCAGCCGTTCTGGTGGCCGTGGGCAAGACGAGGCTCGACGTGGTAGTACATTACTACGACACCAAGTGCTCGTCGACCAATGGCCCGCTGTCCGTGTTCGACTACTACATCTCGGGCCACGTGGACGTCTTCTTCGGGCCCTCGTGCCCGTACGTGCTTGCGCCCGTGATACGGTACGCCTCCGAGTGGGGGCTGCCCCTGTTGACCGCTGCCGGCCAGAACGAGCACTTCGACACCAAGTCCATCTACTACAGGCTGCTGACTCGCATGAACGGTTCTTTCTCCAGTCTCGGCCAGGTGTTCGTCGAGGTAATGCGCCAGTTCGACTGGACCGTGGTCGCCCTGCTGTTCCACCAATACCGCGACAACTCCAAGGGCCACACCGACTGCTACTTCTCGCTTTCGTCGGTGTTCACAGCTCTCGGAAAGAACGCCACGCATCACTCCTTCGACGAGAACGAGGACTTTCACGAGATACATTCGATGCTTCGAAAGATCTCCCAGAAGGCGCGCAGTAAGTTTGCACCGTTTCCCACTCTAAGGAGATATTTTCGATAAAGTACCATGGAGAGCAGTTCAAAAGAGATGGGCGAGAGCGATCAGGCTAGTCTTAGGTGTTGTCGCATTTGTGTTTACCGATGATGCTTCGGAGGCAGGAATGAAGGATACGTTTCTTGACGCCATCCTCCACCATTGCCAAAATAAAATACTGTGCATGAGTGAAACTAAACATGAATAACACTTACGTAATTCTCAGGCGCTGTATAGCGGTAACGAATTGCTAATATAAGAGAGTGTCAGGCTCGTGAGGGAACTATGGCACTTTTTTTCCCCGTAAAAGTTCACATTTATGAAGCTGCGTGCATTGGGATATGTTTAGCTTGTGTCACTCATGAAGCACTGGAAAACACGTGGCGCTCTGCTTTAAATTGGGTGGCGGTATGTTTAAACAAACAAAGCGTTGTAAGTATTTTCATAAAAAGTGCTTGGAACAATATGAATGTGTAATGAATATGGCCGGGTATCGAAAATTACTGGGTGCAGCAAGCTTCGACGTCCTTGTGTGGCGGGCACCACGCGTTGCGCCAAGGGAGAGGCATTCAGTTCCTTCGAAGTTAGAAAACCTGAGACGATAACGTGGCCTGGATAGAATGGGGAAGTGCGGGATAGTTATTGCGATCTTACAGCTAAAAAACGCTATTGGAAGCGACTGTTTTTCAACGAAGAAAATGTTCTTTTCATTACACAGTGTTAATCTACAGATGACAACGCTATCAAAAATATTTCCCGGCTTGCTGGTCCAATGCTCCATAATGATACAACCGAGTCTCCTTGGCTGAGCGCGAAATCATCGTGGACAACGTGACCGACATGCTAAGAAAAAAAAAAGACATCATATGGCCCTCTGCCAACTCTTGGTCATCACCAGTTGTTTTGACACAAAATAAGGATAGATCGGCAAGATCTTGTGTTGAACACCGGTGAGTTAACAAGATCACCCGAAAAGATGTATATCCGATGCCCCGTATAGATGATGCTATTGACACGTTGCAAGGCGCGCAATACTTGACCCTGTACCTTCGGTCCGGATATTGGCGAATTCCAATGAACGGAGCGGACTAAGAAAAACAGCACACCACATCCACGGAATAAATGATGATGAGTGGGGCGAAGCGTTCGTCAATGCGTCCGTACTTCCGTCCGTGCGTCTGTCTGTCCGTCCGTTCATCTAGTGAACACTTCAAGTACCGCCATCTCACCTCTTTTTATTATATATTCGTCATATACAAGTACCGCCATCCAGCGGACAATCCGAGGACTAAACGAGAGTATGTGCCACATTTCTGCTGTCAGCGCTTTGTCAACACCGAGAGCGTGATAATGACGCCGTGCTACGTTTTCCGTAACATGTAGACATGCGGATATGTGCTCGAGAGAGCGGGTATGTGCCACCGGTGATTGCAAGCGATGACGCGGACGCACGGTTGACGCCTTGAGGAGCTTCGCCCCTAAATACCGCTTTTTAAAGGGCCACCGGACCCCATACCGAATTTTAGTTAGACAGTGGAAGTTGTTGGGTGTCCGATGAGGAACATTTTGCCACAAAAGTTTTTCGAATAGCTTCATCACAATCGGAGAAAACAGGTTTTTTGAATCGGCGCGAAACGAGGATGAGAGGAGGCGAGCTCGAAACCCTTGCCGATCTTCCGCGTAGCCTTCGCAAGCCAAACCTCTTCCCCACCCTCTACGGCACACGACCAAGAAGTCACGTGCGAATGACGTGCCCGAACAAGCCCAGTCCCCGTGCACGCGAGCGGCGTTGCTTTGTTGAGCAGCGTTGTTTTGTGGTCTTCTGCCTGTTTCTACATTAATAGTAAGGAGCAGTGGCAGGCTGCTATGTGCAGCTCGGCGCCCGAGGTCCAGGACCAGATCTTGGATTGGCCCAAAAGGGTAGCGGAGACCTACGCTGGGTAGGCTCCTCTGACACTCCACCACCGCACCTTTCACTCTGGGATGAATAAAGTTTTTCTCATCCTCCTATGCGGGATCGTTTGGAAACGCTGGCTTAGACGCGGTAGAGTAGATGAGCACAGTGAGTGCGCGAACGCGTAGGAGCGTTCCATGGCGGTCGTCTGCTGAACGCTCTGACCGCGGGGTCACGAACGCATGCGAAACGCTGGCACATTAGCCCCGTATCTCGTAGCATTTCACGGGAAAAAATTAAAGGAAAACGCGCACAATTTTTATTGCGTCTCATTATTTATTTCAAGTTTTATTAATCTCTTAAAGCAACAAATACATAAACTACGCATGTTGTGTTAAATAATACCTGCCATGTCACGTGGTATACTGCTGACAACGTCAGAGCAGGGTCGTCTACGTAGAGAACCAACGTCATTGCATTACCGTGTACGTAGGGCCATTCCTACGCCCACGTCATGCCCTCATTCTATGGGCGTGCGCCGGCAGAGGTGAGGGGGAACAGCGTTCATCTTGAAATTTTACCCATTTTCGCGGTCCCTAGTGTTGCAAATTTTGGCAGACGTGATCGTGAACGCCTCGTCTACGGATTGCGCTTGTCAGCTCAAAAATGCCAAACCTGGTAAGTGGCCCTTTAAATGCGAAGCATATCTTAGTGAACTTCGGTGACTTTGGGCGTATCTATCTATCTATCTATCTATCTATCTATCTATCTATCTATCTATCTATCTATCTATCTATCTATCTATCTATCTATCTATCTATCTATCTATCTATCTATCTATCTATCTATCTGTCTGTCTGTCTATCTATCTATCTATCTATCTATCTATCTATCTATCTATCTATCTATCTATCTATCTATCTATCTATCTATCTATCTATCTATCTATCTATCTAGCCATCAACGACTTTTAGCTCTCCTGGCATTTTCGATAATGGTATCAATACCAAACTTGGTATGGCCTAACATGACTGTATGAAGAACATATTTGACTAGTCATAACAAGAAAATCATGAGACGTGTGTCATGAATGTCATGATTTACATTTCATGGTCCTGCAGCTCTTGCGGTGGTTTCGTTCACATGGTATGTTGCAAAACTGGTATGGTAAGTCATGATTGTACGGCGAACACAAGCGATAGACCCTAACATGGAAATCATCACATACGTGTCATGTAGCAACATGGCTACATGCCACACCCATGATGCGCTCGCAGCTGTTTCGCTAGCTCCGCATATAACAAATGTGGTATTACGGGACGTGAATGGATGATGAAGGTAATCGACTGGTGCAAACATGATAATCATGAGATGCGCGCCATGTAACAACATGAGTATACATGCCACGCTCATGCGCTCGCGGCTATTTCGCTGGCTTCAAATACCAAAGTTAGTATTACAGGAATGTGAATGGATAATGAAGGTATGTGACTGGTGCAAACACGACAATCATGAGATGCGTTGGTTGCGAAATGTTATTGTGGTCCTGCAAGGCGCGCGTCAGCGCGCAGCGGGCGACTCCTACGTCGGGACCGTTAGGCCAACCCGCTCCACGGGCCTGTCATGTAACAACATGACTGCATGCCACGCTCATGATGCACTCGCGGCCGTTTCGCTAGCTGCGCCTCAAAAAATGCTACGCTTATGGCGAGGCAAGCTAACTCAAAAGCGGCCACCCTCCGCGCGACGTCCATTCGTGAGGTGGCCATGTTGGAATAACGCGTGAAGTCGCTTTCAAGCTATCCCCGCAGCTGACTTGAAACTTGTCCTGACTTCGACCGAGCCAAGTCGCCTTCAAGTCATCCACAAGTTCAAGAACGATTTATGGCGACCGGCAAGACTGTCTTGAGTCAAGAACGAGTCAAGTACGAGTCAAGTAACATATCTGCATTCGGGGGTAAGCCGTAGACGCTACCGTTCTCGTTTTGGAATTATAGGCTTCCTTCGCGGAGGTACGCAAGCACAGTACCGAAGGAAAACAGCGAAGCTGAGTCGCCAATCATTTTTGGAAAAATGGTCACGAGCTTCGAGAAAGACCACTTCCGACCTCGAGCGATATTTAATAAACTCGCAAACTAGAAGACGGACTCTCACTGTAGGCTTTTG
Organism: Rhipicephalus annulatus; assembly: GCA_013436015.1. Taxonomy (NCBI): domain Eukaryota; kingdom Metazoa; phylum Arthropoda; class Arachnida; order Ixodida; family Ixodidae; genus Rhipicephalus; species Rhipicephalus annulatus. The sequence goes on along the minus strand of WOVY01014991.1, from coordinate 274,918 downwards.
ACACATTGCATCATCTTTGAAGTGCAACAGCTGCATAAAAATGCACATTACATCAGAACTGATTCGGCTATCAAAAACGTGGTCATACGAGTGGTGATGCAGGTGACAGGAGACGCGCCCTCCTAGTACGTGCCCTCCCCCCACCCCGTGCAAAATCACGCGACTTACGCCACACTGCAAAAGCACGTGACTTACGCCACAACGACCGACCGACCGATGCCGCTTGGTGGTGACAATAATTTACAGTTTAGGACACTGACAGACCTCCAATAGAAGGGTGTAGAAACGCACAAACTTAATTACAATGTTACAATGACGCCACAGTGATTTGTTCCTCATAATTACCTGGCGATTTATGGTTTTGTTTGACGATGAGACCAAGTCAGTGCTTTTTAAGTGATCAAAATGTTTCACACTCAATTGTAATGAAAGACAACAGCACTTCCTGAAGTGGTGTGACGTTGCCGCAAAATGTAAATCAAAAACAGCATGCACTTCAAAAGCTCAATTACAGTCGCCTATGTCTTTCTTGGCTTCGTTACCTGTTTTTTTCTTATCAAGGTGGCGTCAAAGAAAGCAAGCCCTAAAATAATTACTTCTTTTTCAAGCGACGGGAGGTAAGTAAATGTAAACAATTTTCACAGAGGTATGCAGTTTTATTTCCTCCTTCAATTACACAAGAGGCATCTTTAATTAAAGGGACACTAAAGGCAACTATTAAGTCGACGTTGATTGTTAAAATAGCGGTCCAGAAACCTCGAACTGTTAATCTTGTGCCAAGGAAGGGCCTATTTTGAAATAAAATCACGTTTCAGTAATCCGCATCTGGTTCGCGCAATTCAAATTACCCGCCTCAAGAAGCGGACCGACTGGACCGACTCACGTCACTGTTGCCGTGCACAACGTTGCCCAGCTTTACTGCACTAGTAGAAGCAGACTGAAAACAGCGGGAGTCATAGCAGCAACAATGTTCATTGATCAATTTTCCACCACTGGCTTCGATATTGCATACGTTTTTTTATTTTTGTCAACTGCGTCCCGCTATAAGGCACCACCTGTTCAGCGTAACTACGCGAAAATTGAATTCTTGAACCGCTCGCGCCATTCTCTATAGTTACGTCCGGCGGTTCTTTTTTCCGGAATCAAACAAAAACTAACAGGCAGCATTTAATTGCGTCTTAATGCACGGAAGGTTCTTTATTTAGTGTGGCTAGATCGATTACTATTGAATAATTGTAGGCTGTCCGTTTGATGTCGTCGGGATCATTTTGAGAGTGTCCTACGGCGGCGCATGTGTTCTTGCGCATTTACCTTAATTTCTCGGTAAGTAAGCCACTGTTGTTGATAGTGTTGTCGCTTCAAATGTCGTCTTACGTACATTGAGCTTTCACTCTGACATAAACTTTTATTTGACTTTAATGTACGTTTAAGCACTCTTCGCTATTTCTGAATAATAGGATGCTCTTTTGGAGCAGTTTCTTTGGTTTTTTTTTAAACACGCAGTTTAGGCTCGCGATTTATAACTTGAAAGATTGCAAGCGAAGCAAGATATTAGGCTGAATTACGTAAGCATGCTTATCGTACATGAAGGAAGCGCAGTTCATGTATTAAAGCTTCCTCGATAAGAAACTTGCACTAAGCTTCAAGTACGTACACTTCAATAATTTAAAACTTTAGGCAGGGTTTCCCTGTGCAATTTTACAGTGAAAGCTGTTATAACACGGGTCGCGCGAGTGCCGTAGTTGTCCGCCGCCGCTGCCGCCGGTTTCCGTAACCACTATCGCACGAAATAAGAAAAAAAAACTAGGTAAATAAAAAACACCATGGACACAATGGAAGTAGAACCTGAGTCCCCTCCGTGACAGCCCAGTATTCTACCACCGAGCCTCGCCGGTGCTGGGAACTCCTTTGCAAACTGGCCTTAGGCATCCTTCATATCGGAAAAGCAATCGCGTTAATATGAGTAATAAAACATTTTAGAACAGCGAAGGAACAACCAGGTGTCACATAATGCGAATCGCGCACCGATTGCGTCGTCGAATGCTCCAACTCTTTGCAAAAGTGGATCTTGTTCACCTATTAACTGTGGTGTATAACCACTGTGCGGGATTGTGGGGATTACAAAAGCTTCTGGTAAAATTATTCATCGTCATCAGCCACAGCACAAAAACAAAATGCACGAAGTTCTTTGCAAGTGTGCCGCGGGCACCATACTTCTCCGAGGAATGACGATTGATGGCATAGTGAATGCCTGCGTACTGCACAATGAATAATAACGCAGTGGGCACCCTGCAAGGGTTCGTGTTGTAGCTACCAAAAGTTAAAAAAAAAGGCTTTGCCATCTTTCGTTGTGACATTGCTTAGCGCTTTTTTTTTTTGCGGACTTTCAAAAATGGGTTTCACCATCGTCGCCTCCAGATCCCGTTTCTTCCCATTGGAGGAACTCGAATCGCAGAAGACGGACAAGTTGAAATCCTGAAAAGAACCTCCCCGTGTGCACCAATATTGCGCTTGAATGGTCGGGCTGCTTTTGACACGCTCGGGTTTCCTCGGAAGCCCGCCAATCACCATCAGTGCGGAGACACGATGCGTTCTCCGCGACGACCAAAGAAAGCAAAGAAGTCGTTCCCAATGAAAAGAAACAAAAGAAAAGTGGCGCGACTGCGCTTCCTCGACCCTTTCTTTCGTTGCCTTAGAATGAAGCCATTAATTTGAAGCCAAGGAAAAGCAGCTCATTCGGGTGATGATCGGGATTCTCGAAGAGCGCGTGAAAGTGATAGAACAAAATATAAGCCGTGAAACTAGCAAAGCGTTCTTGTGCACTAATTCACTGCAAAATAGCTTAAGAACCGAGAGCACAGAAACATGCCGGACGTGTATCAGCTCTGTTCCAATATTTCAGGATTTTATGCGCATATACAGGTGGTCCTTTCACAAAAATTACAGCCATGCAAAGCCAATCGAAGGCAAGATGTGGCAAGTGTAATCTTCGTAAAGTGCACTGTTTTCATCAAAACCTGACAAAAGGGCCAGAGGCAGCTGTAGTCGTCGGGCTATTGCTCCTATTTCGCTACGAGACAAAAGCCCCGTCTCTCTTATGTCTCGCCCTCCGCAGAGCTGCACGTAACTGAACATGAATGGCAGGCTTGCGAGCAGTGTCTCTCGAGAGGCTTTTCTCTGCTAGTAACGGTGGCAACAAACCGCCGCGCGCACTTTCGTTTCGCCCCTGCGTATCGAACGAGTCTTGACGGGGGTGAAGCCCTCTGCTGTAGACCGCTTGGTTTCGAACCCGACGTCGCTCATGTTTCCTGTCCCAGTGTGTCTTGTTTCCTACATTGTGTGTGACGATAGAGGACTACAAGAGCGGCGAGATCCGTTTATGCGAGGCACTGCAGCCGTTAGTACGTCAAAGTCACTTTCGAGTTAAGCGTTTACTGCGCGAACCGCCACCACCACCGCAACTGGTTGCGGCTGTCGCTTTCAAGCGTCGTTTGGGCGGGGGGTTCCACGTCACTCAAGTGCGGATAATTTCAGCGGATGGAGTGGAGGAGTGAATGCTTTATAACCGGGGATATTTGCGGTTGCTCGCCTTGTATCTTCGTGAAAGTTACCCTCCGCTGCAAAACCGAGAAAGAGAATAAAACCACCGACGTGTACAAACTGGAAGCCGACTTTTTATTTGTGTGCGTGGATCGTTGTCAGCCCGAAGTATCGAAAAAGACACAGTGCTTTTTTTCTTTTTACATTGAACTGCTTGTCTGATCGTCTACGAACTTGTTTCGTTCTTGTTTATTATCTTTCGCGGCACAAAGCGCCTTGCGTAACATCATGAAAACAGCTCAAACAAGCACCATTTACCAACTATCCTGTTGTGCGGTTTTGAAACATCGTCGGATGCTAGTTGTCTTCTTTCGAAACATTGGTTTAGCACTTACAATTGTCCTACTGCAGTGCATCTTAAGCTTGGCTACAAAACTTCAAAATCGAGTTGTTCGTTTGGGTATTATTTAGCTGAGGGCGACAATATAGCTTAGCTGTTTGTTTCCCTCCCATAATTTCAGCATGGTAGCTTAGCAACTATCAACAAAGTGAGCACACTACTCGATACACATTAGGTGGATACAACTTGCGAAGCTGAAAGAGAGACAATTAATATTACAGTAAGGCAAATAGCGACAAAAGTTTGAAAATAGTCGATATATTTTTCTCCTTCACTGTTATCATGAAACTTCAGTACAGAAACTTTTTTGGGTACAATGTATGAGCTACAATAAGATGAGCAGATCCCACGTACAGTGGGAGTCGATGATATGCGAAGCACGAATAACGAAGGTTGATATGTCACTTTAAAATCATCCCAACGTTACGAGGTGTACGTAAATTACGCTCTAAATTACTTCATTGGCATTATTATCATGTTTGGACGTGTTAATAACCTTCGTCCGCTATTCATGTCACGTGATACCGAATTCGGTATATGTACAGCTATAGCGAAACGGCCGCAAGCACGCCATGAGCGTAGCATGTAGTCATGTTTTACATTACACGCATGAATAATTATCATCGTCAGACATGTCGTTTAGCTTCTTCGTCCATTCACGTTACGTTTAGTGACGTGAATGGGTGACGAAGGCAAATTCCAATTCACGTCCAATTTAATTTAGTTCACGTCCAGTTTAGTTTACGTGAAGATAATGAAATGGCCGCAAGCGCATCATGAGCGTGTTATGTTGTCATGCTCTTACATGACACGTATGTCACAATCAACACGTTTGCACTGGTCATATACGTTCGTCATTCATCGACGTCGCGTAACACAAATACCGGTATATGTGAAGCACGCGAAATGGCCGCGACTGTATCATGAGTGTGGTATGTAGTCATGACTACATACCACACTCATGGAAATCATGACATGCATGTCATGATTTACATGTTGGGGTCTGTTACCTGTGTTCGCCACACAGTCATGTCATACATACTACAACAGTTTTGCAACATGTCATGTGAGCGAAACCGCCGCAAGAGCAGCAAGACCATGATATGTAAGTCATGACATTCATGAATCTTATCTCATGATCTTCATGTTGTGACTAGTCAATTATGCGTGTCATACAGCAACGTTATCTCATACTAATTTTAGTATTGACACCACTATTCAAACAGCCAGAAGGATAGCTGGTGGATGGATGGACGGACGGACGGACGGACGGACGGACGGATGAATGAATGGACGGACGGACAGACGGACGGACGGACCCTGACGTAGACGTGCCGTCGTTGCAGGCTAAATGACCAGACATGACTTACAGGAGAAAGCGAGTTGCCGAAATAGAGCAGCGATCATGGCGTCCAACCAGCTAGAAGCATATAACTTTCTAGGCTCCCCGCGCCACGAGCCACCGGCGCTCGTCATCTTTTTCATTAGCCGGCTGGCCGCCACTGGCGCTACGCTACAAGGGCTCCCCACCTAGCGTGTCACGCGATAAAAATGGAACAAAATGTACAGTCCAGGTCGTCAATGGAAGGGACTATCGGCAATTAGTGGGTCTCTGGCGGGCAACACTGGGAATGGCGCAGCGGACGCGGATGGCGACGCTGTTGAAAGGAGCGGGTGAGGGTTGGGATGAAGGGACCATTTTGGCGATAGGGAGTACCAACGACAAAGTGCACAACGGTCAAGGGCCGCGAACACACAAGGGCCGTTTCGGTGCAGTCGGCTGTCACGCGCACTCGGGCACTGATGCTCAAAAGATGGATTGTAGCATGCGCGTAGTTCAGTGGGTCTAGTTGTACGTCCTTGTTGTTGCTGGTGGGAATGTCGACAGGGAGTGCGGTCAACCCTGGTAGTGCGTTGACGGTGCTGATACTGTCGCTTCCGGTGGCACATTACAGGCTGCGGTGGCCGCCTGGTCTGCTGAGTATGGTGCAAACAAGTTGGAAGTCGTGCGCTCTGGATCTACGAAGTGCGACATGGCTTAGCGTGATGACGAGCCAGCTCAGAGGGCACTGATATATGTGATAGATGTGGTAGACTTTGCCACAATCATATCACCGCTGACGAAGCTCCTTGGAAGTAACGGGCCCCTCAATTCGTGTTCGTCCGAGTGCGTCGACGCGTTCGCGAAGCTCCGCCATTTGTTGACGTCTCCTCCCATTCTACGCCACTAGGACACTGCGGCCCCAACGGAGGTGCACACGGATGCGAGCGGTGTTGGCCTCGGCGCTGTCCTGATGCATCGCAAACCCGGATTCCCTGAACATGTCGTGGCGTATGCAAGCCGTACGCTCACGAGAGCCGAGAAAAACTACACCGTCACGGAAAAAGAAATTCAATGAAATTGTTCTTTATTGCTTACAAAACCACGTTCCATCGAAGAAAAAAATTGCCCGCAGCTTCCCTCGGGGGAACACTGAGGAGGATGCGGAGCATATAATTGGTTAACGGGGTGTTAAAGTGCGACTTACTTGGGTCGATGGCTAAATTGGTTAACGTGGTTGTGAAATGGGGTGTTAAATTGCGACTTACTTGGGTCGATGGCTAAATTGGTTAACGTGGTTGTAGGAGGGGGTGTTACATGAGTGAACACGTACACACGTATGCGAAAGGGCGGCGCTGGTCGAAGGGACGTCGATCATTGTGTTTGTGGATTCGTTGGAATTCATTTCACCGCGACCTTGGACGTCGACGCGCCGTACAAACCAACCGACGAGCGGCAACTGAGCGAGCGAGCGCCGACCTTCAGTATATATACAGCGCGACGGCGCATGCACTGTCAGCTGTCGAATGTTCGAGAAGGGGGAGAAGCGCAACGGCACATGCGCGCGCGTCAGCTGCCGATGTTCTCGAAGCGCGACGGCGCATGCGCGCGCGTCAGCTGCCGATGTTCTCGAAGCGTGACGGCGCATGCGCGCTACATTATACAGCTAGCGAATGTTCGTGAAGAGGAGAAGCGCACGCGGTGTGTAGAGGAGGAAGGGTGCAGAGATAGTGGGGGAGTGAAGCGCGCGCGGTGTGTAGAGGAGGAAGGGATGCACAGATGGTGGAAGAAGGAGGAGGAAACTTGCGGACGGCGCCGCACTACAAGCCTCGAGTATTAGATGCTCCGCATCTAAAAAAAGAGCCGAAAGATTAATCCGTGGGTCACACGTGTCGTTATACATGCTAAAAGAAAGGTGAAGTGTTTCAGGAAAAATCTAAGAGAGAAATCGAATATTTATAGCCGACAAAATCTGAGCGCAGGTATAACTGATATAAAATAAAATAAAGGCAGCCAAGTATACTTGAAAAAACTCTACCTTGGTTCATAAAAAGTTTCCTAACAAAATTTTGGCAATGCATGAATCCTAAGGTCCGTAAAATGACCCACGAAACGCCTGAAAAAAATGCCTATTCCGCAAACGTAATAAATAGCTGTTTCCAATCAATTTGTACACTTGATGACGTAAAACAGCCTCACGTAGAAATTAGAGATCAGAAATCTATTAAGCGATTATTCGTGTCAGAAAAGGGAGTTTTCAACTCACTATTGAAGTTGGATGGCAAAAAAAGTCTCGGAACAGACAACATACCTAACGCGTTTTTAAAAAGATATGACGAGTGGAAAACAAAATGTCTGTTGCTGCTTTTTAACCGATCATTGTCGTTGCGTACCCTACCAAAAGGTTGGAAAATAGCAAAAGTGATTCCTATACGTAAGTCCGGAAATAAAAACGAACCTTCCATTTATCGGCCCATCTCATTAACATGTACGGTTGGTAAACTGCTCGAACACATAATCTTAAAGCACATAACGAAGCACATTGAATAACACAAAATACTGTCCCCTTTTCAACGCGGCTTCCGCCAGGGCATGTATACTGTAACACAACTCATTGAAATGGTCCATGACGCCTCATTAAGCATCGATCGCCAAAATCAAATTGATCTTATTCTGCTAGATTTCTCGAAAGTATGCAGCGCGCGCACTTACCGACCGCACTGCCACAGGGCAACCTCATCTTGCTGGGTTGGATACCAATCGGGATGCACCAATTACGTACAATGAAATTACAAAGCACTTTTACTTGGAACGCCGCATTTTTCCACCCCCACATCCGAAACTTAACCGACCGCAGGCATTAACCCTACGCCTATTACAGACACACACGTACCCAAACCTTGCCACGCTTCACGTTTATTATCCCGATGCATACCCCAGCGACACATGCCCATCATGTGGACACACAGCGACACTCGAACATATGCTCTGGGAGTGTAGAACAACTCCTCCCGACTCTACCTCAAGCAAGTGGGAGAGGTCCCTCAGGAGCTCACTTCTCGCCGACCAGCGATGGGCCGTCCAGCAGGCCCACGAAGCGGCCGCCAGGTACTCCCTGTCGGTCCCTACGTGGGAGACGCCCGCTACGCGCTAAGCGCGTCCTGCAGGACCGAAATAAAGTTTTTCCATTCCATTCCATTCTCGAAAGTATTTGATCGGGTGTCGCACAGCGAACTCATCTTGAAACTCTTAACTTTTTCTAGGCAAGGGCCAAATTCTTGACTGGATTACAAACCTCCTAACAGACAGGTCGCAGTTCGTGGAATTAAACCATGTCCAATCTTCAATCGTACCGGTGACCTCTGGCGTACCGCAAGGCAGTGTTTTGGCGCCGGTATTATTCTTACTTTTCGTGAACGATCTTCCTTCATCTGTTAATGTTGGATGCAGATTATTTGCAGATGACTGCATCCTGTACAAAGAAATCTACTCACACGATTGCCATATCGCCTTAAATACAGCGCTAGACGCAGTTTAAGCCTGGTGCAGTGAATGGCAAATGAACTAAACGAAAAAAAGTCCACGCTCTTATCCATAATTAGAAAAAAAGCATCCATCCAATTTCAATTACGTCATCAATTCAGCTACCCTTCCTAATGTCACGAAATATAAGTATCTAGGGGTCATTCTGTCACATGACCTACGGTAGGACGCTCATATTCATTACATCACATCATGTGCGCTGAAAAGACTTATTCATAAAAAAAAATTCCGCCATATCCACGAAGTGAATGATGTTGAGTGGGCGAAGCTCCGGAGGTAAACCTGGTAAACCATGAATCCTTTATACATTTTGCCCACTCGATTTTATTACATCGCTCCCCCTAGCGTACGTCGCCGCACTAAATCGAACGATTGCCTTCAACCAATGACACGCGCCATATGTGACATCATTCCTATTTTATAAGATCTCGCGTCTTTCATCAACTACAAGTACCGCTTTCTAGTTTATAACATCTTGCATCTTTTCATCATCAGCTACAAGTACCACCATCTAGTAAACACTACAAGAACTAAACGAGAGGTGGCTACATACAGGAGACGGTACCGCCATCTAGTGAACACTGCAAGAACTAAACTAGAGGTGGTTACATACAGGGGACGGTACCGCCATCTAGTGAACACTGCAAGAACTAAACTAGAGGTGGTTACATACAGGGGACGGTACCGCCATCTAGTGAACACTGCAAGAACTAAACTAGAGGTGGCTACATACAGGCTACAGGGGACGCACAGCCCACGCCCTAAGTAGCTTCGCCCCTAAAAGGCGATTACAGCAAGCACCACCACACACAAAGTTACTGGCCTACAATACACTTATACGACCCATCCTGGAGTACGCAAACACTGCCTGGTTCCCGTACGCGCACACACACACACAAAAAAAAAACTAACCAGCAAGCTCGAAGGTGTTCAACGAAAAGCGCTTAGGGTCATCTTTAACAAATTTAACTGAAAAGGTTCACCTACGCAGTTGCTTAAGAAGGCTGGACTACTAACCATAAAAAACCGGGCGATATTAGCACGCTTAAAGCTGATGTACCAACTGTTACATGGTCATTTAAACATAGACAAGTCCCGCTACATGAAGCTATCCGCAGCTAGAACTACCCGCCACAAGTACTCTCATACCCTTGCCCTTTACAGATTTCACACAGATGCCTTCAAATTCTCGTTCTTCCCGCTTGCGATCAGAGAATGGAATTACCTTTTCCCCTCCATTATTAGTAGCACATCTTTAGCCGCTTTCTCAAAACTAGTAGAAAGTGATTTAATAGCCTCGCAAGCAAAATATGGTGCTATGTGATCTTTCTTGTTATTTAAGTAAAGTGCCAATATGATTGTACTTTGACAAATGTGCTTACATGCTTTCTTTTTTGTTGTTGTTTTGTTAATTATTATTTTTTTCCTTTCTATAGACTGTACTTAATCACTGCTTTAGATTGTATACCTGATATAACCCCTCTGGGATTGACAGTGTGTATAATAAATAAATAAATAAATAAATAAATAAATAAATAGAAAGAGTGCCTGGTGATCGCCTGGACCCTTACAAAGTTTTGACCTTATGTGTATGGTCGCCCATTCGATGTCGTCACCGACCAGCATGCACTATGCTGGCTGTCATCATTGAAGGATCCCTCAGGCCGTCTCGCCCGTTGGGCTCATCGCTTACAAGACTACGACAACCGCGTGCTGTACCGCAACGGACGCCAGCATGCTGACGCCGACGCCCCCTCGCGCTCCCCTCTGCCTGAAGATGACGTGCTCTGCTCAGTATCCTCGGTTGCTGTTTCTGCCATTGATGTAGACATCATCGCTACCGAACAGCGAAAAGGTAATTGGATCGCCCCGCGGATCGACTTGCTCTCTGATCCGTCCGCAACGCCATCCACGCGTGCCTTGCGTCGTCGAGCTCACCATTTCGCCATTCGTTACGTCCTCCTACACCGACGCAAGTACGACGCCGATGGCCGGCAGTGGTTACTCGTGATACCCCGCAGTCTGCGGTCGGAGATATGTGAATCCTTCCATTCTGATCCGCAATGCGCGCACACTGGGGTATTTGAAACCTACCATCGCATTCGACAACGCTACTTACTTCTGGCGCGGGATGTACCGCTACGTGCCTCGCTGACTCCTGCCTCGTTTGCCAACGCCCCAAGCTGTCAGCACACATATCACCAGCCGGTCTGCAACCGTTACCTTGCCCTGACCGTCCGTTTGGGCGCATAGGTATCGATTTGTATGGACCACTTCCTCTGATGTCCGCTGGCAACCGCTGGGCCATCGTCGCCGTAGATCATTTAACGCGATACGCCGAAACCGCCGCTCTACCCGCGGCTACTGCGCGTGATGTTGCGTCCTTCCTACTGCATCGATTCATACTGCGCCACGGTCCACCTCAGGAGCTTCTCAGCGATCGAGGCCGTGTCTTCTTGTCAGAAGTCGTCAACGCCATTCTCACTGAGTGCCATTTTGTCCACCGAAAACCTACTGCTTACCACCCGCAGACGAATGGTCTCCCCGAACGCTTTAACCGCACCCTTGGCGACATGCTTTCTATGTACGTCGCCGCCAATTACACGAACTGGGATACTATACTGCCCTTCGTCACCTACGCCTACAACACCGCCCCTCAGTGCAGACCTTTTTTTTTCACCTTTCTTCTTGCTGTACGGAAAGCACCCGTCAAACACCATCGACACGATACTCCCGTACACGCCGGATCCATCTGAGTGTGCACCTATTTCTGAGACAGCCAGGCTTACTTTGGGCTGATGGTAAAACAGTCGATGGTAAAACAGCCAGGTACCTGTTGTATGTGTAACCTCAACTGTGCTTGCACATACGCACTGCACTGTTTCAGGCACCGCGTCGAATACCCATAAATTGTATTTAAACGTCGTTCATTGAAGCTGGTCTATGTAGCACTATACAGTTCTATCAGCCTCACAGACATGCTACATTAGAGCTTACCGCTGCTAGTGCTTGTAGCACCCATGGTAATCTTGGCATCGCAAGGCAACTGTTCGTTGATTGATATGTGAGGTTTAACCTCTCAAAACCACCTTATGATTATGAGAGACGCCGTAGTGGAGGGCTCCAGAAGTTAGACCACCTGAGATTCTTTAACGTGCACCAAAATCTGAGCACACGGGCCTACAACAGTTCCGCCTATATCGAAAATGCAGTCACCGCAGCCGGGATTTGAACCCGCGACCTGCAGGTCAGCAGCCGAGTACCTTAGGCACTAGACCACTGCGGTGGTGCGGTGAGGCAACTGTAAACAACTGGTTATATAAAAGATATGCGGCTGTTCAACATGCATGCCTGTGCGTTTGACCTTTTGCATATGTTTAGGATAATCTCGTAACGTGTCGCTATACGAAAAAAAAAGTGCACCACAGTCGCCTTCAACCGCTTGCTTGTCATGAAATCGATTCACATGGTACGTTGGATCTCTCCCTACCGAATTTATATTATATATTTTGTTTGTAGGTTTCTGAATTTTCAATATTGACGGACAAGATGGTGGTTTTTCCGCTCACAATCAATGACGCCAACACCAACTCTGACGCCGGAATTTCTCCGAAACAAGCTGTTTAACGCTATTGCAGTAAATAATTTTCTATTTTGCCACTAAATGAACTGAACATTTTGTGAGATGTAGATGGTAGTGTAAAGTAAAAAAAATAAACACTTACGTTGTTGCGCTGATGCCCCTGTCGGGCGGATACAAAAATTTGGCCGAGCACACTGACATTACCCGCAAAATTTTTCCCATGCGAACAATGTGAGCAATCATCAAGTTTCTCAACAAGAACGTGTACAAATACCAACACCTATGACTGAAATAGAGAAAGAAAAAAGTACATTTTCTATTAGGTGTAGAGGTTGGCAACGTCAACCTGTCGCGTTTCGCGCGCGTCTCATTTTGCCCTGCTTTACTTTGAGGGAAACTTTAAACTCGCACATTTCGGTCGCGGTGTCATGTGCAAAGAAGCGTAGTGGCGTACGCTGTACACCCACACGAAAAAAAAACAACAAATATATAACAAGTGGGTGCCACGAACGTACAGAAGTACGGCTTTCCAAGGGGCGCTGGTATCATGCGTATCTGCAGATACGCCTTAAAGAGCATGAATTATTGAGTAATTGTGTGCACAATTTTACAATAATTGATGCTCTCTCGATTGTGGGCTTGTCAGCGTTCAGCCGCTTTCAATATGACAGTCGGCTCTTTTATCGACCTGTCTTGCAGCAACCTGAAACAACAAGCCTTGTCATGCAATCGTCATTTAATCGGTGCCTGGATATGAGTGCATTAACGTCGTCGTTTCCGGTAGTAACGGAAGTGTTGCGCTGCTAATAGCACCGATGATTCCCGGCATGGAAGAAGGAAAGACAGGGCTGGGAACAACGTGAAACGAGAAAGAAAGAAAAAAGAGAAAAGTAAAGAAAGGAAGGAAGAGGGAAAGAAAGAAAGGAAGGAATAAAGAAAGACAGAAACTTACATCTGACACGTAGTCTCGAAGCTTCGCTTGGTCCTGTTTTTTCAAGACAGTACGAGCGCTCCTGAACTTTTTCTCTTTACAGCGAGCTTTTTATATTCCTGTAGCTTTTTGCAGTCTTTTTTTTTACATTGGACACGTCTCCGCTACCTGCCTTTCCAAATTATTCACCTTTGTCATCACGAATCAACTTGTACAGGCCCGCTAGCTGCTGCCTTGGCAGATTGCTAGGCTCTTTACAGTGCATTCCGTCATCCCGCTTCTCCATTTAACGTTTGTGGGTGCAGTTTTTGTGCCCATATTTGGTAGGCTGCTTCCGTTACCTGCCTCAAAGAACAACACAGGCTTTTAGAGCAGAAAGTGCGCTAGTTGGGCGTTGCGAACAGTTACAATAGCGGAAATGTGGTTGAGGCACTAATGCGGCTAATGTAAAGGTAGTCACGAAGCACGTCGTTGGGGCTTTGCACTAAGTAGCGGCACTGTCATTTCGAGAAAATGCCGGGTCGCTTGAAACCCGGCAATACTTGCTGAGGATGATTTTCGTTGACATAATTAGATTTGGTGCAATGCAGTTGGCAGAAAAACCAACAGGGAAGACATTACATTGTCACCCTATATATACGCTTGTTTTTTCGTATTTTTCCATTGCTTTGAAGTCTTTACGCAAAAATTTGGCGTTATTTTTGTTAGTAAAGAAGTTTCAAGCATCCTCAGCAAGTTCTGACACCGTCGATCCTCGGGTCCGCAGTCAATCACCGTAATTAGCTCGTAAACCGCAGTCTGTCTTCTTGATGGTCTTGCTAGGTTAACTTGGCAAGAGTTAATCAGCTCTTTGATATAGGTATGACATTGCTATTTAACTCTACTCGTGCACGCTTTGTTATAACTTATTCACGCAAGCCACGTAACAGCGCATGTGTGTCAAGTGACAACACGCGAGTCTCGGGATCTGAGTGCAGGATGTCGTTGGCACAACATTACTTAATACACAAAGGCTATCTTGGTACAAGTGAAGAAAAATGCCCTTTCCGAATAAGAGTGGTATAACACAGCGTGGAATCGAGCTAGATGTGAATTAACAGATGAGGCAAACAAAAGCAAAACAAAGGCAACGTAAAGATAAAACGGCAACTATATAGACGAAGACAGGCGTTTGTCTTCGTTTGCAATCTTCTCCGTTCTCTATTGTAAATTCGCACGACATCGAGAATGCTCGGACACGTGAAAATAGCGTCACTTTAATGTTTGGCGCACAAGGAAGAGACGAATGGTGCGAAACAAGTATATACTAAATCTTAGCTGCTGAGTTGTGGGGACTGAACCGAAGCCTGACTAGGCAAAAAGTGGCGCTCTCGATAAAGGTCTCCTGCCGCTTGCACAAATGCTTGGCGTCAACTAAACAAATGCTGATTTACTTCGGCCAACTATTGAAGCACTACGTGGCGATTAATTAGCTGGCGCTAGAGGGTGCCACCACCTACGCTCGCAGTGTCAAAGAGGGTGAGGTTGCCGGTAGTGCCTACTTCAATAGCTTTCAGTTATAAGAGCTGTGTCCGGCTTCTCGCCGACTGCGTGGCAGAGAACGCTTTCCAGAACATCACGTGGTTTAGAGGGAGCCATCAATGGTGCAACCTCTCAGCGCTGATTGAAATGAAAGCGCAAGTGCGGCACGGCACGGCGAAGTAGGATGGAGGAATGCTGCTTGCATCAGCGCCTTCCACAGCCCAGGATTCAACTGGTGGCGCGCGTTTCAATGACAAGCCGAAGCGGCAAATTGATGCACGTGTTGAAAAATGCTCACAATATCTCACACGATCATGACACATACTGCTATTTCAAAGACATTCAGCTCACGTAATCAAGCATCAGTGAGTGTCGTGCACAAATGAGTTGTGCGAGCGTAAACAACCTTGATCAACCACGACTCGTTTATTAAACAACACTCATGCGTGAGACCCAAGGCAAACAATTAGGAGACTCGTATATTTCTGTGAATGTACGGTGATATTGTGATTAAGCTGGTTAGACTGCGCTAATTGGCCGCCTTTACCGTGCGCACACGTGCTGATTGAGTCCTGTACGCACTGAAGTGTTGGCTTGTACCAAGCAGAAAAAATGCGCAGAAAAGCTTGCATACTTGACCTCACTATCTTTAACCAAAGCCAGCAAACAACCAACCAAAGAGACTCCAGTGCTTTTCTTTTGTATGTATTCAAATAAGCGCTCAGTTCGTGTCTAGGTCGAACTTACGGAAAGTGTTTTCGTCAAATATTCAGGAAAGCAGTGTACAGTCAATGGCAAAGCAAATACATTACCGCAGTACCAGTACATACGCTTAAACGAGCTACAGCACAAAGCAGATAGAATACTTCACCTTTGCGGTATCGCTAATGAGTACGCGACTCCTCTCTGCAATCTTTCATGTCTTAGTCCACTTTCAATTAGCATTCTGCTTCATCCTCATTCGCCTGCTCACCCACATCTATTTTTTCTTTTCACTTAGATAGCAACAGGTCTGACCTTCGGGCCCCCTACGCCCTCCTGGCGCCTTTCCACGATGCTACAACAGAGCCATTTCAGGTCTCCCTGCAGATTATCGTATTCACTTTCGGCTCTCCTGATGATATTTTGAGTCAATAAGGGCCTCCTGAGAAAGCATGTCCCCGACCTATACGGCTGTTCTCTCCCACGCATTACGAGCTGCGCCGCTGAGGCGAGAACAGAAAAAGACAAAGAACAGGCGTGACAAAGAAAGCAATCTTCGGGGAGCGCTAGAAATGCGCACTCGTTTCGGCTGCTCGCATGTGGCTCCCCTGAAGACCCCACTGGGAGAAGACACTCGAAACGTGTCTGCCTGGACGCGAGAAGAGCAGCGTTGATTCAGCCTGGGAGGACGCTGCTGCAGTGCATGCGAGCCGATCGATTCACGCGCTGCCTTTCTTTTCGTCCAGACACTTACCCACAAATCAATGTCCTCGACAGTTCCCTCGATTCATGCCTCTCTGTACCCTTCTTTACTCCCCAGGCCTGGACCCGGAACACACGGTGCGTCACACGTTTTGTTGGACGTTCCCTGACAGTCTCACTATTCAGAGTCATTTTTCTTCTCTTAAGGGAGCTCTCTTTTTTTTCGTGTCTGTATTTGCGATCGAATGAACTACCTGGCACTCAAGTAGCATGCTACAACAGTCTTCCTAATCCGCTTCGCTGTTCGCCGTTGCAAAATGATAAAATATGGATAAGGACAACTCACGAATATGGAACAATGGGGTGTGCGGGATTAGGTCTTGGTTATATTGAACTCGCTGTATGGTAGTTGGTGAAGTTATAAAACGAACTATATATATATATATATATATATATATATATATATATATATATATATATAGTGGCAGCCATCCTGCGGCTCACGGAAGTGACTTCACTTTAAAAATTATTACCTAAAGCTATTTAAATGTATAAATTATTAATGTGTAATGCGTTAACACTACAAACATTTTATTCAGAAGGTGTTTAACGAGTCAATCAGCCTATATTTGTTAATTAAACACATACTACAAGTATTTAAATACAGGAGGCGCCATGGGCTCTGCGGCTGCGAAAGGTAAACAGTGCGAGATGGGAGCTGCCTGAAATGTGTGTAGGTAGTGAAAACTCCGACAAAATCGTGGCCATGGCATAGGCCGCCCCCAAGGACGACCGGAGACCCTGTGTCGTCGTTGCTTCATGTTGATTGCTGGATGCCCAGTTGAACCTGGTTGGTTGGAGCTAGCGCGGCCGTCCACCACGCCGCAGCTTCATCGGGGTGTGCGCGCCATAAAGTTTCTCAGAATGAAGTGTGAATTATTGTTGTACGTACTGCATTTTCTAGATTGCAATGCCAAGCGTGGTATTGTCAAAGGTGAAAGTGTCCTTGCTGCCGAGTTTTGCTTGTCGCGAAGGGCAAGGTCGAAGATGCTTTTGCACAGTTCACGTGTGACTGACCGGACGCACATGCATGGAACCACAGTGCGTCTGCAAAGTGTTCTTACGACGAATGGAAATAAATTTATTGTAGTGCTGTTATGAATCCTGGGATCTCCGAAAGACAAAGCTACTGCATTGCCGGCAGATTTGTTAATGCGAACACATACGATGTCCTCATCCGTTGCTACGGAAATGCTGCCGTGCTGTCACAGGCTGCGCGTGTTATTCAGTAAGGAACACAAGCTGTTGTGTTGTTGGATGGGCTAACGCCATCGGCACTTGCCCTTGGGCATCGTTTGTCAAGTGCTGATCGCCTGCGGTGGCACGTCAGTATTTTTAAGCGGCCTGCCGGTTACCTCGTCAGGTCATGGTACACTGAGCGACACAAAAAAAATGTTTCCTGAGACTACGTTGCAGTGCGCCTTTCTGCCATAAAACTTTGATAAACCGTGGAGATCAATATTTTTACACCTGCACCGGAGAAAACGAATGCAGCCAGCTGCATTTGAATTTTTCGTGTCCTTTTGCGTCTCGCTGATTAATAGCACTAATTCGCAAAACACTTTATCGCAATAAATATAGTCAATTCTGCGAGAGTCATCAAACATCTAATATTAAAGGGCCTGTAGACAGTACCACCACCACCAGCAAGTCAGGCTGACGGGAGGCCGATGAGGAGGCGCAAGTTATAAAACAATACATGCGCGAACAATACAGGGCTTCGCGGGCACTCCAGAGTCCGCGAACACCCATTCAAGAACCACTGCACTACGCCATAAATAATCATAATTTTGTGTAGTAGGCCTGCATTCACTATGCTATGCATCATTATTTGGAGAAGCGCGTTGTCCGCTGCACACTTGTTAGGAATCTTGTGCAATTGTTTATGCAATGGCTGACGACTATGAAGAATTGTGCCTGAAGTGAGTATTTGCCACAGTTAATAGGTGAACAAGAACAACTTTTCTAATGTGTTGGAGCATTGGACGAGCCACTCGTTACGCTATTCGCATTGTGTGGTGCCTGGCTGTTCCTTTGATGTTTTAAAGCGCTTAAAAACTCATATTGACGCAATTGCTTTCCCGACATCTAGCCTGCCTAATGCCATTTTAGAAACGAGTTCGAAGTACTGGCGCGGTTCAGAGGTTGAATACTGGGTGTCACGCAGTGGACCCGGGTTAGAATCGCAATGGTGCACTTCGTTTATTTTTCTTTCGATACTAGTTACAGACACCGACAGCGGCGGACAACTTCGGCGCCGTGCGTGGCCCGTGTTCTGATCACATAACAGCCTTCGCTGTGAAAAGAGAGTGAATGGGGTTCCGCAGATGGCCTACAAAGATAGATGTATCCAGTAACATGCAATTTGATTCATCGTCTTCTCGCACTTCTCTGGCAGCTCGACCGCCGAACTTGGCAGGTTATATATTGTACAGTCCTTGAAGAGTAAGAAAGCGTCAGCGAAAGTGCTCAGCAGCTGACAAGGCGGTGAAGGGAAGCGGCGTGCACGCCCTTGACGACCACATTTCACTCAAAGTAGAGCATGTTGAGAAGGCCAGCGAATGGACGAGAAGTTCAGGGCTGGAGCCAGGGCTCACTTCTGCATCGAGCAGCAGTGCTCCGGAAGCGCGACTTAGTCGTATATGCATTGAAAGTGCAACTGCCTGTCGAAGCCATCGCTTGGTTAAATTATTCAGACACTAACTCGAAAAAAAAATCATCGCCATATCTACAGGGTTAACGATGTTAGAGGTGCACGGGACGTTTCTTGGCGAGACTGTTTCTTTAGAACGGCTTGTTAACGAGCCGGCACATAATGTTGCGGGAATAGAGGCTAACTCGTCGGCATTTTCGACGCTATCCCATCGGTAGCCCGTCGCCTGTTTCTCTCCTTCTCATGTCCTAACATGACACTCTTCCTCCGCGATCCGTCGGCGTTAGGAGAGCGGGAGGGACGTGAACGTCTCCCACCCAACACCGGTTCGTACAGGATGTCGATTGTGGCGCTGCACTCCAGTCTCCCGAGACGTTTTGCGTGTGCGCCTGGCGGGAGCGAGAGACGTCTCGGGACAGCTAACGGTGAGCTTCATTTTCTTTCCCGGTCGTTGGCTCGTTTTGTTCTTGGAGCTCCCACGGACTCGCCAACGGCGCCTTTCGCCCGCGTTTCATTTCGTTGCTCTTTCCGGACGCTAAGCCGAAGAGCGGTGCGGTGTGTTCGCGCCTGGTCATAGACTCGCTTGCTGGATTTCGGGCCGACCGGTCGTGCGCTCGCGCGCTCCGCGCGCTTGCGATCTCCCGCGTCAGCGTGGCTCTGGCCGACTGGGCTCGCCCTACGTCATCTCCTGCCGCCGACGACCTTCCACCTCCGACGACAGTGCAGCTCTGACTTACTGGACTTGTTCTACGCCATCCACCGACGCCGAAAGGAGCTCTCGCAGGTGCGCCCCGTCCTCGGACTCCAGTGACCGTGCTCCATCTTTCCCTCTTCTATCCCCTCGGTTTGTCCTCGCTCGCTGTGGCTTACCACCACACGTCTCTTCTTCTCTTCTCCTTCTTCGGCCTTCCCATATCTTTACTCCTATCCTTTTTATCCCTCCTCACCCCCATCCCTTGTGAGCTACTGTGGCGGTGTCGCTCATTGAAGCAGACAATAACGGGGCTCACTTTTCTCTTCTTTTCTCTCTTTTAATAGCCACTTCGCGCCTGGTCATATACTACGCCGACCCGTACCTCTCGGAGCCAACGCGAGCGGACTTCTCTCGAGCGATCGGGCCCTGTTGTCACTGGTCATGAGAGCACGCAGCATAGCCACGAGGACCCGTTTCCCTCAGCTGCGTGTCACCGTGAACCCATTTACCCACGGAGACATGGCACCCTTTGTGTTGTACTTTCGCTCGTGGCTTTGATCAGCCTCCTTTTCTTTCCCGTCGCCTTTTTCAACGGGCACTGAACTGCGTTTTGGTGTTGCTCCAGGCAACAAAGTTTTGCGACTTGTTCGAGAGCACAGTGGCGTAGGCAGGGGGGAGGGGGGGTGCTCAACCTCGCCCTCGTGAAATTTTTTGCGCCCCCCTTCCCTCCTTACCCACCTCTCTTTTCATCGCTTCGCGCTGACATGATTCAGGAACCAAGCTGTGCTATTATCACAAAATCAATCCTGGGCGCTTTTACAGTGAATAATAGACAGTTATAGTATACCAGGCTTACGGGGATACCGGGCGTACCGTGATACCGGAATCAAAGTGCGCATGCGCAGATACGTACGTTACCAGTGCCGTGTACCGTGCGCGCGGTATTTTTCAGATTTAAGGTTACTGTGGTAGCGTAAGTGTACGTAGTGTACGTAAACATGGCGGCACTCTCGGACGCCTGCTTCTAAGTGATTTTAGCGTAGTTGTTGAAAAATTCATATTATTCGCAGCAAACGACTGTTTAAACTGACTTCGCTTGCCTTCAGTTAGCTTCGATGACCGAGTATTACGGATAAGTTGCCGTAATTTTTAAGATAGCTTCCAATTTAGAATGCGTTTAGGCCTAACTACAAGATCGATGTAAACAAATCGGCAACGTAATTTTTTTCGCGTTTGGTGCGTCGTTCATATTTATTAGCTTTTATTATTAGTAGCATAAGCTTGTGACAATGCTTCGCACGGTGGCATAGGCAAACATCCTTGTTTTAGTTCCCTTTTCACTGTCTTTAACTTATTAACCAATCGATAGCTGGCGCCACCGTCTCAGCTGGGTCACGTGAACCACGTAAACGCTATCCCGCTAAGCTATAAGACGCTGTCCACAAGAAATGTTTGCTGCACGGTAACGCCCTTTCCTTAACCTCCGCTATCACGTTAACCTTAAACTATAACTGTTTAATGCCTGCACACAGAAAAACATGTTGCAGTGTTTGTTAAGGCTTTGGCACTCTGAGATTTTGGGCAGGAATCTCGGTCGCGAGCGTTTTAATTGGGCTTGGCAACGGGATTAATGCTGAAGTGGTGGTCATACTTGCACTCGCCGAAACAGATCTCGCCAGAGTCGATCACAACGACAATTTTCACAAGGCAGAGATTCGTTTTAATGGTAAAGGCTAGACACAGTTCGAAGGTCTGATAGGCCACGTTCACGCATATCACAGTGTGACTGTTGGTACGTGTCTAAAGTATAGTCAAGCCAGAGAATAACATTTATATTGAACCTTCGCACGTTTTGTTAACATCTAAACATACACACACACGCGCACACATGCACACACATACTCGCGTGCGCGCGTGCGACAAAATATTTGGTTTATTCACAAACCTCGCTTGTATGCGAGTGTACAATATATTGATACTGCAAGGGAGTTTAATAGCGACGCCAGGTAGTAGGCAGGCAGCCGGTACGGACAGAAATGCTCGAGCAGTCTAGTGTCTACAGCTCGTGCATACCCTCGCGCTGAGAGAGAGATGGCCCCACTAGTCAGTGCCTTGCCAATTCCCCACAACAATACATATATTTACTATGCCCTTAGGCTAAAGGTACTCTGAAGTTTGGTCAAATGACGAAGGTGCAATACATCCAATTGTATTGGCCAATCACTACCTTAGAAATGCCAACTACCACACTCATCATGTATACAGTAAGCTGATAAATAAATAGATGTTGGTCATAAGCCTACAGTGCGTAATAAGAAATGCAATTTGGGCAGCTGTAGTGAGCACAAGTTTTAATGTTCAGCGGTGTGGCAAACAGCGCTTGAATAAGGAAGGAACATAAAGCCGGAAAATTATACGAGAAATTTAAAATGGATATAGCAATCCGCTTCATCTGTTCGTCCCATTACACTGACATGACTGGGTGGGCACACCGAGCGATTTTTGCAACTAGCTGCATAACGCACAAGAAATGCACACAATGAAGAAACATGAATGCCCATGTTATCATTTAAAATAAGAACAATATACATAGCAACCATGATTTTTAGAAGAAATGAGAGAAATAATCTCTGTGCAAGCAATGTTGCACGCATCAAACATACATGACATAGCAGAGCAGTGTTGATTCTCTTTTAGGGGCAAAGCTTGTTAGGCCGTGGCGCGCCCCCTCCTCATTGTGTAGCTTATGACTTGCTCATTAAATGGTGTGTGTGTGTCCTAGGTAGCATTAGTGGTTTTCACAGCATATCCATGGATTGAATGATAATGAGTGGGGCGATGCGTCTGTCCGTCCATCCGTGTGTCTGACCGTCCGCCCGTTCGTTCGCTCGTTCGTTCGTTCGTTCGTTCGTTCGTTCGTTCGTTCGTTCGTTCGGTCGTTCGGTCGTTGGTTCGTTCACCCGTCCGTCCCTGCTTCCGCCATCCGTATGTGCGTCCGTGCTTCCATTCATTCACGCGTCTGTCCGTCCGTGCTTCCGACCGTGACTCAGTTCATCTGCCCGTGCCTCTGTGCTTCTGTCCGTCAGTCAATGCGTTCGTGCTTCTGTCCATACATGCGTCCGTCTGTCCGTAGGTCCGTGCTTCCGTTTGTTCTTGCTTCCGTTTGTCCGTGCGTCTGTCAATGCGTCCCTCAGTGCGCCCGAAGTTTGTCCGTGCTTCCGTCCGTTCGTCTGTGTCTCTGCCCGTCCGTCCATTCGGACGAACGGATGCACGGATGGACGCAAGCACGGACGGAAGCAAGAGCTAATGGACAGACGGACGCACGGTCGGATGGACAGAAGCATGGACGTATGGATGGACCCTTCGCCCCACGAATCATCATTCACTCCGTGGATATGCTTCAATTGACATGAAGATGGCCACGCGTATAGAGCAGTGGTCTTGTGGTAGTCACACTCGTTGTGGCTTCTGAAATTTTCGAGCACGTGAATTTTTCGGCTGCTGTAATCTTTTCGACAGTTGTCGAGTGTGTACTGGAAGCAGCGTCGCCTTTCAAAAAATAATCATCGAGCATTAACTTACGCCATTTCGGCGTGGCCATCGAGTATCATAGAGGGTGCAGTTGACACAGATCACGAACTATCCGCTAGTACATGTAGGCGACGCATTTCAAGACGGTGACTTTGCATTGCTACGAAGCAACGCGCTAAGCAAAGTTTGGGCAGTGACACTGAAGGCAAGAAACGAGAACGTAAGTGAGGATACATGTGGGATGGTAAAGTTCCGGCTTAAACACTAGCGCTCGTTCTCCCCTGGCGAGAAGATTCGTAGGTATACAATTCCTGTGCTTCCCTTCAGGTGCCGGTAAGGTCGCGCTCGCCCTAGAGTGCCTCGATGTTCCCTCCTCCGTTCAGAGTGAAGACAGTTGCGTCGTCTGCTATGGCGGCCGCCATTATCGCTCCCGCTGTATGCCGGTTGAGCGGCTGCGGGAAGTGGCTTTCTAGCTTAACGTGGATGGTTGTTGCGCTCGGGAACGCGACATTCAGGCATATATGGCCGAAAAAAGTGCCAGGTGAGCCCTACAGATGACCGAAGACGCTGAAGGCAGCACAATGGCGGAGAAGACAGTACAAAATGTGGACGCACTCCGAGCGGGGCGTGCGCATCGAGACACCCTAGCTTGCCCAGCATGGAGGAAGGAAAAAAACTTTGGAGAGGCTCTGACGTCACTCGTTGTGAAGACGTGGTGAAGCCGGAAGTCGGCATATTGACTGCGCGAATTCTCCTTTCTTGTTTACATCGGAATTTAAAGCAGAAGGCGCGACTCTCTCTACGGCTCGGAAAGCACGTGGGCTGCGCAGCGCGCGTGTCGGGACGATCCGAAACTAATGGAACGGCGCTCAACATTTTGGGCCCGCGCGACACCTTTGGCGAAATTATTTCGTCCGAGCATTACCAGCGAGTAACAGCTTGCCGACAACGAAGCAAATACTATAGAACGCGCGCTATATGCACTGACAACAGCGAGTGCTCTCACGTCATTAATTCACGCACTCTACAGACATCACGATTGGTCGTGCGCCTTCTTCTACGGTGGCATTCCGACACGTGGCCGACGCAGCGCCCGTCCACTGTGCCCGTGTTCCGCGTTAAACTCACCGGCGTCGGCATTCTGTGACCGTGGTGACTTTGAGCACGGTGCAAGTGACACTCTAACGTTGAGATTACAATGCTCGGGGTGAGTATAATAAGCGGAACAGAAAAGGTGTTTTATTACTCACATGCAAGTTGTTACTGCACACATACTAAACACGAAATTACGTATGTGCACATGGTCTTCATCGCACCTTGCTGGGCACAACAGTTTCGTCCGTTGCCACAAACAGGAGCACTGCCCAACAGTCACTGACCTGCAAGGCGTTCGGCGTCGTTCCGCTTCGTCGTGGTGTCCAACGCAATTTTGCTGAACACTTCAAATGCTTCATCCGCGTCATCCGCCACTCGACACATGGATATGCGCTCGTTCTACGCACTGTTCAGGCCCCGCGGTGAAAAAAGGGTTTCGTAAACTTTGCTAAGGGTGCAGTAACTGCCAGCAGAACACTGCGGAACCAATAACGTGACACAGAGAATGGATATTATCCGCCACGGCTCAGCACGAGACTTGCGGAGGCACACATGCCGCCGCCAGCCGCGGCCGCTCATTGCTGGACCAGCTACACTGCGCAACACGTAACCATAGCAACGCCGCCATTCTACCCAGCGAATATGGCCGCCTTGATGTCATTTCCTCCATAATTTCTACGTAGCGCGCCGGCTGGGCATGCCCTGTCCTATCTTTCCTTCCTCCGTGTCGCCCAGTATCCTACTCTCCGTGCGAAACGTCCCGACAAGTGAGCACATGCTGACCCCAACGCTCCGCAAGACAATCGAAGAGCAAGTTTCTGACGCCCTGTCTCCCACATACAATCCTCCGCCTATCTTCGCCCCTCTCACTTACGCTGAGGCTGCCAGACGATCGCCGCCGTCGCTACCAACCGTCACGGATCTTGTTAGACAGCCCCGTCCCCTCTACGCAGCAAGTCCTCCTACCCGTCGCCAGCCACCTCCTGTTCGCCACCCCACACCACTATCAACAAACCCTTGGCGCACTCCAGACAATAGGCCAATTTGCTACTTCTGCCAGCTTCCTGGTCATGTAGCATGCTACTGCCGTCGTTGGGATTACAACCCAACTGCTGGTGAGGCGACTTGCGACTCCTATCGTCCAAAGCCACCACAGCCGTCTTCGTTCCACCCCACGTCGTATCAGTCGCCGTCACGTCACCGCGGCTTCGACAGGAATCGGTCGCCCTCACCACGGCGCCGCTCTATTTCTCCGATGCTTCCTCGATCACCACCCGCCCAAACGGAAAACTGACCATCGCAGTTCCCGAGGCAAGAGCTGCGCATATATCGAAACCTTGAAGGCCTGCGTTTTTACCTGCTAACGAAATAACTGTGCATATTGATGGTGTACCTGCGAAAGCGCTCGTTGATACTGGTGCTGCCGTGTCTGTGTTAAGTGGTGAACTGTGCCGCAAGTTGAAGAAGCTTACGCTGCCGCTTACCGAAGTCTCTCTCCGCATGGCCACTGCGCATCACATCCAACCTTCTGCGGCGTGCACAGCTCGACTGGTCATCGAAAATATTTTGTATGTAGTCGAATTTGTTGTGTTTTACCCATGTTCACGCGATATTATCTTAGGCTGGGACTTCCTCTGCGCTCATCATGCCGTCGTTCACTGTGCGCGTGCCGAACTAGAGTTGTCGACGATGTGTGAACTGCCCCTGTGGGAAGCGCCGACGTCTGAAGGACCTTCTTTCAAGCCGCTATCTTCCCGAGTCACCGTAGCCGCGGACACTCACATCCCTCCTCTATCTTGTGTACATGTGCCACTCTTCTGTGACGACGCACCCTCTGTCACCGCCCTCTTTATCCCTTCCGACACCTTCGGCTCTCGCAAAAGCTTCCTTCTCCCGTTCGCAGTTGTCACCATAGAAAACTTGCGTGGCTCCATTTATCTAACGAACTCGCTTCCTTCCCCGGCCATATTATTCCGTGGCGAACTCCTCGGTCACCTTGAGGAAATCGATGCTGTTTCATCCAGTCACCTACCTGATGACTTGTCATCATCTCACTTAAACACCATTACCTCTGATACCACCCCCACTTCATCTCCGGAGGTTTTTTCCCCATCCATTGACCCTAAACTTGCCGTTGCTCAGCGCACCCAACTCCTGGCTTTACTCGATCGCTTCAACATGTCATTTGACCATAGTCAACCTTCTTTGGGTCGCACATCTGCAATCGTTCACCAAATCGACACCGGTAGCCATGCACCTTTGCACCAGCACCCATATCGAGTTTCTCACGCTGAATGCCGTGCCATTGACGATCAGGTGAACGATATGCTTCGACGTGGTGTGATAAAACCTTCAAACAGCCCTTGGGCCTCTCCGGTTGTACTGGTGAAAAAAAAAAGGATGGCGGCATCAGATTTTGCGTTGATTACAGGCGTCTTAACAAGATCACCAGAAAATATGTTTATCCGCTGTCCAGAATCGATGACGCCCTCGACTGCCTGCAAGGAGCAGAGTTCTTTTCTTCTTTACATCTTCGATCCGGCTACTGGCAGGTTCGTATGAATGAAGCCGACCGCTCCAAGACTGCGTTTGTAACGCCTGACGGATTGTACGAGTTTAACGTCATGCCATTCGGCCTCTGTAATGCGCCTGCCACCTTCGAACGTCTCATGCACAACATACTTAGAGGCTTTAAATGGAACACACGCCTGTGCTATTTGGATGACGTCGTCGTTTTTTCGAAGGACTTCAACTCCCACCTCAGCGGTCTAGCAAGCGTCCTGACTTGTCTTACGAACGCTGGACTGCAGCTGAATTTGAAGAAATGCCACTTCGCTGCCCGCCAGCTTACTATCTTAGGGCATGTTGTTAGCAAGCATGGTGTCCATCCTGATCCAGCCAGGCTTCGCGCTGTCGCCGACTTTCCCAGGCCGGCTACACTAAAAGAACTCCGCAGCTTCATCAGGCTCTGCTCATAATTTCGCCGTTTTGTGCGCAATTTCGCCACCATAATTGTACCCTTGACGCAGCTACTTGCCGACAACCAAGACCTCTCGGCGTGGTCCCCAGCGTGCGACGAAGCATTCCCGTCTTTACGCCATCTTGTGACATCACCACCTATTCTACGCCACTTTGATCCAGATGCTCCAACCGAAATCTATACGGACGCTAGTGGAGTTGGCCTCGGCGCTATTCTTGCTCAGCGTAAATCTGGCTTCGAAGAGTATGTTGTGTCCTACGCTAGTCGCACCCTCACTAAAGCGGAAAAGAACTATTCAGTCACTGAGAAAGAATGCCTTGCCATTGTTTGGGCAATCACAAAATTCGGACCTTACTTATATGGCCGCCCATTTGACGTCGTGACTGATCACCACGCATTGTGTTGGTTGTCGTCATTAAAAGACCCATCCGGTCGCCTAGCTCGCTGGGCAGTACGTCTCCAAGATTACGATATTCGTGTAATTTATCGGTCAGGCCAGAAGCATTCGGACGCCGACGCTCTTTCTCGCTCGCCACTTCCCCACGATTATGTTGCAGTGTCTGTTTCCAGCTGCGAATGTTCTTCACTTGAACAGGCCGACATGTCCGCTGAGCAAGGCCAGGATCCATGGATAGCGTCTCTCTTAGAGTACCTGTCTCATACGTCTCCACGTACCGACAACCGTTTACTTCGACGAACTGCTCGCCATTTTACCATCCGTGACGGTCTTCTGTACCGGCGAAACTACCTATTTGATGGCCGCAAATGGTTGCTGGTAATACCTCGCCACCTATACGTTCTGACGTCTGTGCCTCCTTCCACGTGTATCCGCAATGCGCCCACGCAGGTGTAGTGAAGACGAATGCTCGCCTACGAATTCGATATTACTGGTGCGGAATGTACCGCTTTGTTAGGCAGTACGTCCGTTCATGTTCCTTGTGCCAACGCCGGAAGAGCTTCCCTCGCACATCTACAGGGCCACTCAAGCCACTGCCTTGTCCTTCTCGGCCTTTTAGCCGCATCGAAATCGACTTGTACGGTCCCCTACCATACACACCAAATGGAAACCGCTGGGTCATCATAGCCGTGGACCACCTTACACGCTACGCCGAAACTTTGGTGCTTCCCGAGGCCACTGCGCGTGAAGTCGGCCTGTTCATTCTGCACAACCTCATCCTTCGGCATGGTGCACCCCGCGAGCTACTCAGTGACCGTGGGCGTTCTTTTTTGTCGGAAGCTATAGAAGCCCTCCTACGCGAATGCAACATCGTGCACCGAACAACGACCGCATACCACCCCCATACCAACGGGATGACCGAGCGATTTAATCGCACGCTGGGTGACATGCTCTCAATGTATGTTTCTGATGACCATACGAACTGGGACCGCATACTGCCATTCGTTACTTACGCTTACAATAGCGCAATTCAATCGACAACTGGATTTTCCCCATTCTTCTCTCTTTACGGTCGGGAACCTTCATCGTTTTTGGACACTATCCTTCTGTACCGCCCAGACCCTTCAGAAACGACAACTTTGGCCGAAGCCGCCACATATGCCGAAGAATGTCAGCAGCTAGCACGTTCGCTAACAACGCACGATCAGGCGCGCCAGAAGCACTCGCATGACCGACGCTCATCCCCTTCGTCATACGCGCCTGGGGCAATTGTGTGGCTTCGCGTGCCATCGTCTGCCCCAGGCCTTTGCTCAAAGTTCTGAGACGTCCCCGGCTACGCCACCCATCGCCAAAAAGAGGAAAGAACACTCAACCCTTTTTCTATCCTGTTCTCTCTTGGCTATGTGTCTCGATCACTTTCCACATACAGGGATTCGTGCTGGGGCCGGGAAGTAAGAGACGCTACGCCCTGTTCCTGTTTACTGATTCATTTCAGTCCGTGTTTTCATTCAGTCCGTGTTTGCGGGGACGTCACAATCCCTTCATCTTGCAGAAGAATTTTCCCAGCGGGGAAATTCAAACACGAGGAATGCGGGTGCATAACGCCTTCGGGTTGCGCAGCGAAATGGAGACATTGCGGCAGTCTTAGGAATACGATATGCGAACACAGTACACTTGTGATTCAGCCGTGGCGGTGGCGCGTCGCTGAGAGGAACCAATCTGTGATTGTCGCTGAATCATCACCCACCACGAAGCAGTTTGAATTCGTATTTCTACTGCGCACAACATACTTGAAACCTTCAGAATCACTGCAGAATTTCGTGGATGACGCGTGGACAAAACGCACACTGGTCACAGCTGCTCGTCGGATGGTTTGGCACGCAGCGTTCAGTCATGAATGCGGAAGGTTCACTACCATGCGAGCACATCACACACTTCGCCTTCACTGGCCACTCTTGGCACAACCGAACAGAGGATACACACATTTCAACACGCTTTCATCCCACACATGCACGAAATTTTAAAATCTTATCGAACATCTCAAACCAAACGAAAAGCGGGATGGCGGGAGAACATAGGTCATACAGGCAGCAATACTGAATTACCCTCGCGTACCATCTCCTGCCCAGCCTCTGCTGCACCTGTCGGTGAAGGAAAGGGACCTGATTGATTGATTGATTGATTTGTGGGGTTTAACGTCCCAAAACCGCTATTTGATTATGAGAGACGCAGTAGTGGAGGGCTTCGGAAATTTCGACCACCTGGGGTTCTTTAACGTGCACCCAAATCTGGGCACACGGGCCTACAGTATTTCCGCCTCCATCGGAAATGCAGCCGCTACAGCCGGGATTTGATCCCGCGACCTGCCGGTCAGCAGCAGAGTACCTTAGTCACTAGACCACCGTGGCGGGGCAAAGGAAAGGAACCTTCAACGCGAATTGCGTGTTCGGATTGGCTAAGAACGTAGCGTATATGCTGTCTAATGCGGATGTGATATTGGGCGTTGTACATCAATACTGATCACGACGTCCCCTGCCTCCTAACGAGGCGCGACGATTCCGTGCGGGGAGACGCCGTGAAACCATTTCAATTTGAACTTTCTAAACTTTCTCGTTTCTTAAAACAGTCCCTTTTTCACCTTCCTTTCTGACAAGTGGCGCGATCTCGGTAACCTCACATTCACTGACTATATGTTCTTCCCCCATCATTAGGTGTTAATCGATCCCAAGTGGTACCACTCACTCAGTGATCAATATCAGGGCCCGAATTAACAAAGCTTTCTCTTTGGCTACGCATTTTCTTAGCCAAAAATTCTCTTATCTGGAGGGATTACTATAGTGCGGGTATGAATTTAACTTATTCGGCACTTAAGAGGGCAAGGAGGACACACGATAGCCGATGAAACGACAAGGAAAGAAAGAAGTGTGTGCCGATAATATCAAGGTAGCAAGCAAAGCGTCTAGCATCGAGAGTATACGATGATAGCCAATGATTTGCTGCATCTAAGTTTCAGTTCCGCGAGCGTCTGCTACAGCGCTTACGGGATGCCGCGTACGTTGTAATAGCCGTTTTGGCGGGCTGTGCAAAGCCAAGCACTCGCCTTTCATCAACGACTGTAGCTAAAAACGAAATTGCTCGATGGCCTTAAGTCATCGAGCAATCCATGCACTATCTCGCCAAGTACAAGTAAACAACACTCCAGGTGCACCACATAAATGAAACCACACGTAAATCGATGCATGCAATCTTTGAAAATGTGCCTCGAATGTCTTCCCCTATTAACGCGACCAGTTACCTTACATTTCATAGAAGCTGCGCTGCTACTTAATTCGGTGCAATCTAGCACGGTATAGTGGTGAACGTAAGGGTGTTTTGTACCTATAGTCAAAGGTAGCCTTTGTTACAATATTCTTATTACAAGACACATGAGCGACTTTGGTGCCTGCAGACGAATTGTGCGGAAATAGATAACAGCAGTAATCAAATGAAATTGTGAGCGCAATTTCGCTGGTTCCATGCACCGCAGCATTTTTATAAAGCCGGAATGCGAGAACGTGCATACGCTTACGCTTAGGTATATGTCTACGTAAAATGAGGGAGACTTGTCGGGAGGTGTCTCAGTGCTAATGCTTTTCACAAAACACGGTGCAAATATTTCGTTCAGCGTTGTTTGAGTGCGCAAACAAAGCAAGGGACGTGTATACGAGTCTTGAGGTCGAGAGACGTTATCACACGTGCGAAAAGGATGAAAAGAGAGAGAGAGCGACTCTCGTTTCGGCTTCGCGAAAGCTTGAAATTGATAGATAATAAAGACAATTTTCTGGCCCAGCAGAAGTCAGGGAAAGTCTCCGCAAAGCAGCGTCAGATGCTCGGAGAGCATAAAAAAGTGGAGTACGCGTTATATGGGAGTGACAGCCACTCAGAAAGCGAGATGAAGTGTGACTGTCCTTAGATGTGAGAATCAATGCTAATTAGGAGAGTTGAGTTAATGAGCCAAAACTTTCCTAAATAACGATAATGTAAGCAAACTGAGCATTCATCTAGTGAAAGTAACACTAGTGACAGTGAACTCATAATAGTTGATTAGCGTTGTCACAGGCCGATATATATTTTATTTTCTTATTTATATTTGGCAAACTATGAGAAGGTAGCCTACGTTAGAGCCGGCTATCCCAACGTCATGACAGTAATGTACAAGAATAAATAGCGCACGGTTATACAGTCACACGTGGCGTTTTCTATCTTCTAGTAACCTTGGGCAAAGGCGTTCTAACTATTTTTTCTATTTTTGCCAAAGTTTCACCGGACGTTTTTGCATTTGGCTTCATTCGAAGGAATGACGATATATCAGCAATAGGACGAAAAAGCACTGCTGCAGTGGACGAGCGGTTACAGCGCTCAACTACAATCTAGGAGGTACTTGGTTCGATTCGCAGAATCACTGAGCACTTTTTTTTTTCAAGAGGTTGCCCGGCCTGACATTATGCGTGGTGGCGGGTACTAATTTTTTGAGAAGTAGGCTTTCGCATTTGCTTCTTTCACTCCCCTTTTCACCCAAAAGCGCTGTACTGTGCTCTTTCAAAAATTAAACAATTCAGGGTTCATAATTTTCTCCTCCATCCTCTCTTATCGCAAAAGTGTCCAGTGCTGAAATACCAATATCATACCTGGTATATTACTTTTCACGTGTTTGGATATTCGACCAGCAATCAGTCTTCACGGTGTTTTGAAGAAAATCTACACATGCAGTGAGCTAACTGCTTGCAGCCAAGTTGACTGCCTTTGTAGGGACACGCTTTCGTGCTAATTTGGTGGGCATCATCACATGCAGCAAGACCGAAGAGCACGGACAGTTAGAGCTGACGCAAACAGAGTGATTAGTTTGTGTCTTCTCTCCCGCTATTTGTCATGCTGCACGCTTCAGTGTAATGTCGCTGTCAATGGTTAAAATGAACTATAGCAGTTAATCGAGTTCTGCTGAGAGGGTCCCCTATTGTCCAGAATGGAACAGAACAATGGCAATTTCATTTGTGTGATAAAGAGATACCCTGCTTTTGGTTACTAGAATAAATTTCTAAACTGAAGTTTATTTTTTATTAACAACAGTTCCAGTGCAGATGAAAGGTGCATGGACAAAATTTGTGTATTCAGCTTGACTAGGTTAGTGACCTTAATTGTAATTTCGAACAGGTATCACAGTATGCATAAATATCACACACATACACAACCACGGAGGATAGCTTGCTTATTCTGATTAAAATTGAAAGGTTGAAATGGACATATTCAACCAACGCAATGTGTACGAGATATGCCATGTAGAGTAGTTGTGCTCTAAACTAATCTTCGCAGGTTCGTTCTGTTTTACCCAATTTCTTGCCCATGACTGTAGGTTGGTAAATGAAAGAACTTCTTTGAACACACATATTCTGTCTAAGGTTACATTTATTTTTATGCAGTACAAAACAAATTGAAATGTATAATGGCTCAAAAGAGAAATAACTAGAAACAAATTCAGCCAAATCATTACCAAACTTACTCACCAATGATAAACGGATTCTCATTTAAAAGATACATACATACATATACGCACACACACATATACATATGTACACCCATACATACATACATACACTCAGGTGTAAATATTAAAATGAATGGCTATAAAACAACAATTCTAATACACTCATTTTGAATATACTACAGAAAGTAACTTACGAGAGAAATCCACCGGCACTGTTATGTCTGAACACGGTGTTTCTCGAACCATCTCGCAAAAGCTTGATGCATAGTTTTCCGCTGCTGCCCAGTGAGAAGCAGTTTTTATAAAAAAAAACACAAGAATAAAGCTCTTGACAATGTCATGCTAAAAAAAAGGGCTGTGCATCAATATTTTGTACATGTCTGCAATATCACTACGTTTATTTACATAGCTTGGCTCATTCACAACCCACTAACAAAGCATGTTAGGACACTTGGGCTGAAAGTTGGCACAGCGCGAGTAAATTCTAGACAATACATGAATAATACAATTATAAGCTACTAAGCTCCTTGGTGCAAACAGTGTTTATATTGACAGCTATAGGTGCCATTTCGTTTTCCCAAAACACTTCTCAAAAGTAGAATCAACTTTATTTAGCTAAAAGTTTCTATTCTGGCGCGTCGTGGTGGCTCAACGGTGGAATTGACTCTTTCGGCCAAGAAAACAAAAACCAATTATTTTTCCAGTTCGTGAATTCACCCCATGCTAACATTGAGGCAGCTGGTAGGAGTGCTTTTGGAGAGAGGAAACCACCACATTCCCACCAGTTGTGGCCTTGGGTAGCTACTTCACTTGGACAAAAATGATGAAAAACACTCCTCAAGAAGACTTCAAAGTTTACACATCAACACAGTTTCCATACAGCTGTCTATTAGTCTGCTTGAAAAATATTGAGTTCACTGGTGGGCAAAGACTGTACACTATGTGAGGTCATGCTCCAGTGCACTGCATGTATGTCTTGCTGCTGGCCTCAACTGCGATGTTGCTCAGCACATATGTGTAAAAGAACAACTAATACTATTCTACTGCAAAGTAATTATGTGTCAGTTGCATGAAACAGGGACCACAATAAAATAACATAACAACATTTGCCTTCACAAAGTTAAAAAAATGTAAATAAATTTCCGCAGAGTTTTCACAGTTCATCTGAGGATAGTAATATGGTTGTAAACACATTCTTACTTCCACTAACAAACTATTTTAAGATGCTAGATTCAATATTAGAGTATAGCAGCACTTTTGTAGGGCTAAACAATTGTACAGGCACCTAGAAAAACACAAGTGAATGCATGTTATAGCTATATATAAAAATAAATACTTTTATTTTTAGTCTGAGTAGAGCTGCATAGATGATAAGTCACTTGCATTACATTATGAACAAACCTATCCGAGCAAAGTATACATTTAAAAAGTTACACTTACACAGTAGATAAGTAGACTGTTGAAGGACGGACAGGCAGTGGGATGATACCCAAGCACTAAAATCTAATGTTAAGATATACTAGGAGTAGTGATGATCCTCTTCCTTCCAAATAAAATAATCCACATAGATTCACTTCCCAGAGCTTATACACTCATGGCATCATTGGTGCTATACAAATGAGTGTACACTGAAGGACTACATCGACTAAGTACATGATTACTGCATCCATGGATTTACTTCTTGTACTACAAAGAATGCAAACATAGTTACCATTGGCGACCATGGATGCTGTGATTTCTGGCATGTAAATGTAGAGGCACGCAGGCACTTAACACTCATGTTAAAAACTTCAGCTCAAAAATATTTGCCCACTAACACTACAGCAGCCTTTAAATTAGTGTCATTGTTTGGTATCTTTCATGCAAAATTTAAATAATTTCGAATGAAGCAAATGAACTGCTGAATAATGCACTGATAAGA
Source organism: Rhipicephalus annulatus (assembly GCA_013436015.1). Classification (NCBI taxonomy): domain Eukaryota; kingdom Metazoa; phylum Arthropoda; class Arachnida; order Ixodida; family Ixodidae; genus Rhipicephalus; species Rhipicephalus annulatus. Next base: position 239,823 of record WOVY01014991.1, on the reverse strand, counting down.
AGTTAAGCAGCAGCTGCTCCTGACATCACAATGTGCTCTTTCTGCTGTTGTAAACTTTGAGCAGGAGAACAGTCACTGGCAGTCCCTTTATAATTGTTGGTCTTCTGTGCTCTGTTCTTGATACACTGTACATGACCGTGGAGCACCGAACCCCATGTTACTGCTGGAATTTAGAAAAATACAGATCATTGTTACAACCATGCTACATGCAAGAGTGTATAGTTGTCAATAATGTGCTCATATTTACAGATATTGTATTTTCAGAAGCCAATTACAAGCCTCAACACACACACACACAAACAGCGAAGACTGAAAATATATTTAATATGATACAAGAGCAAAACTACAATGTCATAGATGAAGGCATGAAACTTCTGACAGGCATAAAAAGCCAATAAAGTTTCTTCTATTTCGACTTTACACTAGGTGCGAGAAGTAGACCACAAATAAGTTCACTAAGAAACACAAGTTAGACTGCATTACAACACAATAGCCAATGTTCATAACTTTAAGGCTGTCTAACATAGCCAGCTCACCATACCGCATATAGGAGCAAATGGGCAGCCTAAAAGACACAAAGAACTTGTAGATTATGAGTGTTCTTGTTGCTGACATCTATTATTCTAAATGAAGAAAACCTTTCAAAAATGCACTTCATCAGGGGAAATAGTCGTACGAAACAAACACAACGTGCTCCTACAGGTGCCACCAACACTCACCATTATTGTTGATACCAGTGTCTTGCCGGATGAATATGCTGCGTCCTGCACAGAACACCAAAGGAGCGCTCAATGACTTAGATTGCATGTGTGCTAGCTGCATCGCTCTGCTGCTGAAATAGGCTAGCCACAGACAGAGAAATGAGAAGCCATGGCTTTGAAACACACTGAACGTCACCTTTAGAGATCAACAATGCATACTTAGGTCAGGTACAATTTGTAGAAAAATATATATCACTATGCAATCGTGGTGAACATGTTCGGCCGAAACACAAGCAACAGCACTGAGAGAGAAAAAGCTACATTAGGTAAAAGATGCAGTTACTGGCCCTATGTCATCTGAGGCTTTTTCAATAGGTCTTTCTTCTTGCAAGTTGTGAACAGCCAGGCAATTTTCACCCACTTGCTATTTCCTTCCAGAGCACTTGATCAACAGAGGGAGTCACAAGCTCGAGAGCTCAATAAGGAATCAAAGTATTTGTGCTCGTTTCAAAGCACAAGCTTTTGAGTCTCAGATTACCGTAGTTTCATTCATAAGCTGCAGGCTTTCAGCTTTCAACATTGTCAATTATCTTGCAATTTAGTTCTATAAATGTTGAATAAGAATTATGTGTAAGAATATTACAGGTATCCACTGAAAGCAACCATGCTTGGGTTTTCAATTTGTGCACAGTAAGTGGTGTTCACGTAATCGTATGTATTAAAGAAAAACTAACCTTGCAGCCAGCCGTTAGGCAGTTTTGTGCCCTCGAAGCTCTTAAGCAGATCGCTGTCCTTCCAGATGAGGCTGCCATGCATGCTTCCACGCCACATCCGCTGAATGATAACAGTCCCAGCAGTGACATAGGCTTGCACAGTTAGGGAGAACGTGTCCTTCTTATTTTTGTACAGGTGCTCCAAGTAATGATGAGGATTGATGTGCCAGAATGTGCAACCGATGCATCACAGGACCTTAACAAACCAATCTCTGCGATCTGTGAAGAGCCAAAAACGAGATATTTAAAAACAATCATTAAAAGCACACACTTCTAATACTTATTTGAGGAAGCTATCACTTAGTTAAAGTGACCAAAATCTGCTATAATCACTTTGAAATAAACTGAAGCCTCATGTAAAATTAACGTACCGCAATATATATGTCCTACTGAAGTATAGTACTACCACAGTGGTAATCTTCTATAGAACTAGTTTTCCAAAATAACATAAATTTTTTAAGTGCAACCTGGCTCCTGAAAAATAAATTCACATTAACTTTCCAACTATCAAACGTGGTCAATCGACAGGCCTAACCTCATAATCAAACAAGAGCTCACTTGTATCAAATCACAAAAAACTTGTTATGTATTTGCTCCATAATATATGTATGTAATAACAGTAGTAGTAAATTTTTCATGCTTCAACTTACCATAGAGAAACATTACATCTGATGGGCTTAAAAACTTGCACACGTTATATAACTGCGTGTATTATAGTACCGGTGAAATTTAGTTCTGCAAGGTGAACTCACCGATGGCAGCATTTAGTAGCCGTCGGTGTCATGAGGAACCAAGTACGGCCAACAGGCAAAGGGCATCTGCAGACTGGAAGCTGCCAATGACAGCAATGAAGGGCTGGCCAGGCGTGCACGGCCATTGATCAAGTATAAGAACTGGCCATGACCGGCTGTTGTCAAGGCTCTAGTGCCGTGCAAAACGATGGCCAGACGAACTCGGAAACCTGTAGTTAGGCGATATTGGCCTACAACTTCATCCAAAGCAAGGCACCGGTGAAATCTTTGCTTTTTCTGGGGGCCGGAGGGAAGCTTGACGTTCACGGGCTCTCGTTGCCACATAGAACGCTCAAGTTATTACCGAAGAACAGTCTAGGCGCGCTTCCAAAGTAACACGATCCACAATAGAATGTAGCATCTCGCAGCTTTGGTTGATCACATCACAGCGCTAGGTCTGGGGGCCGGAGGGAAGCTTGACGTTCACGGGCTCTCGCTGCCACTTAGAACTCTCAAGTTGTTACCGAAGAACAGTCTAGGCGCGCTTCCAAAGTAACACGATCCATAACAGAATGTAGCATCTCGCAGTTTTGGTTGATCACATCACAGCGCTAGGACTATGGTTATCACAAAAAGGAGAAGTGACGACTTAACAAACAAAAGCGCCAAGCTTTTCCATCTCAACTTCGCAGGGCAAAACAGTTATCAACGCTGTCTTTCAATTTTCGGTCACACGAGCACAACTTGTTCACAAGTCTTGGAACATCAACACAGCACCCCTGTTCACAACGAACATCGTTTCACTCCCGAACAGTACATTGCTCTCAAGTAAATAGAAGCGTACGGGCTAACTAGTGGCGAAGCAAGAACCGAGCGCGTAGTTCATACGTTTCCGTACGTACTTAGGGTCACTCAAGTAACGTGTCAAACAACAAACACACATTGCAGGCTTCTCGAGTGCTAGTTGCCGTCGATACATCGACGCCGATCCCCGCTTGATAACCACACCGACGCACAGGCTTCGCTGCGCTTCACCGTACACCATTTCACTGCCACAGCTTTCCGCAATGCTTACACGCACCGAAAGAGCTGCTGTAATCACAGCACATCCGGTCAAACGCTGAGGTAACTCGTGCGAGAAGCCTTTGCTGAAAGTCGCACCGACCGATATGCTGTTTACGACGCCATGTTGTTTTCGACAACTGCGCAGCACACAAGAGAGCTCTTAGAAAGTACTTGCACTATTTTCACGGCGTGAAAAATTTTTCTCTTACGTGCGAGGGGGGTGATATGACGAATAGGACAGGCGTGCCCGATGAAAGAAGTGTTTTGGCAACGTCACGTAGTGAGCTGATGTAGAGGGTATTGCTTCACAACCAATCACAAGCTATGCCTGTCGGCCAAGCCGTCGTCTGCTCGCGTTTGTCGTCTGCTTCGATCAGAGCATGCGACAGGGGCTTCGCCTTCGCAACGCTATTATTCTCAGGTCAAGTGGTCGCTGCGTCGCACAAAATACATGTCAGTGGCTCGCTCTACCTTTGAATGATGTTCGTGCGCCAAGTTAAATGGCTGGTAATTGACGCAGGGATGAATTCAGCCAAGGTTTGCTCCATAATCGTGAGGGTTTGCATATTTTCAGTGTCATACAAAGTTACTATGGTCATTGCATTCCGATTGCTTGCCATATTATCGCGGTCCATATCGGTGTCTGAACAGTGAAGGTGAAGATGCATCATTTGTTTGTAGTTCCATGCGTAATCACGCGCACCCCTAATGCGCTTTGGTTTACAAAGTACGCTTTGTTCCAGATCGTCCCAAAGTGTATCGACAGCTGTATTTCAGAGATCGCAACCATTGGACAGTTAGAGCCAATGAAAGTACACTAAAGCACAAACTTTATGAACCACTCACTGAAAACTTCCTCTCATTTTTATTTCCAATAGCGTGCAAAGAATGTGCTCCCATTAACCTCTTTGGTGGTAATTTCCACCAATGAAGCAAGGATCTCGAGTCGCACTTTTAATTGGATGAGATGGGGCGCAACACAACAACATAACAAATAAGGTTGATCCTATGCCATGCCGCGTTCGAATGCACCGACCATTCACGTATCACATTGGTTTTCATCCAACCACAAATCTTTACATGCGTAGTTTTATGCCATTGACGCCCAATAGAATTCTTCAATTACTGCGACTTCGAACTTATTGGACGATGGTGGTTGTCAACACCATCCACTGCGTACAACGGAAACAACACGTGAAGCTCAAAGCGCCGAAAGAAATAAAAACGCACCAGCAGTCATCAGGCAGCCCTTAATGGGCGTGAATTAACTCAAAACCAGCCAGGGCACCAAAGTATACCGCCGCGGCAGCAGGTTCTAAGTAGCCACATTGTTTCTAAGAGTGGTCCGGACTGCTCTTAGGATTTTCTCTCAGCCATGCTGTTTTTACGCACAATTTCGCTTCGTGAATCCACTTACGAGCACTTTTCGGTGACGTAAGCAAATATAGCAACTGCATCACCATCGCTGACATGTTCCCGGGCAGTCACAGCGCGCTTTATTTGCAGCGGCCGATGTGACAACAATGGCTTCTTACGACGTTTTTTCGTTTCGTGAATCGACTTACGCAACAAAATTTCTCTTGCGCAAAAATGTTTTCGTAAGTGAGTTTTGTGAATCCGGTCCCAGATCCCGCAAACAACACAAAACCACAATAACCGAGCGAACTACCTGCCTCATTTCAAAACACAATCAACAAAATAAAACAAGTGTACAGGCCGAAGCAAAACAAAGTAAAAGAAAACTTAAACTTTGACACAAGGTCTCCACTAAAATAACAAGCACAATGACCGAACAAAAATTATAGAACATAAAATGGCGTACAACATTGCGGACTCATGACCCTAGCCGATCCCCGAGCGCTCAGCGTCTACCCGTATGCAGACCCCTTCCCTGACCCCGAGTCCCGGATCCTCGCTGAATGATCCGAACTTCCACCTACTCAACTCAGTCGCGGAGTGAGGCATGTGCAAAGCTATCTGATAAGACCACCGCTGCGCATGCCCGGGTTTGGTGCGGTGTACATCGAGTGTGCTGCAGTTCCCCTTTGGCCCCACAAAACCCACCCCGTTGCGATATAGGCATTCCTCAATCTCATCTTCTCTCTCTAACGTTTCGTCTACCACCGTGTCGACCAAGACTCCGACAACTGCATCCTCCGAAAACCCATTCTCATCCAACTCCATATCTGCTACTCTTATTGGTAATGCCTCATCGTCTCGTGGGACCTTCGAGGTAGAAACCGCAGCTAAACCGTCTGTATCCGCTCCAGCAACCTCGACAGCTTTTGTTTCTCCCAGTGGCACCGGCGTGGGAGCGTTCTCCCCAAACACACACTCGCTCAATGGCGGAACATCCTCCTCGATCACGGATATTACATTAACCACTTCCGCACACGGTGAACCACGACTCATTTTTACGGAGTGTGTTTTCTCGCGAATATTTACAACTGCGATTGACCTCTGCGCGTCAACGTCATGAGGAGGAGTCGCGTCTAGGTTTTCAGATTCGAATTTTCCCGCCCTCTCCTTGCCTTTGTGAATGCGGCTGCCACCCGTCGGATTCCACTTTTGTCGCTGGTAACGGTGGCATTCTCGCCGAATGTGACCAAACCTGCCACAGTTAGAGCACCCGCCGGGATAAGGGAGCTGCTTCGGGAATTCCTGCCAATTTTGTGTCACCTTTTTGCGTACTGCCAAGCTATCCACAAGTTTTTCGAGGCGGTCAAGGCGGCTACGCACCTCATGAACATCTGTGTTCTCTTCTACGTATTGAACAGGTAACGAATGGCTCCTCGACACTTTCTCATTCTGTTCCTCCTTGACCGCTATGGCAATGGCCTCGTCAAATGTTTTTGGATCCCGAGAGAGAACAAATCTGCGAACCGGATCCCTCAGGCCTAATAAAAATTACGAGAGTAATTGTTCGGCTAGAATTTCGCGGCGCAGTGAAGCTTTTACCGGATCCTGACTATCGGAGCTCGCCAGGGTGGCGGTCCCGAGGATGCGCAAGCGACTTGCGAATGACCGCACCTCCTCATCTGCCCTCTGCCTCGCGTTTAAAAACCTTTCCATTTTAAAGATAAGTGGCTCCGTATCGAACCTCTTGGGGGCCAAATATTTGAACTCGGAAAAGGTTGCAGCCGCAGCGACGTCATCATCCCATCACGCAAAATCGTGCGCCGCTCCTACCATCTTGCATCGTGCTATGCAGACCAGCTCACTATCGCGCCATCCACCCAAGCGACCAACCTGCTCCAAAAATTTGAAGAAGACCCCAATATCCGGATTCGTATCACCTCCCGTAAACGATGGAGCCATGTCCGCTAACATTAACGCGCTCATTTCTAGTGGGCCGTCTCTGTCGGTCATCTTGTTAGCCTGCTCGTTCATTTTGCCACCTCTCCTTCCCTAGTACGAGGGTGAAATCTCGTACTGTTGCCCCAGCAGTAATCCCACCGCTGCCACCACTTGAGACGTCCACCGCTACGCCACCGATCGCCAAAGAGAGGGAATAACACTCAACCCTTTTTCTATCCGGTTCCCTCTTGGCTATGTGTCTTAATCACTTTCCACATACAGAGATTCGTGCTGGGGCCGGGAAGTAAGAGACGCTACGCCCTGTTCCTGTTTACTGATTTATTTAATTTATTACTAACTGCAAACATCGTATACGCGCGTACATCAACCACTACACAAAATTATAACACATGATTTACACACTCGCGAAGTGCGACGCAGGATACATAAGGGAAACAACTTTAACAATAAAATGGTGCGACGATACAAAGTAGACGCATCACGACACAAATGGTAAAGTCATCAATGTACAAAACCCCGCAATGTCTCAACACGCCACCTCCCTTTCCGCAAGGCTAATCTAAATAAGGTGCATAAAGTCCGTCTCACGAAAGGTCCTTGTTGACGGGGGCCTCGGAGCTGGCTGTTCGAGTCGGGGCTCAGGGCTTCTTCCTGGGGTCATTGTCCGATTCGTCGGCGCCTTCATCGTCTTCGTCATCGTCGCCTTCGTCGTGCCTCTCAGTGATTTCCATCTTAGTCCTCTTTCGTAATGCTCCATTCACTCACCTCCTATCCCTAACTTTCATTCTTCATCGTACCGTCCTTGCCCCAGTCATCATCTCATCGCCCCTCATCGCTATCTCTTCGCACCGTTATCTTCCTTTTCCATTCCGTCTCTCTACCATCTCGAGCTCATTGTATCGTATCTCTCTGACTCTCTTCGCATCGTATCTCTGACTCTCTTCGCATCGTACGAGAGAAGATTAAGATTTTTTCTTGTACTGCCTGTATTACAGTGGAAAAGAGTTATATTTCCTTCGGGATTCGATGTGTGAGACTCAGCCATAAAAAGAGGTTAATTTGTTTTATTAAGGTCATCAATACAAGCCACATGTAATACTCGGGAGTTCTCACTTTTACGCATTAGTATATTTCCATCGGATACCCATGCAAACTTCCAGTTCTTCTGTTGTTTCACCTGTATGGTTTTACCCAGCAAGTCTGTTCTCTGCACACAAATGTTCGTTGACATACACCGGCGTGTTATTTTCAAAACCAAACATTGAAGAGTTAAGGCGGTGCTTTTTAGCTGCTCTCAGAAAGTTGTCTCTCGAAGTCCGTGACACAAACCGGACGACAATATTTGGGGGCGGACCACTTTTTGTGGGAACGCGATGCGCAGCATCAATTTCTTTGCTGGAGTGTTCAATGCGCAAGCATTTGGCAACGTTCTCAATCGTGTCGAGTATGTTTTCGTTTTCCGCAAGCGGAACACCCTTCACTTCGACATTGTTCCTTCTTCCGTACTGCTTTAGTTCTGTTAGCTCTTTCCTAATTACTTGTATTTCACTGCTCAATTTCTTATTTGTTTTCAGAATCTCAACATTTTCTTTCTTCACTTCTGCAAGTTCTTGTCGAAGCGACTTGAGTTCCTCCTTAAATTCTTCAAAACTTGTATTAACAAAGTTCATTGACATCTTTACTGATAATAGCTCAGCTTTTATGCTATTGTTCGAGGAATCAAGTTTCTTCATTTCTAACCTGAGATCGTTCATTGCATCGGTAAATTTAGTGGTCATTTCCACTAACACTTTCACCAACTCCTTTATGCTGTTAGGGGCTTTATCACCCAAAGCCTTCGTGAAGGTCACTAACGCATCAGTGTCGGTGTCCTCCACGTCGCTCTTTCCAGCCACGGTAAATGCACAGCACAACGTTAAAATGGCAACATCAATAAAGCACTAAAAACAGCGGATGGCACCAGAGCAGACCAACAGACATTCTAGTCAAAGGCGTTAGTTCATGCATAGGTAATGATACAGGATGCCTACCTGCAGCAAAAACAAGACAGCGTTAGCGAGCGTGCCCGCGCGGCTGCCGGATCTGCTCTGATGCCAGTCCAACGGTGCTGTCTTCTTTTATAAGGCCTCCGGAAACGCCCCCGTGGCTAGCCCTGGTAGGACGGTGATCCTGCCATGCGTCGAAGTGGTAGCGTCAGTCGTAGACTTGCACAGCCACAGTAGTATACAGCTGCCGAAGACCAAGTTAGCTTGCATACAGTTGAAGACAGTTTCCTGAGCTTTGTCTGCAGCAAAAACAGCGTGGCTGCCGGATCTGCTCTGATCCGGCAGCCGCGCGTTGAAAACGAAGAGATTTCGGTGTATACATTCTGGTGAAAAATGACCCAGGAATATTATAAAACATAATAAATGCTCTACCCATTGTTTCCACTAATATAGACAAAGAAAAATGTGGACCGATGTGCTGCTTCATTGCTTGTGCCATGCGGTGAAGCGTTGCTTGGTATTTTGTGAGACAGGCGCACTGGTGCGCATTTATCAGTATATTTTTTTTTCAATAGGAGATTCTAAGTGTTCCAGTATAAATGGGTGCCCGTAATGTGAATAATTCCTCAATGGGTCAGGTGTCTGATGAACTTAAGTAGTTCGCTTAGCCAACCTTTTTCCTGAGCCAGCTGTCTCCACATAGATTGGCATTTCAATAAATGCATGTAATTACATTTATTTGCGTTGTTTGCAGATACTTTCTAAAACAAAGCAAAGTCACATTCACTTTTGAAACGACTCGGTATTGTGGGGCTGAGATGTGCTCCAGCGGCCTTCTTGTCGTTACGAGAAGCTCTGCAGCCGGCGCCAGCACACCGTGCCCATGCTAGTTGTGGACCTAGCCCGTTACCAGAGTCGTGCTAAGATTGGCAACAAAGGCCAGCAGGTACACACGTGGGGTGGAGGAGACCACTTCAGGCTGTAAACAAAACTAACGGCTGAATGGCTCTCACGCTTGCGCATTACATTGCCGCTATGAGAGCTTAAAGCTGAAGTGATGTTCATTTCGGACTCGTCGTCACTCAATTGTGACGCGGCTGCAAGACAGTTTCAAGCGGCGTGCTTTTTCCAGTGCGCTCGTGATGTGTGCCTCCTCTTTGCTTCGTGCTGTGTTCCTGCCGTGCTCCCAGTTTGCTGAACAATTATGAAAACGCCATCTATACTCTTCACACATACAGCGGGCTTTCGGAAATACCTTTTCTAGAATAATTATTCCTCAACTTGAAGCCCCAGCTCTCTAGTGGGAGCTGGAATAAATATCAGACAATTATTACTGCTAAACATTATCGGATTGTTATACAGACACCTTAGTTTGATATTTGAGTGGCAAAGGTTCTATTGGTAAGAGAGTGTTCATGTTACTGTGACGTGAACGGTGCGCACTTCTAAGTTCGTCAGACAAGCGCATTTTCGCAACGACACGCGTACATTGGTACACGCAAATGTCTGTAAAAAAATTCCTTGTAACGAAAACGAGCAACTTCAAACTGATTATAAAAACTCAGTGGCTGAGTAACTGATAGTATGTTCTGGGTGCATAGATTAGATTAGTGTGGTTTAACGTCCCAAAACCACCATATGATTATGAGAGACGCCGTAGTGGAGGGCTCCGGAAATTGTGACTACCTGGGGTTCTTTAACGTGCACCCAAATCTGAGCACACGGGCCTACGACATTTCCGCCTCCATCGGAAATGAGTTCTGGGTGCATGTAAAACACAAATTCAGCATGCCAAAATCGACGATTCAAAGCGCCGATGACTTGTTATCGATTTGGATAGATGCGGAAGGGTTTAGGCGCATCTGGCTCTTTTTAGAAAAGAAAAACGGGACATCTAGAGATTACTATTGCTTTCTTCTTTTATATTGCAGTTATCTTGATGTGCGCCTCGCCGGACACAATAAGGGAAATAATGCTGGCCGCCCTCGAGCTCGACATGGTGGGCAGCGGAGAGTACGTCTTCTTCTCGGTAGAGCTCTTCAGCAGGTAAGACCGCAGTTATGCGAAGCGTCAGTGATATCCCATATGATGGAGTTAAGGCAAGGTTCGATTTTAAAGAAGAAAACTGTATTGAACTGAAGTTACCGTTGAATCAGCAGTGGTTGCATGTAGAAGGAAACAGGGTTCGGTGCTGGAGCTCGTTCGGATGCGTCCGACACCACTCGCGTCTCGGATCGCTCGCCGCTGCGCAGCTATGCCAACGCCTCCTCTATTTCATCAACCCCAGCCATATGAGCCCGATTCAGCCAACTGTTCACCACCCTCTCCTTTAGCTCTTTTCTGCTCTCGCCCATCGCCTAGCCTTCGCGTGTGCTTTGCGGTCATGGTGGAGAGAGCCCGTCATACAGCGCCTCACGGCCGCTGTTGGCCGAAACATTTTTCCGATAAGTTGTGTCATTATGCACGGGGCTGCGCTTTGAAACCCTCTTGATTAAGGAGCCCGCATGACCGCCTGTTTCAGGGTAAATACATCTCAAAATTGCCCTAAAAAGAAAATTTCGCCGAAATCAGCGGTCAATCGGGTACAGTGTTGCCAGATTCGGCCAAATTTAGCATAATTTATTTGTGCGCCGCCATTTTGGGGCCAGCCGTACACCCCCTTCCCTCCCACCTACTCATGATCTGCATGGTTAGTAGTGTCTGCAGTGAATTTTCAAAGGCCCTTTTTAGGCTAAAACCTTATTAAGGCAAAACCCTTAGATACATCAGGCGTAAAATGTCGGTGGCGTCCAGCGTCGGCGTTAAAACGTTACATACATCAAGCTCGAAACATAACTGTCGGCGGTGTCCAGCGTAGCCGTCCACACGTTACAGGCAAAGCTCGAAACGTAACCGTCAGTGGCGTCGTCCAGCGGCGGTGTTAACACGTGACATGCAAAGCTCGAAACGTAACCGTCGGTGGCGTCGTCCAGCGTCGTCGTCAACATGTTACAAGCATGAAACTCTAAACGTCACCGTCGGTGGTGTCCAGTGTTGCCGTCCACACGTTACAGGCAAAGCTAGAAATGACCGTCGGTGGCGCCGTCCAGCGTCGGCGTCAACGCGTTACAAGCATCAAGCTCGAAACGTCACTGCCGGTGGCGTCGTCCAGCATCACCGTCAACACGTTACATGCAAAGCTCGAAACGTAACCGTTGGTGGCGTCGTCCAGCGTCGTCGTCAACACGTTACATGCATCAAGCTCGAGACGTAACCGTCGGTGGTGTCCAGTGTAGCCGTCCACACGTTACAGGCAAAGCTCGAAACGTAACCGTCGGCGGTGTTCAGCGTAGCCGTCCACACGTTACAGGCAAAGCTCGAAACGTAACCGTCAGTGGCGTCGTCCAGCGGCGGTGTTAACACGTTACATGCATCAAGCTCGAAACGTAACCATCGGTGGCGGCGCCCAGCGTCGGCGTCAATGCGTTACATCCATCAAGCTCGAAACACAACCGTCGGCGGTGTCCAGCGTCGCCGTCCACACGTTAGAGGCAAAGCTCGAAACGTAACCGTCGGTGACGTCGTCCAGCGTCGTCGTCAGCTCGTTACGTGCATCAATCTCGAAACGTCACCGTCGGTGGCATCGTCCAGCGTCGGCTAAACACGTTACATGCATCAAGCTCGAAACGTAATCGTCGGTGGTGACCAGCGTCACCACGTTACACGTTACCGTTACACGTTACCGTCAACACGTTACAAGCATCAAGCTCGAGACGTAACCGTCGGCGGCGTCGTCCAGTGACGCCGTCAGCCTGCTACATGCATCAAGCTCGAAACGTAACCATGGGTGGCGTCGTCCAGCGTCGGCGTCAACACGAACACTTAGGTGCATCAAGCGTGAAATGTAACCGTCGGTGGCGTCCAGAGTCGGCGTCAGCATGTTACATGCAAAGCTAGAACGTAACCGTCAGTGGCGACGTCATCGTGCGATTCCCGCACCAAATACCGTTACGCTAGAAATTTAGAAGGCGTCTACTGGGTTCCGCATAGCTTTTGCTCGATGAAGATGTAGTCCTGTCCCAATTGTTCTTCGACAAAGAGGCTGCTCCGAGGTGGGAGAGTCAGAGAATCGTCGGTGACACGGAGCGCTCTTTTCCGGAATCGCGTTTTGTCAGTTGCTGCGCAAAAAGGATTCTCGAACGACACAAGTAATTCACGGAGGTCGATGACGGCGCCGTATTCACCAAGGAAGTCCATTCCTAGAATGATTGGCCGAGAGAACACGCACAATACGAGGAAAGAGCCCGCAAATGTCGATGTACGTATTCGAATGCGTGTCGTGCACATACCGGTAGGCATCACCAGATGGCCACCTGCTGTGCGCAACTAGGGTCTTTGCCACGGTGTGGGAACTCTCCCTAGTTCAGATTCCAGTGTGGCGCTCATTACGGAATATTCAGCGCCGATGTCGACGAGGGCGTTGACTGCATGATTGTCGACGAAGACGGCGATTTCGGCAGAAACGATCTTTCTGCTGTCGGAGAACACTGCGAAACCAGAACGGTTATCATCGGGCTGTTGCGTCGAAGGAGAGTTTTGTACAGTTCGCCGGATCGCGACTTCACCCCTAGAAGTCGCCGTTCTTAGTTTCCACTGCGAGGACTTGGTGCCCGGCTCCTGAAAGGAGTGGAAAACGATGAGGGCAAACTGGGTGACGTAGACCGGCGAGGCGATAGTGATCTCGACTGGTGGTGCTGAATAGTCGAAGGAGTTCGCTGGCCCGTGAGATAGGCTTCGATTTCGCAGGAGGGCTCACCGTAGCGTGGGAATTGAGCTTCAAGGTGGAAGCCGCGGAGACCTAGTTGCCCGTATTGACAGTTCCGGTATACGTGGCCCGCTTCGCCGCAGTGATAGCAGAGTGGACGGTTATCCGAGGTGTGCCACGTGCTTGCCTTGCTGCCACTTTGTCTTGAGGCAGACGGCAGATAGGAGAAAGTGCTCGGAAACCTTGAGCCTAGAGGCGGGCTCGAAGTGGTGTCCTGGAATGGTTGCATAGCCTGGTACCTTGGCGGTATAGCAGGATCTGTAGCCGGTGGCGCAGGGGTTCGCAATGCCGCTGCGTATGTCAAGACTGGGGCCTCGGGATTTGGTGGTGCGATTGGGGCTAGGGGTGTGACGCCCTGCCGGACTTCTTGTCTGATTACATCCGCGCGAGATGACACAGGTCGATGGGATCCCACTGCCTGAAGCTGTCGCAATTCGTTCCGAACGATACTTTGAATGAAATCTGCGACGGCCTGTCTCTTGCTGTCAGAGCCGATAGAGCATGCGGCGGCCGGGATCTGGCGTTCGTTTTGTGACGACCGCTGCTGCAGAGTACGTTCCATCGTGGTTGCCTCACTGATGAACTCGGTGACTGTCGTCGGTGGATTGCGCACGAGCCCAGCGAAAAGCTGTTCTTTTACTCGGCGCATCAAGTGCCGCACCTTCTTTTCCTCCGGCATGGCAGGGTCCGCGCGCCTGCAGAGCCAAAGCATGTCCTCGACAATCATGGATACTCGTTCGTTTGGCCGCTGTTTTCTGCAGGATATGGCTTGTTCGGCCCTCTCCTTCTTCTTGATGTTGCGATAGGCCTGACGGAGCTGTCGGCTGAACTCTTGCCAGGTCGCAAAAGAGCCCTCGTGGTTTTCGCACCACGTCTTCGCAGAATCTTCCAAGTAGAAGAAAACTCGGCGCAGCTTGCGAACATCGTTTTATTCGTTGATGACGGCAACACGATCAAAGTTGTAGAGCCAGTCATCAACATCCTCGGAGATGTATGTCTCCATGGAACGGCTTCGGTGTCTGTGGCACATGAAAAACATGCTCGAGAAGAGAACCATGTGCATCGCTGGTTTGGACTGCCTGGCTTGTCATCGGATCGAGTTGCCATCTTTGTGAGTGTCGATGTCAAGGGACCAAATTCCGGGGGTAACCCACGCAGGCGGCGGCTGCTTCTTGCTCTGGGAGATGTAGCTGTCTTCACGATGGCCGACACAGCCGAAGTAGACGTACCCAGCACCTCCACCAGTAACGTCACGAGCAAAACAAGACCTGCAGCCAAGAGCTCACCTGAACCAGAGCAAAGAAAATGCTCTCTTATTCTTCTTCGCCCAAAACGAGCATGAGCCACAGCGGCTCGTTCATCAATGGTGGTAATATTGGGCCCTTCATGATGGACTCACGGCCGTTTCGCTAGCTCCGCATTTAATAAATTTGGTGTTACGTTACGTCAATAGATGACAAAAGGATATGACTGGTGCAAACATAATAATCCTGACAAGCGTGTCATGTAAGAACATGACAACATACCACGCTCATAGTGTGCCCACGGCTGTTTCGCTAGCTCCACATATAATGAATTTGGTATCACGTGATGTGAATAGATGACGAAGGTAAAGGACACATCCAAACATGATAATCATGTCATGTAAGTCATGTAAGGCATCATTTATCTCCACCTCGTAACATTGTGCTGATTTTAATGTGACACATCAACCTTTCTCATTCGTGTTTCGCATATTATCGATTCCCACTGTACGTGGGATCTACCAGTTTTTTTTTTCGCGGGTTTTAACGAGCGGCTGGCAAAGACCAACGGCTACAACACACCATCGTATTCCTGTCAGAGAACTGCTCCTAATTCCAGATGGTTGCGTCAGTATGGACACCAAATGGTCTGGTCAGGTGCGCTGTCTTCGCAAAGGTGCTAGACAGACAGCAAAACACCTCTTGCTGCTCCGGTCCCGATCGCCACTCAGCTGACTTACCCATTAGCTTGGTGAAGGGCGCCTGCACTCGGGCACAGGAAGGAATAAACGACCGGTAATAATTGGCCATTCCGAGAAAGCGGCGCAGGCCGCGTATGTCCTTGGGCTCGGGGAAAGCCAGGATTGTTCGAAGTTTCTTCTGGTCTTGCTCAACGGAGCCGTCGCCCAGCGTAAAGACAAGTAACTAAACTCAGGTTTGCGCTAGTTGGGCTTTCGCGAAATTCAACGTTATCCCGGTGGCTTTCACCCTCTCGAGAACATCGGCAATGTGGGCCAAGTGTTCTTCGAAGGTTCGTGAATAAATTATGTCGTCGAGGTAGCACACGCAGTAAGACCACTTTGTTTCCCTGAGGATGCGGTCCATGAGTCTCTGGAACGTCGCAGGAGCATTGCAAACACCAAAAGGCATACGAGTGAGCTCAAATAACCCTCTGTGGGAGGTGAACACGGTCTTGGATCTGTCACGCTCATCCATCCGGACCTGTAGGTAACCTTTGGAGGCATCTAATGTGGTAAAGAACCGCGCAGTGCCGAGGTTTCCTATGATGGAGCTAACACACCTTACGAGTCACTCCGTTCAGACGGGAGCAGTCTACGCACAGGTGATTATCGCCATCTTTCTTAGGCACCAACTCGATGGGAGACGCCCAGGCGTTGGACGAACGGGGAAAAATGTCAGCTGAGAGCATCTCGTCCAGAACGCCGTCAGTTACTTGCCTCTTGGCCAGGCTGGCGGGCCTGGGGTAACGCTTCAAAGGAAGCGCGTTGCCAGTTTCGATCGAAGGGCTCACCAAATTGGTACAGCCTAGGTGATCGGTGAATAGCTCAACGTATTCACGTAACAGGGCCGACAGAGGAGCCTTCTGTGTATCATCCAATTGAGTCACACAGGCGATCAAATTATGCGGAGCCTCTACGTGTCGTGCCGCTCGATCCACAAAAGGATGTCGTTGAACACCCCTCCCTACAGGCAGTTCCCAACTTCCAACCCGACAGCAGATGCAAATTGCTCTCCGAGCTCGCGCGGTGCACATAATTACGGATGGGTCGTACACCACCCGTGCATCGGGAGCAGCTTACATCGCATTCCACATGAGGTCCTCCATAATCAACGTCGGTCGTTTTCAACTTAAGCGAGCTACATCATCATATACGGCTTAGGTTCCCGGGTTCCTCGAAGCATTAAAAGATGTGCTCGCGTCTCGGTACGAATTTCGATCCATACGGACTGCCTGTCCCACTTACAGGCAATCGCATCGCCAACCAACACAGAAGCTCACGTTCTACAAATAAAAAAAATATGATCGTAGACATCAGCAAAACCAACTACGTCAAGCTCTACCATGTTCCTGGCCACGCCGGAGTTTTCGGTAACGAGGTCGCGGATTTCTTATCACAGCGTGCTTCCAGTATCGGTCTTATCCGCGACATTCCCATAAACTTTCGCGTAGTCCTCCAACAGCTTCGATGCGAACTCCTCCAGCTGTGGATGACCCGGTGGAAAACATAATATAGACACATAGAGTTGTACCGCTGGGTGCAGGAAGTCTGCGAAATATCACCTTTCTTCCCGCCACCACATAAGCTTGTGACATTATTAACTGGACACGGACGCTTTTCACACAATTTTCACCATTTTAATTTGACAAATTTGTATCGTTGTCCGTGCGGTGCATACTGTAGGGACATGTCCCATGTTTTGCACGCGTGTCCCATTACCTCCCCTTTTACAGAAAGCATTGAGCCACAGGCTGACTACCGGGCAGCACGCTACACGGACATTTTAAAGTATGCGCGCAATCGTGATTTACTACTACGCGCAACGCTTGCGATGAGCGACGCAATGCCAAACGTCACAAGATAAAAACACATATACATACGGTGGTTTGCATGGCGGGAAACACCTAGTCGCCATTATCGTGGGGTCTGGAAGCCCACTGGGTGCTTTGCGCAACACGTGTGTGGTTGGGGCGGTGGTGCCGGCCTCCGGTGCTTTTGCACTACCAGCAACTCAGGTGGTCTCTTACAGCCCCTACGACGGCAAGGTTCACGGCCACCACTCGACGTGTCAACTGGACTAACCGGCGCCACACCGACGCCAACCCACGGACAACACTACCGTAGCAGTGCCAGTGTCATGAATCTGACATCCACAATTTCGTGCACTTTCTCTTCTCTTCATCTTTCCCTCTTTATTATATCTCTTTCTTTCTTCCCCTCTTTCTCTTACTGATTGGGCATGTCAATGCCACGAACGTATCAGCCTCACAATTTATTTTGAAAAAATAGCCCCGTAGGCCTCCGTGCTCGTTGAGCAAACACCTTAGCAAACCATATTGCCTTACCGTGCCCCCAGTTTTATTTTTCAATTGTTTTTTCCATGAATTTGCGCTTTATGTTGAACTTAAAACCCATTTTCATTTATTTTTAATCAGCTTTGAACCTGGTATGCTTCGGCAGGAACAGGTCTTTATTTTTCCGTGCCTTTATTTTTTCGTTCTTCTAAATATCCTAACAATGTGAACGAAGTTTACCGGGGCCTGCCCGCGAAGTTTGCACGCGACACGGTTTCGACGCCTCTACTGCACATGCAACAGAAAACATCGGTGGACTGATGAATGGCTCTAGGCCAGAAAAAGGTCCTACGCGATAGCCTTCATTCGTGATGTCCACTACGATACCGGATTTTAGGAGAAAATGCTGACCGAGAATCACGGGAACACTGGGCCCTGGAAGATGAACGAAACGCGCGCGTCTCATTCGGCCTCCCCATCTGACAGTCAACCTGGCAGCACCCGTCAGCTGAGCCTCGCCTTTCGCGAGGGTGAATGCCGTTCGACTACCCTGCAAGCGCACCGAATGCTTCTGCAAATGGGACACCACCTGTTCGCCAAACAACGAAGCGTTTGCGCCCGTGTTTCGCAACGCCGAGAATTCGCGCCCGGCAATGGTGACCGAAATAAACGGTGCGTGCGCAGCAGCAAGACGGCTTGCTCAGTACACAGGGCTTGCTCAGTACACAGAGGGAAGAAGCAAGCGTTCGGCCACTCGTGCCTTCACGAACGACCCGCGCTCCCGTTTCCCTGCCTCAAAACACGGTGCACTCCATCGCTATGTTCCTTCGTTGACGGGAGCGGAAACAGCGCACTCCATCGCGGTCCCTTTCCCAAGACGGAGCAGCTTCGAGCTCCAGAGGTCGGTTCTTCGTCGGCTCGCCGCGTGATCAAAGGAACTGCTGTGATGAACGTTACTACCGATGATGCGCTGGGTTGGATTTCCTCCCTGCTCCCGCGTGTCTAGTTTCGATGCAGCAAAGGCTGCGCGCCTCCCGCACGTGTAGGAATCTAAATAAAGCCCGATCGCTTATCTCCCAAGTGCGCCCGCCTGTAGCGGTAGCCGCAAAGGCAGCTCCGGCGGGCTGTGGCCGTTGGAAAAGGGTCATCGCCACTCCTTACGTGCAGCGCGGTTCAAGGGCCTCGCTGGCTGGTGATAGGCGCGGCAAAATGCGGTTTGTCTCGACGGCCAACTCCTCCAAATCACGGAAGCGACCACGTCGCAGGTACGCCGAAAAGTCGGGTGTGCCCGCCTGATCACCCGTTCGACGCGCTCCTCGATCGAGGTTCTGGGCTCAGCGATAGAGAAAAGGTCTTCCATAGCGCGTAGGTACTCCTGAAGCGACTCGTCAGGAGCTTGTGTTCGGACTTTCGCAGTTAGCGGGTGAGAATTCCCGCAGAAAGACCGTGCGGAACTCATTGAAGGTTGCTGCTCAGTGGCTGAAAAGCCTATACCACCTAGCCGCCATGTCAGTCATTGCAGCCGGGATGACGCGTCCGAACACTTCCTGGTCGTCTAGACCCATGACTCTCTGGTAACGTGTGAGGGAGTCGAGGTAATCTCTTGCAATTTGCAGATCACCATACCCGCTGTCGGTTGGAACGGCCAACATGACAGCAGGGCGAGGGCGTTTCGGAATGGCCGAAAGCGTTTGGACTGCCAAAATGACAGTAAGATGAGAGCGTTTCGAATGGCCGAAAGCGTTTGGACTGCCCCACAAGTGCATGAATCATTTGGGTGGCATTTTGCAGCAGCGTCTGCCCACCCGCTTTAAAGGAAGCTGTCGGTGCATTGGTGGCGCGGGCGGACGATGGCGAACTGTCTCCGAGCTGCATAAGCGGCGTGGTTTCAAAATCTATACCGGCCGTCTCGCCATCGGGGACCGCCTCTTGTCGTTCACAGCTGCCTCTTGGCGTAGCTTCACGTGAAATTCCCTAGGCCGTTTGCTGCTAGCGGTACAGGCGCGTGCTCGAAATGAGCCTGGCTGCTAGGTTGCGTAGCAGATAGCGGGCGAAATTTGGCAATGGCTGAGGCCGCGCTTCCGATCTGCACCCCGGAAGCTCCTCTGAGAGCCATTTGGGAGTGCTGTGACGTGGAACGGCCACGCATTCCAAAGGGAGCAGTAGCAGTCTAATTTCCCCGTGTGCAGTGTTCGGGTTTGGCTATGGCCCCGGACCCCAATCACGCTACCTCTTCAGTCGAGCTCTTAAGTAGCGCCTCACGTCATACCGACCGGGGCTTGTGACAGGTGAGGGTGCTCTATTTTGATGCTCAATGGGAACACTGGCCCTGTCTCAAGCAGTACGGTATCTGATAAAGACGCCAGTGGACAAAAGTCACGCATAGCAGACATAATGCGAGTAAACACGGCGAACCTAATTTTCTAAGGCGGGCTGACTCGGCTAAGCCTAATAAAAGACCTACTGAGCCTTTGATACCGCGTCGGATGCAAGTGTGGTGAACTCGCTACTCACCGAAGTGGAAGATCACCACGGGTTCAGGCTTAGTGAGCCACAGTGCCGAGTCTCCGTCACCTACTCGCGTGTAGTGCACCGCTCCGTGCGTGCTCAACTAACAAAGCGTCTAGCGCGGCATGGCAATACAGACAGTGTTCGGTCAACAGCAACACATAGACCATTTATTGCCTTTGCAGCACCCCAAAGAACAGTACATCGTCCGCTTGCGGGACATGGGGAGCAAAGGCTGCCGCACGCGGAGGTTCACGATAAAGGGGAGACCGCAAGCACGTCGCAGCTGGCAATGGCTTGCATTGACACGCCAGTCGAAAAAACGTCCCTCGCAACTATGCTGCGTACTCTCACGATGGTCACTGGGCTTCTATAGTGATTCTTGAAGGAAAGGGGAAAATGCACTGATTTCTGTCTGTCCGTTGGCAACAGGGCTAAGTTCCTTGTAGGGGTGGGGAGGAGGAGGGATAAAAAGAATGGAAGAAAATCGATGGAGAAATAAAGCAGGCAAGTTCGGAAAGTAGGAGATAGGAACGTTGGAATCCGGTCGCAGCAGTCCAAGGGCAGGGCACCACAATGCGAGAGCTTCACGGCGTCAGGAGACCACGGAGGGCGAACCAGTCGGCGGAAGCTACGCTGTCGTCGGAGATCGCGAGGGCACGACGGTCCAGCTTGAAATCCTCCCAGCGAATCCCACTGGGCCTGGTTGCGAGAGTTAGGGCGAACCTCGTACGCGTATGCCTCTGACAAGTGCGGCTTGACGTGGTACGGCCACTTCAAGTACTAGGCACCGCTGTTTGGCTTAGCGTACGGTACCGAAGCTAACACTTAGGTAAACATGCCCGCCGGGAATGCCTAGGCACCCAGGCAGGCTACAATACGGCGATTCAGGGAAGGTGACTCGCTCTCTAGATTTCGTGCCGACCGGTTGTGCCCCCCGCGATTTCCGACGACAGCGCAGCTCTGGCTGACTGGCCTGGCTCGCCCTATGCCATCTCCTGCCGACGACAAGAGCTCCCGCTGAGTGGTGCCCCGTCCTCGGACTGCTGCGACCGTGTCAATCTTTCCCATCTTCTTCTTGCTTCTGGATGTCGCTGTCCCAGTGCCACGCTCTCTCCTTCCCCCTCTTTATCTCTATTCCTTAAAATTCTCCTTTTAACTTCTCCTTACCCCCATCCCTCGTGAGCTACTGTTGAGGTGCCGCACTGTGATGCAGACAGTTACGGGGTTCACGTTTCTCTTCTTTTCTCTTTTAAGAATCACGCAAGTAAAGTTCAGGGAACACGGACGAAGAGAACCACGTGCTTACCAAGCGCCAGTGGCCGACAAGCACGTGACTCGGCCTCGCTGGTTCTAGCAGCCCCCGAGAACACGCGCCGCGCCCGCGCGTGCCGCATTTTCTCGCCACGTGCTGTTATACCAGAGCACGGGAAAAGAAAAGGGGCGGCCGTACAGCGGAATGCCCGCGTAATGGTTGCGGGCGCGCCTCAGATTTCCACAACATAAGTATTAGCAACACCAGAGGCGTTAAGCTGATATGAAGCGCTCGTGCTCGCGAGGATCGTAGCCCTGTACACTGTTACATAAATCAAGTTCATCGCATGGCACCTATATCTAGAATTAATGTTAAACCGACGTGACGGCTGGATCACTGAAATCTTTATGAAATTGTATAGTCAGCAATGCAATCACAACTGACGTTTTAAGAACAGAAAGGTTCATTTGAAAAGTAGTCCTGTGACCTGTCATGGCTTTGTAGTAGAAGCTTGATAGCCACGCACAATGCTGGAGTTAGATTCCTGCTGGTACCCTGGCATTTGCACTTCGAATTCGTCGGTCAACGCAGTCAATGCCAGCTTTAGGCTTGCGCGTTAAAATTAACCACGTGTGTTGTAGTCGTTCCTTGGTACATTGTTAGCGTCAATCAGCTGTTGCACACCTGCCCCCGGGTACGCGCCACTGCTTGCCTATAAGTGTTCAACGGTGCACGCGAAGGCACTGTGACATGATTAATGTCTTGATCAGCGCGTGATAATTGTCAAACCAGGTTACCCTCCTATACTAATTTTGGTTGGCGCCAAGTTAAGGAGGTGATCACGAAAGCACGCATATATATATATATATATATATATATATATATATATATATATATATATATATATATATATATATATATATATATTGTAAAGAAGCTTCCGAACACTGAAATTGGTGGAACTCTCAGGTGCCTTCTAGTGGGTCTACTCAAAAGGGATGCCGCTCGCGCTGAGACCCCGTGCTTGGCCGTTACTGTCGCCATTGTGCTTGCTCGCTGTGGGCCGGCTAATAAACGCCTTAACATTTTGGTGGAGAGTGCTGTGCCTTTCAAACATCTTCGGTTCACATTCAATGCCCTTGGAGCTTAGATCCCGTACCGTGCCTTCAACCATGCAACGAGACGCCGCCCAGCAAACGCTTCCTCCTGCGCCGACGCCATGTTCCGGTGTCCCCCGCATCCGCGACCCACCTGTCTTCACCGGCGCGGATGGCACCGACGTCGAGGACTGGCTCGCCATGTACGAACGCGTCAGCGTCCCCAATCATTGGGACGAGGCAGGTAAACTGCGCAACCTGGTTTTCTACCTCGCGGGTGTGGCCGGCATGTGGTATAACAACCACGCGTCTGATTTCGCAACCTGGTCCGATTTTAAGACCGCTATCACCAACGTTTTTGGCCGCCCTGCCGTTCGTAAGCTGCAAGCCGAGCAGCGCTTACGCGAACGCGCTCAGCAGGCCGGTGAATCATTCACCAGTTACATTGAAGACGTCCTGGACCTATGCAAGAAATCCAACGACAGCAAGTCCGAAGCAGACAAGATCCGGAACGTCATGAAGGGCATTGCCGATGATGCCTTCACGATGCTGCTTGCCAAAAACCCAGGCACAGTAGCTGAGGTCATCACGCTGTGCCAGAGCTACGAGGAGCTCCGCCGGCAGCGTTCGATGACCCGTCGCTCCACACCACGAGATGCAGGGCTTGCAGGCTTGGAGGCGAGCTGTGACCAGGTGGCACTGCTGGCAGACCTCAAGTCCTTCATACGTGAGGAAATCGCACGGCAGTTCTCTCTCCTGCCCTTTGCCCACCCACCGGCTGCTCAACAATCGGCCACTACCATTTCCCCCCCCCCATTCGCCGAGCAATTGAGCAGAAAATAGCGGAGGTCATGCCTGCGTACCACCCACAACAGCTTCCGGCTCCTGTACCCCCAAGTTACGCCCAAGTGGTCGCCAGGCCGCCTCCAGTCGTTCAAGCGCCCGCCCCACTGACTTACGCCGAAGCTGCCGCACGACCTCCATCCTTTGCAGCGAGTATGCCGGCTACGTATGTTGACGTGACCTCTCAGACTCAGCTCCAGCACCCCCTGCAGCCTTTCCAGCCACCGTTCCGTCCATCGGCTCTTGCGTCATGGACAAGACCTACCCCGGCGAACCGATGGCGCACATCCGACAACCGGCCCATTTGCTTTGCCTGCGGTTACGCCGGCCACGTAGCACGTTATTGCACTCGCGTACAGACGCCCCATATCTCGTCGCCTGTTGCTGGCCAGATCAGGCGTACCTATCACGAGGAAACGCCGTCTATGCCACCGCCAACTCGCCTAGCTTCATCTTCTCGTAGGTCACCGTCTCCACGACGTCGTTCCCCGTCCCCCATGCGGCCAAGTTCAGCTGCTCACGAGCGGGAAAACTAGTCGTCGCAGTCCCCGAGGCAAGGACTGCGATGCCATCGCATTGTGAAAGCCCTCAGACCCGCCCATCTAATGTAATTGACGTGCTTGTGGACGGTGTTCACGCATCTGCTCTTATTGACACAGGAGCTGCAGTATCCGTTATGGAAGAAAAATTTTGCCGCTTGCTTCGTAAAGTGACGACGCCAATTTCTGGATTGTCCCTTCGTACCGCCGGTTTGCATCGTATCCATCCTACAGCAGGGTGCACAGCTCGCGTTGTCGTTCAGGACGTTCTGTATGTCGCCCAATTCATCATCATTCCCGCATGCTCTCATGACGTCATCCTGGGGTGGGATTTTCTCTCCCGCAACGACGCCGTCATCCATTGTGCCGCCGCCGAAATTGAACTCTCCCCCTTCTCGCATTTGACGCCGGAAGACAGTTCTTCGAAAGTTAGCAAGATTCTCGTGAAAGACGATACCATAGTGCCTCCAAGCTCCACGATGGGTGTGTACTGCGCTGGACTCTCCGACACAATTGCACTCGTTTCGCCATCCGACCGTGCTTGCCGAAGGAAAGGGTTGCTAGTACCTTTCGCGACCGTGCAAATCACCCAGGGCAACGCCTCTATTTTCGTGACCAACCCATCCATCCCGTACACTGTTATCTTGGTTCGAGGGGAATGTCTCGGCAGAGTGGAACCAGTGGATAACGCACAAGTCCTGGACGTACCTGATGACTCGCGCTGTCCCAATTTGCGTACCATCAGTGCTGTTTCCACTTCTGATTCATCATCCCCTGATGTATTTGGCCCTTACATTGATGACAACCTCACGTCGGTACAGCGTTCCCAGCTTCTGAACCTGTTGCGAGAATATCGTTCTTCTTTCGATGTCGGGCGAAGTTCTCTCGGTCGTGCGTCCGCTGTTACGCATCGTATCGACACTGGTGCCCATCCACCATTACGGCAACATCCCTACCGCGTGTCGCCTGCTGAACGTCGGGAAATTAACGAGCAGGTTGATGATATGCTCAGACGCGACGTTATTCGGCCCTCGGACAGTTCGTGGGCGTCTCCTGTTGTTCTTGTTGCGAAGAAAGATGGTTCTGCGCGGTTCTGTGTGGACTACAGACGGCTCAATAAGATCACTCGCAAGGATGTTTACCCACTGCCGCGCATCGATGACGCAATTGACAGCCTTCACATAGCCGAATTTTTTTCTTCTCTCGATCTGCGCTCGGGGTACTGGCAAGTACCCATGGCTGATGACGCTCGACCGAAGACTGCGTTCATCACACCCGACGGCTTGTACGAATTCAACGTCATGCCGTTTGGTCTATGTAATGCACCTGCGACCTTTGAGCGCATGATGGACACCGTTCTGCGCAACTTGAAATGGCACACGTGCTTGTGTTACCTCGATGACGTTGTTGTGTTCGCTCCAGATTTCTCTACGCACCTCCAACGTCTGAAAGAAGTTTTTGCACGTGTCCGCAATGCCGGCTTGCAACTAAATCTGAAGAAGTGCCGCTTTGCAGCACGGCAACTCACCATCCTTGGGTACGTCGTGTCCAAGGATGGCATTCTTCCTGACCCAGCCAAGCTTCGGGCCGTGGCCGAATTCCCCAAACCTGCGTCCGTCAAAGAACTGCGTAGTTTCGTGGGCCTGTGCTCATACTTCCGACGCTTCATACGAAACTTTGCCACGATCATATCACCGCTGACGAAGCTCCTTGGAAGTAACGGGTCCCTCAATTCGTGGTCGTCTGAGTGCGACGACGCGTTCGCGAAGCTCCGCCATGTGTTGACGTATCCTCCCATTCTACGCCGCTACGACCCTACGGCCCCGACGGAGGTGCACACAGACGCCAGCGGTGTAGGTCTCGGCGCTGTCGTGGCGCAGCGCAAACCCGGATTCCCTGAATATGTCGTAGCATATGCTAGCCGTACGCTCACGAGAGCTGAGACAAACTACACGGTCACGGAGAAATAGTGCCTGGCGACCGTCTGGGCTCTTACAAAGTTTCGACCGTATTTGTATGGTCGCCCATTCGATGTCGTCACCGACCATCATGCACTATGCTGGCTTTCATCACTGAAGGATCCCTCAGGCCGTTTCGCCCGTTTGGCTCTTCGTTTACAAGACTACGGCATCCGCGTGCTGTACCGCAACGGACGCCAGCATGCTGACGCCGACGCCCTCTCGCGCTCCCCTCTGCCTGAAGGTGATGTGCTCTGCTCAGTATCCTCGGCTGCTGTTTGTGCCATTGACGTTGACATAATCGCTACCGAACAGCGAAAGGATAATTGGATCGGCCCGCTGATCGACTTGCTCTCTGATCCATCCGCGACGCCATCCACGCGTGCCTTGCGTCGTCGAGCTCGGCATTTCACCATCCGTGACGGCCTTCTACACCGACGCAATTACGACACCGATGGCCGGCAGTGGTTACTCGTGATACCCCGCAGTCTGCGGTCAGAGATATGTGAATCCTTTCATTCTGATCCGCAATGCGCGCACTCTGGGGTATTCAACACCTACCATCGCATTCGGCAACGCTACTTCTGGCGCGGGATGTACCGCTACGTGCCTCGCTGACTCCTGCCTCGTTTGCCAACGCCCCAAGCTGTCAGCACACATATCACCAGCCGGTCTGCAACCGTTACCTTGCCCTGACCGTCCGTTTGGGCGCATAGGTATCGATTTGTATGGACCACTTCCTCTGACGTCGGCTGGTAACCGCTGGTTCATCGTCGCCGTAGATCATTTAACGCGATACGCCGAAACCGCCGCTATCCCTGCGGCTACTGCGCGTGATGTCGCATCCTTCCTACTGCATCGATTCATACTGCGCCACGGTCCACCTCAGGAGCTTCTCAGCGATCGAGGCCGTGTCTTCTTGTCAGAAGTCGTCGAAGCCATTCTCACAGAGTGCCATTCTGTCCACCGCAAAACTACTGCTTACCACCCGCAGACGAATGGTCTGACCGAACGCTTTAACCGCACCCTCGGCGACATGCTTTCGATGTACGTCGCCGCCAACCACACGAATTGGGATACTATACTGCCCTTCGTCACATACGCCTACAACACCGCTCCTCAGAGCACGACCGGGTTTTCACCTTTCTTCTTGCTGTACGGAAGGCACCCCTCACACACTATCGACACAATACTCCCGTACACGCCGGATCCATCTGAATGTGCACCTATTTCTGAGACAGCCAGGCTTGCTGAAGAGTGTCGAGAGCTTTCCAAGACGCATGAGCAAGAGCGGCAGAAGAGTATTCGTAATGGCTCCGCCACTTCTGAGCCCACGTTCCTTCCTGGTTCTCTTGTATGGCTCTCAATCCCGACCTCTGTAGCTGGCCTTTCTTCCAAACTACTCCCGAAATATGAAGGCCCCTACCGTGTCATCGAGCGCACATCTCCGGCCAACTATCTGATCGAACCAATTGAACAAACTTCGAACATGCGCCGTCGCGGGCGCGACATAGTCAACGTGGAGCCCCTGAAGGCTTACTATGACCCGCTCATAGTGACAAGCTGTTAGGTCGCCAGGCGGCTCCCTCTTCGACCCCGGGGTAATTGTAAAGAAGCTTCCGAACACTGAAATTGGTGGAACTCTCAGGTGCCTTCTAGTGGGTCTACCCAAAAGGGATGCCGCTCGCGCTGAGACCCCGTGCTTGGCCGTTACTGTCGCCATTGTGCTTGCTCCCTGTGGGCCGGCTAATAAACGCCTTCACAATATATATATATATATATATATATATATATATATATATATATATATATATATATATATATATATATATATATATATATATATATATATATATATATATATATATATATTGTTACGAGAAGGAGACCGACTCGGAGGGGCAGTCACCGATGTATCTACAGCCGGTTAATCGAGCAGCGCCAGCCACACAGATTAGCTCGCGCCAGTCTATCTGCTTTGCCTTCTTCAACTCCATGCACTGGCACGTAGCATGACCCCCGGCGGCAGAGGCACCGTCCCGGTGCTTTAAAGGTCGCTATCTGACGCATTCTTGTAGGGCTTGATCCGCGAGACGTGTACAATATCACTGGACCGCATAGTAGATGATGACAGATAGATGGGGCTGATCTAGTAGGTGACAGGTGTTACTTGACGCAATATACGGTAGGGTCCCGTGTAATGAGACAGAAGTTTTTCTGATAGGCTCGTAGGCCCAGGTGACGATAAGGGGACCAGAGTAAAACGAGGGTACCGGGAGCGAAATGTACGTCTCTATGTTCCGCATCGTACCGACAGCATTGGTTGATTTGCGACGCCATCAGCCGAGCGCGAGCGAGCTGACGGGCATGATCGGCTCGCGCAATCGCGTCGCGGGCATACTCGCTGGTGAACGAGGTGTGAGCTGAGATTACTTTGTCCAGGGGTAAAGTCGGCTCTCTTCCGTACAATAAATAGAACGGCGAAAATCCCGCTGTGTCGTGACTGGATGAATTATACGCGAAAGATGCGTAGGGTAAGGCAAGGTCCCAGTCTCGGTGGTCGGGCGACACGTACGTAGCGAGCATATTTGTTAAAGTGCGGTTAAATCGTTCCGTGAGGCCGTTTGTTTGAGGGTGGTAAGCTTTTATCAGTGTGTGTTGCGTGGAACAAGAACGCAGAATGTCGGCGATCACTTGGGATAGAAATGCACGGCCACGGTCTGTGAGAAGCCGTCTCGGAGCATCGTGAATCAATATAACGTCCCGTAACAAGAAGTCAGCGACGTCGTTTGCATAGGTGGTCGGTAGAGCTCGCGTAATAGCGTATACCGTGTAGCGTAGTCTCTAATAACGGCTTTCCATTTGTTTCCCAACGTTGATGTGGGAAAAGGACCAAGCAGGTCTAACCCAACACGGTGAAATGGTTCCGCGGCTATGTCAATTGGTTGAAGATGGCCAGCGGGTAGCAGCGACGGTGTTTTACGACGTTGGCATAGGTCACACGTAGCGACGTGTTGGTGTACCGAGCGAGCAAGGCCTGGCCAGAAGAAACGGCGCCGGACGCGCTCGTACGTGCGGGATACGCCAAGGTGTCCAGCCGTGGGAGCGTCGTGAAGGCAGGTGGCCAGATTTGTAGACCACCGAATAGGAAAACTCTTGCAGGCGCAAAGCCTAGTGACCAAGGCGACCTGATGGATCTTTCAGAGAGTTGAGCCAACAGAGCGCGTTGTGGTCGGTAACTACCGAAAATGGGCGTCCGTATAGATAAGGTCGAAATTTCGCCACCGCCCATACAAGAGCCAAGCACTCACGCTCTGTGATCGCATAGTTACGTTCAGGGGCGGATAGGAGGTGGCTGGCATATGCAATAACGCAATCATGGCCATGTTGTTTCCGAGCCAGCACTGCACCAATGCCATGTCCACTTGCATCTGTACGGATTTCCGTAGGGGCAGCAGGGTTGAAGTGTGCCAGAATCGGAGGAGTAGTGAGAAGAGCGACGAGAGTCGAGAACGCAGAAGCCTCTTCGGAGCCCCATGAAAACGAGACTTCTTTCTTGAGGAGCTGCGTAAGCGGCCTCACTATGTGCGCAAAAGTTTTCACGAAGCATCGGCAGTAGGAACATAGTCCGATAAAGCTGCTTACGTCCTTCGCAAATCGTGGTACAGGAAAGTTTTTGACGGCGCTGATTTTGCCGGGTCTGGTTGTACACCGTTGGCGTCGACTAAATGGCCAAGTACTGCGATTGGATGGCGTCTAAAGTGACATTTGGACGATTTGAGCTGCAGGCCAGCGTGACGGAAGATTTCTTAGATGGCTGAGGCGCTCTATATGAGTTTCAAATGTCGGTGAAAAGACGATGACGTCGTCCAAGTAGCACAAACAGGTGGACATTTTGAATCCTCCGAGCAGGGAGTCCATCATTCGTTCGAAGGTGGCTGGAGCGTTACAAAGGCCAAAGGGGATGAGCTTGAACTGATATAGGCCATCGAGGGTGATGAATGCCGTCTTTTCACGGTCCATTCCATCTACTTCTCTCTGCCAATAGCCGGAACGAAGGTCTATGGAGGAAAAATAATGATACCCATAGAGGCAATCAAGCGCATCATCTATTCGTGGCAGAGGGTAGACGTCTTTTTGGTAACTTTGTTGAGGTGTCGATAATCAACGCATAAACGCCATGCACCGTCTTTCTTGCGGACTAGCACTACAGGAGAAGCCCAAGGACTGCAGGATGGCTCAATGATGTCCTTGGCGAGCATTTTGTCGGCCTTACTTTAGATAATGTGACGCTCGGCCGCCGACACCCGATATTGACGCCTATGAATAGGATGCTCATTACCAGTGTTTATGCGGTGGGTCATACCGGTAGCTTTCCCCAACAGACGGCCGCTGAGGTCAAAAACGTCGATGTAGGACAGCAGAACCCGGTGGAGCTCATCAGTCTGCTGCGGCGTTAAGTTGGAAGCAATCATCGACGTAATAGCGCTGTCGGAGCAAGTGGCAGATTGATGTTGAGCGTGGAGGTCAGAAGGAGCGGCCATCGCGAAAACATCTACCGCGTTGTCTTCTAAGGTGCAGAGCAACGCTAAAGAGATCCCTTGTGGCAGAACTTGAGGTGTCAAGCTAAAGTTGACAACTGGGAGGCACGCAGAATTTCCTACGACGGACAGAATGGTGTGCGGTAATGTAATGCCGCGGTTTATGAGGACATCGGTGATAGGGGTTACAACATAGTCACCGTCGGGAACTGGCGGTATTGAGACAAGCTCTATGTCGGTCAGTGTCTGTGGAGGGAGGTGCGCGTGTCCCGTTGTGCAGAGGCGACTCGGCCGTTGTGCAAGAGGTTCTGTTGCGGGCAAGTGTAGATGGAGCGTACTGGTCGAACAGTCTATGAGGGCAGAATGCGCGGACAGGAAGTCGAGGCCTAAGATTACGTCGTGGGGGCGTTTATCAAGGACGGTGAAGAGAACAACTATGTGTTGATCCGCAATGCTCACACAGGCGGAGCACATTCCAACGATAGATGCTATTCCATCATCCGCAACACGGACGAACTGAGTGGTCGCAGGTGTGAGAACCTTTTTGAGCTTGCGGCGAAAATCACTCGTCATCACGGAAAGTAGAGCGCCGGTGTCGACAAGAGCAGTGACATGTATTCCGTCTACTTGTACGTCTATAAGGTTCCGTTTTGTCGGTATCGTCAAGAGAGGATTTTCGGTCAGTCCGGGCAATGCAGCGCCCCCTCCGGGGGCTGCAACACTTAGTTTTCTGTCGGGGCATCTCGTGGGAAGACGGGGGCAGACGGTCGGCGGGGCCGTGGAGAACGAGACTGGCGACGTTGGGGGGATGGAGAGCGGGAGTAGCAGTGTTCAGAAGCAGGTTCCTGGGCAAAATGGTCGCGGCTGGTCTCATGGTGATAGGCAGGACGTGCATAAAAGGGACGAGAAGATGGTTGTGCAAGAGAACCCCAGCGACTTCCGCAATGGCGAGATATGTGGCTGATTCTGTGACACGAGAAGCAGATCGGCTTGTCATCGTGTGTACGCCATGCGGGCGGATTACGGAACGTTTAAGGAGAGCCGGTCGGGAAGGGACGTGCAGGCGTGTATTGGGGCTGGTAGTTGGTGCGGGGAGGCGGTGAGATAGAGTAAATTCTCAAGCTGGCGATTTCCTGCCGGACGACTGCTTGAATGAGAGGCAACGTAATTGGAGGAGAGGGGTCAGGGGACGTTGGTCCCACCTTAGCTGGAGCAGCCGCTTCATGTTCCTGCCTGACGATTCGCGTCAAGTTGTCACATGTGTCTGGTGGATGATATGTGTCGAGACACGAGGACGTCGCAGTGGTGTTCGGAAGGCGCTGGAACTGATGGGAGAGGCGTCTGCTCTTAGCTTGTTGGAACCGGCGGAATTCTTGAATGATCGCATCAACAGATGAAACATTGTTGAATAACATCAAGTTGAACGCATCGTCGGCGATACCATTTAGGATATGCGCAACGTTTTCAGGTTCGGACATGTTTTCGTCAGCTTGGAGGCATAGTGAGAGGACAGCCTGAATGTAACCGATGTAGGGCTCCTTGGAAGATTGTGTGCGAGTCGACAACTCATTTTTCGCAGCTTCACGACAACCAGAGATGTTGCCAAAAAGCTCACAGATCTTTTCCTTGAAGCTCTCCTAGCTTGTTATGTCATGCTCACGGTTGTGAAACCAAACACGAGGGGTTCCGTCGAGATAAAAGATGACGTTTGCGAGCATAAGAGTGGGATCCCAACTGTAAGTGGCGCTGACGCGTTCGTAGAGGCGTAGCCACTGGTCGACGTCGGAACCATCGCTGCCCGAGAACACGCCGGGGTCTTTGAGCGCGGGAAGCGTCACGAAAGTTGTTGCGGGCGCTGGGTTGAGAAGCCGGGCAGAAGGGCGGGCGACAGGAGAGGATGTAGCCGAGCCTTGAGTGGTCATGTTGTAAGCCGCGAGGGATCGTCCGCTTTGGAGTCCCGTGGCGAGGACGGGGATCGCACAACTCCACCAAATATGCTACGAGAATGAGACCGACTCGGAGGGGTAGTCACCAATGAATTTACAGCCGGACTGCCGGTTAAGCGAGCAGCGCCAGCCACACAGATTTGCTCGCGCCAGTCTATCTGCTTTGTCTTCTTCAACTCCATGCACTAACACGTAGCATATATATATATATATATATATATATATATATATATATATATATATATATATATATATATATATATATATATATATATATATATTGTGGGCATGTATTATGCGCTTCATCCTCATCTGAACAGCAGTCAATCATCATCATATGTTCTGGCTGACAATCATCATGTTCTTGGAACGTGCGCTTTTTTTTTCGAGTCCGTTGCGCTTGTTCGTTCCCGAGTTCACGACCAATAAACCTCGTTACAACCGAGTCGTCATACGTGGTGGAGGTGGATTGACGTTCCCAGTACCTCTCCTTACAACACCTACTCGCTGGAGCTCCGTTCAGGCCGCCGCTTGGACCCTCAGTCCGCCAACATGTCTCAGAGTGGGTGGATGCCCTTTCTGCTCCCGTCTCTGCGCCGCAAGCCGTCACTGCGCCGCAAGCCCCTCCTCTTTACATCGTAAACCACCAGCGTGACCCTCCGACCTTCGCTGGTCTGCGCGGCGAAGATGTGGAGGACTGGCTCGATAACTACGAGCGAGTAAGCGCAACTAATCACTGGGACGACTCTAACAAACTCCGCCGAGTATCGCTTTATCTCACGGGTGTTGCCAAGACATGGTTCTTGAACCATGAGATCGACCTCACCGACTGGCCTGCCTTCAAGCAGCAGCTTCGCCAAGTATTCGGCACGCCAGCCGTTCGATCCGCTCTAGCGAGGAGGGCCCTAGATACTCGCCAACAACATCCCGGCGAGTCATACTCATCCTACATCGAGGATGTCCTTGCGCTTTGCCGGCGCGTCAATTCTTGCGCCACAACTGCGCCACATCCTGAAGGGCATCGGAAGCATTGCCTACAATGGCCTTGTTGCTCAGAATCCTTCTACTGTCACTGACGTCGTCTCTATGTGTCAGCGTCTCGACGAACTTGATTCTGTTCGCCTTCAGTCGGGCAATAGTGAACACCGTACAGCAGACCGGGACCTGCGTGACATGATACGGGAGATCATACGAGAAGAACTCCAATCAATGGGCATCTCACAACCTTCTCCATCTGTCACACAGCCTTCAAGCATGGCTCCCCGTGACATCGTAAGGGAGGAACTGACATCATTCACTGGTCCAGTCTACGTACAGCCACCTCCGTCTAGCCCTCCAACGTACGCGCAAGTTGCGGCCGCGCCTCCTCGCAACGTAAACTCTACTTCGCCGCTGCCATCATTCACGCCGGTTGCTGCTGCACCACCGGTACACTTCCGGCCAATCCCACCCGACCCTCCGTCTGTCCACTTGAGTGCGCTATCTCCCCGTGCGCCGAATGCCCTCTACTACCCGCCTTGGCGCCCGTCTCGCCCAACATGCTTTTACTATGGATATCGTGGCCATATATCGCGCTTCTGCCGCAAGCGCCAGCAGGACGAGCGTCGCGGGTACGACATGCGCGAACGGGACTTTTCCAGTGGAGATTCTTACGCTTGGCGTTATTCATCTGGACAGCAGCGGTCTCCATCTCCGCCCGCGTCGACTGAGACGCGGAACACTTACCGTTCAAGCCGACGCCGATCACCTTCGCCCTTCCGTCGCTCCTCCTCTCCTCTTCGGTCAGCCTCGTTTACGACTGACAACCGGTCGGAAAACTAAATGATGCAGTTTTCGGAGGAGCGGGCATGTTAGGAAGTTTTAAGCCTTTAACTACTCGGGGTCCCGTCAACATTTCGTCGTACTTACCAGCCTCTGCCCCAATACGCGGTACCCCTCTTTCTACGACGAAATGTTGACAGGGCTCCGAGTAGTTAAAGGCTTAGATCTTCCGAAAAAAGCTCTTTTTTGCCCCACACCGAACTGCCAGTGCCAGGAGGCGCCGTCTGGTCGGGAAGAATGCGTTAGTGAAAGGAAGCATACACAGACCATTGACATCAGAAAGGTGAAGGGGAGAAAGGGGAGAGAGATGAAGTGGAAGTGGAGGGAAGAGTGGAAGGAGGGTGCGCGAGGGGAGTCCACCTTATATTCTTTTTTTCTCTTTTTCTCTTCTTTCTGCTTTTTCTTCTTTTTTCTTTTTTTCTTTTTTTTCTGTCTTTTTCCTCTTTCCTTTCCCTCTGATTTGAGATTGTATAAAGCTGAGCACCAACAAACTGTACCTTTAATCCTGATGAAGGCCAGATTCTAGGCCGAAACGTCGAAATAAACCACGTTGTGACCGCTCACGGAGGATCTACTGGACTATATATATATATATATATATATATATATATATATATATATATATATATATATATATATATATATATATATATATCATAGAGAGATAGATACGCTGATAGATGTCGAAAGTGCTCGCAGTACGCAAAGAAATGCATGGCATTTAAAATTCGCCGAACGGAGGCACAGGTAACGTAAACTGGGCCAGCGCCTCCTCTATATGGAGCTGTTCTTGTTTATTTCACGATGATTTCATTGTTTAGGCTTTCATATGGTGAAATAACCTGCCATAGTTCCTTATTTTCAGACGCTTGGATTTTCTCGGAGGCAACACATGTCAGGCTTTGCGAAGGGAACGTATGATGACCTGTCTCTGTAGAAGCAGTCTAGTGACATTTTGTGCTATTTAGTGCATAAACTCTAGGCTTGCGCATAATGAGCTAAGCCACTAGAGAGTAGAAGCATCGGGAACACTAGGCACCCAAGCTTTTAATATTAGCTCTTGACTAAGGCTTCAATCAAAAATCGACTTTCAGTTTGTCAAAAAGGCAACTGTCAGTCTAGCGAACGCCATGGTGACAAAACAATCTTCCGCGGATAATTTGCATGAGGTAACTCGTGTCGGCCTAGCTGGCAGACGACGCGCGAGCGTCTCGATCAAGCAGTCGCGAACGACTCAAGCCTTTGAGTGCCCAGAACAAAAAGTGCTTGACGATTCTCGTTTTTAAGTTTCTATTACACCTAAACAATGCGATTACAGCCGAAAACCGAGCTGTATAGAAGCTTCGAATGCGGCATTCGTTTGTGTGAGCGACGACGCGGCCACATCTGTACTCCATTTGCGGCGTTTGACGGTGAAACTCCGCACTAGCACCGACGGCCGCTTCCCATTGAAACCAGCTCCTTCGCCCGAGCACTGAAAAAATAGAGGAGGTGCTGACTGAGAACTCACACTCGGTGCGCGGACAAGGTATACAGTCTGCTCCTTTCGGCCATACTACCACCCCGTGACATTATCCATTTGGCTCGAATTCACCCGATCTATCGGGTGAATTCTCAGAACTATCTAAACTACAAGTACTTCAACAGAGAGCTTTGCGGTGCATTCACGGCCACTGCGGCAGTCCCCAGGATCTTCCAACTTCGACCTTATTTCGTCGCTATGTTTGCTTAAAGTGAACAAATTCTACTTTTTTCATCTGTTACAGCGTAATAAAGCCAATAAATTACATACTCAAGACAATACTTCGTCTAATTATGCATACCATTTTCGAAAACAAAACTTGCAGGTCCCTAAGACGCGAACTAACTATGGCCAGCAAAAATGAACTTATTTGGTGAGTGTGGCTATCAATAAATTGTCTACAAATCTTAATTTTGATGTTTCAATGAAAATATTTAAAAGCGAAACAAAGAAATATTTTCTCGACTCTGGTTTCTGTTATGTATAACAGCATTTTCTCTGCTATATGCTTAGTAATAGTTTATTTTGTTGTACTTGCAAGTGTAGCTTATTTATTTATTTATATGTGTTATATTTTCAGTTATATTGTTTTGTTAACTGTCGCCTAACATTACAATGGAGCCGAGGCCTTTGTAAGGCATCGCAGCTTTTAGCCCAGGCTTTCTCCTTTATATAAAAAGAAATAAAACGTCACATGGTTGGCGCAGTGCTGAAAGACGAAAACATTCGAACAGAAAGCATGAGACGCGCTTGTTCGCCTTTTATCGCTTCGTCAACTTTGTTAATATGCCAATCAGCACTAATTTTTAACCTACACTTTTAGATGAAAGTTTGCAAGTCAATGACAGAGTTCACGCGCATGATTTTAGTGACATTGATGCATTGTTTCTCAGATGACATACCCTGCTGATTAAAATATTGTCTAAATGAGTGAGTGAGAGGTTTAGGGGAGTGCGCTGTTTTAGATGCACTCATCTACCTTCGTGTTTAGCCATAGCTTCATACGCGTCAAATAGTTCCACATGCCAAATCAGATTCTGTGTTCGATGCTCGAGAGCAACGCAATTATTGCCGCAGTCGCCAAAGGCAACCGCCTCCAGCGTCCGCCGTCCTTCAGACCAACATTGTTAGGGCAGCATTGCACATTACGATAGCCCCTTTCCGGCTGCAAACCGACGGTGATGTACGTGGCGCCACCGACAAATTGTTGCAATTGTCACGGCCATGGCGTAATTGCGTTTGGCACTGATCGTAACGTCACTCTGGCCCCCGAATCGGTGACAAAATTAGTCTATGCCTAGACAACAAGGCTGGGCTATAGAACACAAAAGCACAGATAGTCTATGAAGGATAACCAGCCGACTTTATGTACGACCGTCCTGATAGGATGAGCAGCTCTTCGCAGAGCTACAGGATTTTTTTGGCAAAGAGTTTCCGGATGCCTTCCTTATCCGACCCACGAGGACGACGAGATTCTTTTTCTCGCTAAAGTCAATTACGAGCTACTGGCAATATGCTCGACTGCTATAGTTTTGGGAAGAGGGTTAAGTGCTCTCGCCACCTGGGTGTCATCATTTATTCGGGTCGTTTACGTGGTTCTTCTCACGGTTATAACAAGCAAGGCAGAGCTTTCTGGCTATCACCACGAGTAAAAGTAAAAGTTAAGTAATATTTTTATGCCTATACATAAGCAGTGAACAGATGCTGCTTGTTGAATGCTTACCTTTCTGACTTGACTGCATTTCTCTGAATTAACGAGTGATTATTTGTTTGCTTGAATACATTCTGGTTTCTTGAAGGGAGTTTGTGAAAACAGAACGTGACACGGACAGCTGAAAATAAGATCTGCATAGGGATAAAAGAAAGGCAGGCAGACTAAACAAGGCTGAGCCTGCTGGGCTACCCTGCACGGGCAAACCAGCAGACAAAAGTGTAAATAAGCGCACAGTAGGTTAAAAGCAAATGAACAATTCCTTTAGAGTAGCACTTTATAGCGGCCCCGCCGCGGTATTCTAGTGACTACGGCACTGACCCGGCTGTGGTGGCTGCATTTTCGATGGAGGTGCCCTCAGATTTTGGTGCACGTTAAAAACCCCAGGTGGTCAAAATGTCCGGAGTACTTCACTATGGCGTCTCTCATAATCATATTGTGGTTTCGGGACGTTAGACCCCACATATCAATCAATCGATCAATCAATCAATCAGCACGTTACCGCACTCATATAACAAGAACGCGGTCCAAGAACATTATGCTATGAGAACAGGAACGCTGCTTTAATTCGACATTTCGAGATCATTTTTATAACCTCCGAAATCTATCTGCTCTACAGGAATCAAGCAGCTTCTGAAAACGTTCATTTATGCTAGTGGCCTGTTTAGTGGAATTGCCTTATGTAAAATGTTCTTTAACACTTCGTACGGGAACAGAGGGATAATGGGGAGAAGCTAGTTTGCTTCACATTATGTAGAGGTAATAAATGGTCGTGATGGTGGTGATGATGGTGGTGGTGGTGGTGGTGGTGGTGGTGGTGGTAGTAGTAGTAGTAGTAGTAGTAGTAGTAGTAGTAGTAGTAGTAGTAGCAGTAGTAGTAGTAGTAGTAGTAGCAGCAGCAGCAGCAGTAGTAGTAGTAGTAGTAGTAGTAGTAGTAGTAGTAGTAGTAGTAGTAGTAGTAGTAAAGCAGAAGCAGCAGCACGCAGGTCACGTGTCTATGGGGCTAATGAATAAATAAAGAAGTAAGCAAAATGATGGCGTGGCTAAACAGTTATTGTAGAAAGAACGGTGATAATGATACTCAAAATGTTGATGATCATGATGCTAAAGGAAGAAGATGATGCTTGAACTGATGAAGGTTTGGATGATGGTGCTAAAAGCTGCTGAAGATAATGATAACGTTTAAATGGTAGAGACTTATGAATTTCAAACCTAGTAGAGTGTAAAAGGGCTCACGTAGTCTCTGTGGCCAATGACATACACCAGCGCATTAACGGCTGCGCTACCAGACGGTATTCACGGCGTGGACTTGTTTGAACTTTTTTTCCTCTCTCTTTTCTAACCTACCCGATATTTCTCTTCAGCCGCAACGACAGTCGGAAGCCATGGTACCGCAAGGCTGACCCGGAGGCAAAGAATGTGCTTGCCCAGAAGGCCTATGAGGCGCTGCTCACCGTCATCGCAAGAACGCCCGAGACTGAGGACTTCCAGAACTTCTCCCAGGAGGTCAAAAAGCTGGCACTGGAAAAGTTTAATTTCTCATTTGGCAACGAGGAGGTACGTCGTGTGTATAGTTAAACAGATGGAAAAGCTAGGCATTCATATACCAATGATAAAACTAATGAAAACGTAAAACGTGCGAGTACAGAAAAAATACACGCAATAGTGCCCGTGCATGTGCGCGCTCTGCGTCTTTCTCGTTATATCTGTGTCCATTTACGTTTTCTTTATTAAAGACGATGTCTTTCTTGGGGACCTTCAATGCAAAAACGTTGATCTGTCTGTCTGTCTGGCTGTCTGTCTGTACGTTTACCTGTTTGTCCATCGTTACCGCGAGCCGGGTACCTTAAACAGCTCTAGCCGATACCCCGATTGGCCAAGCCCATCCGCAGCGCCCACCAATTTTGCTCAAGAATCAGCGTTCATACGTGTGCGATTGTCAATTAAAAAGCAATTATTGCGCATATCTAAGGCACCTAAACAACACGTATATATTCTGCATCTTAGTCGTTTACTAGAAAAGGCATACATAAGTAATTCTAAGGACCGTAGCGCTTATCACGCTGCGCTGACCATGCAACGCTTGCACGGAAAGGCGAGTGTTTCCAACGCTTTGCTAAGAAGACACGCTGGTGGCCCCTACTCGTAGCCTTGCGTTCTACACCTTATCACCTCTGAGACGGGCGCGCGCACGCCCGTCTCAGGGCCACGCGCTTTGTTTTCAAAAACAAAATAAAACTGCCAGATGGCGCTCATGTGTCACGTGTGACGCGACTTGATGCGCTCGTTCGCCTGCGCTGCACGCTCGAGGCACTCTAACGCAGCGCCTCCGGTATACCATTCACGATTTTCTTGTGCAGAACGCCAAATAAATGTTTTGTTCACTCTCTCCACACGCAAGACTCGTCTTTCGACGACATTTGCAGATTTCATGCAGATACGGGGCAAATTTTTCTTTAGTTATTGTAAGAACAATGCAGTGAGCAATGGAAAGGAAAATGGTAGGTGTAACTTCAACAAACAAGAGGAGAGCAGAGCAAATCAGGGAACAAACCGGGGTTAAGGATATCATAGTTGAAATCAAGAAGAGGAAATGGACATGGGCCAGAAATGTAGCGCGTAGATAGGATAACCTCTGGTTATTAAGGGTAAATAACTGGATTCCCAGAGAAGGCAAGCGTGCTAGAGGGAGACAGAAAGTTAGGTGTGCAGGTGAGATTAAGAAGTTTGCGGGTATAAAATCGCAGCAGCAGGCACATGACCGAGTTTACTGGCAGAACATGGGAGATGCCTTTGTCCGGCAGTGGACGTAGTCAGGCTGATTATCATGATGATGATGACAACAGTGAAGGTTCTACGCTGTTATAGAATTTGATCGATCCCCGTGAAAAAATCACATCGTCTATACGTCAAAGTAAGATCTTACTACTATCTCCTGTTATTAATTCTACAGAGACCCCCGGAGAAAGATGAATATCAAGAGAAAAAAAACAATGCACGCAGGAGGGTAATAATTGATTAACACAAAAGTGTTTTCTGCCGGGCTTCACCATGGCTCTACTGACTTATTTCCATCGCGGATATGACGTAAAATATATGCTAAAAGATTGCAAATAAGGTGTTCCGTCAGCGGGAGTCGAACTCATGACCTCTCTCTCCGCAGCGCGAACTGAATCGACCATAAAGCGCACGCTAACGACGAGCAAAACCAATGACTTGGGTGCATTTTTTTTGTTATCACTGGCGAAATGACGCGAAGTGTGCGTGTGGCGCGCTTTAAGAAAAACGCAGCATATCTACGGAGTGAATTATGGAGAGTAGGGCGAAGCATCCGTCCGTCCATTCGTTCTTGCTTCCGTCCGTTCATGCGTGGGTCTGTGTGGCCGTCCGTGCGTCCATCCGCCCGTCTGTGCGTGCGTCTGTTCGTGCGTCCGCACGTCCATCTGCGCGTCCGTCCCTGCGTTCGTCCATGCATCCGCTCCTGCGTCCGTCCATGCGTCCATCCGTCCGTGCAGCCATCTGGGCGTTCGTCCATGCATCTCTCTGTGTGTCCGTTCGTCCGTCTATTCAACACTCCAAGTACCACCATCTCGCATCTTTTCATCAAATATTCCTTATATAGAAGCACCACCATCCAGCGGACATTCCAAGGACTGAACGAGAGGAGGCACACGCACACTTTCTTACGGCTTGCGCTTCGTGTCTACTTCCCACCTTTAGCCACCTCGAGTTCATGGTATATACTAGTTCACTGTATGCATGGCACTGCGGCCAAACGCTCGCTAAACCTTTCTAGAACCAAGGAGGTTACGTCTAGCGAGTATAACGTAGCAACCCTTTCTTGTCAGATAGTGCTCAATGTACATGCCAATGGCTGCTAAGGAAAAATGAGAGACAGGAGAATTCGGCTTTTAGTTAACGCGCACGCCACGAATTTTTTATTGTTCAACAACGCACAAAAGAAATCTCCCACCGGCACCACCTTGGAGGTCAAAATGTAGGACTGGTTACACACTACTACTACGACTACGAGGGACGAACTGGTGCCGATATAAGAAGCTTCGCCCCTAAAATTGCTGTCCCACGCGTTGCGACACGTGCGCCCGCGCTTATATCGGGATCGCGGCGTCTTGTACGTCATGGGCACCTACCGCAAATGTGCGTTCGAGAGAACGTGAAGGCGACGATGCTCGCTACAGCGGCCGCGCTTGCGAAAGGAGCACGCTGATCACACATAAGTAACATTTGTAAATGCTGTTCGCGCTCGTCCGCATGTGTGTTCGTTCCATGCGTCCTTCTTTGTGTTTGAGCAGAGCACTTCAGGCGTCGAGCTGTTGCAGTTCGCGCTCATCATCTGTATGTTATTTTCGTGCTCCTTTCTGTTTGGAGGAATGAGCTGCTGCTAAGATCAAGCATCGAGGACCAACTACAGGTCATCAGGCAAGCCGAAGATGCCGCTAGGGCCCAAGGACTCCTAGCTGCCATCTAAGGGAGGGGAGTCAACTCCTCTAACACTTGCCGTTTCAATAAAAGTTGTTTCTCTCTCTCTCTCTCTCTCTCTCTCTCTCTCTCTGAAAGTTTCTAGCGTCCGGCCGTTCTTCACACGACATTGCAATCTGTTGCTATGGCACTCATTCCTTGGAGCTCGTAGTGAAAAAGCAAAGACAAAATAAACGCTCAACTACCTTTCTGTAGGCACGTTTTACTTCCGTATTATGTTATTTCTATGACAGAGGAATCAGTCATGCTTTTTACAGTGCAAGCTGTTATCAGATCCACTTTTCGGGTCACGCGCAGTTGGATGTTGTCTGCCGCCGCCGCCGGTATCCGTAACCACGTCGCGCGAAATTGAAAAAAAAAAACTAGCTTTAATGGCACACTGGGGCTCAAACCCGGGTCCGCTGGGGACCAGCCCAGTATTCTGCCGCTGAGCTACACCGTTTTTTTTTCTTTTTTTAACACTGAGCTACACCGGTGCTTGTGACTTGTTATCAAACTTGCATTCGACAGGCTTGATGTCGGGAAACCAATCGCGTTAATACGACTTATAAAGCGTTTTACATCAGCGGAAGAACAACCAGCCGTCGCAAAATGTGAATAGCGTTACGAGTGGGCCGTCCAATGCTCCAACCTAATACAAAAGTTTCTTCTCGTTTTCATATTGACTTTGGCGCATGCCTACTTCAGTCATAATTCCTCATCGTCGTCAGCAACTGTATGCACAATGGGAACAAAATTCCTAGCAAGTGTTTAGCGGATACCACGGTTCTTAGAAGAATGACAAAAAAAATTGCCCGCAGCTTCCCTCGGGGGAACACTGAGGAGGATGCGGAGCATATAATTGGTTAACGGGGTGTTAAAGTGCGACTTACTTGGGTCGATGGCTAAATTGTTAACGTGGTTGTGAAATAGGGTGTTAAATTGCGACTTACTTGGGTCCATGGCTAAATTGGTTAACGTGGTTGTAGGAGGGGGTGTTAAATGAGTGAACACGTACACACGTATGCGAAAGGGCGGCGCTGGTCGAAGGGACGTCGATCATTGTGTTTGTGGATTCGTTGGAATTCATTTCACCGCGACCTTGGACGTCGACGCGCCGTACAAACCAACCGACGAGCGGCAACTGAGCGAGCGAGCGCCGACCTTGAGTATATATACAGCGCGACGGCGCATGCACTGTCAGCTGTCGAATGTTCGAGAAGGGGGAGAAGCGCAACGGCGCATGCGCGCGCGTCAGCTGCTGACGTTCTCGAAGCGCGACGGCGCATGCGCGCGCGTCAGCTGCCGATGTTCTCGAAGCGTGACGGCGCATGCGCGCTACATTATACAGCTAGCGAATGTTCGTGAAGAGGAGAAGCGCACGCGGTGTGTAGAGGAGGAAGGGTGCACAGATGGTGGAGGAGTGAAGCGCGCGCGGTGTGTAGAGGAGGAAGGGATGCACAGATGGTGGAAGAAGGAGGAGGAAGCTTGCGGACGGCG
Source organism: Rhipicephalus annulatus (assembly GCA_013436015.1). NCBI lineage: Eukaryota > Metazoa > Arthropoda > Arachnida > Ixodida > Ixodidae > Rhipicephalus > Rhipicephalus annulatus. The sequence goes on along the minus strand of WOVY01014991.1, from coordinate 196,448 downwards.
CCGCACTACAAGCCTCGAGTATTAGATGCTCCGCATCTAAAATAGCATAGCGAATGGCGGCCTACTACCTAAAAGTTTAATATTAATGCCCTAGTGGGCACCAAGCTACTGCGCTTGTAGTAGTTACCCAATGAGTGTTTTGAAAAGGCTCTGAAATTTCGCTCTTCCAGCTTTCGCTGTGACTGCGCTGCGCCTACTGCGCAGGCCTGGCGTTTCTTGCTTTTAGTAGTTGTTCAGTTTGAGAAGCTTTGTACAGGTGGAAGGAGGAAGGACACATTTAAAGGAAGAGCAAGTTTGCAAGGCAATGTAATATTTGTCGACAATCCTATACGGCGCTATCTATAGTGGTCTCAAGTAAGCGTACTAGTATGTTCTGTACACGTAGATAATTTTAAAACTGAGTGCGTAGCCTTTCGTAGGTGATATCCTCACCGTTCAAAGTCATCATATGAAGCGGATGAGCAAACGAAAAAATAAAGAACGATGCTTTATTGCCAACGTTACGGCTGGTAACCGGCCTTTGTCAGGGCATACATGCATATAACAGTAACACGAACTTCTTAAGGACATGGCATAGAGCCCCCCCCCCCCATCACTCTTAACAAATTTTGACATACATACATGCTAAAAAACAGATATTCAGGCATGCACAGAATTTGGTATATGCTAGAGCAGCAGTGCGCGATACAGAATATGTGGCAAGGTGAAATGAAAACATAAGCTACAAATGATATGCAGGATGCTTATGATATCGCAACATTTGTGAACAAATTAAAATAATGAAAATAAAAGCGTTATAATGCCTAATCGCGTTCGTTTTTAATGAAGTATAGAAGAGCATAATATCACCAGTGATGTCACAATATGGTAACGAAGTGTACATGTGTTTTAGTCAACTAACTGCGGTTGCCGATGTCACCGAAACGTGATCAAAGCCGTAAACAAACGTGTATGTGGGCTACGGTGGTGTCACAGAACGAGCGCTGAAAAAGAGCGCGCCGCCAAATCCTTGCGACAACGGGCGGCAGAAACGCGGCGAGGTAAAAAGAAGAAAAAAAAAAGAAAGCAAACATCCAAGGCTCCCGGGCGCGCGCTCTCCCCGCAGAAGCACGGCTTCGCAGACGAACCTCCTCACCCCACATCGGCGGCCTAGCAAAGCCGCGATCTTTCTAGAACGTAGGAGGCGGGGTCAGACCGACTGAATCATGCTCCGGAGAGGGCAGTCGAACCGTCTCGTGCCTCTCCCCAGCCTTCGCTGCGCGTCGCGCCGACGAAATGAGAGAACGTTCTGGAAGGTGGCGCGGAACGTATTTAATCGAGCAGCCGAGACGAGAAAGCAGGAGGTGACGGAAGTTAACGCCGGAGCGCGTAGGAATTCCGCCGTGGAGTCGGCGACGTTTTGGTCCGTAGGGACGGCTCGAGCTACAGGCAAGAGCGTGGGTTTACCGCTATCGAGCGAAGACGCGGGCAACAGCTGCGTGTGTGAAGCCGACGGATTTCCGGCGAAGAAGTTTGAAGCTTGGAGAGTGGCCTATTGAAGACGGGAGTTTTCCTGGAAGAGAAACTCCGGCGAGGTTTCCTGGAAGAGAAACTTCGAGAGCTGCGGAACGACAACAACGCTGGACTTTGAGTGAGTGATTCTCGGAAGAGTATCATTCGGACTTTTGTTCCAAGGACTTTGGACTGAATAGGTTTTCTATCTCTTTAGTCCTTAAGTGTCTTGGTTGTTCAATGCATGCGACTGCATTATAGTGCGTATCGTTGTCTGTGTCCGTTGTTTTGAGTGTGGCCGATTGTGTTGTGTAGTACGTTGATTGATTGGTTTGATTGGTGACATATTGTATGCAACTATTGTGGAGTGTGCATTTCTGTGTTTTGTTTTCGATCTGCCATTATTGAGAATATAATTTGTTTGTTTATCAACTCTCGGCTCTGACTTGTTCTTTGGGCCACAGCCGGCGTCCGCTGGCGCGCCAAAAAGGACCACTTCAAAATTGTCCACGCTTTCGTGGTGCGGTTCGGGGGGCCGATACTTCGGCTCTTGGAATTAGCCCGGCGATCGCCTCCCTAATAAACGGGACAGGTGTGACAATTAATCTGGCGTCCGCGATACAGGACCTTTTGGTGCACAGTGTGTCCAAAGTAGTAAGAAAGAGCCTCGAGTTGGTGATACTGCTATCGGAACGATTTTGTGTGTTGTTCAGTGTTCTCGTTAACGAGTGCAGGGGAGTGTTCCGATAGACCGATTTAGGCAGATACTTTTTGCACGCGGCAAGGTTTTATTTGCGAGTTGCGAGACACAATGGATCTCGAAAAGTTAGTTGCGCTTGGTGAGAAGATGGGTCTTTCCGGCGCCGAACTACGGAAATGGGTAAGCCAGAAGGAGAAAGAGGCGGTGGAGAGAGAAAGGTTGGCAGCTGAGAGAGCCAAGGAAGAAAAAACAGCTGAGTTGGAACGAGAGAGGTTGGCTTTCGAAAGAACCAAAGCGGAAAAAGAAGCTGAGGTGGAGAGAGAGAGGTTGGCGGCAGAGAGGGCGAAGGAAGAAAGAGAGCAGCAGTTGGAGCTGGAGAGAGAAAAGCTTGCAGCTGAAAGGGCGAAGGAAGAAAGAGAGCAGCAGTTGAAGTTGGAGAGAGAAAAGCTGGCGGCTGAGAGGGCGAGAGAAGAAAGAGAAGCAGAGATGGCTGAAAGGGAGCGGCAGCGGCAGCACGAGATGGAACTCGAGCGGCTCCGTTTGCAACAGCGAAGTGAAACTCCCGTCCAAGCTAGAGTTGAAAGCAGCGAACGAGAGGATCATGGCTTCCGCTTGAACCCAAGCAAGTTGCTCGTAGCATTTGATGAAAGGAAGGACGACCTAGACGCGTACCTCCACAGATTTGAGACGATTGCGAGGAGCCAGAATTGGCCGGAACAGCAATGGGCAACTGCTTTGAGTACTTGCTTGAGTGGTGAAGCGCTCAGTGTGTACGGTAGGCTGACGCCGACCGATGCAGCCAACTATGCAAAGGTGAAAGCTGCTTTGCTGAAGCGATTTAGATTTACTGTGGAAGGATTCCGGGACAGATTTCGGACAGGAAAGCCAGCTGATGGTGAGACGGCTACGCAGTATGCCGCCCGACTTTGCCATTATTTCGACAGATGGATTGAACTTTCAGGGACAGCGCGGGAGTACGATGAGCTTAGAGAGCTGCTAATTAGAGAACAATTTCTTACTAGTTGCCACCCAAGTCTGTCACTGTATTTGAAAGAGAGAAAAGCTGAGTCATTTGAAGGAATGCTTGAATTGGCTGATCAATTCTTGGAAGCGCAAGGTGGAACTAATTTGGCCAAGGTCAAGAAAGAGTGTCCCGATGATTCGAAGAAATTGGCTCCCGAAGAAAAGAAGCGTGCACCAGAGAGCATTCCGCGATGTTTTCTGTGCAACCGAGTGGGTCATCGCGCGAAAAACTGTCGAACGATCTTTACGAGCCCTACGGCAGTAAAATGTTTCAAGTGTGGTCAGGCTGGGCACAAAGCAGATGCATGTCGGAACGGAGTGAGTCAAACTCACCAGGTATCCTGTGTGCAAGCGGCACCGAAATCTGATAATAATGCCGTCACTGATGGATTCGTAGAATTGAAAAATGGGGAGAAAATTCCTATTGTTGGTGCTGTAATGTCAAAACAGCCAACCGGTGTTACGAAAGGAATGCCAGCGCTGCCTGGAAAAGTTGCGGACAAAAAGATTACGGTGTTAAGAGATACCGGCAGCTCCACTGTTATCGTGCGGAGAGATTTGGTACGGGAAAGTGAGTTAACAGGCAAAATGAAACCGGTTTGCCTAATTGACCGTACAGCTCGGATGCTTCCCGAAGCAGAGATTGAGGTGGAAACCCCGTACTTCAGCGGGAAGGTTACTGCTTTATGCATGACGACCCCCCTGTATGACCTTGTCATCGGAAACATCGACGGGGCGCGAGGGCCTGAATGATCCCGAATGTTTGGGAGAAAACCCGAAGATAGAGCCCTCGCCAACACAGCGGCGGCGAGATACAGTGGAGGAGCATCCCGTGACGGATCTCACTAGAGCCCAAGGTGAAGCTGCGGCGCAAGAGACAGCGAAGGAGAAGACGATCGGGTCGAATAAGTTCACGGGCCGAGCAACTGGACTTACGTCGGCACGACCTCAACCGACCGACAGTGTAAAAGAGACGGAGTTGGCCAGCCGGGAAAAATGTAGAGGCATTATCAAGCGGGTAAATAAACAGACAGGACCCATCGAATGTAAGGACGCGTTAACGGTGTCGGAAGTGACAACGATGGCTGAGACGCCGCCTCAGATATCGTCGTTGGAAAGGGCTCGCCGAAAGGGACGACCCACGTGGAAAAACAAGAAGAAATCGAGCGAGCACCGCAAGAAAGGGCGCAAGCGCCACTCAAAGTACACAGGATAAGTGCTGAGGTGGAATCAGAATGTGTTGGGCAGTGCTGAGTGCCATATGTTGTGTTAATGTTGTGTTATCCTGTGTCTCAAGTGTATGTCGAGCGAGTCAGTGTTCTGTGCGATGATGTGATGTATAGTGTTGTATAATTGTTGTATAGACAGAACTTTGTACGTTTGTATTGTTTGGAATGTGTGATGAAGTGTTGTAGGCATGTACCTGTGGCTATATTTCATGTGTTGTGGAATTGAACTAAAAAGTACAATTGTATTAAGTGATCTATTGTGAATGTGAAGTGTTATGAGCGACTGATGGTGTTACAGTCTGTGAGAGTGTGTGGTGACTGTTCGCGCTCGTCTGTGGAGTTTTGAATATTATGAGATAATATTCTTAAAGTGGGGGGCAGTGTCACAGAACGAGCGCTGAAAAAGAGCGCGCCGCCAAATCCTTGCGACAACGGGCGGCAGAAACGCGGCGAGGTAAAAAGAAGAAAAAAAAAGAAAGCAAACATCCAAGGCTCCCGGGCGCGCGCTCTCCCCGCAGAAGCACGGCTTCGCAGACGAACCTCCTCACCCCACATCGGCGGCCTAGCAAAGCCGCGATCTTTCTAGAACGTAGGAGGCGGGGTCAGACCGACTGAATCATGCTCCGGAGAGGGCAGTCGAACCGTCTCGTGCCTCTCCCCAGCCTTCGCTGCGCGTCGCGCCGACGAAATGAGAGAACGTTCTGGAAGGTGGCGCGGAACGTATTTAATCGAGCAGCCGAGACGAGAAAGCAGGAGGTGACGGAAGTTAACGCCGAAGCGCGTAGGAATTCCGCCGTGGAGTCGGCGACGTTTTGGTCCGTAGGGACGGCTCGAGCTACAGGCAAGAGCGTGGGTTTACCGCTATCGAGCGAAGACGCGGGCAACAGCTGCGTGTGTGAAGCCGACGGATTTCCGGCGAAGAAGTTTGAAGCTTGGAGAGTGGCCTATTGAAGACGGGAGTTTTCCTGGAAGAGAAACTCCGGCGAGGTTTCCTGGAAGAGAAACTTCGAGAGCTGCGGAACGACAACAACGCTGGACTTTGAGTGAGTGATTCTCGGAAGAGTATCATTCGGACTTTTGTTCCAAGGACTTTGGACTGAATAGGTTTTCTATCTCTTTAGTCCTTAAGTGTCTTGGTTGTTCAATGCATGCGACTGCATTATAGTGCGTATCGTTGTCTGTGTCCGTTGTTTTGAGTGTGGCCGATTGTGTTGTGTAGTACGTTGATTGATTGGTTTGATTGGTGACATATTGTATGCAACTATTGTGGAGTGTGCATTTCTGTGTTTTGTTTTCGATCTGCCATTATTGAGAATATAATTTGTTTGTTTATCAACTCTCGGCTCTGACTTGTTCTTTGGGCCACAGCCGGCGTCCGCTGGCGCGCCAAAAAGGACCACTTCAAAATTGTCCACGCTTTCGTGGTGCGGTTCGGGGGGCCGATACTTCGGCTCTTGGAATTAGCCCGGCGATCGCCTCCCTAATAAACGGGACAGGTGTGACAGGTGGTTGATTTATTTGATTTGCTGGCAAAAATGTAAGCCTCCCTGGGCTTTCGTTTATTGCAGACGCTATGGAGTTAAATTTATGAATAAGAAAAGATTCACAAACTTCTCTTTCGTAGTGTGATTTAAAACTAGATTCGAGTATTGGGGCACTTATGTTGTGAAAACAGTGGCCTGAGGTAGCCAAGTGTTTTGGGAGGGGAAGGCTAGGCAGACCCAAGGCGTGTGACCTTGTGATTATGGAAGCGCAACCGGAAAGCCGTCTTCGTTTGGCTAGTATATTGGAGGTTACACAATGAGCATTCAAGCAAGTAGGTTACATTTTTCGTGCCACAGTCGAAATTGCCTTTTATCCAGAGAGTGAAGTTTGACACAGCGCTCTTAACGATTCGCGACGTGGTCATGGGGGGGGGGGGCACAATTTGCAGCGTGCCTTTTTACATGGATGACACCCCACATGAACTGGCGCTGATATTTTGGACGACTTAAGTATGTCTCGTCGGTTTTTCTATCGGCGATGAACTGCTCGTAGAGGCTCCAGCAAGACTTCTTTGAGACGATCGTTCTGCATTAGTATGTTGCGCTTTTTCAGGATCGTGTTAGCCTTTGGAATCGACGCAGAATGTGTGAGAATTGAATTGATGTGCTTCCGGTCCGTGGATTCTTTAACCGATTTTAGAAGCGCTCTTTGGTCCATTGCATCGGCGCGCGTGATCACGTTGTCCACAATCTGAGGCGGGTACTGTAGTACAGCTAGGGCATCACGAAAGTTTTCGCAGTTCTTAACAAAGTCTGAAGTTTCGGAGCACTGCCTTTCGAAGCGAAGTGCATAATTGTATGGTATATTCGTCTTAGAATGTTTAACCCGACTGCTTTTGAAATTAAGGTATCGGCGAATGTTGGTGGTTTTTTTGTATACTTTAGTAGATATTTTTTCGCCGCAAAAAAAAAATACTGGGACATCCAGCAAACAGACGGATTCCTTCGAGTACGATTGTGACGATGAAATGGATGGGTGAACCTTGTTAAAGTCATGGGTTCCCTTCGCGGTAGTGCCAGATAAAAAAAAATGTCGCTTATAAAACGTTCGTAGTAGTACGGCTGCAGTCCACACATTCAAAGAAAATGATTTTCTAATCGGTCGATAAATATTTTCGTGTAGCTTGGGCCGACTTTGGTGCCCATTGAAGTGCTACTGACTTGTATGTAGTGGACACCGCCAAACTCAAAATTGTTAAGCTCCGGGATGAGTTCTGATAATGTGGCTAATGTACTGCTATCAACAGATTTGTGATATGATGAGTCGTCATAAGCATCCACTACTGCACGATCCGTCTTTGTAGGGAATATTAGTGTAAAGTGACGCAACCTCTAATGTTACCAGCAATGTGTCAGCAGGGACATTTAGGTCGATGATGTTTAGTTTTTTTTTATTTTATTTGGGCATTCTTACAAAAATGCCCACGAAGGGGGCAAAAGGAGAGAGCGTCTCCTGACTAGGCCCATTCTTCGTGAAGCACCTCGGGCAAGTACAACAGAACAGTACTTAAAATATTCAAAATTATACATGCAAATTATAAAAAAAACAATGACCATTACAACAAGCACAGAAAATATTGGTTAAAGATTCAAACAAAGCTGTTCCTTAGCGATAAATACAACGACGTTATCATCACTATTAACATATATTGAAATACGTACAGTTTGTGTGTATATGATAAACAATGACAAAAAACAAAGATTACAACAGACATATTTGATACATCTCTAATCTTCAGCAGACGCACCTTATAAGTGGATTTGGATGATTACATTCGTAATTTGCTTCTTAAATTGTGTACTGTTTTAGATGCGGAGCATCTAATACTCGAGGCTTGTAGTGCGGCGCCGTCCGCAAGCTTCCTCCTCCTTCTTCCACCATCTGTGCATCCCTTCCTCCTCTACACACCGCGCGCGCTTCACTCCTCCACTATCTTTGCACCCTTCCTCCTCTACACACCGCGTGCGCTTCTCCTCTTCACGAACATTCGCTAGCTGTATAATGTAGCGCGCATGCGCCGTCACGCTTCGAGAACATCGGCAGCTGACGCGCGCGCATGCGCCGTCGCGCTTCGAGAACATCGGCAGCTGACACGCGCGCATGCGCCGTTGCGCTTCTCCCCCTTCTCGAACATTCGACAGCTGACAGTGCATGCGCCGTCGCGCTGTATATATACTGAAGGTCGGCGCTCGCTCGCTCAGTTGCCGCTCGTCGGTTGGTTTGTACGGCGCGTCGACGTCCAAGGTCGCGGTGAAATGAATTCCAACGAATCCACAAACACAATGATCGACGTCCCTTCGACCAGCGCCGCCCTTTCGCATACGTGTGTACGTGTTCACTCATGTAACACCCCCTCCTACAACCACGTTAACCAATTTAGCCATCGACCCAAGTAAGTCGCAATTTAACACCCCATTTCACAACCACGTTAACCAATTTAGCCATCGACCCAAGTAAGTCGCACTTTAACACCCCGTTAACCAATTATATGCTCCGCATCCTCCTCAGTGTTCCCCCGAGGGAAGCTGCGGGCAATTTTTTCGTCGCCCTGGCGTATTCTATTACTTCAGCAATCTTGTTGCACAGTAAAACAATTTGGTTAACAATTGACTGCATGCCATAGTTTGTCCGACACATCGGCCCGTGGTTTACACTATATTTGCAGAGTGAGCGCGAACAGGTCGCGGCCAAACGTCGGCGCTTTCAGAGGACGCGAGACTCCGTCGTGCGCTATTTCAACCGCCGCGAATATGTCGTGGCGTTGCCTGCGTTCCGGGCCAACATCAAAGGCGCTAGGGAATAACACGTGCGCGGAAACGCTCTCCAGAGTGTACGCGCGTCCATCTTCTCATCACCTTTCAAGGTGGCGTTTAACCGCCTCAATCAGTTCTGTTGCCTGCCGCCCTTGGAGGGTCTGAACGGCACGCGCACGACATCACACCTCGAGTCGGCTGCGTCGCCGTTACGCATACAAATTGCTGTCGACGGCCCGACCACAGACGAAGCCGTCTATTTGACAACGCGTGAGCTCGCCGCACAACCGTGCTTCACGATTGAACGCGACACCCCGTTCGCAAAATAACGGAGGTCCTACGTATCACGCCCAATAATTCGGTGCCCGGCATGGATAACATAACTCCCTCCCTCGAGCTATTTTGAACATATCCGGCATTCTTCTTGACGTTTTTCAACGCTGCATTGACACTCGGACACTTCCCGAGATGTTGGCGTCGAGAACGAGTCTCATTTACAGGCCGGGAAGGCCTCCGGAGAATACTTCGTCTTACCGCTCTATCTGTGTAAGCTCCGTGTTCGGAAAGACCTTAGAGCGGCTAATAAATGGCAGACTACGCTACTTCTTCTACGCTCGCGGACTAATAAATCCGAACCAAGAAAGAAGGATTAACGCGTGGACGCAGTTCCGTGATGGCACTGCATATGCTGATACAACAGCTGATAGAGTACAAGAACCCTCGTACACCTGCGCTTCTCGTGTCTATAGATTTCCACGGCGCATTCGACAGCGTGTAGCACCCACATGTCTTACGGTGTTTCGTCGACCGAAGGCTTCCAAGCGGACTATATACCATATACGACGAACGTTTCCTGAGGAATGCTACGTATTTGTCAAATCGCACGCAGGACCTTCACTTGGGAGCCCGCAAGGATCACCACTCTCCCCGCCTTTGTGGAACGTGGTAACAGACAGCCTTCCATCATTGCGCTTGCCTCCTCGAGTGCGTACAGGCATACGCGGACGATGTCGTCGTCGTCATTTCCGCTCCATCGCCTACAGTGCTGCTGCAAACAGCTACAGAAGTTTCAGCTCGGATTGCTAAAAGGACTCAGTCTGTTAAAGTATCAATCAATAGCAGCAAGACTTTCTGCATTTTTACTCGCCAATGGCGTAGGCGGTATGACCGTCACCCCCGGAAAATCTTTTCAGGCCTGCGCCCAGCAATTTGACGTCATTTCCGGCCGGCCGACTCTCGGGGAAGCCGCAGCGGCAGCGAGCGCAGCGCGGGCGGCGGTGGTGACGGTTCGGCGGCGTGGTGTTGACGGTGTTTCACGTTTGTTGCTTTCCGTTGTTGTTTTGCGGCAATTTCGTTTCCGTGCGTGATGCTGGAGTGATGCGACAATGCCGAATAAGTGTTGTGTACCCGGATGCACCGGCAACTACAAAACAGGAAAGAAGATACAAGTGTTTTCCTTCCCTAAAGACGCCGACGCTCTCAAACAATGGCTACGCGCCATACCTAGGAAGGACTTCGTGCCGACTTCGTGCACTAAGGTAAGAATTTGAGATGCTCCTGTTCTTAGCTTGTCGTTGCTTGTTCGGGTAGAAATCACCTATGATGGGAAATACTTGAGCGTGTGGCCGCCGGGCCTCGCGAAGCGCTGACGCCAGCAGCGTTCGCAGCAAGGATGGTCAGCTGCGCTTTGTTCACTAACAGTGCCGTGGTGTCGTCCATTCTTGCAAGCTCTCGGTGGAAGCGCTTCGTGGAGTGCGGTGACATCACGCTCCCGTGTTTCCTTTCATGTTGCTTGTACCGCTTAGCGCAGCGCTTTTATTTAGATGCTTGCGAAACGTAGGTAGACTTTGTTTTAGCTACACGGACTGTAAACGCGGTCATGCAAACGGGAGCGCATTTTTTTCTTTTGAGAAGTGGCGTCTCAGACGTTCTTGAAACGTTTTTGCAGGTGTGCGCGAATCATTTCGACGCTTCATGCATTGAGAAGACGACATCGTAGACGGATCCAAGGACAGGGAGAGTTATTGAAGTTGCACTCCCAGTACCACGGTTGCGTCCTGGATCTGTCCCAATGGTATTTTCCGGCTGTCCGTCCTACCTATCAGTACGAGACCAGAGCACGAGAGAAACCCCTGACGCCAAGAGGAGCCGACAAGAAGCCTCCCAACTCGCCCGTGCTGTAGAAAAGTCGCTGGCGTCATATGAAGCGGAGCAAAAACGAGACCGGTTTTCGTCCCTCGAAGAACTAAGGGCTCGCCTGCAAGGGGTGTCAGTGTCTCCAAAGTGGACTGTGATTCATAAAGAAGAGTGCTCCATGTTTTTGAACATTATCGACTATCGTGAACCTTGTTTGAATGCGTCATTGACCGTGTTTGCAAACCTTGAAGTCTTTGCCTGCTATCAAGGTTCACCAATCAAGAACCTTGGTAGCGCTGTTGTACCAGATTCAGTTCAAAAAGTAAGTTCCTTGTTGGAAATTTTGAACAACCTGTCGATGCTGTCTGAGGAGCGCTGCACTTATTGCCACCTGGCTCAAGCAATACATTCCCTTGTTTGAGCCTTGTTTCCAGTTTTGTATCTCTTTACAAGTTGTTAGCTTTTAAAGGTGCTGTACTTTTTTCTTTTTTTTTAACTCGAACTGCCTCGGTGCCCACTGTAGCAGTTGCACAGTCCGTTTTGGTACCTAAGCTGTGTACACTTTCCTTGTGCACTCTGTGTACAGACATGTTGTGCACTGTGATTTGTTTTTTTCTTAGATTTTTGTTTGATTTTTTCCCTAGGACATGCACCTACCTGTGGCAGTACAATTACTTTTCTTTCTGTCATTTATCATGCTGTGGACCACAATTTAGTCACCAGTGTTCTTTTGTATTGTATTTTTTGGCAAGTGTTTGAACCTGATACCTTGTGTTGCTACTGCTACTATGATAAACGAATGGTATGTTTTCCTCTAACCTACAATTTAAATGAAAGTGTGCTTTTTCTGTTCCAAAGCTCGGGGATGTTTTTGCTGTTACAATCTGTTTTGTTTTCTGAGTTTTATGTGGCAAGATATTGTGTTTTGTACTTTTGGCATATTTTCAGCATTAAGGGCAACATCTTGTGTTGCCTGTCGTCTGCCTGGACCGAAACAATGTGCACTGTGATATTTGTACAGACGGCGTCTGGCTGTGATAAATAAATACGCATTATTCCATTCACGATATTCATTATTTCTTGATACCTTGATAAGTTCCCCCGCAACGGTGGCTCAGTGGCTAAGGCGTAGCGCTGCTGAGCACTAGGGCGCAGTTTCGATACCCGGCTGCGGCGGCCGCATATCTGATGGAGGCGAAAAGCAAAAACGCCCGTGTGTACGAGATTTCGGCACACAATAAAGATTCCCAGGTAGTAAAACTTGATCCTGAGCTCTCCCCTACGGCGCGCTTCATCGCCTGCGTTGCGTCGGTGCGTTAAACCATACAATCAATGGATACCTTGATAAATCGTGCGGACATGGTGTCAAGGAACCTCGCCCGAGTCGGTAGGCGTGAAGGGCGCTCGCGGCTGGCGCAGCCACCCAGCGAAGGGCGGCCGGCCGGCCGGCGCGATGTGACGTCGTCGACGTCACGTCACGTGACGCGCAGGCCTGAAAAGCTTCCGGGGGTGACGGTATGACTCGTGCCTGTTTTCCTGTGCGCCCACCCGGTGCTCCCAGGCCCCTCGAATTGAAAGATTCGACAGCAAACTACCTTTTTTTTGTCACGCAGACTACCGACGCCATAAAGTCACAACACTCGCGGCTCATGTGGCAGCATTCTACGCAATGTTAACATCATCGGTCCTACCGAAACAAAGAGTTTTAATATACAGCCAGGTGGTGCTTCCGGCGCTGACCTACGCTTGTCCTATATGGTGCGGAGAGTACCATGCTGATGCAATGCATATAGCTACACATGCACACAATGACACTACTACACATAGTACGCTGTTGGAGTGAACTCAATGAACAAGAGTAAAATGAACCATTCTCCAAAGCGGCACACACTGAGACGTGTTTACTCACACTCTATTACGAAAGCGCACAAGCTTATGTAGCAATCAATTTTGACTGACCATAGTGACACAAGTTACAAGTAAGATTTTGTCAACTTTTTTTACGTTTTGTGACCATACAACAACATGCGCACACGTAAATATGTTGTGTCTGATGCTTAGACAAACGGAAGTTTATGAACCATTGCACAATGATGAACGGAATAATTACTAGAGCTTCTCACGTTTTCGCGAAAACGATTACCCCAAACCATGCATAGAATCTCAACAGCATTCCGAACGCTGCGCCATCTCTTGACCACTGCCACAGTTATATTTTTTTCTTCAAGCCTCCGAGAATGCAAACGCTTGCCTTGCGCTAGCCAATTCGGAGGTCCCGTCTTTTTTTTTAATTTTTCCACTTTTTACTTGGAGAGGGCGCCGCATGCAGACCAGACCTTGTCTCCGTCGTGGTAGGTGTTATGTGGTCGCGTCGACCTTGTTCAGTTGTTTCGTGTTAACGTTTGCTTATATTCTTTTGATGTGCTTACCACAAGTGTGACCGTTAGCCATGGATACAGTACACCGCTAGCTCTTCAATGAATGTTTTCGGTGTGGTAACGACCATCCTAGCAGTATATACGCACGTTACAACGCGGGTCTTGCGAGCGATATAAGCGATGACTTCGCATCCGACGGTATTTTATCGTGAGCGATGACAGTGGCTGTTGGCGTAGCGGCAGCTTTATTACATTCAGTGGAGCAACTAGCGCTGCAGTGCGCAAATTTACTATAACGTTATAGCATACTGTGCCTACATACTTTTCTGCTTCAGATGCATCTCGCGATTCGCCTCGCGTGTCAACTTGCAGTCATAGTGTGTGCCACAAATTTGTTGTTAGTGCTGTGGCTGTGGTGGTTACTATTACTCTGGATTTGGAATACTCTTTTCACAAAGGTGAGTGAGTGTTAGTACTTACCTGCTGTGCACAGCTGTTACTACAAGTGCATTTTGTGTTGAGTTTCTCATGACAAAGGAGAATCATGGACGAGGAAGGCATACTGCACGCGTGCATAATTCTGTCTTACCTCTCAGTGCTGGCATGGGCAATTCAAAACGCATGCGATTGAGAATTTGGTTTAACTGGCAGAATTCATTGGTTTACTTTTCACAAAAGTGTAGTTATGATGATGTTTGAAATGTTTCTGATGGTTGTAACCCAGTATGGCAAATAAACGCTCGGTGAAACTTCGCAGCCTGTTTCCCTTTTTGCTTTCACCTGCCATGGTAGCATAGCCTTATTGGGTGTCGTGACTAGGCTGGAGGACGCAGGTTCGACTTTCGGCCACGGCGGCCGTATTCGAACGGGTGTAAACTGCAAATAACATCCATATGGCGGTAGTGGCACGTATAACTCTATCAATTGTATATGATTGTGCTTTCACGTATGGACTGTACAGTGGTATCAGGTTTCCTAGAATGTTGAAAAATTAAGTGTGATGCTTTTTTATGCACCTCGTTAAATTCAGGAGTGTTGTTGGCGCCGTGCAAAACTAAAATTGCGTGGGCCTACCAAGTAAGTCGACACCTAAAAAATCCATTATTTGTGCACAGTCTAAGGTAATCGATAAAGCAAGACTGCTTGGAAAGCAGAGCTGCTTATATTCGTGACAAATTGGTAGTAGAAACAACGCGACCACACACGGAAGTGTGCGTAGCATCGTGCGAGTGCCTGGCGATAAAAAATGAGAGGCTTTTACTCTACACCAATAAAACAAAAAAAAAAACGTCACTCCTGCATTGCTTGCATCAGTCTTAGGTAAAAGTAATCGCTCGCCGCGATTGGCCGCGATTGGCCGCGGCCGGCTAGGCTCGGCGTGCACATGTGTGCGCGCAAGACCCCCATGATTGAGGAGAAACTTGAACTCTGAAGGAAGAACGTTGCTCCTTTGGTCCTTGCCGCGAGAGGGCGCGACGGGTAAAGCGCCCGGAAGGGAGGAGGTCGCTGTGCGGAAGGAGAAACAGAGCCCGTTTCTCCATTCTCGCTCCCCCTCTTTTTTTTTTAGTAGACCTTGATACCTTCAATCGAAGGTTATCCACATGCTCGGACCAACTAAGGTCGCTTTGAAAACATACGCCCAGGAATTGAATTTTATTTACCTGAGAAATATTCTCACCATTGAAAATTGAAAACTAGTATGATCTGTAGGTCTATTTTTCTGCTCGGAGAGCATAAATTTAGTTTTTTTTTTCGTATTTAATTTTAACTGGTTCACTGCAAGCCATAATTTTATTTCATCCAACCACGAATTCGCAGTTGTCTCAATATCGCAGAGATGTCCACCAGAAAAGAATACATTAGTATCATCGGCGTACATGACTATGTTTAGTGTAGAAGGAATCCTTACGATGTCGTTGATTTACACTATAAAAAGTAAAGGACCCAGTATAGATCCTTGTGGAACCCCATACCTAATTACCAAGTCAGATTTAAGATTATGAAGCTGCACATACTGTTTTCTTGCCCAGAGGTAGCTTTTCATTAGGTCAAGCCCAACCCCGCGTATTGCATACATATGTAACTTTTTAATTAATACGTCATGCTTTATTGAATCGAAAGCTTTACGGAAGTCAAGAAATATTCCTACTGTGCAAAGCTTTTTTTTTTTTCAAAGTTCTGAAGTAGGCTGTCCTTCATACGGAGTAGGGCAGTCTGGGCTGATCTACCTGGCTGAAATCCAAACTTTTCTTCACAAATTATGTTTCTGTTTGCTGTAAAAGAATACACCCTCTCATAAATCAAGCGTTCAGCGACCTTTGAGAAAAGGGGTAATATGGATATTGGGCAATAATTTTGAAGTTCATTTTTATTGCCTCATTTAACCATAATAGTTACGCGAGCTATTTTCATAGAAGATGGAAACATTTCCGTCAAAAAGGCCCTGTTACATATTTAAGTGAATGGAGCGACAGTTAAATCAGTAATTGCATTATTAGGTGTTACGGCAATGCCATCTTCACCTGGTGAACTATTCTTTAGTGAGCATATAGCAGTGACTACTTCCTCCTCGGTAACGGGTGATAAAAACAATTAATTAGCGCGTGGACATTGAATATAGGATTCGGCTGGTTTAAGGTGAGATACTTGCGTGATAGTACTTGATGATCCCCCATTCAATGAAGTAAACATTAAATTTGTCCGCTAGTGCTTTGCCACTATAGTGAATGTTGTTTATCTTTATAAAGGGAAGAACGGTGGCTGTTTTTTTTATCAATTCATTAAGTGAATTCCAAACAATTTTTGAATTCTCAATCATTGTAGAAAAAATGGCAGCATATCCACGGAGTGAATGATGGAGAGTGGGGCGAAGCATTCGTCCGTCCATGCGTCCGTCTGTGTGACCGTTCATGCGTCTGTGCGCCCGTCCCTGCGTTCTTTCATGCATCCGCCCCTGCGTCCGTTCATGCGTCCATCCATGCATCTGTTTGTGTGTCCGTTCGTTCATCTATTCAACACTCCAAGTCCCACCATCTCGCATCTTTTTATCATATATTCCCCATATAGAAGCACCGCCATCCAGCGGACATTCCAAGGACTAAACGAGAGGTGGCACACGCACACTTTCTTACGGCCTGCGCTTTGGGTCCACTTCCCACCTTTAACCACCTCGAGTTCATGGTATATTCTAGTTCACTGTATTCATGGCACTGCGACCAAACGCTCGCTAAACCTTTCGAAAACCAAGGAGGTTACGCCCAGCGAGTATAACGTAGCAACCTTTCCCTGTCAGATAGGGCTCAATTTACATGCCAATGGCTGCTAATGAGAAATGAGAGACAGGAGAATTCGGCTTTTACTTTCTTACGGCTTGCGCTTCGTATGTACTTCTCATTTTTAACCACCTTGAGTTCATTCATGGTATATACAAGTTCATTGTATTCATGGCACTGCGGCTCAACGCTCGCTAAACCTTTCTAAAGCTAAGGAGGTTACACCCAGCGAGTATAATGTAGCATTCCTTTCTTGTCCGATAGTCTCAATGTACATGCCAATGGCTGCTAATGGGGATCACAGCGTGCACGTTGACTAAAAGCCGAATGCTCATGTCTCTCATTCCCCATTAGCAGCCATTGGCATGTACATTGAGCACTATTTTTTATTGTTACACAACGCACAGAAGAAATCTCTCACTGGCACCACCTTGGAGGTCAAGTGTTATACCTATTTCGGGTATGTGCCACTGGTGGTTACATACGAGGGACGCCCAAGCCACGCCATAAGGAGCTTCGCCCCTAAAACTTGCAAGCATAGAAATCGATGTCAGCTAGGAAATCAGAAGTGTCCTTCAGATAGGATTGAAAAGTTGGAGGTACTATACTTATAAGGCTATCCACATAGCTTGAAAGCAGTTCAGTGACAGTGCCGTTGCCTGACACTATAGGGCGACTGGGGTTATTGGATTAGTGTATTTTATAAAACATTGCATTTTATAAGATATGTCTAAAATATGTATTTTATGAAATATAAGATATTGCCTATAGGCAATAGGTAGAAACTTCCTGAAACAGCGCTTAGAGGAACTAATGAGCGTTTTGCTTTATGAGAAAGTTTTTCGTTCAGTATTAAATGCTTGATTGTATCAGTAACGACGTCCTTGAATTTTTGGGGGGCGTTGTCACTGTGTCGCTTGTAAAAATATATCATTCTCTAGCAGTCCCCGAGATTCACTGACGTAGTTCGTTGTAGCCTCCTTTATTTGCGGGTTTTATTACAATATTTGCGCGTTTAACTGCATTTCGTGCTTTGAATGTTAGGTTGCCTTTGCATGAAATGCGGTTCCCATAAGCTTGCAGGATGTCACGCTGAACTGCAGAAATCTACATATCATGGAATTTATCGCGTTGTGTTGGTGGCACCAGTGTTGGCGGGAAGACATGTTGCTCTTAGATGATGAACGTTCATAGAAAAATTCACTGAGCCTCATACTGCGCGCGAGTTCGTCTAAGTTTTTTACACAGGTAAATTTATTGTTGCTGCCAGTAGCTGGACAGAAATTTCAATAATCACAGGTCACACGTCTTGGTCCTGCCTAGCCTTCCCCTGTCCAAACACCTCGCTACACCAGGTCACTCTTTTGACAACATAACAGCCACAATACTCAAATCGAATCACACTACGAAAGGGAAGTTCGTGAATATTTTCTTACTCATAAATTTAACGCCATAGCGTCTAGAATAAATGAGAACCCAGCAAAACAGATGAACAACCACCCTAGCCCACATACACGTTTGTTCACTGCTGTGATTATATTTCGGTGACATCGACCACAGCAGTTAGTTGACCAGAACGTATGCAGACTTCGTTAGCACATTGTGACATCAATCGTGATATTATGCTCGTCTATATTTCATTGAAAACAAACCTGACTTGATATTGTATTGCTGTTTTTCATTCTTTTGATTCGTTCACAAGTGTTGCGATATCATAAGCGTCCTGCATATTGTTTGTAGCTTATGTTTTCATTTCACCTTGCTTTCCCATATTCTGTATCGCGCACTGCTTATCTGCTATCTACAAAATACTACGCATGTCTGAATATATGTTTGTTAACATGTATGTATGTCGAAATTCGTTAAAAGTGATTATCTACAATAGGGGGCCCCCTATGCCATGTCCTTAAGAAGTTCGTGTTACTGTCATATGCATGTATGCCCTGGCAATAAAGCATCGTTCTTTATTTTTTCGTTTGCTCATCCGCTTCACATGATGACTTACAACATGACCGAATGCAGAAAGACTTTCAATATATATATATATATATATATATATATATATATATATATATATATATATATATATATATATATATATATATATATATATATATATATATATATATATATATATATATATAGGCAGGCATGGTGGATGAGTGGCCGTGGCGCTGCAAATAGTCAAGTAGATCCTATGTGAGCGGTCACAACGTGGTTTATTTCGACGTTTCGGTCTAGAGTCTGGGCTTCATCAGGATCAGAATGAAACTGTACCCTCAATCCTGATGAAGGCTAGACTCTAGGCCGAAACGTCGAAATAAACCAAGTTGTGACCGCTCACGGAAGATCTACTTGAAGATATATATATATATATATATATATATATATATATGATATAACAGACAGTAATGCCAAGGAATGTACAGGGGAAGTTATTAAAACCAATGGAATGTAAATAAGAAGAAAGAAAAGTGGATGAAAAAATTACCAACTGTGAGGTCGTAGGTTCGTTTCCTGCTCACAGTTGGTAATTTTTTCATCCACTTTTCTTTCTTCTTATTTACATTCCATTGGTTTTAATAACTTCCCCTGTACATGCCTTGGCATTACTGTCTGTTATATCTCATTAATATTGTGTTAAAACACAGATATATATATATATATATATATATATATATATATATATATATATATATATATAGAGAGAGAGAGAGAGAGAGAAAGAAGAATAACTTCTGTTGCCGCAAGGTTATAAATATGAAAGTAGGTTCATAAGTATGAACCCCGTCTTTTTCAAGACATGCCTTGAAAAAGACGGGGTTCCCATCGAAACGTCGGCAGAATAAACAGTCGTTATGTGAAAGCGCATCTACTTTCACATATATATATATATATTTATTTATTTATATATACATATATCGGTGTGTTTGCGTGTTGTTTTCTTAATCGTACAATAGTACTTGTTAAGACAGACCTCTGCAAGGCGTCTAACGTACGTATTGGGTGCTACATTAATTTTAGCGACGTTTTATTAGTTGCGGCATATAGTTGGAAATGTTGGCTGCGGCATGTTCTTGTATACGAAGGGAATGTGAGAAATATCTCCAGGTGAATAAAGTTCACTAGCGTTATGCGTGCTATTTAATAAATGGGAAAAAGACATGAGTGAATATAATACAGCTGGTTGGTCTGCCTTGCTTTCTTTGCCGATGCTGGATTAAACACGCGAGGCTAGTCGCTGTGGATTAACTACTATCGGAAAAGTGCTGCTCTTAATGGAGCTACCCCTCGAAAAAATATTCGCGCTTCGAGTGCGCTGTTATTCTATAAATTTCACAATTCCTTGTTTTCCTGACGAAATAGAAAAATAGAGAGGTACGGATGAAGATAACAGAGAATAATTTCTAAAGAGCAACACTTATCAAGCTACTCTACGATGTTACTATGTATGCGCCTTGACCAACATATCCGCTTTGAATCAGTGGTGGCATCGCAAAATCAAAATAAGAATTTTGTACCGGTAAACGGGAGCGTGTAATAAACCACACTATTTCTTTCAGTATGCATGTTTGCCAAGACCAAGATCAGGCATGTCTTATACCTCCAGAAGATCCCCGCCATGGTGGTCTAGTGGCTAAGGTACTCTGCTGCTAACCCGCAGGTCGTCGGATTGAATCCAGGCTGCGGCGGCTGAACTTGCGATTAAGGCAATAATGCTGTAGGACCGTGTGCTAAAATTTTGGTGCATGGTAAAGAACCCCAGGTTGCAGTAATTTCCGGAACCCTCCACTACGACGTATCTCATAATCATATAGTGATTTTGGCACGTTAAACCTCACGCATCAATTATTCAATCATTCAATTATTCAACCAATGAAGTCAATGCAGACGACACACCATGTTGTTAACTTTGCAATCGGGCCCACAGCGAGAAATTTTTTCGGAGTGTTCGAAAAGCATTTATCCTAATTATTTGTCTTCGGTAGAACTTCCCCTTGCATTCGATTTCTGGGTAGGAGGGGCCTTGGACACACTGCCCTGAAATCGGATGCAAACTGCATCCGATTTGTAATCAGACCCCACTTCGCTACTGGCCTGTTTACAATATCATTTCTTTATATTTTTGTTTCATTAAATTGAACTGCATATTATAATAACAGCCACGAAGTAATGTCAATTGAAACATATCTTTGACATTCTTTCTTCTCTTAATCATATGTTGCGACGCTAAACGATCCTGACTGCGCCAATAAGAAGTTTACATACAGCTGCTGAACCACGGAGCTGAATTAGTGTTGTAAGAGAGTTGCCGACGTTCTAGAAGTGGCAATCAGAATCGTAGGCCCACTTCTGAAATAAATGTTTAGAGCTGATTCTTAAAGTGAGAGCGTTTATAGGCTTGTTTCGATTTCTTAATTATGGCTTTCATGTAAAAAGAGTCTATCATGGTTATGCCCGAATAACTGGGTCAATATGCTTGCGAGTTCGACGGGATAATGTCGTCAACACATCATTTAACTCATGTTTATCTCTAAAGCTGCCGAACCTGACTGTGGGCTCCGTTATTACAAATACCATGAGTAGCAGGTTAGCTTTAGCTCTTCTTGTTTGAAATGATCGCCTTTTCTATAGATTGCGTTTATACATTGTGTTTTATAAATCAAACAATCAATCAGTCAATTAATCAATCCATCTCTTTCCAGGTAAACAACTTCGTAGCCGCCTTCCACGAGGCTGTTATTCTCTACTCCATTGCGTTGAATGAAACGCTCAGAGAAGGAGGAAGCATAATAAACGGCTCCGAGATCACCCGTCGAATGTGGAACCGGACATTCACAGGTTCGTTGTTCTTATCGTAGAAATTCGCACGAACAGCACCAACTTCTAGGGCGAACAAGAGACAAGACGATTCTGATTGTGATACAGGGCAATATGACCAAGGTATTATTATCATGCAGCGATATCCGGGGTAAAGAAACACCGCTTTGTGTAAAACAAGCCCACTCGTAGATGTGGGCCAATTCTTGGTCTGGCGATTACGCCATTTTAGTGCAGAATTTATCGCATGATATTTTTGCCGCAATATGGATAAACATGGTGACTATTTACTCAAGAAGTGCGCTTTGAAAACTCTTTGTGTACACATACTGCGTTAAAGTACAGTAAATTGAGTAGAACTTAATTAAGCAGCATCCATGAAAGTGCTAACGGTAATATGTAACAATACAGACATGTTATGATGCAGTGTGTGCGCGAGTTAGAAATGACATCCTTATCGTGGATGTAATTAGTGTGTTTTTGTACCTTGTAGGTCTTATACGGGGGTGGCATACAAGCTGTGAATTGGTGCTTCTGCTAAAATGGCCATGCTTCCGCCCCCCCCCCTCCACCTTCCTACTAGGTTTCAGCTAGTGAGCCCCTAATGGCGTAAACTTATTTCAAAGCTCAGAATATTATTACCCCAGCTTCTTACTCTGTTTTGCTAACTTGACTTAAAATGGACTGCTAATGGAGAGTCTCCCGGTCTTGCTTAGTTCATAGAATGTTAGCCTTCGCGTCTTATACTGCGGAGGTTTGTCGGCTGCCACTCAATGCTGGTGAGAGTTTTCTGCAGTACGAACCATCATGTGCAGCCAGCGTGACAAGGACTGAAAGAAAATGCTAAGGGGAATCGGCGTCCTAAGTTGTCTGGCGTGCTTATAAAACCTTTATTGATATTCATTACCGAGACAGTACCGAAGAAGACAAGTTAACCCTTAGCGGCTCACTTGACGTTTGTAGCTCGTCCGTGTCAGTTGCAGCGCCAGTACGCTAGGCACAGACAATGAATGCAAACGTGCTTGGCGATTCCGGTGACTGAGTTCTAGGGTTTCACTTCATGTCACATGGCATCCAGAAATACCCCTGAGCGTTTCCGTCAGGATGACGTCCGCCCATAAATGGTCGCGGTCGCCGAGCAGTAAGGCTTAACCGATGCAGTAGACTTTGCTGAGCATTTCCAGAAATAGTATTTGTTATTGAAACATCTAGTATAGAACACGGATTGTTTGTCACATTAGAAACGTTTCTGAGCTGCAGGGCAGCCACATTATTGTGTAAGGAAAATATTGCCCGGAAGGTGTACTGTTGAAACTAACAAATATCAGCAACTTAAAAAAAATAGAAGCATACTTCAAAAGACATACAGTAATAAAATATTGAATGTGGAATAGCCACTGTCACAATTTTCATTTTTCTTTTGTATTCCCGCTGTTTGGTCGCTCATTGTGTGGGAAGGGTATTCGAAATAACCGAAGAGCTTTCTTGGACTTAGGGTGTTTTCTTCGGTGTTTTTTTCTGCTTTTGTTGTTGTAGACTGTGGGCAAACCAACTCTAGGAGGCCATGGGCAAACGAAGCAACTTGTTACACGCGAAAAGCCGGTCCATGCTGTATTTTCCTATTTTTTCAGTTTATGTTTTCAAATAGCATTTAATTGCATGAAAACAGACTGCGGAAGCATGCTCACCATGCTGGCTTAAGACCTGAGCCTAAACAGGAGTAATAGAGGGAACAAAGCAAAAAGGGGCAAGGTACAGGGCGGGGAGGGGGGGGGGGGCTTGTTTATTACGTTCAAACGTCCTGCGTCGCTTCGTCTTGCACGTAGCTTCGTTTTGGCTGATTGCCAGCCATGTAGTGGCACCGCCATGACGTAGTTGTCGGAAAATCATTTCATTGTCAGTCTGCTTTTAAAGATGATAACATCTTCGCACTAAGCTTAGCGCCACTTTAGGTCAAAGCTGCAACAACGACAGACAAACAAACAACCAAACAAACGAACAACAGCTTGATTTATACCATAGAGTTTCCTAAAACGAACT
Source organism: Rhipicephalus annulatus (assembly GCA_013436015.1). Lineage (NCBI taxonomy): Eukaryota > Metazoa > Arthropoda > Arachnida > Ixodida > Ixodidae > Rhipicephalus > Rhipicephalus annulatus. The sequence goes on along the minus strand of WOVY01014991.1, from coordinate 173,060 downwards.
AGAAGGGACTCTGGTGCTGCGATCGTTCAGCGACCATGGGAATGATGGGGAGTACATGGATTTGCCTAGTCTTCGTACTTGCGGGCGCCGAATTGCACCTGTGGCTTCGGTTATTGCTATGTTTCAGGTCTGTTTCTAAAGAAAGATTGAACCATTTTGAACTTCGTGTCCCGATTTAAAATGATAAGCCTAAAAGAATAAGTCGGTGAAGCGCCACCACTGAACATTTGCTTATTTTTGTTTCCCGAGAAAACCGCTCCAAGCCACACGACAAACACGGAACCAGAAGTACGAAGATTAGACAAAGCCATGCACTATTCAGCATCCCCATTCTCGCTGAAGCCCTGTGCGTTGCAGCTCCAATATAGGCACTAGCGTCAAAGTGAGCTCTAGTTTATATTAATGAAACTATGATTTGGACGAGTTGGTTCATCGTAGTGGTATCATAGTTACAGTGCGGCAACAGGTTGGAAGAAACAATGTGAGCCGGAAAGAGCGTTGACTTTCAACTGGAGGCATTGAAGGTGCTATGACTGCATTTTTCAAGAGGGCAACATCAGTACTCACGCGCAACGACACACGCGTGATTGTGCATAACATTTTTAACTCAGAAATGAATACTCTGTCTGGAAAAGGTGAAGTGATGGTGTACTGATGCATTGATCCCCCTTTGTTGAAAAAATTGGCAGATCCCGCGTACCGTGGGAATCAATGATATGCTAAGCACGAATGAGGAAGTTAATATGTCACTTTGAAATCACCACAACGTTACGAGGCGCATGGATGTAATACACAGTAAACATGTGCGCACTAAGGCATCTGGATAAGACGGAAGTATTCTATTTATAGTCACGTAACGACGTCACCACTAACGTTTTAAATAGCAGCCCCAGCAGTGGTAAGCATGTAAATTATGCCATACATGACTTCCATGTCAAGATTATTATGCTTGCACCTGGCATTTGTGTTCGTCGTCCATTCACGTCATGTGTACAAAATTCGGTATATGTGAAGCTAGCAAAACAGTCGCAAAAGCGCTATGAGCGTAGCATGTGGCCATCTTTTACATGACACGCATATCATGGTTATCATGTTTGGTTGTGTCACTTACCTTTGACTTCAATTCACGTATCGTAGTACAAAATTTGGTATATGTGAAGCTAGCGAAACGGCCACAAGCGCGCCATGAGCGTAGTATATAAAACATGGCACGCATGTCATGATTGTCTTGTTTGCACCAATCATATACCTTCGTCATTCATTCACGTCACGTAGCACCACATTTGGTATATGTGAAGCTAGCGAAACGGCTGTGAGCGTACAATGAGTGCAGCATATAGTCATGTTTTACATGACACGTATGTCATGGTTATCATGTTAGTACGTGTCATTTCCTTCGTTGTCCGTTCGGGTCACATAATACCCAATTCGGTATTCGTGAAGCTAGCAAAACGGCCGCGAACGCATAATGAGCGCGGCATGTAGACATGTTCTTACATGACGCTCATTTCATGATTACCATGTTTCAACGTGTGATTTGCTTTCATCGTCCATTCACGTCACGTAATATCAAATTTGGGATATGTGAAGCCAGCGAAAGAGCCGTGAGTGCATCATGAGCGTGGTATGTAGTCATGTTCTTACATAATACGCATGTTATGGCTATCATGTTTGCTTCAGTCATATACCTTTGTCATCCATTCACGTCACGTAATACCAAATCTGGTATATTTGAAGCTAGCGAAACGGCCGTGAGTGCATTATGAGCGTAGCATGTTCTCATATTTTACATGACACGCCTGCCATGATTATCATGTTTTAACGTGCCATTTACCTTCGTCGTCCGTTCGTGTCACGTAAACCACATTTGGTATATGTGAAGCTAGCGAAACTGCCACGAGCGCATCGGATCGTGGCATGTAGTCATGTTCTTACATGACACGCATATCTTGATTATCGTGTTTTCAGCAGTCATATACCTTCGTCACTCATCCACTTCACGCAATCCCAAATTTGCGATATGTGAAGCTATAGCGAAACGACCGCGAGTGCACCATGAGCGTATAGCGTGTAGTCATAGCATCCATGGCATGCATTCAATCATTTCCACATCGGCCCCGCCATGGTTGTCTAGTGGCTAAGGTACTCGGCTACTGATTTGAAGGTCACGGAATCGAATTCCGGCTGTGACGGCTGCATTTCCGATGGAGGCGAAAGTGCTGTAGACCCGTGTGCTTAGATTTGGGTGCACCAAAGAACCCCAGGTGGTCGAAGTTTCCGGAGCCCTCCACTTCAGCGTCTCTCATCATATGGTGGTTTTGGGAGGTTAAACTCTACATATCAATCAACCAATCATGATTTCCGCGTTAGGGTCTGCCCCTTACGTTCGCCATGCAGTCATGGCTTACCATACCACATTTGCAGCATGTCATGTCAACGAAACCACCGCAAGAGCAGAAAGACCATGACGTGTAAATCACGACATTCGTGGCATACATGTCATGATTTTCATGTTATGACTTGTCACTTGTGGTCGTCATAGAGTCATTTTATGCCATAAAATTTTTCGTATAGATCGCATCAATGAAATGACCAGGAGAGCTAAATGTTGTAGCTGGCTAGATATATAGATAGATAGATAGATAGATAGATAGATAGATAGATAGATAGACAGACAGACAGACAGACAGACAGACAGACAGACAGACAGACAGACAGACAGACAGGTAGGTAGGTAGGTAGGTAGGTAGGTAGGTAGGTAGGTAGGTAGGTAGGTAGGTAGGTAGGTAGGTAGGTAGGTAGGTAGATAGGTAGATAGATAGATAGATAGATAGATAGATAGATAGATAGATAGATAGATAGATAGATAGATAGATAGATAGATAGATAGATAGATATATAGATAGATAGATAGATAGATAGATACGCTCAATGTCGCCGCAGTTCGCTAAGAAATTCTCCTCTTCCCGCAGCTTCCCAAGGAAGGAACTCGAGTAAATGCGTCGCAGAGGGTGTGTGTGCGTGTGTGTGAGGGGGTTATCGCGTAAATGTTGCGTAATTGGTTATGGTTTGGGAATGCTTAATTGCTGTCATTCTTATTCTGATTTATTGAATTAAGGGGAAGTGTTGCCTTAAACGTCAAGCGAAAGCCAAGTAAAAACGCCCTTGAGTGAATTTCGAACGCCCTATCCAGTGCCTGCATACACATTGTGGCCAGTGAACGGTTGTGCAGAGTGAGCAGTCGTTTTTTTTTTAACTAGCACGCGCTGCCTGCGTCGGCCTCGCGAGGCGAGAGAGGGGTAAGGGAGCGACAGTTCTGCAGGTGTCTGCCTGTGCCCATAGATCTAGGAAACTCTATGCCTGGGCTGGCACGGGATGCGAGACGAGATCATGCCGTGTGGAGATGTGAATGGCGCCACCGCAGACGCCGAAACGCGGCATCATGCGATAAATAAATGCTCTGCATTAAAGAAAAATGCTTCTATAATCCCAGTTTCATTCTTAGTTCTTGCTGTTTTCAAAAACCTTCTTTCGTGGAATAGAGGACTGCATTTACACTCTTAGCTGCCTACAGCCTTGTGGCTAACATAGCCATTCTTAATGTTGTATGCATGCTCTCGTGCGTCGATCAACGGCCTTTCTGACAAAAAAAAATGCTTCTATAATCCCAGTTTCATTATTTCTTCTTGCTGTTTTCAAAAACCTTGTTTCGTGGAGTAGAGGACATTTCTTGCAGTCTGCAGCCACGTGGCTGCCATAGCCATTTTTAATGTTTTATGCATGTTGCCTTGCTCCGTCATGAGAGAATTGCCCCTTTTTCTTATGTATATCTTTCTACATATTCACGGTATTTCATAGACAGCATCAGAATTGTATTCAGTAAACCCGGTATGCTCGGGACACATGTCACATGATCGAGTGTTGTTTCTGCTTACGGCACACGCTTTCGAGAGCTTGCAAAGGCCGAAAAAAAAACAAATTGGCACCATAACTGGTCGCTATTTTCTTTAAATTGTGAAACACATTTTGTACGCGCAATAATTTGATCGTATTTTTTTCTTCATTTCATGGTCCTGTTTTGTTGCTCTTTACTTTCTGCAGTAGGATTTCGCAAACGGGTATGACGACGCTGTTGTGATATCCAGCTTTTTTTTTTATTGAACCCTTGTGCTGAAGTGACGCTCCGCCATGATGTCCGATTAAAACTTTATTTCTGTCCAGAGAAGACGCAGAGGAGACCCCGCGCCACCCGGCTAATCCCACGTAGGGACCGCCAAGCCCAACTTGGCGGCCCGTTCACGGGCACTCTGGACGGCCAGAATTGAATCGTTAAAGGAACACTAAAGGCAACTACTAAGTCGACGTTAATTGTTGAAATAGTGATCCAGAAACTTCGTTGTGCTACCTTTGTACCAAGAAAGAGCCTATTTTGAAATAAGATCACGTTTTAGTGGTCCGCTTGGGGTTAACGCACTTCAAATTGCCCGCCTCAAGAAGCGGACTGACCAGACCGACCCACGTCACCGGGGCTCTTCGATTTTCCACTTCTGTCTACCTGCGGGCTGCCAGAGCCTGCCAGAGCGCGCTCGTTTTTCTCGGGCTGCTGTGTCCCCCCACCCCGGCGGCGCACTTCCGGTGGGCATTCGTTTTTCTCGGGTTGGACAATTCTGGCGACCCGCGGGGAGCCCGAGGTTTCGGGCTAGCAGATGCCAAAAAGGTACGATACGCGCTCGGCGCCATCTTTGTAAGGACTCGACGGATGGTGATGTGGGCGCTTGATGATTGCGCCTTCGCTTGTCATGACGTATGGCGTTATCTTCTATAGCCTGTTCCGCCTTGCGAGATGAGGCAATTACGAGTGGCGGCGAGTGTTTGAAGCTACTGTTCATTGCTTTTGTTACGTTTCTCGTGAAGCTCCCTCCTGGGAACAACGCGGCGAACTGTTGTCTGCTGGGTGCGTCGTGCGCATGCCCCAAAAGCTATGTTTTGTACGCACGCATAGAGATAACTTTGGAGCTATTGTTTTTTTTTTCGTAGTAGTCGAGACCTTGGTAGCCGTTTGTGGAGCCGGTCCTGCTTTCTGTGCACTTAGCGAAGACGCTTGTGGTCGAACTAGCCGCTCCGTCGTAAGTTTGCGTGCGGGAACCTCTTCGAACCTCTGTCTTGACTACTCGATTGATCTACGATGGTGATAAAAGGCTCGATATGGTGACTGTGGGTGATGCTCGCTGGTCGCGAGCGGCGTGCGAACCCACTTCGATCTATTCTTATGTGATTCTTAAAGTGAAAAGAAGAGAAAAGTGAGCCCCATAACTGTCTGCATCAGAGTGCGACATCTCAACAGTAGCTCACATTGGATGGGGGTAAGGAGGGATTAAAAGGATAGGATTAAAAGGTAGATATAGAGAGTGGAAGGAGAGAGCGAGGCGCAGGGACAGCAAGCGACGGAAGTAAAAAGGAGATAGGAAAGATGGACATGGTCGCAGGAGTTTGAGGACGGGGCACCACTCGGTAAGAGCTCTTGTCGGCATCAGGAGATGGCCTAGGGGGAGCCCAGTCGGCCAGAGTTGCGCTGTCGTCGGAGATCGCGGGGGCACAACCGGTCGGCACGAAATCCAGAGAGCGAGTCCAGTTCGATCTATTAGCCAGCATACGTGGTATGATATTATACGATATGACGCGAGAAAAAAAGCAGAATGAATTCAGAAATGTATACATCCCTTCGTTACCCATTTCATCGTTGGCTTTGTCTTGTTTCACCCCTCCGTAATAATGCCGTGCGGTATGACCAAGTAGGTCAAATGAAAGCTGATACACATGACATTTGCTAAGTACCACTTAGGACTGGAAAACAGGCCCAGGCAAGTTCGAAAACGAGTCGGAAACGTGTCCTGCAGTAATTTATTTTATATACGACGCATACTCGTGGTACCGATACATACGCATGTCTAAAGTTTAGACAAAAACGTAAGTTGGTCAACGCGTGTTTGCGACACATTATACGCGATAGATGAGCAGATATATATCCTCGAGCTCTTTTGGGGACACGATCACTTTCGCGTGATTTCGCGTCGTGTTGTGCAATTACTGATACACGTACTAATAGAGAGTTATAGTATACCAGGCTTACCGGGATACCGGGCGTACCGTGATACCATACCGCTTCCCGTACGCGCGGTATTTTTCAGATTTCACGTTACCGTGGTAGCGTAGGTGTACATAATGTACGTAAACATGACGGCGCTCTCGGACGCCCGCTTCGAAGTGATTTTGGCGTAGTTGCTGAAAGATTCACCTTGTTCGCAGCAAACGACTGTTTAAAGTGACTTCGCTTGCCTTCAGTTAGCTTCGATGACCGAGTATTACGGATAAGTTGGCTTACTTTTTGAGATAGCTTCCCATTTCGAACGCGTCTAGGCCTAACTACAAGATCGATGTAAACAAATCGTCAACATAACTTGGCGCGTGGTTCATATTTATTTGATTTTATTAGTAGTAAAATAAACTTGTGACAATGCATCGCGCGTGGCATAGGCAAACATTCTTGTTTTATTTCCCTTTTCACTGTCTTTAACTTATTAACCAATCGATAGGTGGCGCCACCGTCTCAGCTGGGGCATGTGAACCACGCAAACGCTATCCCGTTAAGCTATAAGACGCTGTCCACAACAAACGTTTGCTGCACGGTAACGCCATTTCCTTAACCTCCACTATCACGTTAACCTTAAACTATAACTCTCTAATAACACGTGAGCTTGTTAAGCCGTCAGCGTCGCGACAACTCACCTTGCATCGTTCTCGAGGAGGCGTGCGCCAGCCGTTCGCGGACGCGGCTAGTGATCGGGCGAGCGTACGAAGTCATACCCCAAATGCGTACGCTAGAGGATATTGTTACGGTTAAAGTCGAAGGGTGTTTATTAGCAGGGCGAGGCTCATGGTTCGGAATTAATGGCATCGGTATCTCCACCAGTTCACATCTTCCTCCTCTTCTCCTCTCTTGGCTCATACCCGTTGCGTTTCCCGGCTCCTAGATGAAGCCCGCTGGGCGAGTACTGTTGCGACCGGGGTTTCCAGACACCGGAGGTCCGGGATGAAGTTGTCGAGGCAGGAGGAAGAGAGACTTGAAGAGGGTTTATTTACAATATATACATTGCGAACTCCCTACACGGTGAGCCCTCAAACGTGGCAGGCCTCTACATGACTCCTAACATAGCGCTACATGGTGCTTGGTTCTACATGGTTCTGCTCGGTTCTGCTCTGTTCTCTTCTCGAAAAAAGCACACCGAATGAGCCGTGGGGGCTCATTATAAAGGGTCTGTCCTCCCCAGATCCCTAGATCGGGGACCGCGTACAGAGGGCACCGTCCAACCACGGATCACACATTACCCGCGAGGGTGACGAGCACGCACGGTCCACGTGAACGTTCAAAATTGAAGCGTGGTCACTGCACGGCCATGTGGCACGAACGTGGCTCCTCCTCGTCAAGGGGTGTCGCTGGGCGAGGGGTCTGAAGTTGATGACTGCATCCATCGAAAGGGCCGCCGTAAACAAGTTTCAAATGGTCGCCGAACGACTCGTTCAATTAGCGGGACGATTTCCGGCCGCCGCCGCCGCCGTCATCTTCCAAAGAAGAAGCTGCACTTGTGGTCTCCCGAACTGCTCACGGTGTCGTGGCGGCAAGACGCCGCACCCTCCGGCCAGGGGGGAACAATACATGGCGGACACAGGCCGCCAACCCGTTTGGCGACTAAAAAGGAACATCAAAAGGAACGCCGATCCATTGTCAGACCTGGCGCCGGTCCTAACAGTAGGCAGCCGGTCGTTCGGTTACTTGTTTGAAGATTAAAGGAGCGCCGCTCCCTCTTCAGCTCCGGCGCCGGTCACAACAGCTCGTCCGCCGGCGGGAGAAGCGACCTGAGGGTGACCAGCTGCACAGGTTGCTCGAAGTGTCGCTGTGTAGTGCTGTCTTCCAGGCCACTGCTGATGACGCTCAGCCAAGGACTCTTTCCCTCTCGTTCCCTGTGGCTCCCCTCTGGGAAAAGCATTCATACACACCACCACAGGCACGGGAGAGCACCCTGCCCGCACTGAGACACGTCGAGTCCGACAAATTATCCAAAAGCAACCTTACTTAAGCAGTATTACCAAACACAAAGCAGCAATCGGGACGTTTCTCTGAGGTTTCACCAAAACTCCTAATCCCGATCCGATAATAATCTTCCCATCAAACTGCTTTCAAGAAAACTAATTGTCAAGTGATGCGCTCACCGTGGCATACCCGAGTGCTTGCGTGAGTAATCCGCCGTAACCCACCAGGTATCATACTCATAAAATGAAGCATTTTACTTCACGCTATCTTTTAGTTCCCGAAATTTAGTGCCGCCAAAGCCAGTCGTCAATTCCTTTTGAGAAGACGAAAGCATAACTGCCGTGCTGCACCTGCATTAGGAACCTCTTTATTATACATCCGCAAACGCACATCACAGTGCGCCTGCCTGGAGGAGATACCACCTAACCGTTCCCTTGCTGTTGCCACTTTCACAAAGCATACATATAAACTCACGAGCTAGCTTTTCTTACACACCGGACACATGCGAACAAAACATTAAATGAACAACAAAAAAGTTTCGCATGAATCCTGAAAAATCTCGCAAGCAATAACTTTGCGTCTCTACGCTCAGTCATAATTAGTTCATAACGTTGCTCCTGCTCATTTACACGTATCTACCATGACGCAGGCTCCTATGCGTGTCGTTTATGCAATCGCACAACGCTTACCTTAGCTAAACGTACAACGCCCAAGAAATGAACAAAACCAAAAAATGTGTTACCTAAACACTATTTGGTAGACGAGATTCTTAAAAAACACATTAAAATCCAAAACAACTTAAACAGTCAAAAGCAAATTTCAAAACAAAATAAATCCACTAATGACCATCGTCAAAAGCTCACGGATGTCTACTCCTTTTTGGGACTAACGCGCGGTGTCGCGTCCTGTGGGTCTTTCTAGGCGAACGGGAAATGGAACAATGGCAAAACCCATTCGCTTCGCCTCCGACCCCCGCAAAGCTCTGCGCTGACAACCTGCGTTCTTACTCTCGCTGAGTACCTCGCACTCCCGCAGTCCATCAAACATGCCGTCGATAGAGCGACGAAAGGGTCTGCCTTTCTACCCAACGTGCTTTTTTTTTTTTTTCGTTTTGTCCGGCGGCTCGGACGCATACAAACCAACTCCGGTGCCGATGACAAACGCCTAATTCTGTACGCTCTAATGCGTGTCACTATCCTTCCAATAGATCTATACAACGCATATAGGCTACCAAAATGATAGAGCGCTAACGAAAACAAAGTACAAACGAGTTATTTACAAAATCACAAAAACAAACAAAATGTTCCTTTCAACAGTCCCGAGTCGACGTTTTCCGAGAGGCTAACAGCTGTTCGCAACAACTCTGAGTCGAACTCGCGGTGGTCGCGCCCGGAACGATTTTCTCGAGAAGCGGGGTCTACAACACGCGTCAATCGCCCTGCTACCGAACCCCGCGACGTTCCTTGGAGCCGACTTGCTGTCGCTTCCTGCCCCTCGAAAACCACCGACTCTTTTGCCCCGCACCCCGTCCAATGCACCGCGAGAACAACGGAAGGGTCTCTTGCCCCTCGACCACTTACGCACACGATGCGCTTCTCTTTTCTTTGTTCTCTGGCCGCTTGGACGCTTGCGATACGGCAACTTTCTTGAAATTTCGCTCCGCCATTTGAATACATTCCTCAAACGCGTCGCGATTTTTGCCTGCCTGTTTTTACGGCGCTTTCTCCGTTTTGCACGTCTCTTGGTGCCGTCTACGGAGCCTTTCGCCCATCTCTGATGCTCACCAGCACCCACATGCTCATCTGATTTTTCGCGCGGACTGTCTGGATAATTGCCTAGCAATCTATCCTTCAAACACTGCCGCGTACGATGCGCTTTTCTTTTCCGGCGGTTCGGACGCATACGATACAGACCCGTCAGAGATGACAACGGCACTTTTCTCGCGATTTTACCACGCCGTTTGAAACCCTTACTCAAACGCGTTGTGCTCATCTCGAGCTTTGCCTTTTTGTTGCCCTTCGGACGCTTTCTCCCCTGTGCACGCTTCTTTGTGCGGACCTGGGAGCCTTTCGTCCTACTCTGACGTTCTTCATCACCGATATGCTCCTCCGCCATCTCGCGCGCCCAGTCCTGATGATTGCCTATCAGTTCATCGTTAGACCGCGGCCGCGTAGATTGCGCACTTCTGTTCCTTACTCTCCGGCCGCTCAGACGCATGCGATTTAAGCCAGTCAGAGAAGACAACGGGCCTTTTCTCGCAAATCCGCCACGCCGTTTGAAGGTCCTCGTCAAACGCGCCGCGCTGATCGCGAGCCTTGCCGCGCTTCTGTTTTTCGGACGCTTTCTCCGTTTGGCACATTCCTTGGTGCCAAACCTGGAGCCTTTCGTCCGCCTCTGACGCTCATCAACATGGTCTACAGGGCTGCAAGGTTCGATGGAACACTCTGTTAATCTTAACTTCGTTTCCACCACCACGGAACCCTCACACCCTGCTGTGACCGCGAGCTCTTTTCCCTCAGAATGGGTTAAAACCTGTTCCATTCCCTTACAGGCACTAGCCTTCTCTTTGGCCTCAAACGGCACCGCCGCTATATCTACAGATATCAGACCCGCAGCACTCTCTTCGGCCCTAAACGGCACCGCTGCTGAAACGCACCGTTCGTGCGGTACATCTGCAAATTTCTGACCTGTAGCCCTCTCTTCGGCCTTAATCGGCACCGCCGCTACGTCGCACCGTTCGTGCACTTCATCTACAGATGTCTGACCTGTAGCCTTCGCTTCGGTCTCAAATGGCACCGCCGCTACATCGCACCGTTCGTGCGCTACATCTATGGATTGACCACTCTGCTGCAATGCCACCAATTCACAATTAAGCCTTTCTATCTCTTCATCTAATTCCTGCATCCTTTTTATATGTTCTTCATGCCTGCGCTCAGCTTCCAATTCCTCCTGGCGCCATCTTTCCTTTCTTTGCGCCCTTTGTACTTCCTCCTCCTGGTCCAATAAGTACATATTCCCGAAGTGCTCGATTTCCTCATTGTCACTATTGCTTTCGAGAATCACTTCGCGGAGTTTAGAAGCAGGCATATCATCATTAAAATCTAGCTCCAGATCCCAACACAGGTTCAGCAGGTCCTCTCTCGTCAATCTCGTAAGATCCATGGCGACTACTTTGCTTTGGCTCAGCTGTGACAAAACACAAACCCACCAGCGTTTCAATTCTGGGTCTAGAGAAATTGAAGCCTGGCAAATCTCACAGCGGAGACCACAAGCTTAAGCACCCAAGTAGCACTACGTGGCCAACATCCCTCTCTACTTTTTCTTGTTAATTTTTCACTCCTGCTTTTTACAACATCCTAAAATTTAACCCGCAACGTACCCTTAGAAATTTTGAAACATTACCACTTGTTCCTATTGAATCATCTAAGCTTTCCTGCTTTAGCGTACTTGCTCAGATAATCATCCAGTGCTGCCTTGTGCTGAGATAACAACCACAGTGGCCAGGCAGTTGTTGGTTATATCTATCTTTTAACGAATCTAGGCTAAAAGACTCGATATATCTCAAGCACAAAGCCAGGCACTCACCCCATTACGTGCGGTGGTGGTACGCTGCTTCGATCCCGCCGAGTTCCAGGGCTTTCGGCTGGCCTCCGGTACATGTCGCTCTCCGTCGCAGACTCGTATCCCACCGCTGCCAACCAGTTGTTGCGACCGGGGTTTCCAGACACCGGAGGTCCGGGATGAAGTTGTCGAGGCAGGAGGAAGAGAGACTTGAAGAGGGTTTATTTACAATATATACATTGCGAACTCCCTACACGGTGAGCCCTCAAACGTGGCAGGCCTCTACATGACTCCTAACATAGCGCTACATGGTGCTTGGTTCTACATGGTTCTGCTCGGTTCTGCTCTGTTCTCTTCTCGAAAAAAGCACACCGAATGAGCCGTGGGGGCTCATTATAAAGGGTCTGTCCTCCCCAGATCCCTAGATCGGGGACCGCGTACAGAGGGCACCGTCCAACCACGGATCACACATTACCCGCGAGGGTGACGAGCACGCACGGTCCACGTGAACGTTCAAAATTGAAGCGTGGTCACTGCACGGCCATGTGGCACGAACGTGGCTCCTCCTCGTCAAGGGGTGTCGCTGGGCGAGGGGTCTGAAGTTGATGACTGCATCCATCGAAAGGGCCGCCGTAAACAAGTTTCAAATGGTCGCCGAACGACTCGTTCAATTAGCGGGACGATTTCCGGCCGCCGCCGCCGCCGTCATCTTCCAAAGAAGAAGCTGCACTTGTGGTCTCCCGAACTGCTCACGGTGTCGTGGCGGCAAGACGCCGCACCCTCCGGCCAGGGGGGAACAATACATGGCGGACACAGGCCGCCAACCCGTTTGGCGACTAAAAAGGAACATCAAAAGGAACGCCGATCCATTGTCAGACCTGGCGCCGGTCCTAACAGTAGGCAGCCGGTCGTTCGGTTACTTGTTTGAAGATTAAAGGAGCGCCGCTCCCTCTTCAGCTCCGGCGCCGGTCACAACAGTACGAATCATTTTGAATGTTGAAGGTGAAACTGTTTAAGGCGGGCGACACGTACCAGCTGGGTCCGGTTTGACCGACGGCCAGCTGATGTCAGCCGTGCTACCACGTATGTCAAATCGCTCAAGCGATCAACAATGACGATTGGGCCATTGTACTGAGGTGAGAACTTTTCGCATAGGCCCCGTTTACGTTGTGGTGTCCACAACCACACAAAGTCTCCTTTGCAGTATGCTACAAATTGATTGCGGCTGTCATAGCTTTCCTTTGATCGGTGTTGCGAAGCCACAGTACGAAGACGAGCAATACGCCGGGCTTCTTCCGCTAGGCAGAGCGTCTTGGAGACAGAGTAGTCGCTATGGAAGTCAAATGGTAGGATAGTATCGATGCAACTTAACGGTGAACGTGCGTAAAGGAGGTAAAAAGGTCTGTAATTGGTTGTCTCATGTTTGGTCGTGTTATACGCATAAGTAATGAAAGGGAGAACATCGTCCCAGTCCATGTGGTCAGACGAAACGTACTTGACCAACATGTTCTGTGTATTATCATTATGTATATATGTCGCCCAATTGTAACACCACTCCTTATGTAATACTCGCCTTAATAATACGCCATTAAGAAAATACGCCCTTAATACGCCCGTAATACGCCCGTAAATACGCCCGTAACACGCCCTTAAGGAAATAAAAAGTGAAAGTGAAGTGAAGTTAGTCAGAGTTCTGTGCGTACGTTCTACCAGCCCATTCGTCTGAGGGTGATACGGGGATGAATGGCGGAACTGCGAATTCCACAGACGAACCAGTTCTTCGACGGCGTCAGCAACTAACTGACGACCACGATCACTAATGATCACTCCGGGAGGGCCATGCCGCAGAAGGATGAATCTAAGCAGAAACATGGACACGCACGCCGCTGTCGAGGATGGTATCGCTGCAGTTTCTGCGTAACAAGTCAGATGGTCTACTCACACTATAACCAACCGATTGTTGCAAGACGATCTTGGAAATCGGCCCAAAAGGCCGATACCAACTTGATGAAATGGTAGATGAATGATGAATCTAAGCGAAAACATAGCCACGCACGCCGCTGTCGAGGATGGTATCGCTGCAGTTTCTGCGTAACGAGTCAGATGGTCGACGCACACTATCACCCATCGATTGTTGTTAGACGATCGTGGAAATGGGCCCAAAAGGTCGATACCAACTTGATCAAAGGAGGTGGCAGCAGATGGAGAAGACCTGGCGGAGGAGTCGTAGGCCGCTTGTAGCGTTGGCACTGTTCGCAACTTGCGACATAGTGCTTGACGGTGTCCCACATTCTGAGCCAGTAAAAGCGCTCTTGTGTCCTATTCAAAGTTCTGATTATTCCAAAATGACCAGCTGTCGCATCGTCGTGCATGGCGTTCAGTATGTCAAATTGTAGGCTCTGTGGTACGACTAGAAGGAAACGTGCGCCTTTAGCCGAATAATTTGTCTTGCATAGAAGGCCGTCACGGACACAAAAGCAGCCGTTGGCTTGAGGACGTGATGCCACGGCAAGTAATGTCTCCAAGCTAATATCAGCGTCTTGTTCTTTCTTGAAACTACTTAAGTCTGGTAATGTGGAAGAAATGGAGGCAAAACAGTCGTCCAAACTGTCTTCGTGACACTCAGTCGTCTTTGGGGGAGGCGGGAGACACAGTCGGCATCTGCGTGGCGTCGTCCAGACTTGAACAAGATGAAGAAGTCGTATACTCCTGAAGCCGAATAGCCCAACGTGCCAGTCAACCAGTCGGGTCATGAAGATTCACCAGCCAGCATAAAGCGTGATGGTTGGTAACGATAGTGAAGGAACGTTCATAGATATAATGTCGAAATTTGTGTACCGCAAAAACAGCTGCCAAGCATTCTTGTTACGGTACAGCTGCGTTCAGCTTTGTTGAAAGAGAGAGAGAGAGAAACGAGAAAAAAGGAAGGCAGGGAGGTTATTCAGATGCGAGTATCCGGTATGCTACCCTACACTGGGGTAGGGGAATAGGGGGTTGAAAGAAAAAGAGAGAGTTAAAAAATAAATTAGAGAAAAACACCGACACACACGCACACACAAAATCAGTCCACTCAGAAGCGTTCCGACAGGCCAGTAGTTCGCAAGAAGCCCAGTAGCGATTGCACGGCTTTCTTCTGTGACGAAGAGTCATGACGATGGCGCAGTATAGTTTCTTCTGACAGCAGCTGGTCATCTAACCTGTTTAGTGTATTAGAAAGGTGTTGTCTTTGCAGGTTGTATTCCGGGCAGTCACACAGGATATGTCGAATTGTTTCTTCATCTGGCATAAGCCACTACGTGCTCAGCTTCTTGATGACGCTGCACAAGTAAAGCACTGATGCCAATGCCACTAGCATCAGCATGCACTTCCGTAGGCAAGGACGCATCGAAGTGACACAGTATGGGCCCCGACGTTAGTAGAAACTTTAGCTGGCGGAACGCATCATCCCAAGCTGAGGTCCAACTGAAAGGGATGTTCTTTTGAAGAAGACATGTTAGGGGATGCACCACGTCAGAGCACCTCGGAACGAAACGACGAAAATATGAGCATAAGCCCAAGAAGCTCCATAATTCCCGCACCGATTTCGGTAGTTCGACAGAGCTGACGGCCTCGATTTTTCGTAGGTCTGGCCTTACTCCATTTCGTCAACGATATGTCCAAGTACTAATGTCTCCGTTTCACCAAAATGACATTTTTTTAGAGTTTAGGATCAAGGTGGCCTTTTGTATGCAATCTAAAACAAGACTGAGAGGTCTGTTATGCTCGTTCAGTGTGCTGCCAAAAATCACCACATCATCTACGTAGCACAAACAAATTTCCCATTTAAGTCCTCGAAGTATTGTGTCCATAAAGCGTTCGAATGTTGCCGGTGCATTACAAAAACCGAACGGCATAAAATTAAATTCATGAAGGCCATCAGGTATCACAAAGGCCGTTCTCTCTTTGTCGTTTGGGTGCATGGGTATTTGCCAATGCCCTGATCGCAAATCCAGTGACGAAAAGTAGGCAGCGAAATGCAGGCAATCAATGGTGTCATCAATTCTAGGAAGCGGATACACATCTTTTTGGTGACCGTTTTTAGCTTTCTATAGCCAACGCAAAAGCGTCATGATCCATCCTTCTTTCTTACGAAGATCACAGGCGCTGCCCGCGGACTAGATGTCTCTTGGACAACACCTTTCCGCAACATATCGGTGACCTGTTCGGCTATCACTGCCATCTCTTTCGACGACACGCAGTAACGTTTTTGACGAACGGGGTTTGCAGATCCGGTGTCAATTCTGTGATGAGCACGAGAACGTGGTAGTGAAGTCTCCGTGTCACCTTGTGTGAAACCGAACACCGAAAGATGTGTCATAAGGACACGCGCAAGAGCGTGGCGTTCATGTGAGGGTAGCGACTTGCTGATCATTCTTAAGATCTCTTCTTCAGAACTGCTTCTCTGAAGTTAAGTTCGCTTGATTCAGATTGCTGCTCTTCGTTTAAAACGGTGATAGTGCCGTACGTGATTTCGTCAAACTCGGCAAGCTTCATATCACCTGGAAGAACAGCGGGCACCGAAGAACAATGGAAAGCCCACAAGCTTGAAGAGCCGTTCACAACTGTCACGAGAGAACCAGGCACAAGTACTACATCTGTCTTCACGCAACCCGTCGCAAGTGGTTGAATTTGCGCGTCTAACGATGAAAGGTCGGCAACAGCAAGATTAACAGGAACACGTGATAAAGACCACGGCGCTAAAACAGAATCATTCTACACGACGAAACAGTTTTTCTTCGGTAAATATGTCTCAGCAAGCGTAGACAAAATCGTGTTATTCACCGTAATTTCGCTTGTGCCACAATTATTGGAAGTACCACAATCCCGAAGAAAGTCGATCCCAAGAATCACATCATGAGTGCACCGCGGTAATACCGAAAATTCCGTGACAAGATATCCAGCACCAAACAAAACACTTGTAACACAAATACCTAGAGGAACGACGCACTCTCCGCTGACACCATGAAATGTCACACCACGATTCCACGGGAACATAACCTTCCGACGAAGCCTTTCCTTGAATGTGGCACTTATGGCGGAAACCGTAGCACCAGTATCCACTAACGCAGTTGCAGGCACACTATCAATAACACACACACTTTGTTTTGGGACATCATAATAGGAAGAGGAGCAGTTTGCAGAGACGGAGACCGGCCGGTGACCTTACCTCCATCGGCGGCGCCGGCTAGTTTCCCGATGTAGGTGGTGGTGTAGAACGTCGCCGTGGGAATGGTGAACGGCGTGAGCGACTGGTTGGTGGCGTCAGGCTGCGGTCTGATGCTGGCGAGTCACTCCTCCTGTTAAAATGGCGGAAGGAATTCCTGGGTGGCGAGCCTATAGCTTTTGTTGCGTGATGTTCTGCCGGCCAATGATCATCGTTAACACCTTCAAAGTTAGGCCAAGTCAGTGGTGGGCCATACCTCGTCTGGCGGCGACGGCGACAAAAAAACGACAGATGTGTCCTGTTGCACCACAGCTGTAGCAAACAGGTGAAGGACGACCGACGTTGTAGACTTCGGCATAAGCCGCCCTCGGACGCTGCGAGTAGTAGATACGATCTTCCAAGTGCCGATTCGTCGTCGTACCCCGATAAGCGCGTTGGTCATGCGTCACGTCGTCAGGAAACGTATGGTGGTGCTGTTGTAGGGGATCGGTTCGACTGTCTGCAACGCCTGGCATGGCTGACAGCGAAGAAACGACCGGTGCAGCTTCGTGAGGTTTCTTAAAAACGCAACCGAGCTGTTAGGCCTTCACGGCGCTCATTGATTTGCCATGTTGCTCGAGTTCCTCACGGACGATTTGCCTCACAGTGGTAGCAAGGTCCCAATGGATACTGCAGCTGTCCTCAATGCTTGCAACCGTCGCAACATTCGCCAACATGCCGAACTTTGGCGTGATTCGGTGTAGCTTCAAGGTGTCAAACGTGCGGCGATGATGGATCATGCCAGCTACCAACCTGAGGCTCTCCTTGCCAATCAAGTAGGTATACACGTCTTCGGCAATAACTTTCAGAAGATGCCCGACTTAGTCCTCTTCGGACATACGAGGATTCGCCGTCTTACACAGCTTCAGGATCGTCTCAATGTACGTGGTACAAGTCTCACCTGGCACTTGACAACGCTGAAGTAATGTCTTCTCGGCTCGCTTTTTTTCGCAGTGGAATCCCCAAATCATTCTGTGAGATGGATAACGAAGGGATCCCAGATGGTTCGCGACTCTTCGTGGTTCTCGAACCACACAAGAGCAGTGTGTGTCAGGAAGAGAGCAACATACTCTAGCTGAGCCGTAGCATCCCAGCCATGCACTTGCTCACGCATTTTAGTGTGTCAGCCATTTTTCCGCGTTCTCGTCGGGTTTCCCTGAAAAAGGGCGCGGCTCCAACTGACGCATCCATGCACCGGGTGTCCGCACCGGAGGAGTTCAAGATGACTGTAGGTCACCGTTGTTCGACATCGCGAGTTCCGGTAGTGTTGGAAGCAGTCGCGCGAGGCGTCGGCTTCGGCGAGGACCTAGCGGCAGTGGCTCCGTCGTCTTGGGCCAGTACCCCGCACCTCCACCACAAAACTGTTAGGGTTAAAGTCGAAGGGTGTTTATTAGCAGGGCGAGGTTGATAGTTCGGTGGTAATGGCGTCGGTAGCTGCATTGGTTCACGTTTTCCTCCTCTTCTCTCTCGGCTCATACCCGTTGCAAAATTATTTCAGCTTTTTGGCGGCTGAAATAATACGTATTTCCAAGTGGACAATGCAGAAAGAAACCAACGTGCACGCGGCGCATTATTTCGTTTGCCGCCACGACGATAATTTGTTTACGTTTACGCTGGATGTCCCAGCGTTCGATTTTGCGATCTTCGGGCAGCTTCCAGTTGTGTCGGGTTCCCTACACACGTGACCATGATGTTATTTCCTGTCCATACCGGAACTAGTTGACTGACCTTTGGCTAGCTATGACTGCCAGAGAGCTGCCAGAGGCCAGAAAATTGAAGATCACTTTTGCCGTGCAAAACGTTGCCCGGCTTTACTGCGCTAGAAGCAGCAGACCGAAGGCAGCGGGAGCCACAGCAGCAACAACGGTCATTGATAAATTTTCCACCATCGGCTTCGAGATCGCACCCGTTTTTTATTCAACGGCACCCCGCTAGTTGGCGCCACCTGTTCAGCGTAACTACGCGAAAATTGAATTTTTGAATTGCTCGTGCAATTTCTCATAGTAACGTCCGACGGTTCTTTTTCCCATGAATCAAAGAGAAACGAACAGGCAGCATTTTATTGCGTCTCTTGATGCACAGAAGGTTCTTTATTTAGTGTAGCTAGATTGATTACTAGTAAGTAATTGTAGGTGGTTTGTCTGGTGTCATCGGGGTCATATTGAGAATGTCCTACTGCGGCGCATGTGTTCTTGTACATATATATACCTTAATTTCTCGGTAAGTAGGGAACTGTTTTTCATAATATTGTTGTACATTGAGCTTTCACTCTGACGTAAATTGTTATTTGACTTTAGTGTCCCTTTAAGTTCGGGGCTGTGCAAGAGCGCCGCCCACGTGTCCTCGCTGAATGGCGGAGCCATTCCCACTACGCTCCATCATGGTGAGATTCTGAATGGACGTTAAGGATCTATATTACTCTGTCCCATGACATGACCTTGAGGAGATATTTTAAAGAACAGGAGCCGCATTTTCGAAGCAGTATAGGCATGAAATCTGACAATTTCATTACACCCTTAGCATTTATCTCAATTTCACCAGTATCAACTACGATGACCAAATATTTGATGGCCATCATTGGCCTAACTCCTTTGTGACATCATTTCGTCTGTTATTGACAAACGCATTTCTGCAAGCTTGTTGAGAAAACAGGGTTTTAATGACAATTTTGCGGCTGTGCTCAAGTTCTACAAAGAGCACTCATGGAGGCTCAAATTTACGTGTGCATTGCATAAATACCACTGCAGTCAATCACTACCATTCATCTACCATTCACTACCACTGCATTCAATCACGTCACTACCATAGCCTTACTGCATGAGTGCCAGTCTGATGTTCTCAGTGAGATACCATTACACGTGGAAAAATAGACATAATAAAAATCACAGCATATCCACGGAGCGAATGATGATGAATGGGCGAGGCGTCCGTGCGTCTGTGTGTCCGTCCGTTCGTCCGTTCATTCGTCCGTTCGTCCATCTAGTGAACACTCTAAGTACCATCATCTAGAATCTTTTCATCGTATATTCATCATAAACAGGGACCACCATTCAGCGGAAATTCCAAAGACTAAACGAGAGGTGGATATTACTACAAACATGGCACGTGCGACCCACGGTGTAAGGAGCTTCGCCCCGAAAACGGGGCAACACTTTAATGACGGAGCAAGACGGCTTGCATACAACATTAAGAATAGTTATGTTAGCCACATGGCTGTAGATAGCTAACAATGTAAGTTATTCCTGTATTCCACGAAACAAGGTTTTTTCAAAACAGCAAGAACTAAGAATGAAACTGGGATTATAGAAGCATTTTTTTTTAATTTGGAGGATTTCTTTATCGCATGATGTCGCACTTCGGCGCCATCCACACCCCCATAGGGCATGCTCACGTCTCGCGTCCCGTGCCGGCCCAGGTATAGAGTTTCCTAAATCTATGAATACAGGCAGACACCCGCAAAACTACCGCTCCCCTCCTCCTCTCTCGCCTCGCCAGGCAGCCTCTGCTAGTAAAAAGACTGCTTGCTCTGCACAACCGTTCACTGGCCACAATGCGTATGTAGGCACTGGATCGCGCATTAGAAATTCTGTCAAGGACGTCGGTACTTGGCTTTCGTTTGACGTTGAAGGCAACGCTTCCCCTATGTTCAATAAATCAGAATAATAGAGACGAAATAACAATTACGCATTACCCAATCAGGCAACATTCACACGATATCCCCACCACTCTCGACGCATTTACTCGAGTTGCTCCCTTGGGAAAATGCGGGCGAAATTTTTTTAAGGGAAAGGGGCCGATGCATCAGTACAGCATCACTTCATCTTTGCGAGACAGAGTATTCATTTCTGAGTAAAAAAAAATACCATGCATAATCACGCGTGTGTTGTTGCACGTGAGAACTGATGTTGCCCTCTTGCCCCGCCGCGGTGGTCTAGTGGCTAAGGTACTCGGCTGCTGACCCGCAGGTCGCGGGTTCGATTCCCGGCTGCGGCGGCTGCATTTCCGATGGAGGCGGAAATGTTGTAGGCCCGTGTACTCAGATTTGGGTGCACGTTAAAGAACCCCAGGTGGTCAAAATTTCCGGAGCCCTCCACTACGGCGTCTCTCATAATCAAATGGTGGTTTTGGGACGTTAAACCCCACAAATCAATCAATTGATGTTGCCCTCTTGAAAAATGCGGTCATAGCACCTTCAATAGCTCCAGTTGAACGTCAACGCTCTTTCCAGTCCACGTTGTTTCTTCCAACCTGTTGTCGCGCTGCAACTACGATACAGCGAACAGACAAACAAAAGTACACCTCAATCAGTGAGTCCCCAAGAACTCAAGTGAGGCCCGTAGGCAGCGTGCATATGAATTAATCACGAGATTTTTAGGAACTGTATTTCAGTCTACGACAAGCTGCTCAGAATGTGCCTCCACTCATGTCCAGTTCAGATAAGGTACAAAGGAAGGAACAGGAGAGAAATGAAAGTCAGGGATTAGTCCAGAAGGCCTATATGCTAGCCTACACTGTTGAAACAGATTAAGGAGATTTAAAAATAAAGAAAAAGAGAGGAAAGAGCAGGCGCACACAAAGTCACGCACCTAGATCACTGTTGATAAAAATCAAACTGTTCTCGTACATAATAGCATGGAGGCACGTGTTGCTAAGCGTTAGTGGCAGCGGCCGGAAGTTCGTTCACGACACCCACAGATGCGGTGGAATCTGACACGTTCACATGATAAAGCTTCAAGTGTGGCAGTCACCACTTATGGTAATAAGGCCGCTCTTTACTGTCTTGGGTGCACATGTGTTGTCGCCATCATGACACCGCTAACACTGTCATTGTCATTCCACTGCCGTCGTCAGCGTCACAATTTCGTGTAATACACTTCAGCGAGCTTGCGTAGCACTTCTGGATTTTTCGAAAAGTTTTGAGTGTATTCTTTGGGATTGTTGTCGTTATAAAAGTTCTCAGTCGTAGGAGCTATGGAAGGCTGCTGAATGCTTTTTGGCATTCGCGTTTGTCGCGTTGTCTTAGAGTTGGTGGTTTTACCTGGAGATGTACGAAGACTACATTTCGTGCGGGAAGTGTGTACTGTGGCCACTGGTAGTTCTGCTTCGCATTGGTTCTTGTGCATGGTATATCGGTTCCGGCACTGGAATAAAAAGGATACGAAATCGACCGTAATCGTTGTTTCTTACAGTGGCCCTCGTACGTCGTGCAGGCCGCCGTATTTATTCGGCTGGCCTTGTGATCGCCCGCTGCTAAATAAAGTACTTCTCAGAGGCTACGTTAGTTGAGACCTGCTCCGCCAGGTGACCAAACTACTGAAACAGCTCGCGATCCCCCCGTGACCATGATTACTTAACTTTCAGTCATAATTTTTAGAATTGGTTGTCCTTTGACATAAGTTCAGATGCGCTCCGATATATCGTTTAACTAATACAAATAGCTCCCACTGTTGTCTCTGAAACAGCCACGCTATAGCACCAACATGCATGTGGGACGCGTGCACCACGATGTCACGTTATAGTGTTAACTCGCGTGCTCATTCTTTTGCTAAGGATGCACAGAGGTCCAACACGTTCCAGCGGCGTCTCGGGCTGATTTTCAGCAGGTGATTGCACCACTTTGACGTCGCCTAAGCCGCCATAATGTAAGCATGTGTGTTGAAGACGTCACGTTCAACCTATCGATAACTTTTAAAATAACCACAGATTTCTCTTTTATAAAAGACTGTCATTCTCAATATTGTGAAAACTGGAAGTAAAGTGCTCGAGTGGAAGGAAGAGAGTTGCATTCGGCGTTTGTGGCACTAAACAGCAGGTGACAAGGGCAGGCCACCTATTTATGGCAGACCAATATCCGTAATATAATGGAAAGTTGGGTGAGTTGGTTTGAAGACATTCTTGGGAAAATTTCGGCACGCACAGGTGAAAACGGCAGGCGAGGAGACAAACAAGCGCTTGTTTGTCTCCTCGCCTGCCGTTTTCCCGTCCACCGTGGCGCGCTGAAATGTTACCAATATAGGCACCCGACAGTGAACCAGAGGGCGCAACGAAGCTCTTTGGGCTAGAGTGCCTCGATGCGCGCGCCCCCGCTTAGAGTGGAGTCAGCTTTTGAAAGGGCAGATGCCGCCCCCTCGCTAGGGTGGCTATCCTCAGCCTTGGCGGCAGCGTGACCCCCATTCAGGATCCCCTGCTCGGTCACTTGTGCGTGGCGTGCGTGTTGTTTTTTGGTCGGTGCTCGTGTTTCTGCGTTCGCTCGTGTTTCTGCGCTCGCTTTTATGCGCTCGCTTGCGTCACCATGCCCGGGTGCGACGTTTCGCAGTGCAGCAATCATTCTAGGAACGGCTGGAAGCTGTACCGATTTCCAAGAGACCCAAAAAGACGGCTTCTTTGGACGGTACAAATCAAGCGTGACAAGTGGCGTCCAACGAATGCATCACACATTTGCAGCGTAAGTAAATATTTCTTTTTGAATGCGTGCTGATTTGATTAGCCAGCATTACTTGGCGCACCATTATTTCTTTGTTGAGAGCGTAGGCAACGTCAAGTAGTCAAACGTCGTACAGCATATTTTCCGCGGCATTGGGACAGTACACGAGCCATTTGGGGTAGCGACCCCGCTGTAAAAGAATGCGTGAGGTAGAAGGCTGGTGTATTATATCAAATATAAAAGCACCCATCAACACCCAATTCTAATTTTCTTTGCAGGCTCATTTTGAACCGAACAACTACGAGCAAAACCGAGTGGATGGTTGGAAAAAGCTGAAACCGAGAGCAGTCCCAACTTTGTTCTCCTTCAGACGTATGTTTTTAATTTTACTCTGGCATTACATAATGAAGTATCGATTACAGGCATTGCGTACATGCAGCTGCAACTTCAATATGGTGAAAACCAAAGAGGAAGGTTTATGCTGCGTCCAAATTAATTCATACATTGTAAACGTCTGAGTGTATTTCACTGTCTCTAGGCACTGACCAGCCACACTGGCAGCAGCTTTCCGCTATCGGGCACGAGGCTGTGCTCTCGTTATAATCTCACGTGTAGTGACTATTTTACTCAAACAAAAACACTCATGTACACGGGACCACAATGTACATGAAAAGATACCTGGTGGCCTACTTTAAGCCCTCCACTAACGCCCTCTCATAGCCCACATCTAGCTTGTGGCACATGAAGCTCCGATTCAAATTAGAGGCTTTTTTTGTAGGGACGAATTTTTAATACAATTTGGTTATGATACTGTGGAAACTCCGTAAGATATGCATTAGGCAAAAATTAGTCAGTAAAGCGTAGGATGAAGTCCACGGTTCAATGAATCTTAGTAGGGTGAAACAAGCTTTCCCTTATACCAGTGGAAAAGGTTGGGGGAACAACCTTCCTAGCTTTAAGAATGACCTTCCTAGCTTTAATGACCATTCAGATACCAGCAGCATTTGTTACGTTATGAAACTAACCACAGGCTTGACATAAATTGGCATTACATGAAAACATTTATAAATACTTACGTTTCTGCTTGCAGCGCTGCCCAAGGAACGAAGACCACCAAGGAAAGAACTGTGCCTGCACCCTCCGGTGGAGAGACCAGCAAGTCTGCTCCGGGGCTGCGTCAATCTCCAGCTACAGTTGAGATACCGCGAGAGGCCCCACTAAGCCATGCAGTTCATCAGTCTTCACTGGAAGGAATGGCGCGTTACGGACTCGACGCCGTGGAACTCAGCGACGCCGCAGTAAAACTGTCAGCAAACTCTAGTGATTCACATTCAGAAGAAGCCAATGATGCGGCTATTGAAACATCAAATGGTACTGGTGAAACGTCAAATGCTACGGCAGAATCAGCAAAACTGAAGAAGAAGCTTACTGACCTTACAAGAAAGTATACTGAACTTCAGCTGCATCATGCTACTGCCAAGAACACAATCCACAGTCTCAGGAAAAAAGTGCAAGAACTCGAGAGTGACGCAACAAATATTTCGCGAAATTTGAAATTTCTGAATGATGATCAAGTTCGCGCTCTCTGAAGAAGCAGCAGCTTGGGAAACACTTGGTCTCCGCACACCATCAAGCAAGGCCTTCAAATTAAGCTTGCTTGTGGTATAACAGGACATGAAACGCTAAGAAAAATGGGATATCTTCTCCCGTCCAACAGAACACTCACGCGAAGGATTCAAGATTTAAAGTTCCTCCCAGGCATTCTTCACGAAGTGATCGATGTTATGAAATGCAAAGCTGAGACTATGGAGAATGTCGAAAAGGACTGCGTCCTTTTTTGGGACGAAATGGAGATAGTGGCGGGGTTCGAGCTAGACCGTGCTGAAGACACATTTCTTGGAGGAGTAACGCTTCCCCCGAAGCCTCAACAGCCTGTGAACCACGCTCTTGTATTTATGTTAGGCGGCCTTAACCAAATGTGGAAGCAAATTATCGCTTATGAATTGACTGGGAGAACCGTCGATGGTTGTTTGCTGAAAAACTATGTATTGGAGCTAGTACAGCTGTGCAGTCAAATATCTCTGAATGTTCGTGTAGTCACATCTGACATGGGCTCCACGAACCGCGCAATGTGGAGGGAATTCGGCACAAAGATTCTTCGACAGTATCTCCCATACGTCATCCGTGCATGGATGGCAAGGAACTTTTTTTCATGGCTTATCCGGCTCACGTGCTGAAAAACTTCAGGGGCCAACTCTTGAACTCTAAAGTTTGCACGCTGAGTGAGGCCACAGTGGCCAAAAATAGCCTGCCTTCTACATAGGTTAACGTGGAATATGTTGAGTTGGTACTTGAATACGATTCTGAAAGAGAACTGAAGGTAGCGCCAAACTTGTCCGAAGCTCACACCAGCACAGACCACTTCACCAAAATGAAAGTTGGTGTCGCTGTACAGCTTTTTCGGGAAGCTCCTCCAGCTATCCGCTTTCTTATAAAGGAAGGGCTACCAAAACGGGAAGCGGAAACAACAGCTTGGTTCATGGAGCTTATTTCAAAGTGGTATGCACTGATGTCCTCGTGGCATCCAGCAATGGCGTCAAGTCACAGAAACAAGGCCAAGTGCTCTGAAGCCCTAGATACATTGCACACGGCAATGGAAACAGTGAGAACTATGAAAATGGGCAGCACATCACATTGGAAACCGTCGCAAGCTGGCCTGCTCATATCAACTACGCCTGTTGTTCGCCTCCAAGGAGTGCTCCTAAGTGACGAAGGATATGAGTTCTTTCTTACAAGTAGGCTGCTGCAAGACTGCTTAGAGAATCTTTTTTCTGTCATGCGGCTTATGAATCCGGTTCCCAGTGCCTATTATATCAAGTGCGCTCTGAGACTCGTGAGCGTAAGCCAATTTTTGCATACGCCGCGGACGTGAAGTTACAAACTTGATGACCGAGAGTACCTTGTAGACCTGCTATCACAGGGCAAGAAGGCCTGTGTCGAGAACGAAGTTGAAGAGATTTGCCATTCTGAGAGTATGTTCACTGAAGAATTGTCGGCAACAGAATACACTATTCTGTTTTACGGCGGAGGATTCATTTTGAAGGGAATATTGAAGTCCGTAAAGTGCGCAAAATGCAAAGATGCGCTCATTGGGACTGCGTGTGACGAGTATGCTTCACTAACATCACTGAAAGAGTGTGTTTCGGACGGAGACAACCTTATATATCCGAGCAGTGGAGTGATGAAAGCCCTGAAAGACTGTGAAGAGCACTTTAAGGCAATCAACTCTTGGTGCACGGATAAAATAATCACTATGAAGTCGCCGCTTCGTTCACTTACAGCATACCTAAGCAAGGCACACCGCCGTAGCCTGTGTGTATGCACGGAGCACAAGAAGGGTATATACAGAATGCTCACTGAGAGGTACGCCCGAATAAGGCTGCGCATCCACCTTCGACAGTTGCCAGCCGATAGTTTGAATGGGAATTCCAGCAAAACTTGTGCCGGCGTCAACCTCTCGTAAGACATCGACACACTAAGATCAGCTGTATGCCCCAAATTAACTTAAAAATATGCCTTCTGTGCTGATCTGATGTCAATATACATACGTTTGCAGTTGTTAAATACTTGTTTTTATGCTTCACTGTTTTTGTGTTTCAAGGTTGCCTTCCCGTCTAGTCTTAACGTTTTACGTAGGTCGTTTTTTCTTTACTCGTCCATGATCACTGTGAAGCAACCAGTGACAGTCCTGAGAAAATTCTGTCATGGAGTGCTTTATTTGCGTAATTGCCTCTGTCAGCATAGCATTTAAGCGTACAAATAAATGACCTGTACACTAATTCTCGAGTGTCAAGTAATTTCAACTCTTTGAGCAAGCATATTAATGGTAAGAAAGCTCTAATTTCATTATAGCTAAATATAAGCATTTTTTCTTGTGGATAATGACCTGCCGTGCATTTGTTTAGAAGCACTTGTGCTCTTACGTTTTTGCTTTATTATTACCCATTTTAGTTACTTATTTTATTCCTTTAATTTATTTCTTTATTTTTGACACAAATGTTGTGTTAAACAAAGTGCACTTAGCATGTATTCTCTCGTGTTACATATTTTTTGTTACTTCTGTGCAAATGAACCTTCTCTAGTTATATCCCTAGGTATTCTTTCAAATTCTCATTGAGCTATGAACTTATCGAGCTTTTTGTGCATCTTTATATCCTAGGTTTAAACTTTTTTTGTATGTTGCGAACAATATGCTGTGTATTTGTTGTTTAATATTTATGTATAACCGGTACATAGGCCTTTTGTCAGGTATTATTATACCTTTAGCTTCTGTACCTTTCTTGGTGTAATTCAAGAAAAATAAAAGATCTGAGTCTGAATACTGCCCCTCGGCACTTCATCATGTGTACAATACGTATTACGCAATTTATGATAAACGAGCAAAGTATAAACTTAGCAAAAGAAGTCGTCGTAACCGCGCTTTGGTAGCTTCGCAACACTAAAATTCGCGTTTTGCGATATATCTACTGCTGTTCCCTGCACGCATATGACTGCTTTGAACAATTTTTTACGTAGTTGGAATGCAGAGTTTACAAGGCAAATAACTAAGTGTTTAGACTTGCCAGAACTCTCGTTTGCGGCCGAAGGAAGAGGATTCGTTTTAAATATAACGAAGTTTATACGTCAGCCTATAGTGCACAAAACATGCACAGGCCGTCAGTTTATATGAAGTACATCGTTCCCTTGATAAACATTTAGGTAACAACAGCACTAAAAGCTGCCCAAGGTTCAAAAAGAAAAGAAGAAGAAAAACTCACAGCGCACGCTTATTTCTGGACGTTTCCGCTCACCGCAAGCGCCTTGTATAGCGCCTTTCGCATGCTGTCTAGCTGCGGTGGGAGGCGCAATGGCGGCCGTCGTAGCAGACGACGCGCCTGTCCTCACCCTCAGCGGAGCGCGCGGGCGTCAAAGCACCCTACTTTGGGCCGCCTTAGCATTGTTGGTATCGATTGCCAGGGATACTAAGAAAATGAAACGCTCGCTGAACACAATGGCACGCTGAAGTGTCAGTGCCCGTTTTGGCATGTTTGCAAAGAACGCTTCCTGGGCGCTTACATAATCAGCCGTGACTGCTTTCTCACAACTAAAAAAGAAAATGATATGCACGTGCAAGTTTGGTTTTGCTGCGTCTACTCGCTAGGCTACGCATTGGAAGACTCGGTTTTGCGGCGTCTACCCGCTAGGCTGTGTGTTCTGGCGCTACCATCAGATCTCGTAAACTTCATTGCCGGGTGCCTATACCTTATTACCTACCTTGAAGCAGCTGCGCTCATTCGCGCCGCATTTATAAACTCGGCCCGAGAGCGACGCCCCGAGATGAGTATTTATACGAGCTGGCACACGTTAGAATAGTGTAGACTTCGTACGTGTATAAAATGTGTAGATTGATAACAGTTTTTACCCGCATCCAACCCCTTCCTGGTTGCTTTGTGTCTCGAGGAAATACCGCGACTTGATTGTGAGTGTGCTGGATATGATAGCGTGGGCTTGAGAGGAAAAAAACTCTGGCATTCGTCGAAAGAACAGCTCACGTGTGAGCAGTGGAGGTTTTATTTTCTTGCTTTCGCGAGAAGGATTACTACGAGGAGGAATCTCATGTCTTTTCTAATCTTATATTTATGCCACGTGTTCCTACACTCTGGCGTACGTAAAAACAGCTGCTACGATGGCGTCCGATATTTCGTGCTCCTTTTCTACTTTTTTGGTCGTTTCGTTCTCGTAGGAATCACAGGAACGGTACGAATCAATGAAAACGGAGACAGGGACGCCGACTACTCAATACTCGACATGGATCCGGTGACGAAGGAGTTCCAAGTGAGTGAACATTCTTGAGACTTTGTACTTACCGCACCAGGGGGTGTCTCACGCTCCGTATAAAGAAAATTGTGGGCAATGTCAACAATGGTATTTAAAACTGGTCATAATCATAGAAAAATGATCAAGGATCAAGCTGAAATGCCGTGAAAGGACCCCGAGGGATATGCGGGAAAAAGTTTTTACAGGTCCCACGCACCTTAGGAATCGATGTTATGCCAAGCATGCGGATGGAAAGTGACTGCGTTGCAATTTTTTCATTGAGTGATACGTTACGAAGTGGCAGTAAGCGTATATATGAATGCGTATACGCTCATTCGTTAAACAGCCGCATATGTTTTATATAACCAGTTGCTTAGTTTCGTAATGATGCCAACAGCAACATAAGTTTTAGCAACACGAGAAGTGGTAAGCTCACACGAAGCGCTGCTGTCCGCGAGGATGGTCAGCCTGGACACTGCTACATAAATCAACTTCAGCGGATGGCACCTAACGCCAATAGGTGAGGCGTAAGTCCTGCCTATAGGATGCGTCGTCTGCACCGGCTTCATGTTCGTTATATCCGAGGCACGCTGTTTCGCTGGCCGCGTTTTTGGAGCTCCAGACGCTTCTTTTATTTCGATTGCATCGCAATATAGTTGCTCGCACAATCATGGTTGGTTGTGCAGCTGTCGGTTGCCCTAGTTCGAGCAGCAAAGGTAAAAGATGCTCAGAGTCCCCTGAAGCAAAGAAAGAAAATTCTAAGTGGCAATAAGAAGAGCCACGGTGTAATATTTGGATGCCGAGCATCAGATGGGTGAAATTTGTCCCAAATTTTGCATGGATGGTTTCGTTTGTCTGACACATTCGGTATTTAGGTACCGGTGGGCCCAACGGCAGGTTGACTACGTGCCGTCGGCATTTTAGTCCAACGAAAGAGGAACTGAGACGCCAAGACGGAAGCGCGAAAGGCATTCGGATGTAAAGTTTTCATAACCACAACCACAATTACTATCTACGCAGCCACGACAAGCA
Organism: Rhipicephalus annulatus; assembly: GCA_013436015.1. Lineage (NCBI taxonomy): Eukaryota > Metazoa > Arthropoda > Arachnida > Ixodida > Ixodidae > Rhipicephalus > Rhipicephalus annulatus. The sequence goes on along the minus strand of WOVY01014991.1, from coordinate 142,856 downwards.
TGCGGTGTTTACGCTAAAACGCACGGCCGCCTGCACACGTGCAGCTAGCTCTGACCCTGAAGGCCCGAGCGCAAGCACGTGATTTTCTAGCGACAATGACAAGCGTCAGCGACGAAGTTGCTCCGTCACGCCGTCGCGTCGCAACCGCTAATTCGGATCTTTTTACAATCCTACAGTAGAATTGCCGAAGATTTAAGGCACGCAATAGGCGGGCTGCTCTGCGGCTCCATTTAAAAACCTATCCACATTTTCCTGTGGTAGTGGCCCTTCAGGAGCCGGGCGAGCACGCTGCCCTCACAAATTATAGCGTGCATCAAAGGCATGCACAAACCGCCCTTTGCGTGCATCGAAATTACACCGCCAACCAGGTAGATCTCGACTGCGATCCGCTTTACTCGTATGTTATGGTGACTACCCTTCCGCTTAGGAAGCAAAACGCGTCCCCACACATCCTAAACATCTACAGTTCGCCCAAACTCCGTAACGTAACTTATAATGGTGTCTTTAGCAAAGCCCTTGCAGTGGCAGGCAGGGAACCGCTAGTCATTGTAGGTGACTTTAACGCCCCTAGTCCCCACTGTGGTTACCATAAGGAGGAACGGCGTGGTAGAAAGTTGGCAGAGCTTATTTCTACCCTGGGCCTCACCATCCAAACCGACCCTGCACACCCAACCCACATTGGTAACTCTCCAAGTCGAGACACATGTCCTGACCTTACACTTACCAAGCATATAAGGCATGCAGACTGGCTCAACACTGAGGAAACTCTCGGCAGTGACCACTGTATTCTCCTCACTACCATTCGGACGTATCCCCTTACCCGTCCCCACCAACACGCAAAACTTCCGGACTGTACGAAGTTCCGTTCAGAGTACATGACTCCGGCTTCCATAGCTCAACAACGCTACGCCACTTGGGCTCAGCAACTTGTGACGTCGCTTCGCCAAACTGAGCAGATGGTTAAGCTCTCAGAGGCCACGCCGGCGGTAGATAACCATCTCCTTCGTCTCTGGGAGGCTCGGCATAGCCTCGTCCGCCGATGGCGCCGACAGAAGCATGATCGTCAGCTCAAAATCCGCATCGCAGCCCTCACCCAAGAAGCAGCCGAGTACGCGGCCCAGCTCGCTGACTCCAATTGGGCAGAGCGCTGTAAAAATGCTGCTAAGCATATGTCAAACCGCAACACGTGGCGTTTTTCAGGGCCCTCATCGACCCTACCCAAATCAGCATAGAAACGCAAAAGCATCTTCAACGCGTGCTCCACGCTTACGCGGGTGACGCGGATAAATTAGCACAGGCTCTTGGGGATAAATATCTATGTGGCCGACAGGATCCCATCGGACCGGCGTACTCATATGCAGGCTCAGAGAACGCGGACTTGAATCGTTGCTTTCTACTCCACGATCTGAAGGCGGCCCTGTCCAAAATGAAGCGAGGAAAAGCACCGGGTCGGGATCGAGTGACTGTTAAGCTTTTAGCCAACCTCCCAGACCTGACATACCTTCACTTCCTCGACTAATTCAATCCAATTTGGGAGGAGTGCGAACCGCTCCCGATTGATTGGAAAACGGCCCTGGTAACTTTTATTGCCAAACCGGGCAAGTCAATAAGTATCGAAAATCTCCGACCCATTTCCTTAACCTCGCGTGTTGGGAAGCTTATGGAAACAATGGTCAGGAATAGGCTTTCCGATTACCTAGAGGCCTGTCGAACTTTTTCCGGCACTATGTACGGCTTCCGTCCAGATCGCTCTGCTCAGGACATTCTCCTGCAACTCCACCGTGACGTTATTGAGCCGGTAGAACATCCCAGTGACGACAAGGCAGTCCTCGTCTTGGATCTCAAGGGAGCTTTTGATAACGTTATAATTCGAAATAATTCTTACCCATCTGTCCCAAACAGACTGTGGGCGTAATGCTTTCAGGTACATCCGTCAGTTCTTGATGGAACGGCAGACGTACCTCGGCATTCAAGACAAGGAGCACGGTCCGTATCTTCTAGGTACTCGAGGAACACCACAGGGAGCGGTCCTCTCTCCCCTTGTTCAATCTCGCCATGGCTCATCTCCCCCACTGCTGAACGATATCCCCGGTGTACGGCGTGCTCTGTATGCCGACAATATCACGCTGTGGGCAACACACGGTTCTCTTGGCAGCATCGAGGCCAGCCTGCAGCAAGCAGCATCGGTCGGGGATGACTACGTCCATCACTGCGGCCTCGAATGCTCCCCCGAAATCGGAGTACGTGTGTCTTCGCCCTAAACCAAAAGACACGACTCAAATCGTACTTTCCCTGTGCACCAGGCTTATCCCGGGACGGGAAGAAATCCGCGTCTTAGGGCTCTTTATACACAAGAGCCGGAAAGTCGATACCACCCTGTGCAAATTGCGTACGGTCGGAGATTAGGTGGGCCACATGGTCCGCTGAGTCTCAAACAAGCGAGGGGGTCTCAGATGCCGCGATGCTCTACGCCTCGCCAACGCTTTTGTGACCAGTCGAATTCTTTATTCGACACCCTACCTACGTTTGCGCAAATGCGATGAGAACACGCTGGACAGCATTCTCCGATAAATATACAAGCGCGCCCTAGACCTCCCGATCACGACGTCTAACCAACGTCTTGCAGAGCTGGGCATGACCAACACGTACGGGGAACTCAAAGAAGCCCATCTCAACAACCAGTACGTGCGGCTTACCAAGTCGCACGTTGAGAGATTGTCTCTTACGCCGCCTCCATATCTTTTACACCTACAATGCAGAGGAGCGGACCACGATCCCAGAGGACTGGCGTGGAGCGTTGGTTATCCAGCCTCTGCCCCAATACATGGCTAGGGGGACTCACGAAGGCAGGCGAACTGCGTGGGTTACAGTTTTGCAGGGACGCTATGGGTCCCGTCTTGGAGTCTTCTATACGGACGCGTCCGGCCCTCACCATAGGGGGTGGTACACGGTGGCCGTAGTCCATCAAAACGTGCCTGTCTAAGGGCTCACATTTCGAGCCACGGACATCACTCATGCGGAGGAAGTCACCATAGCTCTGGCCGCAGTGGACCCCGCATCTCAGTTTATTGTTACCGATTCGCGGAGCGCGTGTCAGAATCTTGCTAAAGGTCGTATCACCGTTCGCGCTGCTCAAATCCTTAAGTGCTGTGATTACATGGACCGCCCGAATACACGTTTCGTCATCTGGACTCCATCTCACGCAGGACTAGGTGGTAACGAGGCTGTCGATGCCTCGGCCCGCGCGCTTGATTTCCGGGACCCGCCTCGCCCTTCATCGCCTCATGATCCAGAACCTAATCCGGTAACCTCCTTTTGCGAAATTGCAGAGATGTACAAATCGAACAGGCTCCGATTTCCGCCCCCAGCGCCGGGCCTAAGTCTGACGAGTGCTGGCTCTTGCGCCTTCACACAAACACAGTATTGTGCCCGGCTATACTTAAGCACTTCAATCCGGCCTTCTCCGGGGAATGCCAGCACTGTGCCCATCCGCTTGCGGATACTTTTCACATGGTGTGGGCATGCCTTTCTAACCCGACGGTCCCCCGCAATCACTTCCCCTACACCCCCTACCCGAGAGAGCTGGAAGGCTGCCCTGCTCGGCTGCTCGGCCTCGGCGGGCCAAAGAGTCCTCGAGGCCAGGGCGCGTGCCGCCGCAAAATCCACAGGGGTCCCGGACTAGGGACTCCTCCTAGAGTTTGTAAAGGGCCGGCCCTTAAGGTCGTCCCTCTTTCTCAAATGTAAATAGTTTCAGTAAATGTTTTTCACCACCACTACCGTCGCAATGGCTGCAACCACATGTCGGCGACAACGTGTCAATGTTTCTTGAATGAAAACTATCGCGTGCATACCCATGAGTCCCGATTAGAAGTTTACAACTTGCTCGATGACAAGATGTAAAATTTGTTACTGTCTTGTGCACCATAAGAAAGCCACAAAAGTATTTTACGACCTTTTTTCACAATGTTTGGTTTCACCGTGTCAAGGTGCCCAGAATCACACTATGACGACTACGACGCAATTCGCATCACGATTTTACATTGCGGCAAGCGTCCGTAATTGTCACAAGCTACCGTCTAAACCTCAAAACAAACCTTCTATACAAAATTTACGACAAATACGGCCGCTATTTTTCTCTCCGCGTGAGATACGAATGTAAAAAAGGTGGTCGTTAGCTTGCGTTCCTTCAAGTACGCGTGGATAAAAAGCATCGAGAGCAAATTGCAACCAAAGCGAGGACCAGGGGCGCAGCCATGCTGCTGGAAATCGCCACGCTGGCCTACGGACGACATGCGGTCTTTTTTAGTTTTCCAGAAACGTGCTACATGACAAGCGCCGGTGACGAATGGGCCTCAGTGACAGCGAATCCTGTCGCTCGTCACTGCCGCTTGTCGCCAGAAAATCACGCGCATGCCAATAGCCGCGCGACATCGGGCCCGCGGTGACGCCGCGGAATCCATGAACACAGCACATGTCAATTAAATCAAATGCAGCGATGTATACAAAAGCAGCCAGTGGTGCTAAAGGCGATGAGCTCGCACGAGGGGAAAAAATGATGTGTCGGTAATGCTTTTCCGACAATAAAAAGCGTTCCGCTATTTTCTACTTATATACAATGTGTTCCTGGTAATTTCAAGTGGTCCTTCAAGCATTTTCTTCTTAGTAGTCCATCTATTCAATCCTCATCCGGTACACATGTGAGACGAACAGGTAACTACGCATAATAAACATGGCGCCTGAATATGAGCTGAGCGTCGTCTCGGCCAGCCTGTTCACCAACGCGATGAAACGCGTAAACGCCAAACAAGCTCGACTTGGCTAAAAAAAAAACAGCATATCCGCGGAGTGAATAATAATTGGGGGGGGGGGGCGCGAAGCGTTCGTCAGTTCATCCATGTGTCCGTCCGTTCGTCCGTTCGTTTGTCTGTCTGTCCATCCATCTGTCCATGCGTCTGTTAGTGCGGCCAACCCCTCTGTCTGTCTGACCATCTGTCCGTCCATGCTTCCGCCCCTTCTGTCTGTCCATACGTCCGTCCGTGCGTCCGCTCGTCTGTCTGTATGTCCGTCCGTCTATCTAGTGAATACTCCAAGTACCGCCTTCTCACATCTTTTCATCATGTATTCATCATATACAAGTACCGCAATCCAGCGGACATTTGAAGGACCGCTCTCTCGGGTATGTGCCAGCGGTGGTTACGCACGACAACGGGGGACGCACAATCCACGCCATAAGGAGCTTCTCCCCTAAAAAGAAGTTACCACCGACAGGTTCTGCTTTCAAAGCTTTTTCAGTGCTGCATTCTAGTCGAGGTCAATCACGCACGAACGATTGAACATTTTGCCAGGCTTTTGCCGCTGAGTGCGTAGATTTATGGTGTCATTCATTGGCAGATGCGGGGCACTTCTGGTAATACTTTCTTCTGCTTTACGTGGAGCTAGTTTGTTGCTAATGGTAATACTTTCTTCTGCTTTACGTGGAGCTAGTTTGTTCCATTAGCAAAATGTTAGTATTCCCTATATGTTCCATTGGCAGATCTGGAGCAGCTCCGTCGGGAGATCCACTCCACGGAGCAACTTTTTCTGCTCCGCGAAAATCGGCGGATTCAACCGGAGTCGCAAGTGCCAACTTTGAAGCGCCAACGGACGCCGGTCGCGTCAATTCCGCTTCGCGTCGGAGTTCACGTTTTGCTAGTGTACCGTCGCTGTGGGAGAGAGATGCGCGCATCGCTTGCCATTCTGACCCTGCCTTTTGGTCCAGAGTGAGCGAGTGTGTTCTGTTCGTAAATTCCCTCCCGTTGCCCGCTAGATCGCCTTCACAATGCGAGGTACTTTTCTTTCATGGACCTCAATACCGGCTATTGGTAAATCGATGTCGACGAGAGACACCGAGAAAAGACTGCCTTCATAACACCGGACGGCCTTTCGAGTTGAAGGTCATGCCCTTTGGGGTCTGCTCCGCACCGGCGATTTTACGAGTCATGGATACGGTCCTGGCTGGCTTGAAGTGGCAGACTTGCCTCGTTTACTTGGATGACGTCGTTATGTTTTCGTCGTGCTTTGACGAACACCTCCAGCACCTCCAATCCTTACTTCAAGCAATCAGAAGCTCTGGACTTACCCTGAAGCCAGAAAAATACCGCTTCGCGTACAAGGAGCTTCTGTTTTTAGGTCACGTGATCAGCGAGACTGGAGTGCACTGAGACCCGTAGGAAACAGCTGCAATCGCTGCCTCCCCGCCACCCACAGACAAGAAAGCCATGCGCCGATATCTCGGCTTGTGCGCCGATTACAGACGCTTCGTCAAAGACTTTTCACAGATCGCCGAGCTACTAACGGAACTCACGAGGACCGACGTTGTTCTTAAATGGGAAACAGCGCAAATTGAAGCATTTCAGAAACTCAAACGACGTGAAAAATTGAATTGCTGCACAAACTTGAAGGAAAACAAGGAAGACAGGAAAGAGTCTCCCTTATTTTTCTTCAAGTTTGTGCAGCAATTCCATTTTTTAAGCCTGAACCAACTAGTCTGCAAAAAAAGTATTGCTTCAAACGACGCCTGCAGACACCGCGGATTCTCGTGCATTTCGACGAAAACGCCGAAACACAGGTGCACACTGACGTAAGCAGCGTAGGACAAGGTGCAGTCTTTGTGCAGAGAACTGAGAGACTGGAAAGGGTTATCAGTTATGCTAGCCGGCCACTATCAAAGGCTGAGGCCGACTATTACACAACAGAAAAGAAGTACCTTACCATCATCTGGGGAGCGTCGTAATTTTGCCCTTATCTCTATGGCAGGCCTTTCAAAGTTAGCGACCACCACGCCCTGTGTTGACTAGCTAACTTGAAGAACCCTTCAGGTCACCTCGCACGGTGGAGCCTACGACTCCAAGAATTTGACATTACCGTCGTGCACAAGTCTGGAAGAAAACACTCCGACGCCGACTGCCTGTCTCGTGATCCAGTCGATCCACCACTGCGGGACGATCAGGATGATGAGTACTTCTTGGGAATCATAGATGCCGAAGACTTCACTGAGTGACAACGAGGCGACCCGGAACTAAGAGGGCTAGTGGAATACCTCGAGGGCCGAACCAGTGTCGTCCCAAAAGTCTTCAGGGGAGGACCGGCACCATTTTTCTTGAAGAACAACGTCCTCGCGAAGATGAACTTCTCTCCTGCCCGAGCCAGCTACCTTATCGTCGTGCCTTCGGCAATGCGACCGGAAAACATGCAGGCACTGTACGACGACACAGCGGCTGGCCACTGTTACGCCTGGGAGTCCACACCGAACGTCAATGCCTTTGCAAAGGCAATCACTGTCAAGGCCAGCGATCAAGCCCGCCTGACGCGGTCAAGTCTACGACGTCATCAAATGGTGGTGCCGGTCTGTCCTACGCAACGCAAAGGGAACTCACTCAGCCCACGAGCCCGTTGAAGCAATCGGCGCCTTCCAGTCTGGCGAGTCTTGCGCAATGCGTGGCAACACCACTCGTCCTTGCGTGCAACCCAGCGCAACGGCGGGTCCCCATTGAAGGATTCTGACATCACGGCCAGGAGCGCTTCTGGTTGGACGTTGGTGGCGCAAAAGTCCACCCGGTGCCTATAAAAAAGCCAACGGTGCGTCGGCAGCAGTTGACCTATGCGGCAGAGAGAAGCCGATGGATGCGTGCGACAGAAGACATCTCGTTGCTACGAGTCCCGTTTGCGGCCGGTGTCTTTGGCAGCGGCGAGTTTAGTGGCGCCCTTCGTAACCTCGTCGGCGGCGCGCCTTTGTAATAGCGGGTAGCAGCTGCGGTATCGGCCAGAATCAGCGACATCGATGCGGTGAGGACCTGATGTTTTCCCCCGAAGTTCACCAGACTACTCTATCACAGGTTATAGCAGTTTAGAGAAGGGCTGTGTCAAGCATTAGAGTGAGCTTTGATCGTTTGAAGTCATGTCGGAGCGGTTTGAAACCAAAGTCAATGTGGAGAGTGTAAACACGGCAGGGTTGAAAATTGCTTGCGCGTCTCGCTAGTAGACTTATAGGGGGTACGGCAAGTACATTCTTAACAGGGGCAAACAGCAAGAGGCTAGTGTGAACGATGGAGAACATTAAGGTGAAGGAACTCATCGAAATGTGTGAGAAACTTGGCCTTATTTTGGGCCATGCGAAACGAAAGCAAGCATTCTTTGAAATTATGAGGGATGCAGAAGTGATGACTGAGGAAGTCTATGAGGCCTGGGCGGATATCAAAGCACGCCGCGAGGAGGCTGAAAGGCGAGAATTTCGCGAACGTGAAGAAGCTGAAAGGTGAGAACGACGTGATGAGGCCTAGTGACAGGAGCGCCTTGAGTTGAAACGAATAGAATTGGCAATCCTACAGTGTTCGCAGGCGCCTAGCGTCGCTTCTGCGACAGTTCAGGTCAGTGGTTAGAGAAATCGCGACCAACTTCCACCGTTCGTAGTACGCGAGGACATGCATGGCGAAGTATCACTTCAAGTTTGAACACGTCTGTGAGCGAAATGCTTTGGAGTGGTCTCTTTGGGCGCAGAACCTGTTAGCTATTCCTCCCGGAAAAGTATCTGGCGTGATAACGTGCTTGTCGAGGGAAGCGTTTGAGAGCTATGATGACGTTAAGGATGTGCACTTGAGACGTTATAACTTATAAGTTGTCACCCGAGGCTTTTGGGCAAAGGTTCCGGTATGCTAAAAAGGGGAATGAGTCACACCTTGACTTCGCGTTTCGTCTTAAAGCCGATTTATTTGAATGGCTGAAGGGCGAAGGTGTTTATGATGCTCGCGATGAAGTGGTAGAATGCATTGCATTGGAGCAATTCTACCGCTGCATCGAGGAGGATGTAAAGATTTGGCTGCAGGACAAGCTTGGCGAAGTACAGCTAAACAAGGCAGCAGCATTAGCTGAGGAGTATTGCACTCGCCGAAAGTTGCATAGTAGGGCAGTGCGCGTTAAAAAGGGTGAAAGAAAAGAGGGCTTTTCGAAGAAAACCGATCAGCGGAAACTCACTCCGCACCGTTATTTCAGGAAGAACCCGTCTGTTACGAAGGACACTGTAGGGGAAGGGCAAACGGAAGCGGAGAAATTGAGTAAGGTTATTGAACAACGCACTGATACCACACGGGCGTTTGAACCACGAAAGCCGCTAATCTGCTACAAATGCAAAAAAGGAAGGGCACATCGTGATAAACTGTAGGCAAAAGTTTGCTTTCGCAACAATCCGAGAATCGGAAAAGAACATCTCGTTGTTAGAGCCGTATCTCCAAGAAATGAGTGTGAATGGGAAAACGTGTCGAGCACTTCGAGACTCAGCGGCAACCATGGACGTTGTCCATTCTTCATTGGTGTCTCCGGATGACGTTACAGGAGAATGCGCGTGGATCAGGCAAGTCGCTGAGGAGTAGAGTGCTTGGTTACCAATCGCTACGGTTGTCATTGAAGGCCCGTTCGGCAAGCTTCGCACCGAAGCGGCTGTGTCTGCCGTGCTTCTCGATCGTTTTCCTTATCTTTTTTTGTCTAATAACTCAGAGCAGCTTATCAAAGAGCAGGGTAAATCGTTCCTCTCCAACTTAGCGTACATGACGCTCAAACACCACCTGCTAAGGCTGCTGATCTGCGTGACCTTGGCGGCGAGTTGACGGAACCTCAGACAAGAAATTCTCCGTGTGGGTCATTTGAGCAGCCACTCGAGCGGCCCGTGGAGGAAGCGTTTGGCGCGGATTCTGTCGGCGGAGGAGACGACATGGCGCCATTGAGTCAGAGCGAGAGGGGTGCAACGCTCTCGCCTGTAGCGGAAATTTGGAGTGAGCATTCGAGGTTTGATCGAGAAACGCTCATACAAGAGCAGCGTGAAGACCTCTTGAATAAAGCGCTTATGAAAAGCATAAAAATGGGAACCAAGCCAAATAATATTTCCGTGTATGAGAAATAAGGACTCCTATATCGTAGTTACTCAGATGTGCAACGTCGCAAGTATGAGCACCTCTTGTTACCGCATAGGTATCGTCGCCTAAAAGCTGAGGTGGAGCATCATACTCAAACAGCACAACTTTGACGTTCGCTAGAAAAAAAGAAAGCTAAACGCTAACGCAGACGTATTGAGCCGTGCGTTTTAGATAGTACCTTCTCCACCATTGGTCCTTCGCTGGCGAGTCAGGGCAAAGTTTTGTCCTCATCACGGCCTTAGCTGAGCGCTCTTGCCCAGAGTGATCTCAAGGGGCCAACTTTATGTTATATTCTATTTCATTACATTTTTGTACGTGTAAAAATTTGAGTTCTCCTTTTAAGAGTCTTGTGTCCCACGTGTGCCTATTGATGTATGGGAACGAAATTCTGATAGACACGTAGCTAGGTATATCTTGTGCTATACTTTGTCCAGTGTTCTGTCGGGTAACGGAGGGCACTTGCTTGTGTCGTGTGTTGTCTGTTGTCGAACCGTACCGGGCAAGTTGCAGAACCATCGACCAGTGCTAAGACCGAAGATCGTCAGAAGAGACGAGCGAAGCTGCCCGACAAGTTGTGGCGACAAGTCAGTAGAGCTGAGATCCGTCCTCAAGAATGGGATGTGTTCATGGAACTGAGCCTGGAGCTAAATTCTCCCCATGGCCCTGGAGGCAAACCTGGAGGGACCTGGCGAACGGGCGCGCCCGACATCCGAGCCACGTGAAAGAAGCTCGTCTTTCCGGTGAATTATCTGGCGGCGGGGGGGGGGGGGCTGTTACGCCTGGGAGTCCACACCGAACGTCTATGCCTCTGCAAAGGCAATCTGTGTCAAGGCCAGCGATCGAGCCCGCCTGACGTGATCAACTCGCCGTCGTCATCAAGGGCGGCGCCGGTCTGTCTTACACAACTCACAGCGAGCACCCTCAGCCCACGAGCCCGTTGAAGCAATCGGCGCCTTCCATTCTGGTGAGTCTTACGCAATGCGTCACAACACCACTCGTCCTTGCGTGCAACCCAGCGCAACGGCGGGCCCCCGTTGGAGGATTCTGACATCACGGCCAATGGTGCTTCTGGTTGCACGTTGGTGACGCAAATGTCTACCTGGTGCCTATAAACAAGCCAAGCGGCGCGTCGCCAGCAATTGTCCTATGCGGCAGAGAGAAGCCGACGGATGCGTGCGAAAGACGACATCTTGGCTCTTCGAGTCCCGAAGCTGTCGGCCCCAGTGCCGAATTTGTAACGCCTCTATGTCTACGCTGTACATAAACCTCGCCTTAACTCACCGTCGTCTTGTCTGCTCGTTTATCAGCTCTGTGCAGAAGCAGTCGCGAGCTGAGAAACACACGCTACCAAACGGATGGTGACCTTGGCGACGACTTTCGGAGCAGTGGTGTTTTCGAGACCGTGTTGGCGTCGCCTTCGTAACACCACCTTGGTTTTCTCCGCACACTCGCGAGGATACAGGAGAACTACTACTGGCCACGCCTTGCCGCTGACGTCGCTCATTACGTGAGGACATGCCGGGACTGCCGTCGATGAAAGACACCGCCGACAAGGCCAGGAGGACTTCTGCAGCCCATCGAACCAGCTCGCCGTCCGTTCCAGAAAATCGGTATAGACTTACTTGGGCCATTCCCGACGTCGGCTATCGGTAACAAATGGATCGTCGTAGCTACCGACTACCTCACCCGCTACCCTGAAACGAAAGCCCTTCCGGAAGGTAGTGCGTCGGAGGTAGCCAAATTATTCGTTGAAAACATCGTCCTGCATCATTGTGCCCCAGAGGTCCTCATCACCGACAGAGGTACGGCATTTACTGCTGAGCTAACCCAAGCAATTTCGTCGTACAGCCAGACAAGTCACCGCCGTGCAACAGCGTACCACCCACAGACTAAAGGACTCACCGAGTGCCTAAACAAGACTATCGCTGACATTCTGGCCATGTACGTCGACGTCGAATACAAGACGTGGGATGCCATCCTTCTCTACGTAGCCTTCGCATACAACACCGCCGTACAAGAAACGACGCAGATGACGCCGTTCAAGTATGTCTACGAAAAGAACCCGACAACGACGCTCGATGCCATGCTGCCATACGTCGCTGATGAAAAAAATCTCGACGTCACCGTGTACCTTCAGCGCGCGGAAGAAGCTCGTTAACTCACCCGCCTGCGCATCAACAATCAGCAGGCGGCCGACAACCGCCGTTGCAATCTTCGTCGAAGCTTCGTGGAGTACCATCCCGGTGACCGTGTCTGGGTATGGACGCCGGTACGCTGACTTGGACTCAATAAAAAACTTCTACGACGGTACTTCGAACCGTACAGAGTAGTTCGACGTCTCAGCCTACTCGACTACGAGGTTGTTTCCGACGGCATTACGAACTCTCAACGGCGTCGTGCTCGACCTGAAGTCGTCCATGTCGTGCGCCCTAAGCGCATTTAATGCCTGAACCTGATTACTGTATTATGTTGTTGTTGTTGCTGTGCTTTATTGCTTGTACCTATTGTTTATAGACCCGTGTCCTCAGATTTGGGTGCACGTTAAAGATCCCCAGGTGGTCGAAATTTCCGGAGCCCTCCACTACGGCGTCTCTCATAATCATATAGTGGTTTTGGGACGTTAAACCCCACATATCAATCAATCAATTGTACCTATTGTTTGTTGTCTTGATTATTTTACCTGCGTTTTCTTTTTCTTGAAGAATCGGGACGATCACTTTTTCGGAGGGGGCCAATGCCACGTTCCTTTCCTCAAGTTTTGTTATCACCCCATTCTGCTACGTTCAGCTTACACCACGCCTACGATGTTCAAAAAGCTTCGAGGCTGTGGTAGATTGTTTTGTTAAGATTACGCCCACTTCGTAAACACTACAGATTAGAACCTACGTGACCGTTAGCGATGACGCTAGAACGATCGATGGCAAGTGTATAAATGCCGACGCGCTTCGCCGCTTGTCAGTTGATCGACGGCCGGCGCTCCGTTCGCTCGCCGCTATCAGTGCCAGTGGGCATCGCTGTAATGTCACCTTCAGTTACGAGCCACAAGTTCGGCTTAATAAATTTTTTCATCTCGTAATTTCAGTCTGTTTCCTTCGTCCACGTCACGACCCCGGGACAATATTCATCGTATAGAAGTACTGCCATCCACCGGAAATTCCAAGGACTAAACGAGAGGTGGCTACCTTTTACTACTACGACTACTACTACTACTACTGCTACTACTACTACTACTACTACTAATACTACTACATACATCGTGGGCGCACTATCCACGGCATAAGGAGCATAATAAGCATGTTAGTGGGTGACCTGCGTTAATCTGTAAGTGTAAAATAAGACGGGACAAGCAAGGTCACGCCATTTCTTACTCTGAAAAGAAAAAAAAAAACAGAATGGTGGTTGCACGTACAGTTGCCACTTCGTCACGCGCTAACCCTTAATCGCGCACAACACACCGCTATGTCTTGCCACTCTCCACAACCACGCCAAACTCCCCTCTTCCCCACACACGCAACCCCCACAACTGCCCGTCCGAATGATGGTGATGGTACCATCGTGCAGCGCTCTCTCTCGGCCAAGTCCCGATGATGATGATGCCGCCACGTAACGCCCTCTCTCGGCCACCCTCACAAGTCCCCCCCTTTCGAAATGTGAAGCCACCACTACAAATCACCTGCACCTTAATGGTAGAGTGTCAGCTGATCTGCGTGTCTCACACCGTGGCGACGACCCGTTTTGGGGTCCACTAGAACAAAGTCATTCTGTCCTACACGTCTCACTGCCCGAAAGAGACCGGAACGCCGGGGTGCAAGTTTCGAGGAGAAGCCCTTGGTGGCATCGCTGAGGGAGTGGCTTTCGAGCAGAACAAGATCACCCTCCTGTATTGTCAGTGGCCGCCTGTGCTGGTCGTAGCGAGTGTTCTGGGCGCGCCAAATGTTGTCCTGGTGTGCCTTGGAGAAGTCAAGCATCTTCTGCAGACACTTGGAGACCTCATTAGCAAATGCACGGTATGCTGTCGCAGGAGGCTCCACATTGTCTTTGACTTCAGCCTGTGTCCATGCGGGTCTCAGCTCCCGGCCATAACAGAGGAAGGCAGGCGTGTAACCCGGACAACGCTTTCAGCCGTGCGCATGGCCAGGGCAATTTCAGGGATGTGCTGGTCCCAGTCTTTGTGGATGGAACAATAAGCCCTAAGGCACTGCTCGATAGTGCCATTGTGGTGCTCCACCATTGTGGTGCTCCACCCGGCAGGGCGGTACGGAACAGTGTGTTGGTCTTGTATGCCCCAGAGCTCAAGGAGGCCCTTCCACAACCTGCTTACAAAGGGCTTTCCATTATAACTTGAAATGGAGACAGGTGTGCCACGCCTGCAAAAAAAAAAAACCTGGATCATGCAGGCCACCACACTCTTGCTATTTGCTGCCCGTAATGGGAAAAGTTCAATGAGCTTGGTGAACTTGTCAATCACCACGAGAAGGTACTTGTGGCGTCGAGGCGTGATAGGCAAGGGCCCAATTATGTCCACGCTGAGCTGTTACATGTGGGCAGTCGCCCATTGGCTGCTCATCATCCCTTCTGGCTTCTGGCTTTGGTGCGCTGAAAAACTTGGCAGCATCGCACATTCTTGGATATGTCCGGTGCATACTTAGCCACACGAAATTCTGAGAAATGCGTTTGAGGGTCTTAAAAAAGCAGGAGTGGTCGCTAATTGGGTGGTCATGGGATAGTCGCAGGACCAAGTTGCAGAGATGGTTTGGTAGCCAAGGTACTTTCCTGTTCCCTCAGTGCTGTACAAGCAACTCACTCTCTTCCGTCTCGGTCGTCTCCGCCAGGTCTTTGATCAAAGATTGATCACTGTCAGTGGGCGGAAGCTTCCCTTCCTTCATCACAGTTCGTAGTTTTGACAGTGTGGGGTCCGGCTCTTGTTCCTAGGCGAGGAGCCCTGCATCATTCAGGACAGTAGTGTCGTCCACTTCAGATGCTACAGCAGCTGCCTCTATGCTGATTTGAGGCCTGGGTTCTGGAACAGCCATAGGGAACAGCGTCTCGTGTAGACTCGGGCCTGGAACTTTTTGGTGCTGAAGGGGAGCTCTGCTCAAGGCGTCGCCAGGCACATTTGCAAGACACTGCCTGTGCTTGATCCTGCAGTTGAAACCTTGAAGCCTCAAAACCGAATGCTTTACACTTTGTGAGGCCTGGTCTGTGGTGAACATCCAGGTCAGTGATGAGGGATCACAGTGTATCTCAAACTCGGTGAACTCAAGGTATGGTCGGAACTTCTCCACTGCCCACACCACAGTCAGACACTCCCATTCTTGCACTGTATAGCGCTGCTCTGCCTCAGTGAGGACCCTGCTAATGAAGCTTATTGGACGCAGTTGAGCATCACTCTCGGCTGCCTGCTGAAGCACCGCTGCAATACCGACTCCACTGGCATCCGTTTCCACCACGAATGGTCTGTTGAGGTCCGGCAAATTTACAACGACATCGTCGGCCAGGAACTGCTTAAGTGCTTTAAAGGTTTCCTCTTGCTGCAGCTCCCACCGCCAAAGTTGGTTTTTCTTAAGGAGTTCTGTGAGTGGACGCGCACTGATAGAAAACTGAGGTATGAACCCTCTGTAATAGCCTGCTAGTCCCAGGAAGGCCTGCAGCTGTTTGAGTGTTGTTGGTTGAGGATAGTCCAAAACCGCACGCACTTTTTCCTTGTCCGGCCTACACTGCCCGGGCGATATTTCATGGCCAAGAAGCTTCAGGTATTGACAGCACACGTGCCCCTTCTCTGGGTTAATGGTCAGCTGTGCCGAACTTATCCGCTTCAACACCTACCGAATATGCTCTAGATGATCCTCTAGGGTCTCCGAATACACCAGGACATCATCGAGAAACGCCATGGCAAACTGGTGATTGATTCCCTCCAGTAGTCGGTCCATCAGGATCTCGAACGTGGCTGCGATGCTCTGCAAGGGTTTTGCAGCCTGGAGTGGTGGTAAATATTTCACTAGACTCTTCTGAAACGTGTTTCATGCGTTGGTCTAGGTCTGACGAGTGGCCGGGAATGATCACATTGCAGGCTGAAGTCGCCCCTGGCACACTGGCACACACACTGGCATCGCCCTTAGAAAAATGCAGCGCAGACTATCTTCAAGTTGGTCCATCAGGATCTTGAACGTGGCTGGACCTCCGGCAACTCCAAAGGGCATTCTCATGAACTCGAAGGTTCCCCGATGGTAAATGAGCGCTGTCTTTGGAATATCCTGCTTTTGAACAGGAATTAAAAAAAAACCTGTGAAAGATCAAAACTTGAGAACTGGCTCGTCCCAGCTGTGCCAGCAACCAATCAGTCCTGGGCATGGGGTAGACTGGCACCTTAGTGCATGCATTCAGCTGGCGGTAATCCACAGCCGTGTGGTAGCCACCAGACTTCTCCTCAACCAGGACTGGAGCACTGGCATGTCGACTTTGGCTAGGGCGGGTGAGGTTCTGTCAGCAGGTCGTGAATGCAGTTGTCCATGACGGCCTGCTTCTTGGCATTCACTGGTAGCAGTTTGCATCGAAAAGGTGGGTTGTCTCCCGTGTCTATGCGATGCTCTGCTAGGGTTGTCCAGCCCGGAGTTGTGGTGAATATTTCACTAAACTCTTCTGAAACGTGTTTCATTCGTGGGTCTAGGTCCGACGAGTGGCCGGGAATGATCACATTGCAGGCTGGAGTCGCCTCCGGCACACTGGCACACACACTGGCATCGCCCTCTGCAAAAATGCAGCGCAGATTGTCTTCAATATCATCCACTGCCTCTGGCTGTTCCTTAACGGCCTTGACAAAGAGCCCAATTCTTTGTGGTTCTGTGCCGACAGTCTCGTCACCAAGTGGCACGTGCAGAGAGATGCCACTCACCGTCAGGAAATCCCTACCAAGGACAACGTTACGGCAAAGGTCAGGAACGTACAAAAACTGCTGTCTGCGGCAATGGGCAGCCCACTCGATCTGACACTTTAGAGACATGATTGACTGCGGCCAGCCCGATGCCAAACGCAGCAGGCGTACGTCTGCCTTGGGTTTGGTTCCAGAAGCTTGGGCCGCCGCCGCAGCGTGCGGTCCGAAGAAGCTTACACCTGAGCCTGTGTCTAGCTGGGCCTTGAACGTCGACGACCCGATATGAACGTCCACAAGGGGCTCTTTGCCACCGGCTGTGGTCGCTACTTGGTGCGCACTGCCGTAGGTGCCCGCCGTGGCAGAACCTACCGCCACTGGTTTCCCGGGCACTGTGCTTGGAGGTGACCCGATCGCTGGTACCGGAAGCAAACGGGTGGCCCCATTCATCGACCCGTGGCACAGTTACGAGAAATGTGGCCGAAGCCACCACAGCGATAGCACTGCACATGCATTGTTCCACTCGTGGGCTCCTGCCGCGGCGTCGGTCCCGGCCCGTAGGGTGAGAACGGAGGCGCTGTGGCTCACGAGTACTGCCGGGCCCGGCAGTACGAAGGGTTCAGCGCAGCTGTATGCAGTGGCCAGTAATAAGTCGGTGGCACCAGTGGGGCAGCAGCAAACGAAGCGAACGATGCCGTCGTCATAGTGATCGTCTGCGGCAGTGAGCGATGGTTGGGGGCCAGGCTAGGGCGGAACGCTAGATCTCTGGCTACTTGGTTGCTCGGAAGTGGCAGTGGTCTGTACTGGAGGCGACGCCAAGCCCTCTCCATTAGGCTGTCGGCTACCTTCACTAACTCGGCGAGGTCGTTGTAGGCATGCCCCTCCGCCAAATCTTGCAGCTGAGGGTGCATCTGTCTCAGTACGCGCTGCACCTTCTCGGCTTCGGAGACCTCTTCCCCGATGCGGTCGTAAAACGTAGCGATCGCATAAATAAACTCCTTGAAATTCTCTTCCCGGTGCTGCGTGCGCTGTTTGAGCTCCGCCTTCAGGCGACGCTTCGCGTCAATCGACTGGAACTCGAGCGGAAGGCGGCTCCCACGAGTCGAACCCGCGCACTAACCACCACCACAACTTTGCGTCGCCCTCGAGGGCAGCCGGTACCACGTGAGTCAGTCGCTTATCGGCAGCGACCCCTGTCACGAGGCAGAAGTTTTCCAGGCATCCAAGAAACTCCTCCGGTGACTGCAAGTCTCTAACACCGGAGTAGCAGAGGAGGTGCGCAGCGTCGAGCCGAGGCGCAGAGTCGTCGGTGGCCCGAGGGACTGCGCCAGTGTTAACGATCACAATACATGCTCCCACGTGCGGAGATGGGCAGTGGCGTCGCCATCACTCGATCGCGCACGACCGCCGTGATTCGTTCGCGCTCCATGGCGGAGCCGTCGGTGCCCAGCAACAGCTCTTCAACGACACCTTAGAGCCTAAGCATGTCGTCCGCTGCCGTTGTCGGGCCTTATTAAGACGATCGAGACCAGGGAATGCTTCGAACGAATACGGTTTATTGGAAGAAGCGAAGTAGCGCGCGCTCGCTCCAGGCAGCAGTCTTCTTTCTTCTTCCTCCGGCGTTTGATGATGATATTTTATAGGCTCCCGCCCGCCCAAGTTGAAATGTGATAAGCTCTGGCGGGCTATTTGAAACAACCTTCCATTGGGTATATGTGGTTCACCGATCTTCTTAGAAGCTCTTTTTTGCCTGTGCGAAGGAGACAAGCTCATGTGATTCCGTCTCGCCCAGGGTAGAGCTTTTCAATCCGGCACATTTTCCAAAATGTTCTTGGAGCCTTGTCCTAACTAGCACGATGTCACCCTGTGAGAGTGGTTTTGCTTGCCATGTCTTGGCTTTGACCGTAGCTCCTATTTCCTTGATATATTCTTGATGCCATCTTTTTCACCAAGCGCGCACGAGTTTGCATCTGCGTCGCCATGCGTCTTCAATGTCACCGTTGTATAGTCTTCTTTGTCCGTCTTGAAGCTGTCACCGTCCACCTATGATGTCTGCCGTCGTTAGTGGCATTGGCTCGTCAGGTTCTCCATATACGTAAGTCAATGGTCGATTGTTGAGTGTTCCTTCAACTTCTGCTACAATAGTGCGTAGCTCCTCTACCGAACCTGTGCTTTTCGATATTATTTTTCGCATCGACGTCTTCAAGCTTCTTATGAGGCGCTCGTAAAATCCTCCCCACCATGGCGCGCACTCGGCTATTGTTTTCCATTTAATTTGTTGGCCACTGCAGTAATTCTTTAAGACCTCGTTGTTAATTGTTTCGAGCATTCTGTTGATTTCCTTTCCAGCTTTTATAAATGTTTTGGCGTTGTCCGAGTATATTACGGCTGGTATTCCCCGTCGAGCTGTAAATCGTCAGAATGCTTGTAGAAAACTCGACGATGACAAATCGTTGGTAACTTCCAAGTGTACTCCTCTTGTTACCGCGCAGGTGACTATCAGTACATATTGCTTCACAATCTGGTACTTGTCCTTTGAGTAAAGAGGTCCTGTGAAGTCAACTCCCGTAACTTTGAATGGCTCTGCTTCAGTGACTCTGTCTGCCAAAAGTGGAGGTATGTCTTGAGTCGCTGGTCTGGATTTATGCCTCTTGCAGACGACACATTTGTTTAGAACTCTTTTCACTGCTTGTCTACCCTGCAATATCCAGAACTTAGTTCGAAGTTGCGCTAGCGTCACTTGAACTCCTCTGTGTGATACCATTTTATGCACGTGACGTATTAGCAGTTCTGTGAAATGCTCATCCTTTGGAATTACTATCACGTGCTTGTTGAATTCTTGGCTGCACTGCAATCGTCCTTTCTGTCTGATGATTCCATCGTCATCAAGGTAGACTTCGTGTCCATTAATTTCAAATGATCGATAGTTTGAATAGGCCTCACCCTTTGTTTGTCTCAGTGATATTTGGGTCTGTCTTATCCAGTATTTCTCTGAATTTGTTACCTCTTTTTCTGTCAACGGCCCTTTGTGATTTTCCTTTCTTGTGTTGTTTATGAATCTGAACACCCATGCTGTCACTCTTATAAGCCGTCCGTATGATGAATACCTTTCGATTTCCAAGATTGGCGCAATTTCGGATCTTCGTATGCACTGGTGACATTGTGTTTTATGCTGGTCTTCCACGTCTGTATGTGTGCCAATTGTGCTTATTAAGTTCTTTTCCAGTGATATTATCCATTCGGGACCGTTCCACCATAACTTTGACGTTATCAATGCCTTTGCGCTTATTCCTCGTGTAAGTAGGTCAGCAGGGTTGCCGTTACTTTGAACGAATGACCAGCTTGCTTGAAGTGTTTTTTCTCTAATTTCCGCGATTCTGTTGGCAACAAACGGATCTATTTTGCTTGTTCCCTTGATCCAGTGGTGCACAATCATCGAGTCCGTCCAGCAGTGTATTTCCTGAAAGCTTTCGTTGAAGTGACCTTTGATGTATTCGCATAATCTTGATGCTACCAGCGCTGCCATCAGTTCAAGTCGCGCCAATGTCAGCTCTTTAATTGGAGCTACGCGGCTTTTTGCTGTTACTAGCCTTGATTTTTTGCTTCCATCGTGATATACTGCTATCAAGTATGCTGCCGCTCCGTATGCTAATGGGCTCGCGTCGGCAAATATATGCAGCTTGTATGCTTGTACTTGTTGATTCTTGCTTGCGCAGCATCGTGGGATTTCTAGAACTCGAAAGTCCTCCGCTTCAGACATAAGGTTCTTCCATTTGTCGCATTCATCTTTAGGGAGCTGGTCGTCCCCCGTGACGTTCATTTTCCACAGTCTCTGCAGTCCTATTTTCGCGCGTACTGTGAATGGCGACAACAAACCGAGTGGGTCAAATATCTTCGCTGTGGTTTGTAACACAGCCCTTTTTGTCAAGTGCGTTGTATCTGTTAATAAATTCCACTTTTCAATAGGGAAGCAAATCATGTCCTTTGAGTGTTTCCATATCAAGCCCAGAAGCATTGTAAATCCTCTAGATCGAATATCTATGTGAGAATCGTCTCTTTTGTTTTCATCAATTATTTTGTTTAATCGCTCTTCATTGGATGTCCATTTTCTCAAATTCATCGCTGCCTCTCTGAACACTTGCTTTGCCTCTTTGTACAACTTAACTGCTTCATCAAGCGTTGCTGCTCCCAAAATGACATCATCCACGTAGATTTCTTTCTGCGGTGTCCTTGTCGTATCAGGAAACTGGTCTTCACTTGTTTCAAATGGTGTTTAATTGTAGCTGCCAGTATAAACGTCCTTGGTGTTGTTCCGAACGTTACTCTTGTCATGCGCCATGTTTGCACTTCATTCATTAACCTTCCTTCAGCGTCTTGCTTCCACCACAGAAATCTCATTGCATCTCTATCCTATTCATGTATAGAGATTTGTAGAAATGCCTTTTCAACATCTCCAACTAAGGCCACCTTTTCTTTTCGGAAATTAATGAGCAGCGATAGCATGTCCTCATTCAAATTGGGTCCTGCCTCTTGGTTCTCGTTTAGAGACATGCCTTTTCTAGAATGTGTTGTGGCGTCAAACACTACTCGAACCTTTGTTGTGGCTCGGTCCTCTCTAATGATCGCATGATGTGGCATGTAGTAGCAAAGTGCATTTGGCTGTTCTGATGGCTCTTGGACCTCCTCTGCGACTCCTAATGCCATGTACTCTGATATAGCTTTGTCGTAGCGATACAGCATGCCTTCATTTTTTTGCAGCCTTTTAGTCAGTTGCTGTAGTCTTTTTATCACATTTTCCTTGTTGCTTTCCAAGTTCACGTGCTGTTTCCATGGCAAGCTGACTTGATAGCGACCGTTTTGTTGTACAATCTTGCGCTCGAATTCTTCGACCACTTCATTTCCGGTGTTATCCAAACTATTTCTTGTGATCCCCATTGACTCCAGGCTCCAGAACTTCTGCAGCTCTTGCTGGAGTTCTGTCTCCGCAGCTTCGACCTTCAGAACCATGACTGCTTGATTATGTGTTAGTTTTGTCTTGCTTTGCTATGCCGGCCCTTGCAGTACCCATCCCAGTATAGTTTCTACAGCCATCAGTCTGTCCTCGATTCTTTGAGTTCTACCAGTAAAGAATTCCCAATAATAGGCTGAGCCGATCAGTAGTTCTACAGAATTTGTTGCAGTCGTCTTGGTCCTGTGATAAGCCACTTGCATATTTAGCAGTTTCATTTTCTCGCTGAGTTTCTTAGTTGGAGTGGGTATACAACTGTGCGAGATGATGTCGACTTGTAACGCTTCAATCACTGTTTTCGTGCTTGTTTCTCGTGATCCTACAGTCACTTGAACCACGTTCATTAGTTTGACCTTTTCGTCTCCTCCAATTGAACCAATCGTCAGCCTTTCCTGTCGCAACACCTTCGCACCTATTTCTTTCGCTAATCCTGCTTCAATAAATGAACGCTGACTTCCGCTGTCTAATAACAAACGGCAATGTCGGCCACATGTTTCTCCTTCTACGCACGCTACAGCCGTCTGCAAAAGCACAAACTTATGCTTGACATTTTCGGTTGCTTGTAGCGTAGACGTCGTCGCTTCGGCTTGCGCTGTTGAGACCAGCTCTGCCCTTGTTTTCTGCATCACCGTTCTACATACTGACGTGGCATGTCGTCCCTTGCATTGCTTGCATTTAACTTGGGCCTTGCAAATGCGTGCAGTGTGGTTTGGTCGCGTGCATCTGAAGCATGCTCTATTTTCGGTAAGCATAGCTTTCTTTTCATCCATTGGAATGCTTCTACGACAGTTTTCGGTTGCGTGGGTTTTCTGCTTGCAGAATAAGCATATTCTGTCCGCTGAGCTATAGAAGCTTGAAGTTGTGCGCATCTGTCCGCGGTTCTCTCTTGGTTTTGCAGTTATCCTCTCTTGTTCACGTTGTGTTTCTTCACGAAAAGCCGCTTGCTCTCTTAAGAATAACATAAGCCTGTCCAGCTTTCCCTCGCACGCTTTTCCCGTTGCGTTGTTTTGCTCGCCGTTTTCTGAAGCTGAGCAGTTTCTCATAGCCTCTTTTGACTTGAACTGCACTGATAATTCTGGTGGAATTGCTCTTTTCAATACCGGTAATAACATCGGCGCATAGCTCTCGGTTTCCACTTTTAGTGACTTAAGCGCCAATATGTTAACTTGCACTCTCTGTACTAGCCTATTTAAGTCATCGGTATCTTGAACAGACCTCACTTTCTCTAAACTCAATAGCTCATTCATGTACATTTCAATGGAATGTTCTCGATTGCCGAGCGTTTTTTGCAGTATTTTGATTGCGTTATCATAATTTTCCTCTGCCGAGTACCGAAGTCCTTCAATAGCAGCCGCAGCTCTTCCGGTTAGTGATGCTAACAAGTAATTGAACTTCTGTCCCTTGCTCATGTTCGGTCTCAGGTGAACTGCCGACTCGTACTGAGACCAAAAGCGGTTCCACTCCAAAGTTTTTTCCCCCAAACTTTATCATTTCAAGCTTTGGTAGCTTAACTAGTTCCGTTGCTTCTTGTCCTGTACTTGAGGGCGGCACCTGCCTTGTTCTATCGCTTGAATCCGATTGTTCAGGCTGTCGAAGTCCGATTTCTATTGCAGATAAGATCGCCGTTAATTTCATGTCGTACTCTATGACGCTTTCGAATTCAGCTTCGGCATTGTCTTCTGTTAGAAACTTTTCCATTTGCTCGTTTGCGCTCTTGAAACTGTCGCTTATTTTTTTAATCTGCGCCTGCGTTGTAAGCAGCTGCTCCCGGTTGGCTCCATCATTAATTTGCTGCTTGGCTGCGTTAATCAGTCGCGTGATCTGGGAGCGAAGCGCTTTCCTTTTCTCCGTTATCACTTCTTTGCTCATATTGAGGCGGTTAACAATGACTCCTTACTTGTCAATCGTTCGTTCTGATGCTCGTACTGTCCACCGTGGTCTCGTCGCTCGATCCAGGTCGATCCTCTGCTCCTCCGCCGTTTTCTTCTCTGCTGCTCCGTGGCAGGTTGACCTTTCTTGCCGGCGAGGAGGTAGTATCCTGGATCACGGCACCATTATTAAGACGATCGAGACCAGGGACTGCTTCGAACGAATACGGTTTATTGGAAGAAGCGAAGTAGCGCGCGCTCGCTCCAGGCAGCAGTCTTCTTTCTTCTTCCTCCAGCGTTTGATGATTATATTTTATAGGCCTGAAGCCATCCCGGACGATCCCTCACTTGTCACGCGCTAACCCTAAATCACACACAACACCGCTACGTCTTGCCACTCTCCACAACCACGCCGAACTCCCCTCTTCCCCCCACACACAATCCCCACAACTCCTCGTCCCAATGATGATGACAGTGCCATCATCTAGTGCCCTCTCTCGGCCAAGTCCCGATGATGATGATGCTGTCACGTAACGCCCTCTCTCGGCCACTCTCACAACTTCAAATGAAAATATATTTTGGAAATGACAGCACATGCTTCCCTTTCGTGGTAAGTCGTAGATGCGGCCATGCTAAGGGAATTTACACGCACTACCCGCACAGCTGCAACGCACGTGCCGGGACCCCGGCCGCACGCAAGCGGGTGACAAATAAGCCAATTGGCGATGCTCTTTCACCCTCCGTTTGGGAACGGCAGGTGCGCCGGCACGTGCGTTGCGGCTGTGCGGCTAGCGCGTAGAACGGCCCGAACAAGCGCTAGGAATTCGTAGCATATCGTTGGGTTGCCATAAAGAAAGCGGGTCACGCCGACACCCGCATGCCGACACCGAATGAGTTAGGGCCGGTTCACGCTAGCAGCAAGCGTGCCGTAACGGTGCAGTGCCGTAGACCGGCGGCCGGCGCCGCCCGCAGGAGAGCTGTTCGAATTGCACGGTAAGCTCCTCCGACAAACATGGCTACCCTTCCGAATGCAGTTGTAGACCGCCTCTCATCTGTCAAGCGGCCGCCGTGCGCTACGTAGCTCGTAAGCTCCGAACTGATACTCCCATTTGCTTTAGACTCGTATCCTTTAGCTTCGACAACACAGTACTTGAATCTATTTAGCACCGTTTTTGAAAACCATACTAAAAAATTGATCGTCTAGGCCCAAGCAAGCCTTCCCGAAGCTTGGAAGGCGTACATTACACGTTTGTTTGTTTTTGCTAACGCTGGATATCTGGCGCAACTTGTCCAAATGCCTGCTTTTGGGACGTAATTTTTAATTCCTGTGCTTCTTTTTAAATACTGGGCAGGCGAAAATGCTCTATTCACTGCTGTAACACAGTCTGGGAATACTTCGTACGACATATCGTGAAAACCGCGGATTAAGAAGCAAGCAGCTCGAAGTGTCTCGCGGCAGACGCAAACAACGTGGAGGGGTGAAAGCAGACGACGCGTCTCAGCCATGTCGCGCCTCCGTCGCTGACTGGATAAACCACTCTCCGGCAGATGGCGAAAAAAAAAAAAGGGGGGGGGGGGCCTCGGACCCATTTTTCGAACGGCGAAGTGAACAGTCGCGCACGGCTGCCTGAAACGTCAAACGACGAGGCAGGCCTGCCGTAACGGTGCAGTACCGTAGACCGGCGGCCAGCGCCGCCCGCAGGAGAGCTGTTGCACGCACGGCAAGCTTCTCCGACAAACATGGCTGCCTTTCCGAATGCAGTTGTCGCCCGCCTCGAATCTATCAAGCGGCCGCCGTGCGCTCTGTAGCTCGTAAGCTCATAACCGATGCTTCCATTTGCTTTAGACTCGTGTGTCATGTCCTTTAGCTTCGACAACGCAGTACTCGAATCGATACGGCTCCGTTTTTGACAACCATACTCAATTAATTGATGTTCTAGGCCTAAACAAGCCTTCCCGAATCTCGAAGGGCATACGCGAAGGGCACACGTTTGCTTGTTGTTGCTTACACTCGATAGCTGGCGCCACTTGTGCAAACGCCTGCTTCGCGTGCATCGTTTGGAATTGTTGTGCGATTTTTAAATACCGGACAGGCGGACACGCTCTATTCACTGCTGGAACGTAGTATCGGAACAACACGTATGACATATTGTGAAAACCGCGGAGCAAGAAGCAAGCAGCTCGAAGTGTTCCGCGGCAGGCGCGGGCAAATCGGAGAGGCGAAAGTAGATGACGCTGCTCAACCATGTCGCTCCTCCGTCGCTTATTGGCTGAACCACTCTCCGGCAACGGCGAACGGCACAAAAAATGGGTCTCGGACCCATTTCTACAACGGCGAAGAACGGCAGACGTGCGCGAAGCAAACAGCCACGTCCTCAATCGACTCGCTCGCTGGATTTCGTGCCGACCGGTTGTGCGCCCGCGCGCTCCGCGCGCTCGCGACCTTCGGCGTCATCGTGGCTCTGGCCGACTGGGCTGGCCCTACGTCACCTCCTGTCGCCGACGATCTTCGACGACAGCGCAGCTCTGACTTACTGGGCCTGCTCTACGCCATCTACAGACGCCGACAACATCTCTCGCAAGTGTACCCCGTCCTCGGACTCCAGTGACCGTGCTTCCATCTTTCCTGTCTCTCCTATCCCCTCAGTTTGTTGGTGCTTCTTCTTCCTCTTTTCTATACCTTTACTTCGTCTCTTTTTATCCCTCCTCACCCCCATCCCTTGTGAGCCCTGTGGCGGTGTCGCTCACTGAAGCAGACAATAACGGGGCTCACTTTTCTCTTCCTTTCTCTATCTTAAGAACCACTCGCCACGTCCTCAATCTTTACCTCCCCCTCCCCCATCGCCCTCGCGGAGAAGTGACGGTGCCTTCGTGTTAAAAGACAATAACAGCTCCGCGCTTTTCTCTTCACTTTTCCCGTTTAAGAACCTCTACCACGCACAGCTGCCTGAGAACGTCAAACGGCGAGGCATGCTTGCCGCTATAGAGTGAACCGGCCCTTACACAGCAGACGGAGAGCCGTTGAACCGGCAGCCGGTGCAGTCTGCGTGTATATCATGAGCCTTTGCGAGTTTACGGCTCACCTTTGACGTAAACCCGACGTGACGGCTGTATCATGGCAGTACGTAAGTAATATTATGACGCCTGGGTTGAGACAGCGTTTATTCAGTTAAGGGCTCAGCAGCGAACGGGTAGCCTGAGACCAAGCGGGCACACACCCGATGATGATTGTGAAGATGAGGACAGGGACCCAGACGGATGATAATAATTATGACAATGCATATATGAGAACAAGCACATAATGAATGCCCACACTAATTCCCCCCACATCGAAGCAGCCAACCTGGCCGTAGCAAGTCAATGTGGCAGAGAACGTTTCCTGAAGGGCTTCATGCGAGAGACGTGCACGATATCTGTGGTGCGGTGACGGCGGTCTGTTCGGACGACAAGTTGCGTCACACGATAATTAACGGGCGAAGTCTGTTCGACAACTATGTAAGGCCCAATGAAGTGTGGCTGAAACTTGTCACATAGACCAGGTGTACGAATAGGTGTGAATAGGAGCACCTCGTCACCAGGTCGGAAAAGTACAAGGCGATGGGATGCGTCATGAATGACTTTTCGATCTTGCTGTCGCGCTTCCGTGTTGATGCGAGCACGATCGCGACACTAAGCTAGTCTTGAAATGTATTGTTCGCTGGAAAACGCAGACGTGTTGACGTCAC
This sequence comes from Rhipicephalus annulatus, assembly GCA_013436015.1. NCBI lineage: Eukaryota > Metazoa > Arthropoda > Arachnida > Ixodida > Ixodidae > Rhipicephalus > Rhipicephalus annulatus. The sequence goes on along the minus strand of WOVY01014991.1, from coordinate 115,443 downwards.
TGTTGAAAAAGGAAACGTCGAGGAAGAAAGTAGGGGAACGTCCATAAACGAGGTAGAACGACGAATGACCGGTGGTGCACTGAACGGCTGTTTCGTAAGCAAAGGTGAGGAATGGTAAGAGAGTACCCCAGTTTTTGTGATCTGGACGGCTATCATATCAGCAAGAGTGCGGTGAAACATCTCGGTGAGGCCATTGGTCTGGGGGTGGTAGCTTGAAGCTGTCTTGCGTGTTATTCCAGAGGCGCGCAATACTTCATTTAGCACTTCTGACAGGAACACCCTTCCACGGTCACTCAGCAATACACGAGGGGCACCGTGGCGCAGAATGATGGTGTGCAGAACGAAGTCGGCAACTTCTGAAGCAGAGGCAGTTCATACAGACGTTGTCTCCGCGTAGCGTGTCAAGTGGTCTATGGCGGTCACTATCCATCGTTTACCAGTAGATGTGGCGGGAAGAGGGCCGTAAAGGTCGATACCTACAACCTCAAATGGCGTTGTGGGACACAAAATTGGCTGCAGAGGCCCGGCTGGTTCAGTTGTCTGGATTTTGCGACGCTGGCACGGGACACAGGAACCGACGTAGCGCGCGGTGCTAGTAGAAATACCGGGCCAGTAGAAGCGACTTCGAATGCGATCGTGAGTTTTTTGAATACCAAGATGTCCGGTAGTCAAGTCATCGTGGAAGGCATTAAGAAGCACGTCCAGTCGAAGAGAGTGTGGTAACACTGAAACCCAGCGTTGACCATCAGGGTGGTGGATGTGACGGTACAGGACTTCATTCTCAAGCTTAAATTGCAAGCGTTGACGACGATGCCGCGCGCTAGGTGGATGGGAAGCTCCTGGGAGCTGGTTCATAATACGCCTACAGTACGGATCCGACAACTGGCAGGAGTGAAGTGTGCGCTTGTCGTCCGATAATAGCTGGTCTATTGAGGCGAGCGCGGGCGCTGCAGTAGAATTGATGGTTGAACTTTGACCGACGCTGAGCTGGTAATTGGTAGCGGGCAGCGTGAAAGGGCGTCGGCGTCTTGGTGTTTTCTACCTGACTTGTATATGATATCGAAGTTATACTCTTGTAAACGTAGAACCCACTGACCCAAGCGTCCAGACAAGTTCTTCAACGTGGAAAGCCAGCATAGGGCGTGGTGGTCCGTAACGATCGTGAAATGGCGCCCCTGGAAATAGGGACGGAACTTTTGCACTGCCCAGACCACAGCCAAGCACACCTGCTCAGTTATGGTGTAGTTCTTCTCGGTCGCGGTTAGTACTTTACTGGCATATGCAACTACTCACTCTTGTGAAGAGGTGTCGCGTTGGAGCAGAATGACACCTATACCTCGGCCGCTAGCGTCCGTATGTAGGATGGTCGGTGCGGCCTCATGAAAGTGGCGGAGTACAGGTTCGGACGTGAGGGCACGCTTATGGTGACCCGCTCTAACTGCAGCGGACGATCACCGCGGGTTCAGGCTTAGCGAGCCACAGGGCCGCTACTCCGTTCACTCGCGTGTAGCGCACCGCTCCGCGCGCGCTCAACTGATAAGGCGTTTAGCGCGGCGCGGCAAACAGACAGTGTTCTAATGTAAAAGTACACAACACTTTATTGCCTCTGGCGGCACCCCGAACAAACAGTACAACGTCCGCTCCCGGGACGCGGGTAGCAAAGGCACCCGCACGCGGACGTTCACAATAAGGGGAAAACCGCGAGCACGTCGCAGCTGGCAATGGCGAGCTTTGACACGCCGGTCGGGAAAAGGTCCCTCGCGGCTATGCTGCGCACTCTCACGATGGCCACTGGGCCTGGTCGCGAGTGTTAGGGCAAACCTCGTACGCGTAGGCCTAACGCAAGTGCGGCTCGTTGTGGTACGACCACTTCAAGCACTGGGCACCGCTCTGGGCTTAGCGTATGCTACCGAAGCTAGCACTCAAGTAAACACGCCTGCCGGGGTGCCCAAGGTCACCCCAGGCAGGCTACCGTCCGCGATTCCCAAAGGGGACGCGGACGAAGGAAAACACGTGCTTACCCGGCGCTGTCCACGGAGCAAGAGGAGCTCCCTCGGCGCGCGCCACTGCGCGCGCCGTGCCCGCGCGTGGCGCCATCTATCGCCACGTGATGTTAACAGAGCAGGGAAGCAAAAGGGTGTGGCCGTGTGGCGGAATGCCCGCGAAAATGGTCGCGGGCGCGCCTCAGATCCCCACATCCTCCTCTCCTTAATTCACCCTATATACCGGTCTGCAAAGGCAGCCGGTCGTCACCCATGCATGCAAAGGCGTCATGCAATGGGCAACAGCTAGCCTCAGCCTCGCTCTGCAGCTGCTGCTGAAGAAAAAACACAACACAAGAATACACTCTAGAAATACAATGGCTCCGCGGAAGAGGGGTAACGGGAGTTCATGATGCTCACGCAAGAGCGCGTCCACAGCTCGGAGGGGAAGCGTCACGTAATGTTGGACTTGGGTGACTTCGTCTCGTCGATGTCGACGACAGCCCTGCGAGTCCGACGAACGCCGCCTCGGTGGAGGTTCGGATGGACCTCGCTGCGACAGCCGGCCCTTCTGCTGGAATCAAGGTCGCCAAATCTACTGGCTGCGAAGCGTCCTGCGGCGTCGGTCGAGTCGTGCACAGCGTCTGCGACAGCTGGCCTCGTACAGGAGCCGTGATAGAAAGACCAGCAGAGCTTATCAGCGACGGTCGGGAGCAGGGCGCAACCGGACTGCCCAAGGACCACAGGTCTCCGAACACCTCCAGGGTCCAAAGTGGTGTAGGGGTCGGTGACTCCTTAAGCTGTCGCCACACGCACACACACACGCACACACACCTCCGATGGTCGGGTCTCTCCAAACGCGCACCGCAAAGGAAGCGCAAAGTGTCATTTGTCCCTCTCCCCACGCTAAAGCACCAATTCACAATCCCCTCCTCCAGCGAGAAGAAAAAAAAAACACGGAAAAAAAACATCAAGTAAACAACAACACTCACATGACAATCAGCAGCAGTAACTGGGCGGAACCGACTTCTTTGCAAGCACTGGCTGCAAAGAAGTTAGCTAACTGAGACTAGACAGTAAAAATGAGGGCCTTCGGTAGCGGAAATAAGCCCGCCGTCCGGCGCGAAATCACTAAGGTGACCGCTTCCTCAGATTATACCGGTGCGTGGTCCGAATGCGGTCCGCCGCGCCGGGTGTGCGCCGTTGCTTGCGCGAAGAGCCACTGGGCGCTGGCGCAGGCTCGTCAGACCTCGACGCAAAGGCTTTCAGGTCTGCGATATGGGCACGCCAAGCCAAGTCACAACCTTGCTCAGTTTCGCAAAACTTTAGAGCCACTCAGGTGACCGGCAATGGGCTCGTCATGAGAGGCTCGCAACAGTGCGGCTCTCAGACTTTTGGGCATAACCACCTTAAACGGGTCTATGGACTCGTCGTAAGTGACTATATACTTCAGCACGAGCCCGTCATGGTCCAGCAAAATGAATCCGCCGGGGACTCAGCGACACACGCTGTTTCAGCCCCCTAATCGCGCCCGCCGCAGAACAAGCAGCGTAACGGCGCGCCTCTCAAGACGGTTTAACGGCGCCCGCCGCAAAGCAAGCAGCGTATACGGCGCTCCGTCCCTCCGAGACTCGAAACGGATCACTCTGCTGAGCCTTCAGTAGCTCTTCGCTGCCGAAAGCAACTCCCATTCTCCCAAATGGGGGAGTCTGGTAGCGCGCCCCCTCAGGACCGCAGCAACCGCCGCGTGCACGGCGTCACGGGTTCGCTCTCGGCACGGTGGCCTTCGGAAAGTTCCCCCCGCTCGGCCGCTACGCAGTGCGCCGCTTCCTGGATAGCAGCCAAGGTCGTCCTCAAGGGGACTCCCCCTTTTCGCCGCTGTTTCGCCCCCCGACGCTTGCCAGTGCTAAGGCACCGCGAGCGGCCGTCGCACCGGAAGCCAGGTTCTCGGCAGACAACAGGGGCACGAGATAGCGCGTCAGCTACCACGTAGGAGTGTATTCACCACAAAAAGGGGTGACGACACCGGCGAGCGCCGAAGGGCGCCCGTCTATAGAGGCAGTGGCCTCTTTGTGCAACGCGGCATGCCACGGAGCAGACATGTTACGACGAGCCCGAATCGCGCAGGCGAACTGGCTCGCTAAGACTAACCAAAGGCTTAATGAGCCCTTGATACCGCGTTGGGTACCAGGCTGCTAGGTTGCACAGCAGCCAGCGGGCAAAATTCGGCAACGGCTGAGGCCGCGGTGCCGATCTGCGCCCCGGAAGCTCCACTGAGAGCCGTTTCGGAGCGCTGTGACATGGAACTGCCATGCATTCCAAAGGGAGCAGTAGTAGTTCAATTTGCCCTTGTGCACTGTTCGGGTTGGGCTATGGCCCCGGACCCAAAACACGCTACCTCTCCAGTGGGAGCTGATACGTAGCGCCTCGTGTCATCCCGACTGGGGCTTGTGACAAGTGAGGGTGCGCGATTGTGATGCTCAAGGGGGCACTGGCCCTGTTCTCGAGCAATGCGGTATCTGCTAAAAGCGTCAGCGGACAGAACTCACGCGGAGCAGACATAACGCGGGTAAACGCGGCGAGCCTGATTCGCAAAGGTGGCTGACTCGGCTAAGACTAATCAAAGGCTTAATGAGCCTTTGATACCGCGTTGGGCGCCAGTATGGTGACCCGCTCTAACTGCAGCGGACGATCACCGCGGGTTCAGGCTTAGCGAGCCACAGGGCCGCTACTCCGTTCACTCGCGTGTAGCGCACCGCTCCGCGCGCGCTCAACTGATAAGGCGTTTAGCGCGGCGCGGCAAACAGACAGTGTTCTAATGTAAAAGTACACAACACTTTATTGCCTCTGGCGGCACCCCGAACAAACAGTACAACGTCCGCTCCCGGGACGCGGGTAGCAAAGGCACCCGCACGCGGACGTTCACAATAAGGGGAAAACCGCGAGCACGTCGCAGCTGGCAATGGCGAGCTTTGACACGCCGGTCGGGAAAAGGTCCCTCGCGGCTATGCTGCGCACTCTCACGATGGCCACTGGGCCTGGTCGCGAGTGTTAGGGCAAACCTCGTACGCGTAGGCCTAACGCAAGTGCGGCTCGTTGTGGTACGACCACTTCAAGCACTGGGCACCGCTCTGGGCTTAGCGTATGCTACCGAAGCTAGCACTCAAGTAAACACGCCTGCCGGGGTGCCCAAGGTCACCCCAGGCAGGCTACCGTCCGCGATTCCCAAAGGGGACGCGGACGAAGGAAAACACGTGCTTACCCGGCGCTGTCCACGGAGCAAGAGGAGCTCCCTCGGCGCGCGCCACTGCGCGCGCCGTGCCCGCGCGTGGCGCCATCTATCGCCACGTGATGTTAACAGAGCAGGGAAGCAAAAGGGTGTGGCCGTGTGGCGGAATGCCCGCGAAAATGGTCGCGGGCGCGCCTCAGATCCCCACACGCTTTACAGGTCGAATGCCGTTTGACATTTTTCCGACCACAGAAAGGGAACGTCGGAAGCAAGAGACTGGTGCAGTGGAGCCGCTATTGATGCGAAGTTTCGTATAAAACGACGAAAATAGGAGGCTAGACCAAGAAAACTTCGCAACTCTTTCGGCCTTTCGGGGCGCGGAAAGTGAAGCACCGCAGCAATTTTGTCCGTATCCGGCCGAATTCCATCTTTGGTCACGACGTGGCCCGAAACCTTGATAGATTTTGTGGCGAAACGGCATTTTTTTTGTGTGTTGAGTTGGAGACCAGTGGCGGCAAGGCACGCCAGAACGTCGTCCATGTAGGTTGCAGGTGCTGTAGGCTGCAGCACCTGCAACCATGTAGGTTGCAGCACCTCGCCATGTAGGTTGCAGGTGCTGAGAAAACGTTGACGAAAAAATGACGATGCCGTCCAAGTAGCAGAGAACAGGTCTTCTATTTGAGGTCGCGCAGCACGGTATTGATCATGCGCTCAAATGTAGCGGGCGCGTTGCACAGCCCGAAAAGCATAACGTTGAATTACATAATTACAATATTACAAATTTCGAATTAACAAATTCGAAAGCCAGCACTGCAAACACAATTGACATTTCAAGAACATTAGCGTTTATTTGAAAGGTAGTTCCGAGAACTGGCGTGGCTCTGATAAAATGCATGATAGCCACGCGGAATGCTTGGGTTCAATTCCTGCTGGGACCCTGACATTTATTCTTCGCATTCGTCGCATCAACGCTGCCGATGTCAACTTTTTTAACAAACGATAGTCTTTCTTGGGGACCTTCGACGCAAATATTTTGGTCTGTCTGTCTGTACACTTGTCTATTTGTCCACTTTTACGGTACTGGGTACGCTAAATGGCACCAGCCGCTGCCCCAAACGGCCGACCCCATTCGCAGCGCCCTCCAACGTTGCTTAAGCTTCAGCGCTCATACTTGTACGATTGTCAATTAAAAAAGCTATTATTGCGTATATCTGAGGCACCACAACATCACGTATATATTCTGTATGTGCGTCTTTTACTACAAAAGCTATACATAAGTAATTTTAAAGAGCGTACCATTTATCACGCGGCGCTGACCATGCAACGCTTGCACGAAAAGAGAAGTGTTTCCAACGCTTTCCTACGACGACACGATGGTGGCACCTACCCATCGCCTTGCGTTCTACACCTTATCACCTCTCAGACGGGCGCGCACGCCCGTCTCAGAGCCACACGTTTCGTCTTCTAAGATACGTGCCAGATAGCGCCCATGTCTCACATGTGAAGTGGCTTGGTGCGCTTATTCGCCTCCGCTGCACGCTCGAGGCACTAGCACAGCGCCTCCAGAATACCATTCACCAATTTTCTTGCGCAGAACGTCAAATAAACGTTTTGTTCACCCTCTCTACAGGCAAGACTATCGTCTTGCGACGACATTTGCAGATTAACATGCAGATCCGGGGCCAATGTTTTTAACGTGCACGCGTTAAAATTGGCCTTGTGTTCTCGTCGTTCCTGAGTAGTTACTAAGCGTCAATCACCTGCGGAAAATACCCTCATACCAGTGGTACATACCACTGGTATGCGGTATGTGCCAGTGGCATGATTGTGGTATGTGCCAGTGGCATGACTGTGACATAATTCATGGCTTGACCAGCGCGTAATATTCGTTAAACCATCTTACCCTCATACTAATGGTGGTTGACGCCAAGTAAAGGGCGTGATCACGAGAGCATCCAGACGTAAGCGGCAAGATAGATAGATACATACGCAGATAGACGATAAAAGTGCTTTCAGTACGCAGAGAAATGCTTCGCATTTAAATACATGGTGCATGGAGACCACAGCTGTCGAGCCTCTACCGAGGTGACACATGCTTGACCATAATGAACGAGCTGAGCCGTAAAAAAGGAGACTGGAATGACTGGTTCTGTGACTGGTGCGTTTAACTAATGATTCGGGTTATTTATGACGAATTTGTTTTTGTAGATTGATGTTTGTGTGGTACTTACTTCTTTCGCATGTATGAATGTACTTGGTGTGGCTGGATGAGCGAAAACTAAAAAGCTTTTTGCCAGCTGTGCTTCACGCAGGAAATATTTGAGGCCTGTAACACGAGAAAGTCATTTTTTTGCGGTTTATATAACAATTTATCACGTTTTATCTAATTGACTGGATTACGTATGCAGCTACGATAGGCCACCATAAGACACCATTTCGTCAATTACTTATGCACTTAACAGTGTTTTTGTAGGTACATTGCCATTTTGCCATATACCATGCTGAATGCACCGATTCTCGTCCGAAAACGATTAAAGAGTGGAACATACTGCCACACAGAGTATCCAAAATTAATTTTTCTGAAAATTTCGACAAACATAGCACTGGCCTAATATTCTTCTATGCAACCTATTTAGGCATTGTTAACATTAATTGTTTCTAGTGATGAGCGGCATGTATGCTTCGACATGATTTCAAATAATTGTACATAATGTTGAAAATGTCTATAAGGGTAAAGACTTGGACTAGTTGGCGTGGCTTCATTGTAATAAACAGGGTGGATACACAGGACACGACAGAGAGGTAGCGTAAAGGTCTTTTTTGCTTGTCCTGGTACACTCGCTGTTTTTTTTTTTTGCGTTGAAGTTCCTGACTTCGTCGTTTAAAATTTTGATGCATATCGTACAGCTTTCGTTTATTACAGTGTTTGCAATTGTGTGACGCTGTGCTCATCGTTGTTCACTACTGTGTAAAACTTAAATGAATTGGCAGTTGTACTGTTGGATGGATCTGTCTTTTGTTTTAAGTACAATTTGTACTATCAGTATGGTGTAGGTTTGTTTAAAGCTGCGAGATGTTTTGTCCATTCTGATTTATATGAATATTGCTTGTGTCTTGAACGACGTGGGAAGTGTATTTCGTTACTATGAGCTGTAGGGCCTCTAGCTTAAGTATAAATAAATAAATAGATATATATTGCCACAGTTCGACATTTGCGGAAGACGCGTGCCACAATTTGCGTTCGTAAAAGCCGCCAAGCAAGTAGCAAGAAAGCCGCGCCATGGGACGCCGTCCTGCACGCGCCACGATGCTACGCCACGGGACCGGCACGAGACTCGAGGGGCAGAGCAAGAGACCGACGAAGTTGGAGTCAGCGAGCAAGAGACATTTTTTGGCTGACCATTTTAAAATTTGAGTTTACGGGCACAAGTTCGCCCTAAATAAAGTGTTTATATAGTACGAGGTGCTATATTTATTGGTAACAATATAAACAAACAAATTAATAGGGTGTGTTAGTATTTCGAGTACTACACCGTTTTTTATATCTAGAAAACGTATTAGTATTATTTGAATATAATGGTTACAGTGTAGTTATGTAATTCTGTGATAATTGATATAACTTATGATATTATTTTTGTTGAAAAGTATACTCAATGTATGTAGCAAGCATTTATCGCTTTTTTTGCGTACTATATATGTATACTTTCATCTCTTTATCTGCACATCTTTTTGCAGCATTCTTAAGCCCTAGCAGTATTTCTAGCCATTAAATAAAAATAAATAAATAACGCGAAAAATAAGTCATACAAAGAATGGATAACGGCGTCACCGTACGTCGCCATCATCGGTTCGCAGGTCACCGCAATTTCTGGTGTTGTCATAGCGTCACTATGATGTCAATACCGCCGTGAGTTAATTCAGCAGGCTCCGCATAATCCCGTGAGGTGAAGAAAGCTTGCATTGCCCGCGGTCTCCGAGGCAGTGCAAAACTACGAGAAAGGGCTGAAATCTTTCACGCAGTCGGCTAAGATGAACAGGATTATGGCGTTCGCCATCGAGTCATCTTAGGCGAGTGTATACTGGCGGCTGCGTGCCAGTTTTTTTTTCTCTGATTGCCCAGGAGGGAAAACCGCATCGTTTTTTGTATATTTATTTCAGATAACCCGAACACATAGTTGCCTAGGGGATTGGCGCAAAGGCAAAGAAAGCCTGACTAAGCGCCGATCTCCGGTCCGAACTCGTACATATGCGGTTATATATGGCAAATCAAAAATGGATGTAGACAATGCATACCCTGTGCAGGTAGTGGCAAACTACTTCGGAGTGAACAAAAGTTTCAGCGACGTTCCGGGCCGAACCATTCACTGGCCTGGTGGCAAGCGAGTTCCACCACCCGACACACCGCGATGCGGCTTCGACGGCTCCAAATGCTCCGACGAAGGTGATTATCATTGAGTGCAGTTGCCCTCACTGTGTACAGCGTTTGAGGAACCGTAGTGATGACGTGACATGTGTCAACCGGTGCTCTGCGGCCATCATTTTAATTGTTCGAAACACTTTTTGGGAGTTTCCTGCTATGTCTGTCCCTTTGTATTGACGCGGTTTTTACGAAAGCTATTATGAGTGTGACGTCATTCCTTCGGTTACTGGATCCCTTCCACCGAACTGGTGGCATTGATTGATATGTGGATTTTCTATGCCGATAACATACTTTCCCATGGGTGACGATCAGTACAAAATATGCTGATCAGTTATAGCAGACCTTCTCGTGCTATTTTCTATAGTGACTGATCGAAGATAATGTGTTTTGATTACATGCTTGAGCGTCCTAGCATTATTTCCGACTGACTGTGTTATCCAAGGCAGCTGTGATGAAGAGTGTTTTCCAAGTGACTATATTATAACGTGCCAGCCTCTTAGGAGGAGCAATGCAGCATTTCAAAACAATTGCGCCGTCAAAAACAGCAAGGCCACTACAATGCAAAAGCTGGCAGTTTCAACACTCTGGTTTGGATAAGTACAGCCTGGCCCTCTGGCTCTTAGGCAAGGCCATACTTCGGTTGCAGGTGCCGCAGCCGAAAGCGCCTTCTGAAATTGGCCTGGTGTTAGGTACGGCTCTGGGTCCGAAAAGGGGAGCAAAATTCCGGGTACTGCCAACGGATCGCTGAGGGTCTTCTTGCCTGCGCAAAGCCGTTCCAGCCCGGGCGTCGTCATTCCGCCATGTATTTTCCAAGCGAGGCATCGTGCCGCCACGATGTCGTGGACTGTTTCGCGAGAGAACGACAAGTGTTTACGCGGTGGTGACATCTTCTTTAGAAGGGTTAGCGGCGGCAGCCGCGAATCACCCCGATCAAACGAGCAGTGCGGCGGACGCTTTGAGCTTGGTTGAGGCTTCTTGATGTATGCGGCCGTGAGCTGGAGACACCTCTCACAGCGGCACACACACGACGAGGAACAGCCACGTCGGTGACACATGGCAGTGCAGTGACATCGCCTCATTATTGGACGTTCACATGGGCCGTGCATGCTCGTCCCCTTCGCCGGCTGAGTGTGGTGTATGATTGGACAGTGTACTTGAGTGCCCTTTCCTCCATCCAGGAATCTTGGGAAACGGGACTGATAATAATAAGCCCCCGCAAGCTGCTTCGTGTGCTTCTTCGGTGCAGTGCTTTTCATGCTGATGCCTTTTTGATGTAGAGCTTTCACCGAGATCGTCACAAAGTAGGACGACATCTTCGCCTAGATGTTCCTTGTGGCGAGAAAAGCTCGCTTGTAAATAACGTAAAATAAACCTTGGTAAATATCTCCCGAATGAGGCGCCTTCCTCCCTGCAAAATGGGCTAAACGGGTCTAGTGGCAGCGGCCACCTACCCACGACGAGAACCGCCGGACCCGGGCCGCAACGACTGGCAGCAGAGATAGTATGCGGTCAAGCCCCGGTCCTAACACCGAGTACTGCTGCTTGTTTTTCTTGTGTTGCTCTTTTCTGTCCCTCTCTCTCTTGGCCCCTTTCTCTCCTTCTTGGTTGACCGTGGTTGACCTACCTCGCTTCTTTCTCTTTCTTTGCAGAGCTTCCTAAGTACGCCATCGTGAGTGGAGTCCTGAGTGGGCTAGTGGTCATCCTGTGCATCGTCTTCTTCTTCATTTACAGGCGAGCATTTGCAAACAGAACACTTTCAGGGCGCAAGCAGCGCACTGAAATTTCACCTAAGGTGTGCTCCTAGCAGTCACTGCACAAACGCCGATGGAGTGCGCCAAACTTGCAACTCCGAACTTTTTCTCGGACGCAGTCTTGCCTGCAATAGCATCGCGTTCTTACTGCTTTTCACATGATTGTCTGCAGTTTCTAGATATCGTTGCTACATTCTAACGCAAATATAGGCTAAGCGAGAGTGAGTCTTACAGTGCATATATTATTCTACGGTTCTGTTCTGTTTGCACTCAAACCTTACTTCTCAATTTAGAAAACCTTACTAGGTGCATTTCCAGAACCGCAGACATTCAAAGTGCAAACACGCAGTAGAATGGAAAGCTGGGCGAGTTGAAATGCTTGCACGATGGACGCAGCGCTAGAGACGAAAGGAACAGCAGAGCCCTGTGCGCTCTATGTTCCTTTCGTCTCTAGTGCTGCATCAATCATGTAAACAAGGACTGTTTAATACTAACGACCATGTCCAAGGCTAGGAGCATGTCTTTCGCATCTAATATTGTAACTATATTGACTTGAAGTTATGAACCTGCAAATTATCATGTGCGGAACAGCTTTCCCCCAGAGTACATGATGTCTTTCCAGATTTCGCGAAAACACGAAAATAAAATTTGAACACAGACACACACACAGAGAGACAGAAATCGTCAAGATAAGGGAAGCTGACAAAGCGAGGTTTATTTCTTGTTTATTTTTTTTGTTTATGCTTCCAATGTCACACGAAATTAAAGCAAGAAAAGGGGTTTAGAGGAGCTAGAACAAAGAATTCTGTTATATTTCGATTTCGGTAGACTTAATATTTGATGAAGTGCCAGGGCCCACGACTCATAAGTCTTGAGTGGTTTAAATGATAACTTACGCCTTTTGTACGAGCAGTTTCACGGACTGTGCAAGTTCCAACAAAATGAAAAAAAATCACAGCATATCCACGGAGTGAATGATGATGAGTGGGGAAAAGCGCTGGAAAGTTTCATCGCTAAACCAAGAACCATCCACGAATATCACCCACTACATCAACAAACCCGTGACAAACACTGTATATATTTATACACACAATTTTATTATTCGTAAGTGGTAGCTATACGCCGCTTCTGTTCCCCCTTCGATGTAACGGCTTTATCGGTTGCTGAAGTGGTGGATCGGTGATGGGGCGTAGTGGGATGTTTGCAAGGACGAAGTAGTGGGCAGTTTGCAAAGGTGGAACTATAGGCGGTCACGTACAAACAAGAGATGTGTCCAAAGTGGGATGATATACGGTTCTTTAACGCGCACCTGGATACAAGTGCACGACCGTCTTGCATTTCATATTGGCTACTTCTCAACATTGTTTGCTTTGTGGTTCCGACATCACGGCCAGCGGCACTTCTGGTTGGACATTCGGTTACTCAAAGAATCCACCCGGTGCCTATAAAAAAGCCCTGCGGGGCGTCGCCAGTAGCTTACCTATGCGTCAGAGAAGCCCCTCGTCGGTTCGAGCCCCTTCGCAGTCGGCGCTCCCAGTGTCCTTGGCAGCGGCGAGTTTCGTGGCGCCGATCGTAACCTCGTCGGCGGTGCGCCTCGCAACAGTGTGCGAGGGAAGACATCTCGGCTCTTCGAGTCCCTAAATTGTCGGCCCCAGTGTCGAATTTGTAACGCCTCTATTTCTTTGCTTTACATAAACCTTGCCTTAAATCACCGTCGTCTCGTCTGCTCGTCTATCAGCTCTGCGCAGAAGCAGTCGCGAGCTGAGAAACCTACGCTACCAAACGGCTGGTGACAGTGTCGGCGGAGTTCGGAGCAGTGGCGCCTTCGGGACCGTGTTGCCGTCGCCGTCTTCGCAACAGTGGTTGGCAGCTGCGGAATCAGCCGGCGTCAGTGACATCGATGCGGTGAGTGCCTGATGTTTTCCCCTCAGCTCACCAGACTTTTCTAGCACAGGTTATAATAGTTTAGAGAATGGCTGTGTGAAGCATTAGAGTGAGCTTTGATCGTTAAGTCGAAGCACTTTGCAACCAACGTAATGCGGAAGGTGTAAACACGGGAGTGTTGAAAATTGCTTGCGCGTCTCGCTAGTAGACTTATAGGGGGTACGGCAAGTAGATTCTTAACAGGGGCAAACAGTAAGAGGCTAGTGTGAACGATGGAGAACCTTAAAGTGAAGGAACTCATCGAAATGTGTGAGGAACTCGGCATTACTTTGGGCTGTGTGAAACTAAAGCAAGCAATCCTTGAGATCATGAAGGATGAAGGAGTGTCGGCTGAGGAAGTCAATGAGCCCTGGGTGGATATCAAAGCACGCCGCGAGGAGGCCGAAAGGCGAGAAGTTCGCGAACGCGAAGAAGCTGAAAGGCGCGAACGTCGCCAGCGTGAGGAGGCCGAGAGACAGGAGCTCCTCGAGTTGAAACGAAAAGAATTGGCAATCCGACAGTGTTCGCAGGCGCCTAGCGTAGCTTCTCCGACAGTTAAGGTCAGCGGTTCTAGAATTCGGCACCAACTGCCACCGTTCGTAGTAGGCGAGGACATGGCGAAGTATCTTGACAGGTTTGAACATGTCTGTGAGCGAAATGCTTTGGAGTGGTCTCTTTGGGCGCAGAACCTGTTAGCTCTTCTTCCCGGCGAAGTGTCCGACGTGATAACGTGCTTGTCGAGGGAAGCGTTTGAGAGCTATGACGAGGTTAAGCAAGTGCTCTTGAGGTGTTATAAGTTGTCACCCGGGCTTTCAGGCAAAGGTTTTGGTATGCTAAAAAGTGGAATGAGTCACACGTTGACTTCGCGTTTCGTCTTAAAGCCGATTTAATTGAATGGCTCAAGGGCGAATGTGTTTATGACGATCGCGATAAAGTGGTAGAATGCATTTCACTGGAGCAATTCTACCGCTGCATCGAGGAGGATGCGAAGCGTTGGCAGCAGGACAAACTTGGTGAAGTACAGCTAAACAGGGCAGCAGAGTTCGCTGAGGAGTATTATACTCGCCGAAAGTAGCATAGCAGGGCAGTGCGCGTTGAAAAGGATGAAAGGGAAGAGGGCTTTTCAAAGAAACCTGATCAACGGAAACCCGCTCCGCACCGTAATTTCAAGAAGGACCCGTCTCTTACGAATGACACTGTAGGGGAAGGGCGAACGGAAGTGGAGAAATCGAGTGCGGTTCCTAAACAACTCACTGATACCACACGGGCGTTTGAATCACGAAGCCGCTAATCTGCTACAACCGCAAAAAAGAACGACACATCGCGATAAACTGTAAGCAAAAGTTTGCTTTCGCAACAATCCGAGAATCGGAAAAGAACATGCGGTTGTTAGAGCTGTATCTCCAAGAAATTAGTGTGATTGGGAAAACGTGTCGAGCGTTTCGAGACTCAGCGGCAACCATGGACGTTGTCCATCCGTCATTGTTGTCTCCGGATGACTTTACAGGAGAATGCGCGTGGATCTGGCAAGCGGCCGAGGAGCAGAGTGCTTGCTTACCAATCGCTACGGTTGTCATTGAAGGCCCGTTTGGTTAAGCTTCGCACCGAAGCGGCTGTGTCTGCCGCGCTTCCTGATCGTTTTCCTTGTCTTTTTTCCAATAACATTGAGCAGCTTCGCAAAGAGCAGAGAAATAGTTCTCCAACTTAGCGTACATGGCCCTTACGCGATCGCAAGCGCGGAAGCTTTCTCAGGCACTTGATCCTGTCCAATGTAGTGAAACACCCCCTGCAAAAGCTGCTGATCAGTGTGACCTTGGCGGCGACTCCACGGAATCACGGAAATTCTCCGGGTGAGTCACTCGAGTGGCCCGTCACCGAAGCGACTGGCGCTGTCTCAGGCGGCGGAGGAGACGGCATGGTGCCATTGAGTCAGAGCGAGAGGGGTGCAAGGCTCTCGCCTGTAGCGGAAAGTTGGAGTGAGCTATCGAGGGTTGATCGAGAAACGCTCATTCAAGAGCAGCTTGAGCACCTCTCGATTAAAGCGCTAATGGAAAGCGTAAACTTGAGAAAAAATAAAAAGATTGTTTTCTTTTTTGAGAAAGTAGGGCTTCTGTATGTAGCTACACAAATGTGCAAGTTCGCAAGTATGAGCAGCACTTGGTGCCACAAAAGTATCGTCGCCAACTATTGGAACTGGCGCATGAAAACGCGTGGGCAGGGCATCTCGGTAAAAAAAAAAGACCAAGGCTATATGTTTCCTTGAGTTTTATTAGCCGAAATGCTGGAAGGATTTCGAGGTCTTTGTACGCTCATGCGACACTTGTCAGAGAGCGGGAGAATCCACGGACAAGTGGAAGGTACCCATGAAGCTTGTGCCAATTATCACATAACCTTTTCGGCGCCTAGTAATTGATATAGGCGGGCCATTGCCAGAGTCAAGGCAAGGTTGTCGGTACATCCTGACGGCCCTCTGTGTAGCCACAAAATTTCCGAAAACGATACCACTTAAAGAGCTCAATTCCCCCCATGTCGTGGATCCACTGCCATCTATATTTGCACGCGTCAGATTTCCTTCTGAAATCCAATGCGACAATGGTAGTGTCGTCACCAGCTGCCTTACCTCTATGTTTACGGATAAATGTGGAATAAAAGTAGTGCACAGCTCGATCTATCACCCGCAATCTAATCTAGTAGAGCGTATGTATTCCGTTATGAAACGGATACTGAGAGCTCTTTGCTACGAGCACAAATGCGACTGGGAAGCGCGTATTCCTCCCGCTATGTTCGCTTGGAGGTCAGCTCCTCATGGGAGCACAGATTTTAGCCCTGCAAAGCTTGTGTATGGCAGGAGTTTGAGAACACCATTCCGAATGCTACGCGAGTCCTGGGAGAGATTCGATGAGGACCCTATTGTAGTTGCGTATGTTCTAAACCTCCTTCAGAGGCTTGGAAAAACGGAAAATGTTGTGGACAGCCACATGAAGGCTGCAAAAGTGTTGTCGAAGGAGTAATACGAGAAATCGGTGAAGAAACGCACTTTTGAAGCGGGTAGTCAGGTATATAATGCTGCTGCGGCCGTCCAAAAAGAACAAGCTTGAGGTTCATTGGGAAGGGCCCGCCAAAGTAATGTCGAATATTTCTGATACTAATTATGAAGTGAAATTAGGAAGGCGGCCGAACAAAATTTACCACAGTAACTTGATGAAACCATACGTTCAACGTCAAGCGGTCGGTCGTAAATCTGCGGTTGAATGCTTCAGAGGAAGAGGGAGCAGAAATTTTGAGTTCTAGTGATGTAATCGAAAGGGGATCGGAGGTAATCTTGGAGCAGTTGAACCTAGAGCCTACGTTAAGTTAAGTCCAGAAGGAGGACCTCAGAAGGATTGTTTCCTAGTTTGAAGACGTGTTTTCGGACCGTCCCGGGAACACGACGGTGATTGAACATAATATCGAGCTAACTTGTGAGGAGCCAATCCGTAGCAAGCCGTATCGTTGTTCCCCTGTGCAAAAGCGGATCATGAAAGAGGAGATCGCTAAAATGCTGGAGTTGGGAGTCGTTGTACCGGGCGAGAGTGACTATACACATCCTGTAATATTGGTTCAAGTGCCGGGAAAAGATCCGAGGCTATGCATCGATTATCGGCGTTTTAACGTCATAAATCGAGACCAAACTTACCCGATACCAAACCTAGAGGAGAGGGTAGAAACTGTGTCACAGTCCAGCTATATTTCCATGTTAGACCTCGTGCGAGGGTATCGGAAAGTCCCCCATACGGAGCGTGCTAGCCGCTATGCCGAATTCGTTTCTTCATTTGGAAAGTATCGTCCACTTAAGCTGAGCTTTGGATTGAAAAATTCGCCCTTTTGTTTTTAAGGCTTTCTGGACCGTGTTCTTAAAGACCTCTCTGAGTTCGCTCTGCCGTATCTTGACGATGTCGCCATCTTCTCAAACAACTGGGAAGAACATGTCGAGCATTTACGCGTCGTGCTGAACAGGTTGAAAGAGGCTGGTCTTACCGTGAAACCTACTAAATGTCACCTAGGGTGCGGCGAGGTGTCTTATCTGGGACACGTTGTGGGGCGTGGTCGGCGCAGACTTTCAGAAATTAAGGTAGCCACCGTCGTGAACTATCCACGACCAACCACAAAATCTGAGATAAGGGCATTCTTGGGTCTAGCTTGATACTATCAGCATTAAGCGCAAAACTACTCTAGCATTGCCAGCCCTCTAACTGACGCACTTCGTAAGTCCGAGCTGGTTTAAGCAGTATGGGACTCAGGAAAGGAGAATGCGTTTTGCCTGCTAAAATAGGCCCTAAGAGAAAAGCCCGTTCTCATGGCACCCGATTTCACTAAGAGATTTGTGATTCAATGCGACATGAGTGATCGCGGCATGGAAGCTATATTGTGCCATGAAGACAGTGCTGGTAACGAAAGGTCAGTTTTGTATTTAAGTCGAAAATTCAGCAGCGGGGAAGAGGCATACAGTACCTCTGAAAATGAATGCGCTGGCCTCGTGGGGGCCGTTCAAAAGCTAGCTTTAGCTTGTTCTGTCTCCGGTTTGAGGTTTGTGGTCGAAACGGACCACTGTCCTTGAACCTGGTTAAATAACATGTCGCCTAAAAGTGGCCGGTTACTGAGGTAGAACATGATACAACAACACAACTTTGATGTTCGCTACAAAAAGGAAAGCTAAACGCTAATGCAGACGCATTGAGCCGTGCGTTTTAGTTAGTACCTTCTCCACCTTTCGGTTTCTCGCTGGCGAGTCGGGGCAAAATTTTGTCCTCATCATGGCCTTAGATGAGCAATCTCGTCCACAGTGATCTCAAGTGGCCAAATTTATGTTGTATTCTATTTCGTTATGTTGTTATATGTGAAAAAAGTTTGAGTTCTCATTTTAAGAGTCTTGTGTCCCACATGTGCCTCTTGATGTAGAGGGAACGAAATTCCGATAGACACGTAGCTAGGTATATGTTGTACTATACTTTGTCTGGTGTTCTGTTGGGTGACCGAGGGCACTTGCTTGTGTCGTGTGTTGTCTGTTATCGAACGGTTCTTTACAAGTTGCAGAACCATCGAAAAGTGCCGAGTCCAAAAATCGTCAGAACAGAGGAGCGAAGCTGGCCGGCAAGTTGGGGTGACAAGCAGTGGAGCTGGGATCCGTCCTTCAGAATGGGGTGTTCACGAGACGGAGTCTGGAGCTGCATTCTCCCCATGGCCCTGGAGGCGAATCTGGAGGGACCTGGCGAACGAGCGCGCCCGACATCCGAGCCACGTGGAAGCTGCTCGTTTTTCCTGTGCATTGTCTGGCTGCGAGTCCACACCGAACGTCAATGCCTCTGAGAAAGGCAATCTGTGTCAAGGCCAGAAATCAAGCCCGCCTGACGCGACCAACTCAACGACGTCATCAAGCGGCGGCACCAGTCTGTCACGCAACGCACCGCGAGCTCCCTCAGCCCGCGAGCCCGTTGAAGCTATCGGCGCCTTCCAGTCTGGCGAGTCTTACGCAAAGCGGAGGCACGTCACTCGTCCTTGGCTCCAACCACGGGCAGCAATCGGCGCCTTCGAGTCTGGCGAGTCTTACGCAATGCGTGGCAACATCCATCGTGCTTGGTGCAACCACGCGCAGCGGCGGGCCCTATTGGAGGATTCTGACATCACGGCCAGCGGCGCTTCTGGTTGGACATATGGTTACTCAAATAATCCACCCGGTGCCTATAAAAAAAGCCCTGTGGGCGTCGCCAGCAGCTGACGTATGCGTCAAAAAAAAATTCCGCCATATCCACGAAGTGAATGATGATGAGTGGGCGAAGCTCCGGAGGTAAACCTGGTAAACCATGAATCCTCTGTACATTTTGCCCACTCGATTTTATTACATCGCTCCCCCTAACGTACGTCGCCGCAATAAATCGAACGATTGCCTTCAACCAATGACACGCGCCATATGTGACATCATTCCTATTTTATAAGATCTCGCGTCTTTCATCAACTACAAGTACCGCTTTCTAGTTTATAACATCTTGCATCTTTTCATCATCAGCTACAAGTACCACCATCTAGTAAACACTACAAGAACTAAACGAGAGGTGGCTACATACAGGAGACGGTACCGCCATCTAGTGAACACTGCAAGAACTAAACTAGAGGTGGTTACATACAGGGGACGGTACCGCCATCTAGTGAACACTGCAAGAACTAAACTAGAGTTGGCTACATACAGGCTACAGGGGACGCACAGCCCACGCCCTAAGGAGCTTCGCCCCTAAAGAGCCTATCGTCGGTTCGAGCCCCTTCGCAGTCGGCGCGCCCGTTGTTCTTGGCAGTGGCAAGTTTTGTGGCGCCCACCGTAACCTCGTCGGCGGTGCACATTGTAACAGCGTGCGAGAGAAGACATCTTGGCTCTTCGAGTCCCTAAAATGTCGGTCCCAGTGTCGAATTTGTAACGCCTCTATTTCTTTGCTGTACATAAATCTTGCCTTAACTCACCGTTGACTCGTCCGCTCGTCTATCAGCTCTGCGCAGAAGCAGTCGCAAGCTGAGAAACTTACGCTACCAAACGGCTGGTGACCGTGTCGCCGGAGTTCGGAGCAGTGGCGCCTTCGGGACCGTATTGGCGTCGCCGTCTTCGTAACACCCTACGCCATCTCCTGATGCCGACAAGAACTCTCCATCAGTGGTGCCCCGTCCTCGGACTTCTGCGACCGTCTTCATGTTTCCTATCTTCTCCTTACTTCCGTATGTGGCTGTCCTAGCTGCCCCTCTCTCTATCTCTATACCTTTAATTCATCCCTATCCTTTTTTTACTCTCCTTACCCCCATCCCCTGCGCAGAACTGTAGAGGTGACCTCCATTGAGAGAGATGCAGTAACGGAACGGCGCTTATTTCTTTCTTTTTCCCTTTCAAAACGTCGTTTATTTTTCAACCTATGTGGTGAAAGTTGATGTTTCTAAGAAATGACCGCGACTTTTTTCGCGTCTGCCTATGCTTTCCTGTACGCCATTATTTGCAGCACGTTGTACGTGCCACTGAGCTCTATAGATGCCTTCGGCCACAGCAACCAGCAACATCTCAGGAAAGCAAGCCTTTTCAAAACAAGCCACAGTGCGGCGGAGAAGGTGCGCGCAGAGAATGGGTGCCTGCTAAAGATACCCCATTTGTCTCCCTAATTCCTCAAACTAAATTGCGTCCACGTTTTCTTTGTGAATGCCTGGTAGGCGACAGTGGTCTGACGCTGCAACAAAGGTATTCGTCGGGGCGAGTTCAGGGAGTGTAGCACCTTCAAAATAAAAAAGTAAGGAGTATAACGTGGCATTTCACGCTACCGAAAAATGTTAACGAAAAGTGCGTTACCCGTTACAGTTCCGAAATTGTAATGAGTATGTTGCCAAGTTCTGTTCATGCCAATTTAAAGGGGTGCTCTCATGGTGACCCCTTTAACTTGACATGAACCAAAATTAGCATGGGAGGGGGGGGGGGGTAATATGGTTTGACATGACGCACTGGTCAAGACATGAATAATGTCACAATCACGTCGTGTACGTCGTCAAACACTTCCCTCCTGACAGTGGCACATACCCACAGGCGTGTGTGTGCCGCTGGTATGCGGGTATGTGCCACAAGTGATTGACACTTATCTATCCAGGAACAACGAGAACACACATGGGGAATTTTAACGCGTGAATGTTAAGAAATACTCGACATCAGTAGTGTCAACCCGACGAATGCAAAGAATAAATGTTAGGGTTCCAGCTGGAATCGAACCCAATCATTCTGCGTAGTAATGAGACCTTTTACCACAGAGCTACGCCAGTTTTTGGGACTTCTTTTCAAGTAGACGCTAATCTTCGTGAAAAGTCAATAGTAGTCTCAGTGCTTCCTACCCAGTTTTATAAACACACTATATGTACTAGTCCTTTGATACAGCCATCAAGTCCGGTTAATGTCGATTGTGGTAAAGTGCCATGTGCTGAAATTGATTTATGTAGCAATGTCTAGGGCCAGCATCCTCGCGAGCGTCAGTGCTTCATATCAGCTTCTGGTGTTGCTAATACGCATGTTCCAGTTGGTATCGTTGCGCACGTGCAAACAACCGGTTATATAAACATCTGCAGCTTTTCAACTTATGCCTGTGCGTGCAACATTTGTATTTAGCGCCATTTCATGACGTCTCGCTCAATAAGAAATTGCAACAGAGTTACCTTCCGTCCACATGATTCGCATAACGTCGATTTCCACGTACCTGAAATCTGCCTAATTTTTAATTTACGCAGAAAACTTATCGAAATTATATTGCGGCAATGTGGCCTACCGGTTACGTCGGTCGTTCTGCTATCATTTGGGGCCTTTGCGCTGGGGCACTCGGACAGAAATATTTTCAAAGCTGTCAAAAAGTTTATATGTGACTCGAATATTTTATTTATTTTATTTACAGGATTTTTGCTTGCTTCAAAGTGAAGCCATAAGCAGGAGTGGGTAACATATAAATATAGATATAGCACGCTGAACATTTTCACAATATATTACGCACAGAGAATGTCGCGGACACACAGGTTTTAACGCGGTAAAAAGAAAAATATACAGTGCATGACATGCAATTGCGCATAGCATAATACCTATATAAGTGCGTACTAACATCACTTGTGTACTAACAACGCAACGTCACAAAACAAAGAGTACAAATATGGCAGGAAGACATGCTATAAGTTTTTTAGCTCCGATAAGAATGACGCCACTGTCGCCGCCTCCACAATCCCACCAGGGAGGCGATTCCACTCGCGTACAGTTCGTGGGAAAAAAGAGCCCATGTACAAGTTGGTTCTGCAAGAAAATTCCTGTAATTTTTTTTAGTGATCCGCCCGCGTGGGTCGTCGCACAACTTTTAGATGCGGAGCATCTAATACTCGAGGCTTGTAGTGCGGCGCCGTCCGCAAGCTTCCTCCTCCTTCTTCCACCATCTGTGCATCCCTTCCTCCTCTACACACCGCGTGCGCTTCTCCTCTTCACGAACATTCGCTAGCTGTATAATGTAGCGCGCATGCGCCGTCACGCTTCGAGAACATCGGCAGCTGACGCGCGCGCATGCGCCGTCGCGCTTCGAGAACATCGGCAGCTGACGCGCGCGCATGCGCCGTTGCGCTTCTCCCCCTTCTCGAACATTCGACAGCTGACGCGCGCATGCACCGTCACCCACCATCTGTGCCGCGCGCGCTTCTCCCCTTCGAGAACATTCTACAATTCTCCTGATTCTCCAGTGGACGCGCATGCGCCGTCGCGCTTCGAGAACATTCAACAGCTGACAGTGCATGCGCCATCGCGCTGTATATATACTCAAGGTCGGCGCTCGCTCGCTCAGTTGCCGCTCGTCGGTTGGTTTGTACGGCGCGTCGACGTCCAAGGTCGCGGTGAAATGAATTCCAACGAATCCACAAACACAATGATCGACGTCCCTTCGACCAGCGCCGCCCTTTCGCATACGTGTGTACGTGTTCACTCATTTAACACCCCCTCCTACAACCACGTTAACCAATTTAGCCATCGACCCAAGTAAGTCGCAATTTAACACCCCATTTCACAACCACGTTAACCAATTTAGCTATCGACCCAAGTAAGTCGCACTTTAACACCCCGTTAACCAATTATATGCTCCGCATCCTCCTCAGTGTTCCCCCGAGGGAAGCTGCGGGCAATTTTTTTCTATATACGCACTTGAATCAATGCCAATCTTATCGTGGTAGAGCAGATACATAATTTTTAGTCTTTCGCGATATCGCCGCAAATGTAATGCTTCCAAGTTCGCTGTCTGAAGCAAAGCAGTGACTGACGTAAGGCGATTGTATGAGCGAAAGATAAATCGAGCAGATTTTCTTTGTAGGTTTTCTAGTTTATCAATATTTTTCTTTGTGTATGGGTCCCAGACCACGCAGGCATATTCCAAAAGGGGACGAATGTAGGTTTTATATGCTAATAGTTTTATTTTTTGCGTTGACTGTCGTAACGATCTTCTAAGATATCCAAACTTTTTCATGGCTTTCTTTTCTAGAAAAGTGATATGTTCATTCCACCGGAGGTCTGAAGTGATTATTAAACCTAAGTATTTATAACGATTTACAGCACTAAGACAGCGACCGTTTATTGAATACTGGAAAGTAAGTGGTGCCTTCTTTCTTGAAATTGTCATTGAGACGGTTTTTGTAGTATTGATGCTCATCTGCCATTTTTCACACCAAATATGCAGTTTGTCCAGGGCACTACTTAATAATGCCTGGTCGGCAGGTGTGTTTACTTCCTGATAAAGGATGCAATCGTCCGCGAACAGTTTGATTTTGACAGGTATATTGTTTACGATATCATTTATATAAACCAAAAAGAATAGTGGCCCGAGAACCGACCCTTGTGGAATTCCTGATTGCACGGGCGCCGGGCGTGAACACGAGCCGTCAACTGATACGCATTTACTCCTAGACGATAAGTATGACTCTATCCATGAGAGAAGTGAGTTATTTTGTAATATGGGCTTTAATTTTAACAAAAGCTTATGGTGCGAGACGCGATCAAATGCCTTCTGGAAGTCAAAAAAATTATATCGATTTGACTCTGTTTATCTAAGGCTGAGGCAAACTCGTGTATTGTCTCAAGGAGTTGGGTAACCGTTGACATTCCCTTACGGAAACCATGTTGGCGGCAATTAATCAATTTATTTTGTTGCAGAAAGTTTGACAAGTGCGTAAAAATAATATGTTCTAGCAATTTTGAGCAAGTACACAGTAAAGATATTGGTCTGTATGACGTAATTAGTGAAGGATCTTCCGCCTTAGGGATCGGAACAACCTTCGCGCGCTTCCAATCTCTAGGGAGTTCTGCAGTGGACAATGTTTTTTTTAATATATTGGATAAATATTTTGAACACCATTCTGCATACCTTACTAGAAATGCGTTTGGTATGCAATCAATTCCTGGTGATTTCTTTATATTGATTTTAAGCAGCAGTGATAAGACACCCTCCTCAGTTATCATTAAGTCAAAAATTTTGGGTACGTCCTGAGAAATCGCAAAATTTGGTTGTTTCCCATCGTCAATTGTGTAGACTGAACAGAAGAACGTGTTAAACGATGACGCAAGGAGTGATTCATCAGTTACCAATTCTCCAATAATGAGGATTTTATATGCCTGTTGCTTCCTAGGTGACAAGTGTCGCCAGAACTTCGCAGGAGCAGAAAGCAAGAAGTTTTTCAAAGATATGTTGAAGAAGTAGTCTTTTGCCTTCTTTATGGTTTCATTTAACTGCAAACGCATATTAGAAAATTTTGATACATGAGAAGATGACGGGTTCTGGCGCAGTCTTTTGCGCATCTTCTTTAGTTTGCGTCCCGCTCGCACTACTTCCCTCGTCGTCCAAGGGCGAGCAGATTGCGTTCTGGTATTCTTTGAGGGGACATGACTTGAGACGCTTTTCATAACAAGATTCTTGAAGAAACCCCACCAATCTTCGACAGAGCAACTACTTGATTCATACATATCACCGAAATTTGAAAACGATATATCTAACAGGTCAAGAACGGCGACGTCATCAGCACGAGTGAAATTTGGCACTACGCGTTTTTCCTTCACTTCTTTCCTTACGTCGAGTGGAATGCTCAAAGATAACAATCGATGATCGGATACACCGTCATAGACGCACAAAGCAGGATTTCGACGAAGAATTCTGTCACTCACAAGAAACAGATCCAAAATAGATTGTGCGTTACTTTGAACACGGGTGGGTTGTTTTACTAACTGTGTTAAGTCATGAAAAAGAACAATGTCGACCAAGGGCTCAGCAGCACTAGAAAGCGGTTCCGGGAAGTCCGCGTCCCAATTAACTTGAGGAATATTTGGTGGGTGTATCAACTTCTGACAATTCTTTATTCAGCCTTCCTAGTCAAAAGATCTTCAGTCTCTGGGAGATTACACAAAATTGTGCGACTTGAAATTGCAATTATTCATAATTAACATTACATTAAAAGGTCATCTCAAAATTATTTTAGCTCCTACTAGATATTAATAATAAATTCAGTATGCATGATCCGCCCGACTCATGGCCGATCCCCCAGAGTGGGAAGGTGCCGATGATCCAAGGAGCATCATCATCATCATCGTCTGTGCTAGTGTCGACATTCGTCATCACACTCGGTCATGACTGCAAGCATTTTCGATGGGCCACACGACAATGTTTCTGGTGGGTGATGCTAGCTGCAGAAGCTAATGTTTCTGGTAGGCGATGGTGGCTTCATCGCAGTGGTCGAAACCAGCCACGCTGCGACCCTTGCCAGGTATCTGCATGCGTGTTGTATGGCGGCCGGATTTGGCTCTCTCACTGGGGTTGGTCTCTTTTATGTGGGAACTTGTGAGTATTTGCCAACGATGTCTCAGGTGGATGGTGTTGGCTGCACTGAGGCCATCTCTCCCTACCACGCTGCAACTTGTTTGCGATACCTGCCCGAAGTGCCTCCGGTGGGTGACACTCGTCGTCTAAACTTTGTAAATGCGGACATAGATGAGCGGTCTCGGGAATGCTGTGGCAACGCAAGGTGTTAGGACTCGCACCGCCGCTGGCACTGTTGCGTAGTGCGTCGAAGTCACGGATCGCCAAGGTTGTTCTGTAGTGCGTTTCTCATCTCGCGGCTGCTTCTGCGCAGATCTGATATACGAGCGGGCAACAAGACGATGATTTAAGGCAGTGTTTATGTACAGCATAGAAATAGGGGCGTTACATAATCGGCACTGGGGCCGACAGCTTAGGGACTCGAAGAGCCGATATGTTTTCTTTCTGACGCATACGTCGCCTGCTTGGAATCGCGCTGCTTGCTTCTTTACCGACTCCAGGTGATTCCTTACGTCAGCAACGTCCAATCAGAACCGCCGCTCGCCGAGATGTCAGATTCCTCCCGTCAGGAAGCACCGCTGGGTGGTACCCATAGACGAGTGAGGTTGCCACGCATTGCGTAATACTCGCCAGGCTGGATGGCGTCGATTGCATCGTCGGGCTGCTATCAGGCCTGTGGGTTGAGGGAGCTCGCTGTGCGTTGCGTAAGACCGACCAGCGCCGCCGGGCTGGAAGACGTCGTTCAGGTTATGACATCAGGCGGGCTTGCTCGCTGGCTTTGACACAGATTGCCTTTGCAGAGGCAATGACGTTTGGTCTGGACTCCCAGGCGTTACAACTGGAAGCTGGCTCGTCAGTCTCTGGTGGACGAAATTGACTGCGCCTCTATGGTCGCACAACCGACAGGCGCTGGTCCTGTCGTGATGCCGCGAGCAGTGGCACATGTTTTTGCGGAGTGGTTGCTGCTACTGAAGGCCTGCGACAGCAGCGAAATGTTCTGACGGGCGGTAGGATACATACCTGATGACCTCGTCCACTCATACGCGTCAGCTTCATCTGCGGAGTGCAGACGGCACGGAAGACGAGACAAGCAAACCTGGTCGCACTGACGAACTGTGACAACGAGACAAGCTTCTTCTTTGGTTTGTGGCGTTTGCAGTCCGTAGCTTTTCCTGTTGGCACACATGTGGGGCCTGAACCTGTGAATGTTGACAGGTGGGTACGTACCAATGAGCCATCCTGCTCAGCGACCATAGCTTGGGGGGGGGGGGGGAGGCTTGTGCCGTATGGCCAAGTCTTCCATGATAATTGTACTGGTCACTTCAGTGTCCATGCGAGTGGCAGTGTTCCGCAGTAGGTCACTGGGTTCGCGTTCCTGTGTTGATCTCCGATAGCCAAGGATCATTGCTCCGACGGGTTGAGATAGATTTTGTGTTTTATATCCGTGGGCAGGTTGTATTCCAGGTGTGGAGGTGCGTCAAGTATTAGCGTTGTCAGGATTTGTGTTTGTCCAAATGACGCTGAACTTGAGTGATAGGACTGTAATGCAGCTTCCAGCTGTAGTGGATATACGTCGGACCACGACATAGTGTCGGAATCCCGAAGAGATAACTGCAGTGAATAGCTGCAGATTCGGGAAAGGACACCTTCTGTGTTTCATTCTCGGTTGTGTTCTGCTTGGACTGGGTGGTGGCAGAGAGGTGGTATAGAATCTGGCCAAAAGCAGCTTTGAGCTTGGGGTTGAGGTGCTGGCTCCATCGTGAAGGAAGCTTGGACGGCGTTCCTACAATGGAGTTATATGACGAACCACGAAAACAGGACGGTTGCCTTTTAAGGTTCGGTTGTTGTTCAAGGCTGCGCCATTGTAAGGAAGCAGACAGAGGCAGTACCCTATCCTGGGCCAGCTGTTGTATTCGATATCTTCTTCCTCTACTTCACTAGCCTATCATCTGCGTTTGTGCCAAAGTACCAGTGTCAGTCTTTGTCATCACAATATAAAGTAATAAAAACGGGCTGCATTGGTCTATAGTTCAGGTGGGCGAAAGCTCCGACAAAAAACTTGGGAGCACTGACACAAAACTTCGCGGCTTATATATATCCTACCGGATCGACTCACGTGTACATGGCAATATCATCTGCAAAATCTCAGCATCGAATATAGCTTGGGAGATATTTTAAATTCATTTTGGAGCTGTAATTTTAAATGTATTGACACAATCAGAAGAGAACCGATGGGGACCCTCTTACTTCCCTCACGTCACCATCGCTGCAGTCAATAGACATATCTAGTTGCGCGTCCGTAGCAGCCGTACTGACGCAGCCTGTCAGCCATTCGCAATGGAAGGCTGCGTTCGTACGGCTGCTGCAGACGTGCAACTAAATCTGTCTAATGAAGCACGTTATGAAGGCGTCATAGCCGCCAATTTACTGTCGCTACGTTTCTTCCAGCGGTCTACACTTCTTCGCGGCTTCTCGCTTAGTCCGTGGTCGCGGCGCACGCGTTGAAAGTTCGGTCCTTGGGACACTGCTCTGTCCCGTTTCCTGTTCGAGATGACTTCTTGGTACGGCCCGTGCGAAAAGGCGTCACAGTTCTGACTGCTGACGTGGTCGAGTGCTGCACACGCTGGGTGGTAGCTGCTCTCGGTGGCTTGTCGTTTTTGGAGTTCTGTCAAACCAAAACTGACTGGCCGGTAATGAGGAGCGTGTAATTAACTATATATTGTACTCTGCATAAAACGATGTGCTGTGTTATATTCAATTGGCCTCCAGCAACACATTGCACCAATAAAACGTGATGCCGAAGTTTTCTTTTTCTTTGAAATGCGAAGCATTTCTTAGCAAACTTCGGTGACTTTGAGCGTATCTATCTATCTATCTATCTATCTATCTATCTATCTATCTATCTATCTATCTATCTATCTATCTATCTATCTATCTATCTATCTATCTATCTATCTATCTATCTATCTATCTATCTATCTATCTATCTATCTATCTATCTATCTATCTATCTATCTATCTATCTATCTATCTATCTATCTATCTATCTATCTATCTATCTATCTATCTATCTATCTATCTATCTATCTATCTATCTATCTATCTAGCCGGCTACGACTTTTAGCTCTCCTGGCCGTTCCGATAATGGTATCAATATTAAACTTGGTATGGCATAACATGACTATATGACGAGCTTATATGACTAGTCATAACATGAAAATCATAAAATAACCTCATGAATGTTATGATTTAAATTTCATGGTCCTGCTGCTCTTGCGGTGGTTTCGTTCACATGACATGTTGCATAACTGGTATGGTACGACATGATTGCATGGCGAACACAAGCGATAAGTCATAGCATAAAAATCATGAAATGCGTATCATGTAACAACATGACTACATGCCACACTCATGATGCGCTCGCGGCCGATTCGCTAGCTTCACATATGCCAAATTCGGTATTACGTGACATCAATGAATGAAGAAGGTATGTGACTGGTGCAAACATGACAATCATGAAATGCGTGTCATGTGAGAACATGACTACATGCCACAGTCAAAGCGCCAATATATCTCGACGGGACCTGGTGCACGTGCGCGCTGGCATTCGTTTCGTCGCGTCACGCCGGCGTTGCCACGCCAGGCGCCGGTCCTGCTATGCACTCGCAGGCGCGCGGCGCGCTGCGTTCCTTTGACGCATGCGCGTTTCAGCACGTTCGGCATTCCTCCGTCACGAAGAGAGGCAGACGCAATGCTGTCTGAGTAACACATCGGCTCGAACTGCAGCATGTCGCATTTCGCTGCGGTTGCCGTCGGGCCGCGCCAACGGACGCTGGTCGCTCCGGTCGCGCCTGGAGCCCGTCGCTGTGCCTATCGTGCGCGCGCGTCAACGTTACGTTGGAGTACAGTGATCACTTCATGACGCACTCGCAGCCGTTTCGCTGGCTCCACATATACCAAATTTTGTGTTACGTGACGGCAACGGATGACGAAGGTATATTACTGGGGCAAACATCATAATACTGACACGCGTGTCCTGTAAGAACGTGACAACATACCACGCTCATAACGTGCTCGCGGTCGTTGCGCTAACTTCACATAACTAAATTTGGTATCACGTATTGTGAATAGATGAGGAAGGTAAATGACACGTCCGAACATGATAATCATCACATGAAAGTCATGTACGGCATAATTTACCTCCACATATTAACGTTGTTCTGATTTTAAAGTGACATATCAACCTTCCTCATTCGTGCTTCGCAAATCATAGATTCCCACTGTACGCGGAATCTGCCAATGTTTTTTTTTTTGCTTGTTATACTCGTTTAAGGAAAACACCACACATGACGCAGAAACGACGCAGACATGCGCATGTGCCTGATATCACTGGCGTTTGATGATCAATATCGGCACCACACTCAAGCACTCGCCTATCCCATGAACACTCGATAGTAAGCCTCTAAAGACAACCTCTAGAAATACAAAGACCAAGCAGACTTTTTTCTTCTGACGTATGTTGTCTTTTCGGCAAAATTTGTTGACGCCAGCGGACTGTACACGTGACGTCTGATGAAATAAATTCTTTTTTTTTCTACAAGAGAGCTATCAGCGGTAAATTGCCTCCCACCCTGGTTTCTCTTGCACTCGTACATGCGTCTTGCCTCCGAGCGGTCGAGGCAAAAATGAAGTATTTGGGGAGCATTTCTGTACATTCATTCCCCGTCCTCAGTTCATCTTTCCTATCTCCTGTTGACTTCCGTCGTTTTTGTGTCGTTCGCTGTCCCTGCGCCTCGTTCTCTCTTTCTCTCTCTTTCTCTCTCTGTATCTGTTTACCTTTTAATTATTCCTTTACCTCCACCCCTCGTGAGCTACAATTGAAGTGTTTTTTTTTTAATAAATGTATGTAAGGAGAGGTTGGTGCCAATGCGTGGCGGCGGCTGCTCCTCTTGCACAAAAGTCAACATCGCACATTTTGTAGCAAACACAAGGCTATACAGATGTACATAGCACAACACTTACACAATGAGTTAACGTTTTTTCCACACTGAGTGTCCACACCACACAGAAGTGGGTCCACACTGCATAGAACTGGGTCTGCACCACACTGTGTTTGTAAAAAAAAAACAAGTAATGACGGCAATTTAAGTGTTCACACAAAAACATGAAAGTTCAAAAAAAATGTCTAAGGTGATATTGTCGCTTAAATACTGGCATGTTGAAGTGTCTTCCCTCCGAGAGACTGTTACGAGGCTCACTTTTACTTTTTTCGTATAAAATCATTCCCTCTGTACATTCACTCAATGCACGCGTGTTGTAACTGCTACCACGCAAAAATAACATGGCTTGCTCCGCCCCACCGCGGTTGTCTAGTGGCTAAGGTAGTCTGCTGCTGACCCGCAGGTCACGCAATCGAATACTGGCTGCAGTGGCTGCATTTTCGATGGAGGCGAAAATGCTGTAGGCTTGTGTACTCAGATTTGGGTGCACGTTAAAAAACACCAGGTGACGAAAATTTCCGGAGCGCTCCATTACGGCGTCTCTCACGATCATATGGTGGTTTTGGTGCGTTTCATTCCACATATCAATTAACCCGGCTTGCTCCTTTTTCAGAAACTCGGCTCTCGCCACTTTGCTGTCGCGAATGATGTGTCACAGAAATGCCACGCGCGCCATTCGTGACCGGGAAATGTCTGTTGCACGGCGATAACGCAAGGGTAGCACATGAGGCAGACAGCAATTATGCGTAGTTACGCGGCAGACACATTTCTCAACGCTCACTTCCTTTTTTTCTTAGGGGTGCATGATTATATACACTTAGGTCAAAGCAATAACAGCGTTGTCGGTGTACTTTATGTAGTAACGTTATCAGTCAGCCCTGCAGAAATAGAATGCCTTTATTCAGCGCCGATGTGCATATATAAACAGACATGTGACGTCACATGTTGGAATATGCTTATCGTGCCCTAGTACATCTAGTAGTGGCTGATCTGTGTATATATATGGTAAATGTTCGGTCATACAGGTACCGGTGAAATGTGTTCAGGCCATTGAAGCTTTCGAAAGCTTCGCGTTCACACTTCGCGTACTTTTTTCTGCTTTTGTTAGTGCGCACGACGCGAAGGCGATTGGCTTTTCATCACCCTTGGCCCTCTCGTGAAAAACCACAGCGCCTAAGCCTTATAGGACGACGCATCGCAAAGCATTGCGAGCGGCTTCTTGATGTCATATAATGTCAGCACCTTACTGCTTGTCATGCAAGTGTTTCGTAGCTTTAAACGCGTCGCTACATTCTTTTTCCCACGTCCATTTTTTCCTTCTTCAGAAGCCGATAGAGCGGTTCCACAACCGTCGAGGCGTTCTTAAGAAAGCTGGAATAATAATTGCTCATGCCTAAATAGGCCTTAAGCTCCGTGGCTGTAGTAAGCTCAGGTACTTCTAAGAATGCCCTCTTTTTGGCGTCTGTGAGGTAAATTCTCTGTTTAGTGACCGCGTGACTCAAATATGTAACCTATGTTTGAAAGAACCGACATTTAGCAGTGTTGAACATTATGTTATATTCGCTCAATCTCTGCGAGACACGTTCTGGTATTTGTGGACAATCGTCAAAGTCAGATCCTGTCACGATCACGTCATCGATATAACATCTAACGTGTGGGATGTCGTGAAGCACCTCATCCATCATAGCCTTAAAGACTGCGGGCGCACTAGCCACCCCGTAAGGAAGCCGCTGAAACTCAAACAGCCCCAAACTGGTGTTGACTGTAAACAATGATCGCGACTCCGGAGTAAGAGGGAGTTGTTGATACGCCGAGGACAGGTCTAGCACACTAAGCACTCTTCCGCTTGCTAATGCCGTGTACAAGCCTTCTGTTATCGGAAATGGATAATGATCCGTATTTAAAAAAGGGTTTACAGTTGTTTGTAGTCGACACATAACCGGACACTGCCGTCGTCCTTTAAAACAGTGACTAAGGGCGTAGCCCAGTCACTGCGCATCACCGGGCCCAGCATGCCTTTCCGCAGCTGCTGCTCAACTTTGTCCTGCAGTGCAAATGGGACTGGCCGAGAGCGGAAAAACACCAGCGGGGTTCCTGGTTTTAAGACTATCTGTGCTTGAAACTTTTGGATTGTTCCCAATTTTGTTGCGAACACTTCAGGGTACTTTTGTTTTAGACGCGCAACTCTGTCTTCGACCGCAATCTGGCCAATTTACAGCCAGTCAAGTTTCAGACGTTCTAGCCAATTTCTTCCGATCAGAGCGGGTAACTTCCTGCCGGTGTCCTTAACAACAATCATGGGTAACGTCATGCTTTCGTCTTTGTACTTCACAGTCACTTCACACTGCCCTTTAAGCTGTATTTGCTCCCCAGTATACGTGCGAAGTGTCATTTTCACGGTTCACATTTCACATATGAAAACTGACATTGATAAACTTGCTCCAAAATAATAGTGACTGCCACTCCCGTGTCAACCTCTATATTCAGCGTGCGCCCTTCAACCTGTACGGTGACTTCATGAGAGGATTGGGTTGCATCAGCTAGACGGTAGAGTTCATTCTCCGAGTCCTCGTCAGATCATTCGAGCACATGCGTGCTCTTGGGTTTCGGTCTAGGATTTGGGCACATGTTTTTCAAATGTTCTACTTCTGAACATTTTCGACAGATAGTTTTTGTACCAACACACTTCAGACAAGTGTCCCCTGCCGCACCGCTCACAATTTTTGTTCTTGCAGACTTCGCTTCCCTTGGGCTTAGCTGGTCTCTGGTTTCGGCGCGGTCGGCCTTTGACAAAGTGCACTGATGCTTCTCGTTCTCTGGATCCCGTTTGTTCAGTGTCTCGTGCCGCTAGTTCTCTGTCCAGGGCAATTTCACAAGCGCCATCAAATGTCAGCTCTCGTTCAGCAAACAGAGCGTGCTGGGTTTCTTCGTTCCGTATACGTAGGACCCTCGTCGCCGTTTGTAATAACGTTATCAGTCAACCCGGCATGAATAGAATGCCTTTTGTTCAGCGCCGATGTGCATATATATACAGACATGTGACGTCACGTCAATTGCATCATGATTGTCATCCAGATGTACACGTTGTGTGACATTCTGCGCTATCACACTTTATACACTTCTCCAGTTCTTCACGTTGAAATGTTTTAAAGAAATCAGAACCTTGATGAGCGTGAACAGGCAGCAATCGAACTGGTTGTGTTAATGAAATAAATCTTCGTAAAGATTAGCTGCCTCAGAAGAGTGCTCCGCTGATGCCGCATTCCTCTCGTGATGAAACTGTGCACGCTTCTGACACTCGTGCAGGCACTTCAAGCTGGAAGCCGAGTTGGCCTCGATGACATGGAAAATCCACTGGGAAGATATCTCCAGCTCACCTCCGTGCCACTTCAAGAAATTCGGTTCTCGAATGAGCCTGACGAGAGCTAGCGTCGCTGTAAGTCCTTCAGGAGCTGTGTACTAACATGCTTGACCCTCTTTTGAAATACTTGTCTTACGGGTGGTCCCCTAATTAGCGTTTCGCCCTAGCTGACCCTATTACATTGAGAGCACAGTTCAAGTACTTTGGCTCTGACAGCTTGACAGTGCTAGCTAATACCAATCCACCGCTTGAAAAGGTTTCCTCCGATGGTGGCCGGGATGACGCAAACAGACCAAGTAGTATTTAAAGAATATTCGTGAATGCTCCTTTAAAGAATATTCGTGAATGCTCCATCCTATGTGCATTGGCTGTTTGAGTCATTTGTCTGTCGACGCGAAAGGTAATCGAAAGCGCACAGTGAGTGGTGAAATACAACGAATATTGTCGTCATGCCAACATGCTAAATGACCTCTATTAAGCTACCATAATATAGAGGCATCATTGAACGTCTTGTAACATTGATAGCAGTCATTGTATGGAAACGCGAATAAGGTGACATGTCTTCCCTTTGAGAGCCGTCCGCACGACGTGCACGCGAGACATATTTATTGTGTGTTTTCGCAGAGTGAAGCTTCCTCGGCTCCAATCGATCATTGATGAACAGTGCCTTTTCAAGAAGGTTTCTGTTAAATATTATCACAGTTTCGTGATGACAAACGGAGTATACTCGAAGCTCAAATGAAAGTTTATTCGGCCGAACTTGTGGCCCGGGAACTGAATGTCAGATTACAGCAATACACGGGCACTGATTTCAACGAATAGAGCGTCGGCCATCAATAAACTGACTAGCGGCGAAGTGCGGCGGCATTTATACATGTGCCGTCGAATATTATATCCTTATCAGTGGTGGTCGTGCAAACTCTGGAACAATCTCGAGTGCTCGCATCGTGCGCGCTATCTTAGCAGGACCATATACAGTGATCTCGATAACCTTCTCGAACAATGAAGCGCAGTTTGAGTTTGCCCTGAGCATACCTGACAGGTTTTGTGGGCGAAAATGGAATGAAAGAAAAGGAAAAATGACAAACGCGCGTGGTAACATATTGTGCGCAACACTGAAAAAAATTCACTGAAAACAGAAACAGGAGAGAAAGTATCTTTTTAGATTTTTGAGGCCTATAATTTACGCCTTAGTATAGATTATAATCGGAGAGTTTATTAGTGTTGAACACAGTGAGAACTAAATCTTTTCTCATTAACACTAGTGTTCATGAATAGAACCCCATCAATGTCAATAACGTACTCGCTCGGTAACTGTAGCATAGCCATGACGTGTACATCAAGGTTGCCAAGGTATGGCTGGCAACCCTAATACTGAAATTACCATACTTGTAGGGTATTTTCGGTATTTTTTGGCCAGCGTTGTTGACGCGATTATCTTATCAGCCGTAGAATGATTTCCACGCTCACCACGGAACACCGAAAAACACAGATGATACGTGGGACTTATGGGAGGATTACATTGCTAAATGATCTGAAAACAATCTAACTTTCAATAAAACTGAAGTCCTAATTAACGTTTCACTAGTGTCGCGCACTGATGAAAGATATCAGGGCACACATCCTTGTGCTATCATTGTCGTTCATTAAGATGCATGTTCCTCTCTGTTGCGCGGAGGGTCTTGTCAGTTTTAGGATGGCAGTCTGTTCCAGTGGTTCGGACGAAAGCCTTAGACGCTTTACCAAACCCGAAAAGTAACCGTCGGAGTGAAGGCCAGTGATACGACTCGTGGTAAAACGGCGCCATAGCGACGTCACTGATTGCCAAAATTTGCGACGTAATCTTGAAGTCAAAGAGACGTCGCTGCGACTTTCCTATTACGTCACAAATTGCTCTGACATACCTTTAATTGAACATCTCGACATTAAAACCTTATACGTGGTTTTGTTACCTTCACCACGGACGTGCATTTCTATTGATTGCTTAATCACGATTTATATAACTACGTGTTCTAACACAACCTGATCTCGCTTCAAACAGCGAAGCAGTTCCTTTTGAATTATTTTTCGATAAATTCCTGTTCATTTAGTCTTCACCCTTCCAGTCATAGCCTTGCGGCACGCTGCTTTCCAATGCATTCTTTCCGCCTATACGCCGTCTCGCTTTGCGTTCTTTGGTCACTGCCACTTGCTCGTGAGTCTCCCTAGTGCTTTCCAACTGTTAGTCAACGCTTAATTTTCTCAGACAAATACAGGAATGCCTTTACATCGGCTCTTCACGTTCTCTTTTTTGTCTTCGAAATGTATTTTTAAGCTGCTGAAGTCCCCACTGATTTCAACGTCACCGCACATTTCAATGTTGCGCAATGAATGTAGTATGTACTTTATTGTTGTTACACTGCAGTATTTCTGGCGAAGGGTATAATGCAGGGTAATAATAAATAATGTAGTTTCGGTTAAATTAGGATAATTATGAGAGTGACGTATGGTATTTTCGTCAAACTGGTTGGCAACACCGGGACTCGTAGTAGCGCCGGACATGCAAGGTGTAGTCAGCAAAACGAAAAGAACATTTATTGAAAACCGTAACCTGTATTTTACGGACAACCGATTGGCAGTAGGACAACGAGCAACACGTGCTAGAAGTGATAGTACAGTGGGGTGCAGGCAGGCCAGATGACGCGATAACAGGTGCGCACATGCACAACACGTGCAGATGCGACAGCAAGCTGACTAGAGTAGGTTTTATCTGCCATAGCGAGCCGTAAGGTACTGCTGGGTTTTACCTCCCTCCATTTTTCGTCGATATCTTGTACCGAACCAAGTCAATGGCACTTGTATACAGTTGAGTTCCGCTGCAGTGTGTACTGGCGTTTTGCACGCCAACAATACAGTATTTTGCTTTGGCTGTGGGCAGGCACGCAGGAGTGATTGTATAACAAATTTTTTGTACAATTGAGCTTTGCACGTAACTTAGCCCGTGATTTCAGTACTCACAATAACAACCATATCGAACCAGTGGTCTAATGTTAAGAGTAAACTTGGGCGTAAAATAAAAATTTATGAGGATAGTTCTTTTAACCTAATAACACTAACAATGATGCACGAGGTTCTCCCATTTTTACTCTTGACGCTGAATGCATTGCAATGTACAGAAGTTTTCTTGACATAGCTCATGAATGCAGGCTCTTATTTCGCCGCGTGTTTGGAAATTGAAAGAAAGGGACAAACTTCCTCATATCACACGACTTGGTTTTTTCAGAGTTCAAACTCATCAGAAGCTCTTTTCTTCGGTGGCCGACGCCAACTTTTTATTGGAACTGGTTTCTACAAGGTGGGATAACAATATATTTAAGTTGTGGCATGCAAGGTGATCGCTAACTTGCTGTTTTCATGGTATCATTGAATTCTACCCAGGGTCAAGTGGTTGCGATAAGACCATTCAACAAGCTGAAGTTAGAGATCACGCGATCGCTGCTAATGGAGCTGAAAAACGCAAGTATACGTTACGTTACTTTTCAGCCGAAAGTACCGTGCGAGTAGAAATCTTAACGCAAATATCACCACCTATCTGATAATTGCGCAAAATGACAGAGCCTAAGTAGACGTTCTTCTAAAAAATATGTCGCCCATGTTCGAAAAAAAAAGACACATCTTTGGCGGATGAAATGTACTTAGCTGCTAGCCTCACGGCGTACACATTACCATTCCAATTCGATTGTTTACGTTCTTTCAGCGAGACGATTTTTTTCAGCTATACCGAACACATTCAGACGTCATAGTAGCGAACCCGTTACCTGTGCCCTTGAACTCGTTCGTGAATTCGCTCCTGCTCGAGAACGCGCTTTCGATGAAGATATTGTTTCTTCAAGGCTGCATGTCTTGAAGAAAAAAATGGGCACTTGCCGAAACATTGGCAGCAGCACCACCTAATCTCCAAATGTGTCTCCATCTCCTAAAGGTTTCAATTTACTCTCAACTCTGAAGCTTCACTAAATTTTTGCATAACTCATTTAGAACTTATTCTGAATTTCAGATGAAAGATCTGCAGCACGATCATATTGTGCGCTTCCTGGGAATATGCGAAGAACCTCCTCACTGCTGCCTGGTCACCGAATACTGTCCAAGAGGAAGCCTACAGGTATGCATTCTCTCCTGCAGAAAAAATGTCGGTTTCTTGCAGTTGCTCAAAACGTTGGAGCTTTATCTGTCTGCCACGACAAATTATCCTTTTAAGTTTCAGTGGTGTGGTTTAGGACTGGGCCTTCTGGTGCACTTGGCTAAAAGCATGATAAGTGTCTGTGTGGAATCCTACTATAACTTCTTATTCCGTCAGTGCCATCATTGCAAGAACAGTCAAACAACTACGTTAGAGTAAAGTGCGTGTGTCGCGATAGGAGAACTTCAAGCTGGCGTGCTTGGCTAGTGCAGTTCACTCTAGTGCGTGACGTCATTTTGCACGCGCCACACAATTTGGTGCCCTGATCCCCCGATGACTGATAAAAAGCTTGATACACACCAACAAAACTCTCGTAGCGCCGACTTCTCCTGTTTTGAAATGTTCCCGGTGCCTCCATATTGTGGGTCGTGACGGAGACGAAGGAAGGAGACTGTAGGTCCAAGATGAAACTGTTTATTTGGCCGAACTCAGTATGGCCGCTGAACTGTAAGTCAGAACACAACGATACGCACTGGCACTGATAGCGGAGAACAGAGCGTCGGCCGTCGCTAAAGTGACATGCGGTGAAGCGCATCGGCATTTATACATGTGCCGTTCAATATTCTGGCGTTATCTCTAGCAGCTACGTAGGTTCCGGAATAACCTGAAATGTACGCGTTGTGCGCGTAATCTGAAAATTATCTACTACAGTTCCGAAGCTTCTCGAATTGTGCAGGTGTGGCTTGCACTGACAATTACAGTATAACGGGGCGATAATAAAACTTGAGGAATGATTGTGGAAATACCGAGCGCTAGTACAAACAGACACAAGTCGGTTGGCACTGACATACGCGGGCTCGATCCCTGAGGTGGCAGTTGCCTTCGATAGAGCAGGAATGCCCGTGTAATGTACTATGTCAGTGCATATCAAAGTAGGCCAGGCGGACCTGATCTTACTACTGCCGTTGAGAAGTGGAACAATATATGGGGTCTTACGTGCGAAAAAAAAAACATATGATTGTGAGACACGCCGTAGTGGAGGGCTCCGGGAATTCTGAGCTTCGGATGTTCTTTAACTGCCACAGATATCACACACACACCCCATGGCCATATGGCATTTCGTCGCCCCATAGACTGCCACAACTCGGATCATACCCGTGACCTTCGGGTTTGCAATCTGCAGCCGTGCACCGTGACCACTACACCACCGTAACACAAAACGTTTAAAACTGAGAAGCCTGCCATGGAATGATGGCCGAGATCAGTCCAGCATATTGAAGGGAGCTACCCGAAGACCTAGGCGTCTGCTAAAAGAGACAGTACAGGTACACATTTATAGTGTGCCTTAGTAAGGAAATCACCGTCTCAAGAAAATTGTAATTAAAAAAATCGCAGATCCCACGTACAGTGGGAATCAATGATATGAAAAGCATGAATGAGAAATATTGATATGTCACTTTAAAATCAGCCCAACGTTATCAGGTGGAAGTAAATGATGCCGTACATGACTTGTGTGTCATGACAATCATGTTTGGATATATCCTTTGCCTTCGTCATCTATTCACGTCACGTAACACCAAATTTGGTTGATGTGGAGCTAGCAAAATGGCCTCGAGCGCATCATGAAGGGCCTAATATACTCCAATGTAGCGTTTACGCGCGCACACGCTGGGCACAGTGACGCTACGTTAGCAAAACACGAGCACTCTATAGTGTAATGCCAGGCGCGACCAGCGTCCATCGGCGCGGCCCGACGGCAACCGGCGCGAAATGCGACATGCTGCATTTCGTGCTGATGCCATAGAGTAACATTACTCTATGCCAATGTGTTATCCTCATAACATTGCGTCTCCCTCTTTTCGTGACGGAGGGACGCTGGACACGCTGAAGCGCGCGTGCGTCAAAGGAGCACAGTGCGGCGCGCGTCTGCGAGTATATGGCATTTCCAGCGCCTGGCGTGGCAACGCCGGCGTGACGCGACGAAATGAACGCCGGCGAGCACGCGCACCGCGTCATGTCGAAATGGTGATGCCTTGACTCCAGCATGTAGTCATGTTCTCATATGACACGCATCTCATGATTATTGTTTGCGTTAATCATATATACTTTCGTCATCCATTGGCGTCACGTAATACCAATTTTGTCATTTGTGAAGCTAGCGAAACGACCGCGAGCGCATCATGAGTGTGGCATGTTGTCATGTTGTTACAAGACACGCATGTCGTGATTATCATGTTTGGATGTGTCATTTACCTATGTTGTCCGTTCGCGTCAAGTAATACCGAGTTTGGTAGTGTGAATCTAGCGAAACGGCCGCGAGCGCATCATGAGCGTAGCATGTAGTCATGTTGTTACATGACATGGATCTCATGTTTATCTTGTTTGCACCAGTATCATACCTTCATCATCTATTCACGTCCCGTAATACCAAATTTGATATAAGTGAAGCAGCAAAATGGCCGCCAGCGCGTCATGAGCATGGCATGTATTCATGTTGTTACATGACGCGCATGTCATGATTTTCATTATATGGTCTGTCGCTTGTGTTCGCCTTGCAATCATGTCATACGATACCAGTTTTCTAACATGTCATGTGAAAAAAACCACCCCAAGAGCTGCAGGACCATGAAATGTAAATCATGACAATAAAGATATACATCTAATGATTTTCATGTTATGACTAGTGAAATATGTTCTTCATACAGTCATGTTATGCCATACCAAGTTTGGTATCGATACCATTATCGAAATGGCCAGGAGAGCTACAAGTCGTTGGCGGCCAGATAGATAGATAGATAGATAGATAGATAGATAGATAGATAGATAGATAGATAGATAGATAGATAGATAGATAGATAGATAGATAGATAGATATAGATAGATAGATAGATAGATAGATAGATAGATAGATAGATAGATAGATAGATAGATAGATAGATAGATAGATAGATAGATAGATAGATAGAATACTAGGGTGGCACCCAGCAGAAGCGGGTTAGAGCCCCACTGTGCCATTGGTGCTTATTCATGCCTGCCTAAAGCAAGTTTAACTATAAGTTACATGTACCGGCGTAACTGAGTGTTAAAATGTTCGGCTGGCACCCAGCGTACCCGTGTTCAAGAAACAATGTGTCATTAATGCAAGTTTTTTTTCTAATTTCGCGCAATGGGGTTACGGACACCGGCGCGGCGGCGACGGCGGCAAACCACCTGTGTGTGACCCGAAAAGTGATCTCTAAACAGCTTTCGCTGTAATAATATTTACTGTTCATTCATTTAAGAAAGTTTCCGCATTGCATATTTGATATACGTTTTTTCATGTACATTTGATATACATATTTGATATACAAATGAAAGCACCACTTAACTTGAATGAACCCACATTGACGCTTGGTGGTACATCCCCATTCCGAAAACTGACGCCCATGAGAAACCTTTGCGGTATTTAACAGTCAGCGTAATAAAAAAAATTGGCCTCGTGGCTGCATATTTCACTGAAAATGTCGTCGAAAGACGATAGTCTTGCGTGTGGAGAGAGTAAACAGAAAGTTTATTTGGTGTTCTGGGCGAGAAAACTGGTGAATTGTATTCTGGAAGCGCTGAGTTAGAGAGTCTCGATCCGTGCAGCGAAGGCGAACAAGCGCATCGAAGCACGTTAGACACGAGCGCCATCTGGCAGTTATCTTCGAAAACGGAAGAAGGCGTGCGCGCCCGTGGAGAAAGATGTAGAACGCAAAGCGTCGGGCAGGTGCTACCACCATGTCGTCTTAGCGAAGCGTCGGACACACTTGGCTTTTAAGTGTGAATACACTTTATAAGCGACCCCAAACCATCCACCGCCGTCGGCGGCGTCCGCAGTCTTCTCTCTATCTTTAAAAGAAAGAGGACTTGGCGGGCCGCAGCGCGACGCTCTACCGAATAAGCCACGGACGCGACGCTGATATCGGTGTCAGTAACGCGCCTTATATCTTTAATGCCGCTGCGCGCGTCCCCCTCCCCCTTCGCTCGCTCCTCCGCTCTCCTCGCTCGCTGCAGCTGCGCGCGCACCCCTCTCTCTCGCGCGACCGCCTTTTCTCTCAGTCTCCCGTCGAGAGCGGGTCGTGCGATGGATGTCCCGGAGGCAACGCTACCATCAACAACGAATGCAGTACAACCGAATGCCAGCACTGCACCCGTCGTTGGAGGTGACGGTACCGCGGTGGTTTCGCCGACGTTGGAAGACAAGGCGGCGCTGCGAAGGGCTCGTGAGGCCGAACGTAAGCGGGCGAAGCGTGCAGCGGATGCCGAACTGCGTGCTCGCGAGGCCGAGTGCAAGCGGGCGAAGCGTGCAGCGGATGCCGAACAGCGCGCTCGCGAGGCCGAGGACAAGCGGGCGAAGCGTGCAGAGGATGGCGAACTTCGCGCTCGAGAGGCCGAGGACAAGCGGGCGAAGCGTGCAGCGGATGGTGAACTGCGCGCTCGCGAGGCCGAGATGAGGCGTCAGCATCGAGCCGCCAACGCGGCCCAAGAAGCGGAACGACAACGCAAGCGTCAGGCGGAGAAGGGCGATGAAGGCCGGCGTCAAGACGCCGCTCGCAATCGTCAACGGTGAGTGGACGTTCCCGAAGCCTTTCGAGCCAGTGAACGTGCCGCGCGGTAGAGGGTGCGAGCCCTGGACTTTGCTCGTCCGGACGCGCGTTTCAAACGCGACTTTGTGGATCGCAGCTTCAATCACAGCTGCGCCGTCTGTGACCGGCTGTGGTTCGATAACAACCTGAGCTGCATTTCCGGCGTGAGGAACGAGAACAACAGGTTGAACGCGTTGCGGGTTCTTTGGAACGAGTTCGGAAGACGGTCGGGCGAACACCGATGCGACGACATGGATGCGCAAGACCCGCGGCTGGCTCCCTTTGGTGCGTTCCGGGTGTGTGCGTCTTGCCGAGAGTCCCTGCTGGCCGGGCGGGTTCCGCCGTTGAGCAAGAGCCACGGCTACGCGTACCCGCCTCGTCCCCCGGACCTCCCCGATCTGAACCCGGTAGAAGAGCGCCTCATCTCGCCTCGACTCCCCTTCATGAGCATCAGGTGGCTCACGTTGGGCAACGGTCAGTACGGCATTAAGGGACAGATCGTGAACGTGCCCATCGACGTTCCGAGCGTGGTGGAGTGTCTTCCGCGGCTGGTTCCCGAGGACGTTGCGATAGACGTGCACGTGAAGCGGAGGCTGGTGAAACCGGCTACGTACAGGCGCGCACTGGTGAAGCGCGATAATATCTTGGCGTGGTTGAAGCACCTGGAGCATGCGCCGTTGTATGTAGATAGCGGCGTGCGCATCGACTATAGTCGGCTGGGTGTCTTCGATGACGATGATGCGGCCGTTTGTGAAGGTGAACGCGCCCAGGGGGGGAGACGACGCGGATGACATCGAGACTGTCCCCGAGAACATAGGTTTGGACGACCCCGTGCAACTAGCCATTGCCCTCAATGCCATGTCAAAGACGATCTTCTTTAATGAGGAGGGTGAGCAACGACCGCGCGCTCTCTTGATGAGAGATGATGGGGAGCGAAGCGGTGAACTGGACGATGCCGCTGACAAGCTGACCGATCAGTCGCATAGCCTGCACCTCGCTCCGGGTGAGAACCGCGTCCCACTGGCGCTCTTCATGGATGCGTATGCGGAAGAGCTCGCCTTCCCCACGATCATACATGGGTGTGCCTCGCAAGATCATCGGTCCGCGTTCCACGCCATTCGCCATGGCCAGCAGCGAGATACGGCGCACCGGCCGGCGTGGAGCAACGCCGGAGCACGTCTTGTACATGGCCGCGAAGGTGATGCGGTACAACGTTGCGGAAAGCAACATGATGTTTCGCACCAACGAGACCACTGGTTCCATCACGCGCGAGCAGCTCAAGAGTGGCGGTAAGAAGTTCCTGGAGGAGGTGCTGGACCGTGACCTCGCATTCTTGCGGGGCGTTCCAAATACGGTCCAATACTGGCAGGATCGCAGGAGTGAACTCTTCGCAATGATCCGCCAGTTGGGCAAGCCGCACGTGTTCCTGACCATGTCCGCGTCCGAGGTCCACTGGGAGTGCCTGCTCGAGACCCTGGAGCGGCTGCGGGTTGGGCCCGACGGCACGCCTCGGCCCGTGTCCGAGATGATGGCCTGGGAGCGCGTGGAGCTCGTGAACAAAGACCCCGTTGCCTGCGCGATGTACATCAACGACGTCATCATGAACGTGCTCGCCGACCGAAACTGCTCGCCGTTCCGCCCGTACGTGATCCGGGATTACTTCAAGCGGGTGGAGTTCCAGCAGAGAGGAAGCGCGCACGTGCACGTGATCCTGTGGCTCGAAGAGGCGCCCGACGAGGAGCTCACTGGTGAGGAAGGTGCCATGCCCAAGACCCTCGAGATGGTGGCCCAACTCCTCACGCTCGACACTACGCTCTTCAGGCGGCCGCGCACGCAGACGCATCAGCACACCCACACGTGCTACAAGCGCGGCCGCACCAAGTGCCGGTTCGGGGCGCCCTTCATGCCCAGTTATGAAACGAGGATCGTGGTGCCGTTTCCACCTGCGCCGGAGGGAGACGATGCGGAGAGTGAGCGGGAACGCCAGCGTCTCAAGGCCCTCAAGAAGAAGTATGATGAAATGCACGAGGGCCTCGAGTCCGGTAACCTTAAGGATCTCGCCTCGTTCCTACGCGCTTTCGGCCTGCACTCCGAGA
Source organism: Rhipicephalus annulatus (assembly GCA_013436015.1). Classification (NCBI taxonomy): domain Eukaryota; kingdom Metazoa; phylum Arthropoda; class Arachnida; order Ixodida; family Ixodidae; genus Rhipicephalus; species Rhipicephalus annulatus. The sequence goes on along the minus strand of WOVY01014991.1, from coordinate 70,550 downwards.
AGGAGTATATGGATGTCCTGCGCGCCGGCCTTTCGCGACCCTGCGTCCTCCATCGAAGGACACCGGCGGAGAAGTTTATGAATGCATTCAACGCGTGGATAGGCCGGGTCTTGGATTCGAATATGGATATGCAGATAATACTCGATCACTACGCGTGCGCTTCCTACGTGGTGGACTATGTCAATAAGTCCGACCGCGGAGTGTCCAGCCTCAAACGCACCGTTGCGAGATCCTCAAAACGAATCCCAACGACGACATCGAAGCCGTGATCCGCAAGCTTCGTGTGGACATCCTTAAAGGAATTGAAATGTCGGCACAGGAGGCGGCCTGGTTTCTGCTCAAACAGGACATATCGCACAAGAGCCGGGAGGTGGTGTACGTCCCCACGTGCTACCCCGAAGAACGGGTGCGCGTACGCAAAAGGCGTGCCGAGTTGGAGGCGCTCCCTCCGGGCTCCACCGATGTCTGGAAAGCGAACCTCGTGCAAAAGTACGAGGCCAGGCCGCCTACCCTCAACGACGCATGCCTCGCCGACTTCGCCAGCAAGTACCGGCCGGCGAAGGGTGATTGCCGTTACGTGCTCAGGGTACGGCCGGCTGTGATACGCTACCGCGGATACAACCCCGGTAACGATGTGGAGTCGTATATGCTGGAAAATGTCCTTCTATACGTCCCGTTCCGAAGCAAAACGGTTGATGTGTTGGATGGTAATAGGTATGTGTCCATCTACGAGAACAACAAGCAGTTGATCGAGGTAAAACGAAAAGAATACAACCCGGCGGATGACGATGCACTGGTCCGAGAAATGGTGGAAGTCCACTACGCCGAGATGCTGCGGCTCAGGCGAGAGAGAGAGGAGGATGAAGAAAGAACAATGCAAAAAGAAGAAGAATGTAATGAAGTTGATGGGTGCGCGCGGGTACAAATCCCCGAACGACGAGATGCGGATGCTAGTGTGTACGCGGACGTGCTGCCTAACGAGCGCCTGCTCCGACTGCTCAAGGAGGTCAGTACGCCGTGTGCTGCGGTACGCAAACGGCGCGGAATCATGGAACGATAAGAGTACGTCTCGATGGTGCGCAGCACCAACCCCGAGCAGTACGAGTTGCTGCGCGAGATTCTGCACCGTCAGACCACGCCGGGCCAGCCTCCGCTGCGGGTCTTCTTCACGGGACCCGCGGGTTGTGGCAGGACCTTCGTGCTCAAGCTCGCCATGGACGTGTATAACCGCTGTGCGGACTGCTGCGGTGCCGTTGGCTGGGAAGACGGCTCCTCCTCATCCGTCCCTTCCGTCTACAACGCGTACGTGATCTGCGCCAGTACGGGAAAGGCCGCCATTGCTGTGGGTGGAACCACCGTCCACAGTGTATTCAAACTCGTGCGGGCTGCCCGTGGAAACCAACAGGACGCCTGCCTCGGAGTCATGGGGGACGGTGGACTCCGACCTAGTGACCTGAACACCTTCCGGTGTGCCTTCCGCAGAGTCAAGTGCGTCATCATAGACGAAGTCAGTATGATGTCCGCCGACCAACTCAAACTGGTTGATTGCCGTCTGCGCCAGATCACGCAGCGACTCACCGAACCCTTCGGTGGACTGGACGTCATCCTCTGCGGGGACCTGCGGCAGTTGCCGCCCGTGCGTGCCAGCGAGATCTTCAAGCGGCCCCGCAGTGCTGATGGTCTCCTCGGATTCAGCACTGTCAGCTGGCATCATCTCGAATACTTCCCGCTCGTAAGAGTCGTGCCCCAGTCCGACGTCACCTTCTCCGCGGTCCTCACCAAGATTGGGGACGGCCGCGCGCTCGAGCCCGAAGAAGTAAAGCTTCTCGAATCCAGGTTCGTCATGGTCGAGGAAGCCGCCGAGCGCGCTCCCTCGGCCGTGCGCATCTTCTACTCGAACGCCGATGTCACGCGTTTCAACGAGACCGTGGCCCGTTCGCAGGACGACTTCGTGGTGCTTCGCGCGCGTGATCGGTACCTCGGCTGCAAGACGCCGCATCTGCTCGAGAATGCCAAGCGCAGGGTTGCGCGCATGGTTCCCAGCTAGTTTGCAAATCTGCCCGGGGAAGTCATGGCCGTGGTTGGCAAGCCTTACATGATGACTCATAACATCGATCTCGTGGATGGTCTGGTCAACGGTGCGGTTGGAGTCTTGCGCCTGTGTGAGCTGGCCGGCCCGTTGCCCGATGATGGAGATGGAGTGGATGAAGAAGGAGAAGGAGACGAGGATGAAGAGACGCGCGTGAGGCGACTGTGGCTCGAGTTCGATGTGCAACGGTACCGGAAAGCTCACGCGTGCGCTCGCCGCTCGGGCCGTTCACGAGGCCCGTTCCAACGGCTACGACGTGACCCGTGAGAACTGGATACCCATCGAGATTCAGTCGGCTACAGTCACGGTAGATCGAAAGGCCGGCATAGCTTGTAAACGGACGCAGTTCTCCCTTGTCCAGGCCAGCGCCATCACCGTGCACAAATCTAGGGGGGGGAACCTACGCCTCCGTCGTGTACGACTACTCCAAGACGCACCCGCAGAAGCTCGTCTACATTGCGCTCTCTCGGTGTACCAACATCAACGGACTATACCTCACCAACGCTGAGGGAGACCACACCTTCTACCACAAGCAAGACAACCCCGACAAACCCATGCTCGATGAGTTTTGGAGGCTTGAGAATCACCGTCTCGTCACCGTCACGCAGCGCTACCTCTCCGCTCTGAGGGACCAGCATTCCCGCAGGGTGTGCGAGGGTGGCTGTAGGGAGTTCACGCTGGCGCTCCTAAACGTCCGCTCTCTCTCGGCGCATGCACTGGACGTTGCCAAAGACCCCGTACTCTCCAGAGTTGATCTCCTCTGCCTCACGGAGTCCTGGAACCGCTCCTCCGGTGACTGCGCTGCCGATGTCTCCCTGAGTGGCTACGATCGCGTGACCCGGGCCCTCGCCGAGAAAAGGGCTGGTGGAGTGGACGTCTTCCTAAAGCGCTATCGGCCCTTCAGTGAAGAACTCAGGCGACAGCAGGACCGGACCCAGCTCCTGGTCTTACAGCGTGCCGACCTGGCTCCTGATGCATCGCCGCGAACGTGTCCCACTGACGACCCGTGCTCCTTCGCCCGGAGTGGAAGCCGGGGCGAGTACTGCGGCGTGTGCTTGGTTGGACACGTCTACGCCAAAGTCCTCTCGCATGCCGAGTGTACTTCGCCGCTCAGAGACGACTCGCCGTACGCCTCCGTCTACACCAGTGCCTACTCCGGCGATGCCGTCCTGGTTGTGACCGTATACCTGGCCCCGAACCTCTCGAGAGATGACGTCTTGGAGCAGATGGATGCGGCGATGGAGAGGGAGTCTGTGCGCGCGCGTCCCTCGGTTCCGATTGTGGTGGTGGGTGACTAACGTGGATGTTAGAAAGGACAATGGCTGGTTGGTTGACCACATGCTGAACAATTACTCGATGACGTGTCTGTCTCTCGAGTTTCCGACCACGATCAACGGTGGCTTCATAGACTTGGCGTTCAGTAGGAACTGTACGGTCCGCTCCGTCTTGCCGGATCCGCTCACCGTACACTTCTCGGATCACAAAGCGCTGGTACTAACCGTGAGCTACAATGATAACACGAATAGGTGCTAATCTGTAGTGTAGTTTGGGTGTGTGTGTGTGTGACGCGCTCGCGATGTGTGCATTTAATGCATCGTACGAAAATCTTGAAGTGTAAATAAATAATACTTCGTATATAATGTATCTGTGTACAAATGCTTCATGACAAACAACACTTAAATTCATTAATTGCACTTTAATCATCATCATCAGTAAGAAACCTCCCAAGCATTTCCCCGAGGGTGAACATGGTTAAGTGCAAATGCACGGGGTGATGCTATGAGGGGGAGTAAAATTAAAATCCGTTGGCATTTGCCAGTGAGTTAACGTAAGCTCCCCCGTGTGATCAAATTGCGATTCCCAGGAACCATTACACCATAAGGGCACCATAGTGTGATTAATAAATATAATAGTGCGAATCAATAAATACCCCTCATAGCATCACCCCGTGCATTCGCACTTAACCATGTTCACCCTCGGGGAAATGCTTGGGAGTTTTTTTTTTTTTTTGAGCATCGCGTTGCAGTGTCAGCGCAGCGTGATAAATTCGACGGTCCTTAAAATTACTTGTATATGCCTTCTCTAGTGTACACACATACAAAACATCGACGTGTCGTTATGGTGCCTCAGATATGTGCAATAATTGCTTTTTAATGGACAATCGCACAAGTACGAACGCTGAAACTAGAGCAATATTGGTGGGTGCTGCGGATGGGGTTGGCTGTTTGACGTACCGTTTGTAGCCGTTTGAAGTATCGCTACCGTGTACAAACAGACAAATGTACAGACATACAGACAGACAGACAGACAGACAGACCACAATTTTGGCATCAAAGGTCCCGAAGAAAGACTATCGTCTTTAAAGGGCCAGTAAACATGCTCCGACTTTTTTTTACACCTCCCCATACAAGCTAGGAAATTCGTAGATTAGACCGCAGCGATCAAGTTTTCCGAATATTACAGCGCTGCGCGCCGCGCAGAGCCTCTATTTCGAGAAGCAATTCCCGCGCATTTTTCCTATGCCTGACCGACCCCCTTACGAGCAATTACGTCAACTCGTTGATCGGCAACGTGACGTAGCACGCAGCTCGCTGAAGCAGCTCGCAGATTGATCTGAATCAGGTGTGAAAAAAACAGTAGTGAAGCCAACGTCAGTTCCTGTTCCCAGCCACAGCTACGAAACTTCCCCTTGTTTCTCGGCACTGCGGTGAAAGAACCAGCCTCGCAGTTGTCGCGTGCACGTGTACACTCCTCGCTCAACTACAGCGCCTGCGCGCACCTTCGAACGTACTTCGCCCTCGCCATGAGCAACACGGGTAAAAAGCGTTGCTCTGTCGTCGGCCGCAATTCAACCGACTGGGCAGCGGAGAAGCATCGGCACCGCGTGCCTCACGATGGGGCCCTGCGCGCTGCATGGCTGAAGCCAATCGGCCATCCAGTGACGAACGTCGGGGACCTGATTGATTGTTTGTGGTCGACACATCGCACTTGACGCTTACACGGTTGTCCCGCGGCTGGTGGCGTCGATGAAGCGGAAGTACGTTGCGACCGATCAAGTTCGTCGATGACATCAATCGCTGACGTGGTGTCACGTTGCCGAAGTGGGTGGAGTCTCGATGATGGGTTATGCCTTCTTCTTCATGAAAGGAAAAAGGGGGGCGAGGCCGCGCGAAAGCGAAAATTTACAAACCAGCTTAGACCGATGTTCTAACCCCTGTAACTTCCTTAATATAGCACGTATGCGCAACATTCTTGCGGCAGAATGTTCGCAAAGAAAAACTGCACATATATCTGTTTTTAAAAGTTTTAGAACTCAGGACTGTTTACTGGCTCTTTATTACAGTGGCGGAAAAGTCACAAGTGTATCACAGGGAAGACGCCGAATTCAGGTCACCTTCACGCGGCATGCATGTTCACAAGTGATTGACCACCATGGCTGGACTATAGAAAGAAACACAACTCGCGTCTCTCATCGACAGCTCGTTCAGAAAGCCACCGCATGTGGCCGTTGCGTAATCAATAGCGTGCCCCATATCTGTTGTCACGCTCTGATAAGTCATGGGTTCGACTCCGGTTCACTGAACCTTTTAGAGGCGAATCTCCCTAGAGTCGAGCCTTGTCTCCCCGTCAGCGTACTGAGAGCACCCGCCAGAGGCACTGCGGCAGGCCTGTGGCATGTTGCGAGCTTCGCGGACACGCCGTGAGGAGTCGCCACCATCGAAACGACGACAGTGCAACGCCGGCGTGGGTAAACGAAACCGTACGAAGCCTTTTTGTGGACGATTTTATTTGTAATACTTAAGAATGGTAGGCATAGAAACGTCTTCTCATTTAATTTTAGGCATTCAGAAGCATCCATAGTGTGAGAGCGTAGAAAATTAGAAAGTAACGCACGTCAGTTGGCACCAGCGCGGACCAGGAAACTAATTGTCTCGCCGCATCGCTCGTGAAAGGCACGCAATTATGTTGATACCAATTGCAGAAAGTTTACCGAAACACTGTCAATAGGTGTTGCGAAATCTTGAGCTACACAAGTGCAGGGGCGTAAGCGGTATACCTTTACTTACACCAGTGAAGGTTTCGTCGAATGCAATGGATAAATCAGCCAGCGCTGGACAGCTTCTGTGTTCCGGGCATCTGCATTGGGGCTATGTACAGTACGTACCTTCTTTGCACATGAACGCGGATGCATGCATATTGTTCACTAGTGCACATACTAAAACGTCACTTTCGTGGCCTTCACATCATGTAAAGATCGATGAATTGACTCGCGATAAAACGATTTATATCTGCAAACTGTGTGACCAACGTTGTGATTTTGCTCGGCCTGTATGCGGCATCACACCTTACTAAAGGAGGTGCGCAACATACTTATGAGCTTGTAGTAATAAGTTTACTGCAATTTGTCTCTCACGCTGTTGTTCGTGCTGTACATGGTGAATACGAAAAAAAGCACTGGATGGCAGCAACATTAGGTATAATATCTCACATAAATAGGCTGGCGCGATGGTTTAGCAGAAAATTCCAGGTATATTTTATGCAGACGATATTGCCCTATTTGCGGACAGTGAAGACGATAAGGCAGCGGCTGGTAGATATATGTGGAATGGAAGGTGAGCTCTAGGACTAGGTAGGATATAGAGCAACAAATTGTTGATTGACGGCATTCAATGATCAGAATTAAGGTGGTCTCAATACGATTAGATTGATATGTGGGGTTTAACGTCCCAAAACCACCATATGATTATGAGACGCCGTTGTGGAGGGCTCCGGAAATTTCGACCACCTGGGTTTTTCTAACGTGCACCCAAATCTGAGCACACGGGCCTACAACATTTCCGCCTCCATCGGAAATGCAGCCGCCGCAGCCGGGATAGGGAAACGAGAGAAAGTGAGAAATTTCTGGTTATAATTTTTCGCGCAGCTCTTTCAACCGCAATTGTACCTCCTGACTGGAAAATAGCCCGCTTGGTACCCGTCTTCAAAAAAGGTGACCCTACATGCCCTTGTAATTACAGGCCAATTTCAATGACATCATCATATTGCACACTTCTTGAGCATATCATAGCTAACTACATTCACAAATTTTTACATGACTGTAATTTGCTTTCTTCTGTTCAACATGGTATTAGAAAAGGTTTCTCTACAGTAACGCAATTAACATCGGTTGTTCACAGTTTTGCCGCCATTCTTGACAAGTCGGGCCAAGCAGATGCCATTTTTCTAGATTTCTCCAAAGTTTTTGATGTTGTTTCCCATGTTCACCTTATCAATAAATTACAATCTACTGGTCTTCCTGCATTTATAGTTAACTGGATAACTTCGTACCTGAGTAACCGCAAGCAATTCGTTCGCATTGATGACTGTTCACAATCCCTCCCCGTGTAATCTGGTGTCCCGCAAGGAAGTGTCTTAGGTCCTTTGTTGTTTCTCATATATGTTAACGATATTGTGGATGTGATTACTGGCCCTGTTCAAATAAGGCTGTTTGCAGATGATTGTGTATTATTTATTGAAATAACATGCCGAGAAGACCAATCAGTATTGAATTCCAGTCTTTGTAATATATATGACTGGTGTACTAAGTGGAATATGAACCTAAATGCCGACAAATCAGTTTTTATGAAAATAACCAATAAGAAAAATTCTCTATCCTTCCCTTACAACCTTTCAGGACAACCTTTGAACGAAGTTACAGAATATAAGTACCTGGGTCTTACCATAACAAACACTTTAAGTTGGAACAAGCACATTTCAGACATTTGTGCGTCATCCTTTCGTAAACTGAGCCTTTTAAGACATAAGCTCAAACATGCTCCTGCAAGTGTTAGAATGCTAGCCTATACATCTATTGTAAGACCTAAATTGGAGTATGCATGTATAATCTGGGACCCTTACACAAAAAGTAATATTCATTCACTTGAGATGATTCAGCATAAAGCGGTTCGGTTCGTTTACTCTAAATACCGTTCGAGCGATTCCCCAACCCAACTCATGAGAGACCATAACATACCAACCTTAGAACTAAGACGTAAAATCCAAAGATCAAAATTTCTTTATCTTCTCAAGAATAACAAATTGTCAATGAGACCAGAACAATACATCCAACCACTCACCGCTCGCAGAACAAGACACCGGCATGCCGACTCTCTAACGCCCTTGAATGCTAGAACTTACATTTTCAAATTCTCCTTTTTCCCGCGCACTGTAACCGAATGGAATCAATTACCAGCATTATTCATAAATAGCATAGACTCAATTGAACATATTGTATCTTGACCTGTATTGTTAAAGTGTTAAATGTCTTATTGTTTGAGTTATGTCCTTATTCTTCGCGCTTTTTATGTTCTTGATCTTCTGTTGTCCTTATTACGAGCTTTGTAAATACGTCCCTCCTGCTTGGGACCTTCATTGGGCCTGCAGTATTATGTAAATAAATAAAAAAATAAATAAAATAAAAATGGGGCTGTCAGCGAGTGGGGGCAGCCATGGCGTAGAAGCAGACGACAGTGGTGTCGTCTGCTATGCGGAATGCCAGCCGCCATATCAAAACGCCTTTGTGCTTTTGAAAATTACTTCATTTTATGCACAACAATAAACTATGAAAACTATATTGCTATGGTATGAGCCGGGCTGTAGTATGTGCCGGGTAGGTAGAAAAGGAAGACGACGTTGTCTGGTGCGGCCTGAGGACTCCATCTTTACCGCGACTGCCGAACTTCATCCTCACCCTGTAAATAAATCCACATATCCTTTAATTCAACCATAACAGTTTTGTGGTGGAGGTGCTGGGTAATGAACCAAGCAACACGACGCTTCAAGCGCCTTACCTACGACGAAGCCGCCGCCTTGCTGGACTTCCCCCGTTACCACTGGCAGCTGAGATGTCTCACGGCGAAGAAGGAAACCGGATCCCCGCAGCTGCAGACCTTCTACCAGTCCCAGCAGCACCACTAGTGCCAGGTTCGCGTGCGGCTGGTCCCTGGTTGCGTCAGGATCTGATAGTGCCTCGCACATTCGGTGGCAAATCTGGCGAGGACGTGGACGCCTGGCTCACACACTACAAACAGGTGAGCAAATACCACCAGTGGTACGCGGCGTCCCATCTGACCAATGTAGTATTTTTCTTAACGGACGCAGCACTCGTGTGGCACGAGAACCACGAAGATGCCCTCACGTCACGGGATCGCTTCGTTTCTGAAATAAGAGCGTGCTTTGGAGACTCCGTAGCTAAGAAAAAGTAGGCTGAACAAACGTTACTGCAGAGAGCTCAGATCGCAGGAGAGACGTGCACGACCTTTGTCGAGGCAATCTTGAAGTTCTGCAAGATTGTCAGCCCTTCTATGTCAGAGGAAGACAAAGTTGGCCACCTGTTGAAGGGCATTGCCGAGGATGTGTATCAGTTCGTCATCAGCAAAGACAGCCTTGCTACGGTAACCGACGTCATAAACCACTGTCGCACATTCGAGACCCTTAAGATGCGACGTATCACCCCCAAGTTCGGTCGCCTACCGAATGTAACCAACGTGGCAAGTGTTGACGAATACACGCCGCTTGATATCACGTCGACAATACGCCAGATCGTTCGAGAAGAGCTCACTCGACACGCTCGCCCGACGCCGTACGAAGCTATACCCGCACCGCCTCCCTCTCGCCCTCCCGTGTCAATTGCGGCAGCAGGCATCGATGACTGCAACTACAGGCCACCCTCACCACCGAGGTCACTGCCGAGGTACGAAGACCGCTTCGTACCTCAGCGGGTACGAAGACCGCTTCGGGCTCTTCGTACCCGCTGCCGAGGTACGAAGACCGCTTCAGTTACCCCCATCAGCCAGCCAGCACCTATTACGACCCGAAGGAAGATGTACCTGTACCACCACCACGTCAGCGCAATGCCTTCCAGGAGTACAGTGCATACCGCCAAGCCCCTGTGTGCTACCGTTGCGGTATTGCCGGGCATATAGCTCGGTTCTGTCGTAGACAGAGAGGGCCGACATCCCGATATCATTCCCCAACAGAGTTTCCGCCAGCGGGCACTGATCGCAACAATGGTCATTGGCCCGCCTATTCCAGGAGTACCTCACGGCGGGGAAATCACCGTGGCAGTTCTCCCGCTTCTGACCGTAGTTTGACTCCTCCATCTGGCCGACTGCATCGTTCCCCTTCACCGGGACGACGCCTATCATCACCGCCGCCGCCGGGAAACTAGCCAGCGCGACCGATGGAGGTGAGGTCGCACAACAAGATTTGCCTCAGATTCCTCCGCCAGTTATAATGTCGAAGAACAAGATACGTGTGGAAATAGATGGCTTTTGTACAAGTGCTTTGGTGGACACTGGTGCTGCGATATCAGTTATAAGTCTTTCTTTCAAAAGTCGCATTTTCCGCAAAGTTATGTTTTCTCTGGGCGAATCAACAAGGTTTCGTGGTGTCGGTGGGGAAGTACTTCATCCTGTCGGAGTTTGTGCCGTCAATGTCTTATTGGCAGGAAAGGTGTTCCCAACAGAGTTTCTTGTGCTGCAACGTTGTACCAACGATGTGATTCTCGGTCTTGACTTTCTCCAAGGATGTGGCGCTTTCGTCGATTGTGGAAGTGGTGAACTTTCCGTCAGCAGTGAATTTGTTCCTGCCCTCGTCGATGAGGCGCCGCAGGCCGCGAAGGATGCTCTGATTGTTTCCGACGAGCTGACAGTGCCGCCATGGTCAATGAGGTCAGTTGCGGTGTTCGCCCAAAAATCTGCCACATCTTTTGACGCCATCGTTGAACCTGCCATCGTTCAATGATCTAAGAAAGGCATACTCGTTCCTCGTTGTTTGGTATCTGTTGATGAAGGAGCAACCTTTCTGTGAGCACTGAACTGTTCGCCAATGCCGGTTGTGCTCCCTCGATGAATGAAGCTTGGCGTCTTCGATGATTCCACTGAAGGTTCTGTAGCGGTCGTTAACAACGATGGAAGCGAGAAAGATACGGTCTCTGGCAAGCGCAGTTGCTCTCACGAGTCGCAGATCCTAGGCATGATTAGCGCCTCTTTGCGGTCACACGAGCAGCAGACGTTACGCCATCTGTTGCGGCGACATGCTTCTGTGTTTGACTTTTGCCAAGAGGAGAAGCTACTACCTTTACCATGTTCTCGCGCTCACCATAGGATTGACACAAGCACTGCCCATCCGATCCGACAAAAGCCTTACCGAGTGTCGTCATCAGAACGAAAAGTTATTGCCGACCAGGTTCAGGAAATGCTGAAGAAGGGTGCCATTGAAGAGTGGTGTAGCCCGTGGGCAGCACCGGTCATCTTGGTTAAGAAGAAAGATGGTGCTTGGCGGTTCTGCGTTGATTACAGAAGACTCAACGCCGTGACCAAAAAAGATGTATATCCGCTGCCTAGGATTGACGATGTTATTGACTGCTTACACTCGGCTTCGTACTTTTCTTCAATAGACCTACAATAAGGATATTGGCAGATACCTATGCACCCTTCAGACAAGGAGAAGACCGCATTCGTGACGCCTGATGGACTGTACCAATTTAATGTGATGCCGTTTGGGCTTTGCAACGCCCCCGCCACTTTTGAAAGGTTTATGGACTCTGTCCTTCGTGGTCTTAAATGGGAGGTATGCTTATGCTACCTAGATGACGTCGTCATTTTTGGGCGTACCTTTGAAGAGCAGAACGTCCGTTTAAGCCTTGTTTTACACTGTGTCGGAAAGGCTGGCTTGATTTTGAACTCTAAGAAGTGCCGGTTTGGTGAACGACAAGCTTTAGTCCTCGGTCACCTAGTTGACAAAGATGGTGTCGGGTCGGATCCCCGCAAAATCGGAGCAGTCGGCACATTCAAACCACCCGAGACACTGAAAGAACTTCGCAGCTTCTTGGGCCTATGTTCCTACTTTCGCCGCTTTGTGCCCCGATTCGCGGACGTAGCACACCCACTGACGAGCTTGTTGCGAAAAAACAGCCCATTCGATTGGACACCTGATAGTGATGCCGCATTTTCCGAGCTGAAACTTCTACTGACATCTGAGCCTATTCTTCGTCACTTCGATCCTTCTGCTCCTACAGAAGTGCACAGTGACGTAAGTGGAATTGGCATCGGAGGTGTGCTTGTTCAGCGCCATGATAATTCAGAGCATGTTGTTGCTTATACGAGTCGATCTCTAAGCAAGGCTGAGATGAATTATACGGTGACAGAGCAAAAATGTTTAGCGGCTGTATTCACCATTCAGAAATTTTGATGTTACTTCTACGGTCGTCCATACACGATTGTGACATTCATTGTGAATTCACGATTGTGATTTCACGATTGTGACATTCATCATTCATTATTTTGGCTTGTTACCCTCCGAGACCCTTCTGGCCGCCTTGGTCCATGGGCTTTACGCCTTCAAGAATTTGACTTCAGCATTTCGTACAGAAGTGGACGACGTCATTCCGACGCTGATTGCCTTTCTCGCCTGCCTATGACCACGACGGAGGACAGTGCAGATACCCTCGACATCTGTTTTGCTGTGGTCTCTCACACGTTTCCTGACGCCAACATCTTCAAACGAGAACAACTGAATGATTTATCTTTAGAGAATCTTGATACAATCCCCCCATTTAAGCTTCATACCGATGAGTCATAGGCCGAAACACTGTGCCGGGCTGAAGAAGCCCGCCGAATTGCTCGCTTGCGCACACTGGCATCACAAGATCGCTCCAAGCAACGGTACGATCAACGCCATGATGCCATTTCATTCCGAAAAGGTGAATTCGTGTGGTTGCTGACCCCCCAACGAAAACCTGGTTTATGTCAGAAGTTTTTCCCGCAGTACACAGGCCCCTACGTCATTGTAGATCGCTTGACTGACTTGCCGTACGTTGTGGCACACTTGACGACACCTTCTCGTCGGTCAAATCGAACGCAGTTGGTGTACGTCGCTCGCCTCAAGAAATTTCATCCCTCCAGTGACTTAAACTCGCCCAACGGGCTTCGTCTGTGAACCGGGGATTGCTACGGTATGAGCCGGGCTGTAGTATGTGCCGGGTAGGTAGAAAAGGAAGACGACGTTGTGTGGTGCGGCCTTAGGACTCCATCTTTACCGCGACTTCCGAACTTCATACTCACCCTGTAAATAAATCCACATATCCTTTAATTCAACCGTAACAATATTATTAGTTGTTATTTGTTTTAAAAAGTTATTTGAGAGTAAAAGATTACAAAAGCTTTGCCAGTTATAAGTAAGTGCAATAAGAATATTCCAATCTATTTACGATTACCGACAGAATCTAGATGGCGCTATCATAGCGTCCAATCTAAGATAGGTAGAGTCCGGGGCATAAATAGACGTAGCCACGAGCGCCGAGCCAATTCAGACATAGGGTATATTAACATGCAGGGTGGTAGGAACAGGCTGAAGTGGGAAGAGATAAAAGAACAGCTAAGCGAAGAGAGGCCGATGGTATACGGTTTTGTAGAAACACATATCAGGGACATAGAACAACCTCCGAACAATCCGGACTACGCGTGGGAATATTGTAATAGAACAGAAGGCAGCAGAAAGGGGGGTGGTATTGGGGCATTCATTCATAAAAGTACAGACTGGCAAAGGGTCAAGCAGGAGTGCAAGGAACATTTATGGCTAAAAGGGAAAGTGGCAGGTCAAATGACACTCCTTGGTTTCGTGTACTTGTGGACGGGAGCAAAGGCCAGAGAGGAAAACCACGCAATGGTAGAGTGTATATCAAAGGACATTCAGGAGTTAGGAAAAGAGTGCGAGATAATTATACTAGGAGACATGAATGCGCACATAGAAGATATAGATGGGCATACTGATCCGACAGGCAAAATGATCATAGATATGTGTGAAAGGCTTGATTTGATCATTTGCAACAGTACCGAGAAGTGTCAAGGGCAAATAACAGGGGAGGTAGGAAGGGTTCAGTTGACGATAGATTATGCACTGATGTCACATAGGATGTATGATAAGCTCAGGGGAATGCACATATATGAAATTGGCTCCAGAAGTCTGGGTAGCGATCACAAACGTATCAAGCTAAGTTTTGGAAGAGCAGTGAAAGTGGGAAGGAGACAAGATGAGCAACTACAGGAAAATTTTCATCCAGAAAGGCAAATCGAAATAGCCACTAAACAAATTGAGAAAGTAATCACGGAGGATAATAAGACAGTGTGGACATACACGAATCTAATTAGACTCATTGAGCTAGAGCTTGCTAAGACGCGTGACAAGTCACCCCGGAAAAGAAGACACAAACCCAAAAGTTGGTTGGATGAGGAAGTTAAGAGAGCCATAGCAAAACGTCAGGAAGCCTCTAGGGAACACAGACATGCTAAGCAGCGGGGTGAACCGACAGATGATGTTGAAAGAAAATGGGCAACCTTTCTAAGCTGTAGAAGGTATGCATCCCTTCTGATCAATGAAAAGATTAGAAGGAAGGGAGCTCAGTGGCTGGCAGAAGTACATAAAAAAGATAGAAAGGCAGCTGCGAAATTTCGGAACCATCTAAACTCCCTAAGAAATGAGACGAGCCTAGAGCAGAGTTTTATAACTACAGCCCAAGGTGCTAGGCTAGAAGGGGACGAAGCTATTGAATATATAAGAACAAGGGTGACAGAAAAATTTCAACAAACAAGTACTTTATGCACCACAATAGACAAGGACGAATCAAGTGGTGCAATGGCTCCATTTTCCCAACAAGAGTGGGAAAGGGCTGAGAAAAGGGTTCCTAGTAGTACATCAACAGGCCCAGATGGCATTCCAATTAGGCTGATAAAGACATTAGGTCCGAAGTCTAAGCAGGCTTTGAGAGAGGCAGTGAGCACAATAATAATCGATGGTGAAGTTCCCGATGGATGGAAACTTAGCAGGATGAGCATGATCTATAAAGAAAAGGGGGACAAAGCTGACATAAACAACTACCGTCCTATAACAGTGACATCAGTGGTCTACAGGCTGGCGATGCAGATTATAAAGGAAAGACTGCAGGCGTGGATAGAGGATGAGGGGGTGCTGGGGGAACTGCAGAATGGGTTTCGGGAACACAGGAGGTTGGAAGACAATCTGTTCTCACTGACGCAGTGCATCGAAATAGCAGAAAAGGAACACAGGCCCCTGTGGCTAGCATTTTTGGATATAAAGGGAGCGTACGATAGCGTGGTTCAAGAGGCATTGTGGGGAATACTGGACACACTAGGCGTGGAACATGTAGCCACTAATCTTTTAAAGGGTATCTATAAAGGTAAGAAGGTAGTTATAAAGTGAGAAAAACAGGTATCCAAGCCTGCAGAGGTAAAACGGGGCTTAGGCACGGGTGCCCCCTGTCACCCTTATTATTCATGATGTACCTACAAGGATTAGAGGCAAAATTAGAGGGAAGTGGACTGGGCTTCAACCTCTCTTTAGTCAAACAAGGAAAACTTATTGATCAGGCACTACCAGCATTAATGGGCGCAGATGATATAGTGCTAATGGCCAACAACAAGGAAGATTTGCAGAGATTGATGGACATCTGCGGTAATGAGGGAGATAGGTTAGATTTCAGATTCAGTAAGGAAAAATCAGCAGTCATAATTTTCAATGACAACGAAGGTAGTGAGCTTAGAATACAGGAGGTCACGCTAGAGATAACAGATAAATACAAATATCTGGGCGTATGGATAAGCAATGGGACCGAGTATCTGAGGGAACAGGAAATATACGTGACGACTAAAGGTAACAGGAATGCAGCAGTCATGAAAAATAGGGCACTGTGGAATTACAATAGGTATGATGTTGTGGGAGGAATATGGAAAGGGGTCATGGTTCCTGGGCTGACGTTCGGCAATGCGGTCTTGTGCCTGAGATCAGAAGTTCAAGCAAGATTAGAAATTAAGCAACGTGGAATAGGTAGGCTTGCTTTAAGAGCTCACGGGAATACACCAAATCAGGGAGTAGAAGGTGATATGGGATGGACATCATTTGAGGGCAGGAAAGCTAGCAGCAAGATAAAATTTGAGAAACGATTGAGAAAAATGAGGGAAGAGCGTTGGGCTAGGAAGGTTTTCAGCAACTTGTACATGAAGAATGTCGATACAAAATGGACGAAGCGAACCAGGAAGTTGACTGGTAAATACTTGGAAAACAGCAGGTGGCCAAACCAAAAAGAACTATCACTTAAGAAGAAAGTGAAGGAAACGGAGACTGACATGTGGAGAATGGGCATGATTAAGAAGTCCGCACTAGAGATCTATCGAACATTTAAGCAAGAAATTGCCAAGGAAAGGATCTATGATAATACTCGGGGTAGTTCTCTACTGTTTGAGGCCAGGACGGGAGTACTGCGAACCAAGACATATCGGGCCAAATATGAAGGGGTAGACACAGTGTGCAGTGCGTGTGGAGAGGAAGAAGAAACTGCCGAACAATTGATAATGTTCTGTAAAGGGCTTCACCCTATAGTTCAGGATGATGGCGCAGAGTTTTTCAAAGCACTGGGGTTTAGGGACCGGGAGGGCAAAATGAACTTTAAGCGGGTAGACTTAACTAGAAGGAGGTTATCTGATTGGTGGCTAAAGTCAAGGCACGAGTGAAAATTAACTATTCACTGCAAAGTACGAATCCTCAAACTCACTTTTTAAGGAAAAAAATAAATATAGCTTTTGGTTCATTAGGTATTACGGCTTGGTGGCGCTAGCCGCCGCCCGATCTAAAGGGTACAGCAATATCGATCCATCCATCCATCTCTGTCCCCATTGGCTCTATGAGCATGTCACTCCACTGGCTGCGGCGCGTGCGCGCTCCCGGCACGTGATCTCTCCGACAGCGAAGCCGCTCGCTCCCGGCGCGTGCTCTGGGTTTTGGTGCAGACAGCTAGGGGCGCTGCGGTGTCTCTTATGCTGTTATTCGTACTGTACATGGTGAAGACAGAAAAAGCACTGGAAGGTAACAACATTGCGTATAATCTCTCACACAAATAGGTTGGCGTGATGGTTGAGCAGAAGCTTCCAGGTATATTTTATGCAGACGATATTGTTCTATTTGCGGACTGTGAAGACGATAAGGCAGCGGCTGGTAGATATATGTGGAATGGAAGACGAGCTCTAGGACTAGGTAGGATATAGAGCAACAAAAAGTCGATTGATAGCATTCAATGATCAGAAATACAAGGTGGTCCCAATACGATTTGATTGATGTGTGGGGATTAACGTCCCAAAACCACCATATGATTATGAGAGACGCCGTAGTGGGGGGCTCCGGAAATTTCGACCACCTGGGGTTTTTTTAACGTGCACCCAAATCTGAGCACGCGGGCCTACAACATTTCTGCTTCCATAGGAAATGCAGCCGCCGCAGCCGGGACTCGAGCCCGCGACCTGCGGGTCAGCAGCCGAGTACCTTAGCCACTAGACCACCGCGGCGGGGCGAGGTGGTCTCATTACAGGGCCAAAAAATACCGAGGGTAAGCGAGTACAAGTACCTAGGGGTTTGGGTAAATGAGGGAGATAGATATATGGAGGTACAGGAAAAAAAATGGCAGCATATCCACGGAGTGAATGATGGAGAGTGCGGCGAAGTATTCGCCCGTTCATTCGTCCTTGCTTCCGTCCGTCCATGCGTCCGTCTGTGTGACCGTCCATGCGTCAATCCGCCCGTCCGTGTGAGCGTCTGTTCATGCATCCGTCCCTGCGTTGGTCCATGCATCTTCCTGTGTCCGTTCATGCGTCCATCCATGCATCTGTCTGTGTGTCTGTTCGTACATCTATTCAACACTCCAAGTACCACCATCTCGCATCTTTTCATCATAAATTCCCCATATAGAAGCACCGCCATTCAGCGGACATCCCAAAGACTAAACGAAAGGTGGCACACGCACACTTTCTTACGGCTTGCGCTTCGGGTCTACTTCCCACCTTTAACCACCTCGAGTTCATGGTATATACTAGTTCACTGTATTTATGGCACTGCGGCCCAACGCTCGCTAAACCTTTCTAAAACCAAGGAGGTACGCCCAGCGAGTATAACGTAGCAACCTTTTCCTGTCAGATAGTCCTCAATGTGCATGCCAATGGCTGCTAATGGGAAATGAAAGACAGGGGAATTCGGCTTTTACTTTCTTACGGCTTACGCTTCGTATCTACTTCCCACCTTTAACCACCTCGAGTTTATGGTATATACTAGTTCATTGTATTCATGGCACTCTGGCTGAACGCTCGCTAAACCTTTCTAAATCTGAGGAGGTTACACCCAGCGAGCATAACGTAGCAACCCTTTCTTGTCAGATAGAGCTCAATGTACAGGCTGCTAATGGGGCATGAGAGACAGGAGCATTCGGCTTTTAGTTAACGCTCATGCTGCGAATTTTTTTATTGTTCAACAACGCACAGAAAAAATCTCCCACCGGCATTACCTTGGAGGTCAAACTGTAACACTTGTTACACACTACGACTACGACTACGAGGGGCGAATGGGTGCCGCTATAAGGAGCTTCGCCCCTAAAACATTGGCAGCAAAGGGAAAGAGAAATGCTGCAACGTTTAGGCACACAGCGTTGTGGGGATATAACAGGTACGAAGTGCTTCGAAGTCTGTGGAAAGGCGCAATGGCTCCAGGGCTTACATTTGGGAACTCAGTGGTGCGCATGAATTCAGAGGTGCAATCAGGAATTTTCCTAAATCAAATGGCAGGGGGATGTTTCGCGTTCGGCGCTCACGGGAGGCGATGACTGAGGCTGTAAAAGGGGCTATGGGGTGGACAGGCTTTGAAGTAAGGGAAGCTCAGAGCGAAATGAGATTTGAAGACAGGCTTAGAAAAATGAAAGAGAGTACATGGGCAGGGAAGGTGTTCAGGTATTTGTATAGGAAGATTGTGGGCACAAAGTGGAAAAAAAGGACTAGGAGGCTCATCAGTAAATATACGGCTGGCAGTGTGGGAGATATGGTAACAACGATAATTAAGCGAAAAGTCAGAGAGGCGGAAAAGAATTATTGAATGGCATCGATGGAATAGAAGCCGGCTCTCAGTAACTACTGAAAGGGCAAAAACTAAATGCAGAAAGATAGGTTTTTTGATAATGCAAGGGGAAGTGCTTTTCTGTTCGAAGCGAGGTGGGTTGCCTTAGAACTTGTAGCTATAAAGCGAAATTCAGTAAAAAAGAGGGACAATGTACATGTTGTGGGAGAGTTAAGGAAATGATGGAACCGGTTTTGATTGAATGTGGCGATATCCACCCAGGTGTAGGTGTGGGTAAAAACCTACAAGAGGCTTCGGGTTTCAGGGACAAACATAGAAAGCTGAACACGTCGGCGATAGAAGCAAGTAAGAGACGGTTAGAGTATTACTGGCAGAAAAGTAGACATAAAGGACAAAAATGGTGGGAAAATGAGTTCAATCTGCCTGAAGAGGCAGATAAATGGAACGCAAGTATATATGTTATATTGTGATGTTAATATAAATTTCTTCGAAGTACATAAAACAGTAGGTCAACGTAAAAAGAAATATTTCTTTTCATTTTTTTTTCTTGCGTGCCTAGCGGTACACATGTCACCGCCCAGTTATAAAGGGGACGCTCATAGCACCAAACCATTCATCCATTAACTAGAGTTACTCTATATGCTACCTTAAGTAAATTAAAGCTAGCATATCGAGCTACATTAGCCCGCACTAAGGTCCCTCGAAATAACTTAAGTACCGACATTCGTGTCAGCGTGCAGGCTCCTCCTCTCCCAGTGCTTGGTAGAGCAAACGCCATTATTTCCGTCCTCTGTCGAGCGTTTTGTTTTTCTTGTGCCATGTCACGGTAGAGGTATACGCTCTCCCGTACTTATGAAAGAGAGGATATGACTGAGTCCGCAAATTCCGGGTGGACACCATGCTGTTGCAGCTGCTGAGAGAGGAGGCAGATGCAAAGCGGTGTGGTTGGCGCTACTTTAGTTTTTAAAGACGATATTAAAAGCGACAGTCTTTCTTGAGGACCTTCGACGGAAAGATTTCGATCTGTCTGTCTCTCTGTCTGTCTGTACACTTGTCTGTTTGTCCGCCCTTAACGATACCTCAATCGGCACCAAACGGCCAACCCCGTCCGCAGTGCCAACCACTATTGCTCAAGGTTTAGCGTTCATAGTTGTGCGATTGTCAATTGAAAAGAAATTATTGCGCATATCTAAGGCGCCATAACAACACGTCTATGTTTTGTACCTTTTTGAACCTACTGATGGGGAGTAAACTTTTTACTCCCAACGGAGGGGTTTATAAAACTCCCATCTGGGCGTGCGCTAGAGGACAAGGTCATTTACTCCCATCTCGGCTTATTTCTGTTTACAGTGTAGGGAAATGTTTGAAACGCCTGACTTTTACCCGCTTCGCCCACTCATCATATACTTCGTAGATATATGGTTATTTTTTTCTTTGCTATCTGATCTTGTGCATGTTCATGCAATTTCCATGATGAAAATGCGTCACTGAAGTCGTAGTGGACTCTTCGCCATAAGACTCGTTGCTACAGGCTTGCTTGCTTTTGCAGGACATTCTTGAAAACGATGAAATCAAGCTCGACTGGATGTTTCGCTATTCACTCATGCATGACATCGTGAAGGTAAGTGAATCCTTCGAAAGAGGTATAAATTATATAGGTGGAAGAAGGGTCCACGATAAAGGCATAGCACCTCTGCGTAGAGCATTATTTACTGATGATGTCTACTTGAATGTTCTTTTAAACGAATTTGTTTAGAGTGGTGGTCTCACTCCAGCGGCACGAACACAGTGTTTTTCTCACTTTTCCAAGTGCGCAGCGGCTATTCTCCTTATTTTGTATAGTTGAGATATATCAATGAAATGCTTAACTTTCGCGTATTTCAAATATGTCTATTAAAACCAAGTCAAGCGCTACCGCTTAAGTATGGCAAGGCAAGAATAAGTGCTATTTACTTAGTTCAGGCTGACTGTGCCTCAGTTTTGACCATTTTCTGAAAAAGCTACTACAGTTACAGCGCTGTTCCTTGCACAACGCCTTCAGGTCATACATCTATTTTCTTAAGGTAACAAAATTAATGTAGGATTTTTACTCTATTGTTGGTTATTTTTTTACAACAGCCAAATCTAGTAAACTTACCCGTAGACTGGCCATTAACTACACGCCAGAGGACATTCATTTTCGGGAGGTACATAGAAAACAACATCCTGTATCTGCGTGCCTAATTTCATATTTTACGCTCTGTTTTTAATTATGGTGATCCATATTAAGCCATTTTTTTTCAATACATGGACCTAGCTCTGCCCATTTTTGTGGAAATCTACCGTGGTTCTGGGGCTCATTTTGCATACAGCTGAACTAGAGGCTCTGTCATATTTCCTCAACGTAGCGTTTTTAAATAAAGCTAGCAGAAATGCGAAACAGCGTTCGTGAATTGTCCGAATTCAACATGCTCCAAATGCCAACAAAACGTCCATAATCTTCAAACTTCGTTGACATTTCAGCATGTATAACCTACTATACAATAGTTCCCGTCTCCTGATGTATAAATACACACTAATCATTCACAACTACTGCATAACCACTGAGAAATCTACCTTAAATTTACAATTAAGACAAAAAAATGGTGGACCTTTAAGCTTCGCCTTCAGG
This sequence comes from Rhipicephalus annulatus, assembly GCA_013436015.1. Lineage (NCBI taxonomy): Eukaryota > Metazoa > Arthropoda > Arachnida > Ixodida > Ixodidae > Rhipicephalus > Rhipicephalus annulatus. The sequence goes on along the minus strand of WOVY01014991.1, from coordinate 48,864 downwards.
AGTTGAACGCGATAGCGAAATCTGGCCCCTAGTGCACCTTTCAACCGCTAAGTGCATAATTATTCATATGTTTTGTTACATACACACGCATGCACACAAACACGCGCAGAGTACATTGGACTAGCGCGTGCTATTATCGCCGAATGGGCTCGTTTTCGTCGTGACACCTGTCGAACAAAATGCGTTAAAAGGGCCCTGAAACGCCTTTTCAAGTAACCATTGAATGAATTCGCTAGAAGAGCTTATTGTCTCACTAAATAAACACCGCAAAAATTTTAAGAATCTGTCCGGTGCGAGCGGAGTTACAAAAGTTTGTCGCATGCTCCAATTGCATTATTTCTTTTCTCGTCCCGGCGAAAGCGCTGGAAGCTAAGCAGGGAAGGGTGGCAGGGCAAAGGAACTTTCGCGCCTCGTGACCTTGAGCACGTATTTTTTTCTTCGAATGCCCGGCTTTTTGAGTGTGATCGCGCGTGCATGCGCGGACAAGTAGTGGCCTTCCGCGGCTATTTCGGTAACTTGATTTTAGGGGCGAAGCTTCTTATAGCGGCACCTGTTCGTCCCTCGTAGCTGTTGTAGTAGTGTGTAACAAGTATAACATTTTGACCTCCAAGGTGGTGCCGGTGAGAGATTTCTTCTGTGCGTTGTTGAACAATAAAAGATAGTGGTCAATTTACATGCCAATGGCTGCTAAGGGGGAACGAGAGACAGGAGTATTTGGCTTTTAGTTAACGCGCACGCTGCGAATTTTTATTGTTCAACAACGCACAGAAGACAAGCAAAGGTTGCTATGTTATACTCGCTGGGCGTAACCTCTTAGGTTTTAGAAAGGTTTAGCGAGCGTTGGGCCACAGTGCCATGAATACAGGGAACTATTATATAGCATGAACTCGAGGTGGTTAAAGGGGGGAAGTAGACACGAAGCGCAAGCTGTAAGAAAGTGTGCGTGTGCCTCCTGTTAGGAATTTGCTGTCTCGCGACGGTAGCGGCGGCGAAGAGCGGTGAGCAGTTGAGCGGACTTCGCTGAAGCCTTTGCCCGAAGGCGAAGCAGGGAGGCAATTCGTTTTGAAAACAGCAACAAGAAGGAGCGTTTACTATAGCAGGTTGTCGTTTGTCCCAGCACGACAACGTCGGCTGGGGCAAGTCCTCTAAACATGGGGCCGGCATGGCCTTAAATAACGTTTTGGTCTTTTCTGCGAGACCAGTTCCCTGGAACGGCACAGTGGCTCGGCTGAGGAGACGCAGCCATACCCGGAACTGCAAGATGGTTCGGCGGAGGAAGCGACGTTATTCCCGGAACTGCACGGTTCTCCTGCACGGAAGGCGGCGCTGAGAGGGGGGAGACGGTCCGTCGGAACAGCGCTCGATCTCGTGAGACGTGCTCCCGAACGAGGAACATGTCTGTGGCATAACAGCACCCCCGCCGCCAGACAATGCATCCGGAGTTTTGAGCCGTCAGCGCGGCTCGGAACGAGGAATGCTGGTTGACCGTCGGTAGCCGTCCCGCTCTCTCCGCCCGTTGAGACTTCCATAGGCCTGCAGAGGTTCACTGGAACAACGGAGTCGAACACAAAGCCGAACCACTCTGGCCAAAGCAAGCACCCTCCAAATGCTGATCAAATCGCCAGACCAGCAGAAACCAAATGTTTCCTCGAGATTACGCTGGGCTAACAAATAGCATCACGAGCAACAAATCTCGGGAGGAATACACAATGCCGACACTCATTTACAGTGCAGGACACTGCTAAACTTAACAGAATTTTTGTTTTCGTGAGCGATTCTCGATTGTGACCCGGGCAGATTGGGGACTATCGAAGCTGCCGAGGTTAACTCAATTTGGCCCCGATTCTGCAATTTAGAATACCAAAAACTCCCGAATCACGCACATTTACGTCGCCTGCAAGCATAAGATTGTCAAACTTGACAAAGTTCGTCCTCATACAAGCTCTCACTTCAATGGGCTCAGCCAATTATCATCCAAACAAGAGAAAACATGCTTGAAAAGTAAGAAACTAAGGATGAAAATCAAACTCACGTGCGTTATACAAAACAAAGTTAGAAGTTAACCTACACTGACGTGCATAATAACACATAATGCTAAACACAGAAGGTATCTTAAACAGGGGCTTTTACAATGCCTTCTCTGTTAAAACAAAACACACTGACTGTTACCTTTCGAAATAATATGGAAACAAAATAATCAAACAAATCAATGTCAGCTTTTTCGATGAGAAGGAAAGTCAAACTTGCAAAAATTCAGACGCATTCCTTGCTCAACGGCTGGTGACAAAACTAGAAAAAATTTTTTCAAAGCTGATTACAATATTCATTCTTAGTAATGGCAAGGCGGGGGGCCCTCTCAGACGAACTCTGGGGAGTCGCGCACTCTATAGCTTTCGAGGGATCCGGTCTTGACAAAGGCACACCGAACAAAGCTGTTTGCCGAACTCGGTAGGAGCAACTTTTGACGTACAGCCGCTTAACTCGAACAAGGGGGCATCTGCAACAAAGAGAAGTTTATTGACTTCCAACCAAGGATAAAGTGCATGACAAAAACATCGAGCTTCACGACTACAAAGGGTGCATGTACAATCAGGAAAGCACCACTACCGAGGTACAATGTATGTGGGGGAATGTACCCCTCTATTTACTGTACAGCGCGTGGTGCTCCAGCAGGCTTAATCATGCGCGGCGGTAGGTCTTCTCAACACGCGGTGGGAACAAGTAGCAACTTAGCGCTGTACAACTGTAGGTATTATTTCTTTTTTGTCGCCTGAAACAATGCTGTTTTCGTACACAGTAAGTGCATGTCCGGAGGTATAAAAGAGGCCTTGAGGCTGGGGGGGGGGAGCCGGGGGGTACAAGGGAGTGGGGGGGACTCTTGTCTCCCCCCAAACAAGGCATCAGCAACAATCTGCGCGCAAAAAACTGACTGAAGGCGCCATACAAAAACCAACTCAAGCGTCGACCAGCACACTTTGCCCGAATCGATTACAAATAAGAACGACAATGGGGTGATGAAATGAAAAAAAGGTGATACAGATATATATATATATATATATATATATATATATTGTTGGGAATCCCACCGCTGATCACCAGTTGTTGTGATCCCGGGGTGCTGTGGTAGCGTGGTGTAGCTTCGGGTTGAGGAAACGAACGCTTACGAGATGGGGATACGAAAAACAAACAGGTTTATGGCACTATTTACAAGTATTTACAGCATGAGGTTAAGAGTTCACAAACCACGAACGTGGTGGTTGAACCTTTACTTGGTTCAGAGCGACGTCCCGCACTCAGCGGCGTCCTTATAAACCCTATCGGGCTCCTCCTTCTTGCGGGGAACACCAATCACACACACACAACCGGTGCAAGGTACGAGCAGGCACGGCGCACGTGAACATCCAATTTCGAGTCAAGATCACTGCACTTAAAGGTGGCGCCAGAGAGGCTCTTGCTCGTCGTGTATGTCGCTGGTCGAGGGGTCCCAAGCTTCGGACAGCAGACATCAAACGGTCCGCCAAACGGTCCGCTCAATTAGCCGGGCACTTTGTGGCGGCGGTCGCCGTTTCTTGAAAGGAATACGCTCTTTGTTGTCCCCTCCGGAACGGCTTACAGCTTCGTGGCGACAGGACGTCTCATCCGCCGGCTAGCAGGGACAATAGGTGGCGAGCATAGACATTCGGCGAGTCGGCTACTTGTTGAGGATTAAAAGAGCGCCGCTCCTCGACGCTGGTTCCAAGAAAACCTGGGTTCCAGGCGTGGGAACGCGGCCCGGCTACGCTTCTCAGCGACAGCATGGCGCCTACCGATGTGGGTCATAACAGCTTCCCCCTCGCCAGATGAGTCACGGAGGGCAGCGGTCAACACTGCTGCTCGCAGGGACGACGAAAGGGTCCGTAGTCGAATCCCAAGAACTCGCCTTCGCTTGTGGCATGGTCTGAATAAAGGCCGAATCTTCGACACCGTTTCTGAAACTGGACCACATGCACAAGCAAGCACTCGGCCCCCTTCGAACAAACCAAGCCAAAAGAGGGATGGCAAACCAATTTTTTATTGCTAGCTTTAATAAAAAGCTCGCACTCAAAACTCTCAGGACTCACTTGCGCTGAGAAACCAAACGTGCTACCTTACAAATTTACATAATAAGATGCACGAGAAAAAAAAAACTAAAATATCAATTTTGATACATAAAGAGCATCCCAGAATGGTTTAGAAAGAGCGACGGAGCACGCCAGCGTTTCCATTCAATTTGCCCTTTTCCTAATGCCAAAATGATATTTTCGAAGAATCAAGCTCCGCCTCACAAGGCGACTGTTCTTCGATGTCATGGTTTGCAGCCAAGGGGACAATGGCCTGTATCTACTTTAAATTTAGCCCTCCCATGAGATAACACTGCCACTGATGAATGCTCTACACAATGCAGGCGCACTCCTTTCCTGAAGCGCAGTACGTTATCTCACGAGAGCCCAAACTCTGGCTCAAGTAGAACGCATCATACTCGTTGCCACTGTCGTCGAGACATATAACGGCAGACTCGTTCTTTTTGTCGCTGACTACTTACACGGCCCTGTCCTGCTGAGAGCATCAGTCAGGAACTCGGATTCAGTGAGCGCTAATTTTGTCCGAACGTCCGTCTTTGTTTACGGCCGCCCGTAATTGTCTACCACTGAGACATAAAGTTCACCAGCCTCCCGAAAGCTTAACCAAAGCTTTGACCTAACGGGCTACCTCAACGGTTAGGGAAAGCTTAAATGATCCGCTCATATGATCAATGATCAATTGTCTTCAAAGAAGACCAACAAAACAGAGGGAAGAATCGCTGCCTTCTGCAGCTTCAATCAGTTAAAGTTACTTGCCTGTGCTAACGCCTCTGAGAAGAACAAAAACCACTGAGCTCTCTTGAGCGTTTTCAATTACTCTCAGTTCTACAGCGTTGCAAAATTCACGGCACCACCAACCAGACGCTTAATCCTTCCCAGTTGGTCTAACGACTTATTCTTACGTTACGTTGCAACACACCGTGTACAACGCAAAAATAATGCTAAGTAAATTACTCATTAAATGCACCTCACAATAATGCACAGGGTTTCGCTAAAACTGTGCACTAATGGCTCTCAATTTTCATTACGCGACACGACAACTGCACTATGTTGCGCCAAACTTAACCATTTTACGAAATCATCTGGTCTATGTTAACATCTTCTTCCCTAAATGCCAATTCACGCCACATCCACATGACAGTAAAGGCATACGATATTAAACTAAATCTTTGAAACAATAAAAAAAACAGAACAATTTATTTAGTTTTTACCTTCTCGGTATATTCGTACAAATGATTAATGGACTTCAATTTTCAGCCTTTAGTTCGGCGGTTTTCCTTTTCAAAAATTTACTCCGCATCATGTGACTTACAAACTTAAACAGACCAATATGCATCTCCAATTCAATAATCAGTAGCCATATTTAACACGCACGTGCAACTATTGTTAAAACTGACCGCCCCCTTTTCTCAACTAGATTCCTCTGAATCGCACACGATGGGGTCGCGGTCCCGGCTGTTTTCCAGCAGGCCTGAGGCTACTAAATGCACAAACTCTAAGCAGTGCACTGCCGTCACGCCTCATTTTCCACTTTGGCCTGTTCCCCTCAGGAATTTGAAAGTGACGCCAGTAGCTCGGAGGGAGCCTGTGCCATTTTCTCTTTGTATTCACCCCTGCGCGGTATTTAGCCACTCCGCCCTTTCGACTTTGACCCTTCGCGCAAGGCCGCTTTTCCAAAGTCGTCGAGCTGAACCGTGCGCCTCGTTTGGGTGACGTCCCTCCTTTTCCTCCTCCACACCTGGCTCGCCACTTGTACCTCTCGGAACGCCACCATTGACGTTTCCTGGAACGGATTAACGGCCTAGCCTTTCGTCTTTCTCGAGGTGGAGTAGGATCTGCCCTAGGCTTACACAGTGCGGTCTGCTTCCACTTCTTTCGTTTTCGGCGATGTTTGCTTGCCCCCTTTCTCTCGATGCCATCGTCATGTCGCGTTGGTAACTGAGGGGTCGGGAAGCTCGTTGTAGCTTGTGCTACATTTTCCCCCACGCTCAAACATTCTGTACTCTGTGTCACGACGGACTGCCGGGCCAAATTATCTTTGTTAATGCTGATGAAACCATTAACTGGGCCCTCTCCGATAGCATCGCCGCACTCCTGAAGCGTTGCGTTCTCACTGTGTTTAGCCACTGTGCCAACCCCATCTGCATGTGACGATCTCGAGACGTCCTCTCGAGGCATGAGGATGGTTTCCAGCTTCTTACTGAGTCCATTAGGGCTGCTGGCACACACCTCATCCTCGCAAGGACCGTCTTTTGATACTGTCTCCACCTCGAGACCGGCCAAGGCCTCGTTCTCTACATCATTTACATTGATGCATTCGAGAATGCGCGGGCCTTCTTCTAGCGCGATTTCTGGTTCTGGCGTTTCATGACGCGCTTCAACGTCCAGCGCTTTGTGACGCGCCTCGCTTTCAGACTCCGGTGCGAGTCTTTCTTTCTTTTGGCTAACAGAATTTCCAAATCTTCTGATTAGCTCTGATTTAACAACTTCGTAGTTGTTCGCGTGCTGCTCACTGAGTCGCGCAACAACATCCGCTGCCTCGCAGGGCAGAACCGTGCGTAGCTTCTGAGACCAGGTGTCTCGCTCACACTTCAGTTCACTACACTTTCGTTCAAAGAGTCTAAGATACAGGCCCATATCCCATGATTCCTCATATGGCTGCATGTACCTAGACATCTCGAACACTGCCTCATTTTCGAGAAGTACTCCTTGCTGGAGTCCCAGCCTTTTACTCAACTCATAGTCTTGTGTGAAAAACTTTAGCTTGAGGCTTTCTCTTTCGTCTTCACTCTTTCCTTCCATCTGAGCTGCTCTTAGTTTTCTTTCGATGATGAGGTCCCATTCTTCGCTTAGTTCCTCATCATCAGCCCCCAAATCATTAATCGCTTGAATGATTATGGGTTTTCGTGCCAAACCCTTTGTATCGATCCCCAATTCCTCACATAACAGCAACAAGTCTGACTTCTGCAGCTCCCGTAAGTCCATGATCGTACTGAGTGCTCGCTACTTCCAAAAAAAACTTTCCGAAACGGCGAAACTGAGTCTTTCGGCAAAGTTAACTACCAGTTCTAAAATTTAACCCTCTTTTAGAACCTGGTTCACTCAAAGGAAAAGCCAAGCACTCACCCATACGTGATCCATGTCTCGAGCCAGCTGCTTCACCTGGGCCGACTGTTGTTGTCACTTGTGGCTTCGAATCCCAGCGCTGCCGACCAGTTGTTGCGAATCCCACCGCTGATCACCAGTTGTTGTGGATCCCACCTCCGGTTGACGAAGGAAGAAGCAGGACGTTGGAGGATGCGAAAAACAGACAGGGTTTACGGCACTATTTACAAGTATTTACAGCATGAGGTTAAGAGTTCACAAACCACGAACGTGGTGGTTGAACCTTTACTTGGTTCAGAGCGACGTCCCGCACTCAGCGGCGTCCTTATAAACCCTATCGGGCTCCTCCTTCTTGCGGGGAACACCAATCACACACACACAACCGGTGCAAGGTACGAGCAGGCACGGCGCACGTGAACATCCAATTTCGAGTCAAGATCACTGCACTTAAAGGTGGCGCCAGAGAGGCTCTTGCTCGTCGTGTATGTCGCTGGTCGAGGGGTCCCAAGCTTCGGACAGCAGACATCAAACGGTCCGCCAAACGGTCCGCTCAATTAGCCGGGCACTTTGTGGCGGCGGTCGCCGTTTCTTGAAAGGAATACGCTCTTTGTTGTCCCCTCCGGAACGGCTTACAGCTTCGTGGCGACAGGACGTCTCATCCGCCGGCTAGCAGGGACAATAGGTGGCGAGCATAGACATTCGGCGAGTCGGCTACTTGTTGAGGATTAAAAGAGCGCCGCTCCTCGACGCTGGTTCCAAGAAAACCTGGGTTCCAGGCGTGGGAACGCGGCCCGGCTACGCTTCTCAGCGACAGCATGGCGCCTACCGATGTGGGTCATAACAATATATATATATATATATATATACAAGTCCCCTTCTGCATGTGCTAGACAGCGGGAGGGGGGGTCACCAGGTAGTGATTGGGGCGGCTAGCTTGCCATTCCTCAGAAAAAAGAATTTGGTATGCCAGCGACGAAGGAAGTTTTCCTCGCCGCTGGCCTCGAGTTCGCCGTATAGGTGGGCCCGTAGCAACCGCCGGATACGCGAGACTACCGGAAACGCGCTTCGGACAGGCTTTCTACGCGCCTCCGCTAGCGATCTCCTTTGCCAAATAGCTAGCATCGTGAAGATCAGCACAAGTTGGGCGAAGGCACCTTTGTTGCGCTTGTGGTAAGGAGGTGGGCGGATACCAAAGGAGCGGGCTACCATCCGCCACACGGGTTTCACCGCCACGCATTGGAACAACGCGTGATCCTGCGATTCAACTGCGTGACAGTTCGGACAACGTGCATCCGGGACTATTCCAAATTTATGCAGGCGTTGTCTGGTGGGGAGGACGGCCCAGGCCTTTTTCAGGAGGAAATCCTGTGCATCACGGGGGGTGCCGCAACGGAGCGAGAGTAATTCGCGCTTCGCGCGCTCGGCTCGTTTTTGTTCAGTGTCGCTCAGCTGCTTCCGCGTGATGGCTTCAACGATGCGCGCTGGCTGGTCCTCATCCACATCGCCTTCGGGCACTTCTTGCCTCAACATGCGCCAGGTAGCCGACGCCGTTTTATAGAAGGGCGCGGGTGCCTCAGCAAAGGGCCCAATGTGGTGGCCTGCATCCAGCCAGTCGTGCTTCACTCCACTCCAGTAGAGGAGTAGGTTGCGCCCTACGTAATCGCTCACGCGCGCGAGCATGCGGGCGGTTTTCAGGGCCAGGACTCTGCTCGTGGTCAAGACATGTGGTAGGCCGAGGCCCCCTTCTGACACTGCCAGTTGTAGCAAGTTTTGCTTCAATGGTGGCGGTTTCCCATCCCAGAGGTATGCGTTAATGAGTTTGGTCAACTGGCTTGCTGTTCTTGTGGGCATCACCGCTACTCGTCTCGCATGCGAGGCTAGGGCGCAAATGCTTGTTTTGACGGCTACTGCTTTCTCGCATAGCGTCAGGCCTTGTAGGCTAGCGCTCTCTGACACTTGTGCAGCCCTGTCCACGACTCGGGACCACGTTGAGGCCGTAACTCCCTCGCGGGAAAAGTATATACCGAGGACCTTAACAGCGGTGACAACCTCGAAGTTGCCGATCACGTGCGCCGGGAAATGGCCGAATAGGAGGGCTTTACACTTCCTCTCATTTAGCTGTGCACCTGATGCTAGGGCGTATGACGCGAATACCTGGTGAAAGCGATCGAGACTGCTTGGATCTCAGCCCGCCCGTTTGACCAGTGACCCATTCGCCACGGTGGGGAACAACCGCTTGTGTTACAGCTCAAGCACTCACAACGTTTCCCCACCTGTTTGCATCTACGTGGCAGCGAAAAGGATGAGACCCAGCGAAGATTTCGGTACCGGCTTTTTCTTGAAGTTCCTTTCTTCGTGACGCGCTTCGCGTTTAATCTAGATCTCAGCAGCGACCTCAACTTCAACTGTATCTTACTGAGCTTTGTCCCGACGTCAGCCCTGGTATTGAGTATGACCTCTAGAGAGCCATGGCGCTTAGCTACTTTGGGAGGCTTGGCGTTATTCGACTTTCCCTTATGTTTTCGCCGGCGATTCTGCCTAACGAAACTGATCGCCGTGCTCAGAGCACTGGTATTCATACTCGCAAGTACACTGCCTTCACTTTGTGGAGTCAAAGCTCCAGACTGGTTAGTTAGCCTTTCCTCGGGCCCATTGCTAGCTGTGTCTGCTTGCGACAGAACAGGATTCCCGATGCCTTTAAGGCTAACCATCTCGCCTGAAGGTGTCTCTTTAGTTCGTGAGGGTTCTCTCTCCCTTTCCAGGATAACCCATGTTCCCTGGCCTTCGTCGTCTTCCTCCTGTTTTATTTGACGCGATTCATCATGATCACGTGCGCTGCGAAGCGGCTCCGTCTCTTGCGCTTTATGGTGCACCTCGGCGTCCTTAGCTACGCGATGAGCCTCGGCCCCTAACTCCTCGCGATACACCTCAGCGTCTGGCTCTATCCGACGCACATCTGGCGTTTTGCACCTTGTGACCGGCCTCAACGTCAGATACCTTTCGACTTTCCTCAGCGCCCCGCTTTCTCTGACGCACTTCAGCGGCTTGCGCATAGCAACGGGCCTCAGCCTCTTGCGCTTTCCTTCTGTCCTCATGATCTAACACTTTCCGGCGAGCGTCATCGTCAAGCGCTACGCGACGGACCTCAGCCTCCATCGCTTTACGGCGCGCCTCATCCTCACGCTCTTTTCGGTGGGAGTCATCGTTTAGCGCCGTTCGTGGCGCTTCAGCCTTGTCTTCATCGCTCCGACTTTCCTCGTCAGCATGACTTGAAAGAAAAAAAATATCTTATCAAGGCATATCTAACATGACTGAAGTCTCCTGCTTCCTCGAAGGGTAAGCAATTCAAAACAAGCGCGATCTTGCGCGGCAACAGCGTGGCGAGCTTCTCCACCCAAAGGTCGCGGCTAACACCAACATTACAGCAGACAACTTCAAAATCATCAAGAAAATGCGCAATGTTCTCGCCTGTCTGAAAATTGTGGAGCTGGTGTTTCGCTCGCTCCCATTTAAGCGCTTGTATTTTAAGATCAAGCTCTTTCATTCTGAAAGAATGTTCTCTCTTTTTCGACTCTCCTCGGCTTGCCACTGTTCGTGACTTCTAGCCGCTCGCTCTTCGGCCTTCTGCTGCTCGTGCCTTTGAGCTTCGAGCTCTTCGCGGCTTTTCTCGGCCTTTTGCTTTTGCTCACAAACGAGCTCCCAAAACTCGTCAGCCTCCTCGGCCGTCACATTCTCTGCCCGCATCACCTCGAGAATCGCTCCCCTTGTTTCTGCGGACCCGGCGGAAATCCCCATGGCTCCACAAATTTCAAGGAGGTCTTGCACCAGGTACTGCTCCATCGCGATCTCGTCCCTCGTGATGCTCTACTACTGATATTCACCGTACTCTAAAACTAATCTCGTGGTTTAAAGATGGTGAATATTAAATTATAACCACCAAAACAAAACAAAACACTCTCCTAACATCTGCCTGTGCTAGAGAGGTCTGGCGAAATGAACAGTAAATGTTGGGCACTCACCCAACCAAAGTATTCGACGATGGTCCAACTAGCGGCTGCCGTCGAACAGTGTCAGGCCTTCAGGGATCCGGTCCAACTTGCCTATGTTGAGATCCGGGGTTGCTTGTCCCAGCTTGCCGAACGATGAGAACAAGGTAGCGTATACCAGCGTATCCAAACGCGGATATCAGGTCGGTAGTGCTCGAGCTTCCAGGGGTCTGATCCAGCGTGCGAAACGTATGATATCGTATCCCGAAGCTGCCAACCACTGTTAGGAATTTGCTGTCTCGCGACGGTAGCGGTGGTGAAGAGCGGTGAGCAGTCGAGCGGACTTCGCTGAAGCCTTTGCCCGAAGGCGAAGCAGGGAGGCGATTCGTTTTGAAAACAGCAACAAGAAGGAGCGTTTACTGTAGCAGGTTGTCGTTTGTACAGAGCCAGCCAGCACGACAACGTCGGCTGGGGCAAATCCTCTAAACATGGGGCCGGCACGACCTTAAATAACGTTTTGGTCTTTTCTGCGAGACCAGTTCCCTGGAACGGCACAGTGGCTCGGCTGAGGAGACGCAGCCATACCTTGAACTGCAATGTGGCTCGGTGGAGGAAGCGACGTTATCCCCGGAACTGCATGGTTCTCCTGCACGGAAGGCGGCGCTGGGAGGGGGGAGACAGTCCGTCGGAACAGCGCTCGATCTCGTGAGACGTGCTCCCGAACGAGGAAAATGTGGCATAACACTCCTCTCATTCAGTCCTTGGAATGTCCGCTGGATGGCGGGGCTTCTATATGAAGAATATAGATGAAAAGATGCGAGATGGTGGTCCTTGGAGTGTTGAATAGGTGGACGAACGGACACACAGACAGATGCATGGACGGACGCATGGATGGCTGCACGGACGGATGGACGCATGGACGGACGCAGGAGTGGATGCACGGACGAAAGCAGGGACGGACGCACTAATTAACGTACGGACGCACGAACAGACGCATGCACGGACAGGCGGATGGACGCACGGGTGGCCACACAGACGCACGCATGGATGGACGGAAGCAAGAACGAATGGACGGACGGATGCTTCGCCCCACTATCCATCATTAACTCCGTGGATATGCTGCCATTTTTTTTGTCCACGGCCGTACAGTGGCTAGCCACTGTAATGGCCGCCTAGATCGGGCGTGCGCGCGCCCTATTTAGGCGGCCGTGGTCGGTCACAGACGCACAGACGATTTTTCGCTTTCAACCAAGGGGGCCGACCCCGGCGGCGGGTTTTCTGCGACACCAGCTCTTTAACGCTATCGCATTAAAAATCTTCTTCTGGTGCTATCTAGGCGAACACAGCTAAAACAGTACATCAAAAAGCTCCCGGTTATCCCAGGGGTGGCGTGCAAAAAACATTTACCTCAAAGGAGAAAGATTTCTAAATTGAAATCATGCACCCCTTATGTGCCTATCTAACTGTAGGCCCCGACCGCCCGCTCCTTGGACCCGTCTTTTGTTTTTGACTCCTCTTAGAGGGGGAGTGGGAGAGATGTGCAATTTTTGGAAAGGGTGGGGTGAGGGTCGTCAGGTGAAAAGGACAGCCGCATTTCTGGAATGTCCCTTGTGTGTGCGCGCGTTTGTTCGTGGCCCCCATCAGGCTATACTTTGAACAAGGGAAGGGCGATCAACGACAGCCAGGATGTGTGGTAAAGCATGTTTTGAATATCACTTTATTGTATTATTATTTTTTGTAAATTGGCAGATTCCACGTACAGTGGGAATTGATGATATGTGAAGCATGATTGAGAAATGTTGATTTGTCACTGAAAAGGGGTTTATTGGCGTGTATTGGGACGGTGGCCCTACGACGAAAACATGATTGGGACAGTGCTACGGTCAAGCAGATGTCGGCGACGACCAGCACGAGGCGAGCGAGAGAAGCCCAGCACCCAGTACCCAAGCGGTGGCGATGTTGCTCACCAACGATGCGTTTTCTTCTTCACAATTTTCCCCCGCCGAAAAAGAGCCATCCTGGCGACCTAAGAGTCTGGAGGCAGAGGGCTATAATATGGCTTAAGGCGGACGACGTTGACGATGTCACGTCCACGCCGGCGCATGTCGTCATATGGGGAAAGTGCCTCAGTGAGAAAATTCACCGGCGAGGTTTGCTCCAAAACGCGGTAAGGACCCTCGTACTTCGGGACAAGTTTTGAGGAAAGGCCGGGGCTTTGATAAGGAACTGCCAGCCATACAAATGATCCCGGAAAATAGCTGTGGCTTCGTAAAGAGTCGGCGTTGTTTTCTTTCTGGCGCTGCTGTTCTTGTGACGTAAAGGTGCGTGCGAGTTCACGGCACTCTTCCGCTTTTCGGGCAGCTTCGGACACAGATGGGCATTGATGCTTCAGGACGGTATGGAAGAAGAGTGTCGATGGTGTGGGATGATTCGCATCCATAAAGGAGAAAGAAAGGTGAAAATCCAGTGGTAGACTGTGCCGCGGTGTTGTATGCGAACGTGATTAATGGAAGAATTCGATCCCAGTTAGTATGATCAGATGTCACATACATCGCGAGCATATCGCCGAGGGTACGGTTAAATCTCTCCGTCAACCCTTTAGTTTGCGGATAGAATGCCGTGGTCTTGCGATGAACAGCATGGCATTCAGAAAGCAGAGCCGTGACGACTTCTGATAGGAAGGCTCGACCTCGGTCACCATGCCGCGCCATGTCGTAGTATAAATCGATGGAGGACGAAGGACGCTACGTCCCGCGCAGTGGCACTTGGAAGGGCGGCAGTCTCAGCGTAGCGTGATAAATGGTCCACAGCGACTATAATCCACCGATTTTCATCTGATGTTGTCGGTAGAGGGCCATAGAGATCAATTCTGATCCGATCGAAAGGTTTTGCAGGGCACGGAAGCGGTTGAAGCGCACCGGACAAGTGGAAAGCCGGTGATTTGCGGCATTGACAGTCAGGACAGCCCGCAACGAATTTTCGAACAAAATTAAACATTCCGCGCCAGTAGAAGCGATGGCGAATGCGTTCGTAAGTTTTGAAAACTCCGACATGGCCACATTGGGGATCGTCGTGAAAGGTGGTGCATATTTCTGATCGCAAGCTGCGGGGGACAACCAAGAGCCACTTACGACCTTCAGGGGCGTAGTTGCGTCGGTGTATCAGCCGATCATGAATGGCGGAATGAGCAGCTTGACGTAGAAGAGATCGTGATACCGCTGTAGTTGACGATCCAGAGAGACAGTCAAAAAGGGAAGTGATCCATGGGTCCTTGTGTTGTTCACTGGCAAAGGAGTCGAGGTCGAGAGATGCGGCGGAGTTGGTACCAGTGGTTCCGCAGGCCGAGTCGGGAGGTAAAGGCGAACGGGACAAGGCGTCGGCGTCAGAATGCTTGCGTCTGCTGCGATAGATCACGCGAATGTCGTACTGCTGGATTTCCAGTGCCCACCGAGCCAGGCGGCCAGAAGGATCTTTCAATGTGGCGAGCCAACAAAGTGCATGGTGGTCCGTTACCAGGTCGAATGGGCGACCGTACAAATAAGGGCGGAACTTGCGAAGCGCCCACACTAGCGCTAAGCACTCTTTTCAGTGACGCTGTAATTGACCTCAGCTTTAGTGAGCGTGCGAATCGCTTAAGCGACGACGTATTAAGAGTAGCCCGGCTTGCGTTGGGCGAGGACAGCGCCAAGACCAACCCCGCTAGCGTCTGTGTGAACTTCCGTTGCATCTGTTGGGTCGAAATGCCGAAGAATGGGAGGAGATGTTAGCAGACTATGGAGCGTGGTGAATGCGACGTCGTAGTCAGGAGACCAGGACGAAAGGTCTGCGTCACCACGTAGGAGGTTGGTCAGTGGAGACATGATCGTCGCAAAATTTCGAACGAAGCGCCGGAAGTACGAGCATAGTCCGATGAAACTGCGTAATTCTTTCAGTGTAGTAGGTTTCGGGAACTCAGTGACTGCTCGCAGTTTTGCAGGGTCAGGTAGAACACCATGCTTGGACACGATGTGCCCTAGATGGACAGGTCTCGTGCGGCGAAGGGGCACTTTTTAAGGTTCAGTTGGAGCCCAGCGTTGGTTAAACACGTCAGAACCAGTTGGAGTCGAAGCAGATGTGTAGGAAAATCGGGAGAGAAAACGACAATGTCGTCGAGGTAGCATGGACACACAGACCACTTCAGTCCACGCAGTGTGTTGTCCATGAGTCGTTCAAACGTGGCAGGCGCATTACAAAGCCCAAAAGGCATTACGTTAAATTCATACAGGCCATCCGGTGTAATGAACGCAGTTTTCTGGCGATCAGCTTCTGCCATAGGAACCTGCCAGTACCCAGATCGTATGTCTAAGGAGGAGAAGAATTCGGCTCCTTGGAGGCTGTCAAGGGCGTCGTCGATGCGCGGTAGCGGATAGACGTCTTTCCGCGTCACCTTGTTTATCGCCCGTAGTCGACGCAAAATCGAATCGATCCATCCTTATTTCGAACTGGAACGACAGGAGATGCCAAAGGACTGTGTGATGGTTGAATAACGCGACAACGTAGCATCTTTTCGAGCTGGTCGTTGATGGCGTGACGTTCTGCAGCAAAGACACGGTATGGTCTTTGACGCAATGGCTGGTGCGAACCGGTGTCAATGTAGTTGAGCACTGCGGAAGTACGACCCAATTGCGGCTGAGAAACGTCGAACGAATTCGCGAAGTGCTGGAGGAGATTAAGAAGCTCGGCGCGTTCTTGAGCACTTAAGGTGTCGGCGATGGAACTCGAGAAGGTGTCACTCGACGAGCATTCCAGTGGGGAAAGGGCATGAAGTTCGGTCGAGCCGCTACTGCACGATTCGTCTGGTATGTTAAGGAATAAAGAAGAATCAAAGTACTCCACTCGACCTAGACATTCGCCGGCAAGTAGCGTAAGCGGTGCAGAAAGGGGGTTCTGGACGAAAATATTGCTTCGGCCAGCAGTGACGTCAAGTGTAGCGAAAGGCAAAGAAACGACTCTGCGGCTTATGAAAATGTCGGAAGGTGTAAACATTACCGTAGCATCGTTATGGTCATCGCAGCAAACAGGGACAACGGCAAGAGAGGCTGGCGGAATTCCAGCGTCCTCACGCACGACGAGTTTTGGCGACCGCTCAAGGGTTTCGTGCAAAGGTTAGTCACACAGGTGCGAAAATTGAACTTCAGCGCGTGCGCAGTCGATGATGGCATGATGATTTGACGGAAAGTCCCACCCGAGGATAACGTCATGCGAGCACACCGAAAGGACGATGAACTCGATAACGTACATAGAGCCTTGGATGAATATGCGGGCCGTACAGGTGGCGAGAGGTCGAACTGGTTGTGCGCTAACTGTACGAAGTGATAGTCCAGAGAGCGGCGTCGTCACTTTGCGTAGGGAGCGGCAAAGCTGGGCGGCTATAACGGAAACGGCAGCACCTGTGTCGACGAGGGCAAAGGTAGAAATACCATCGACAGATATGGCGACGACGTTAGCAGGTGAAGTGCGAGGATTTGAGCATTTCGACGACGGCGCAGTTCTTGCCTCTGGAACTGCGGCGTTCAGTTTTCCCGGTTGGAGGAAGCGGGTCGAGGACGCATTGGGGACAGTGATCGCCTGCGAGGAGATGGGGAGCGGGGAGAGTGAGTCTGAGGTGGGGGCTGGGGTGACCGAGACTCGGAAAGGTTAGTGTATCCATACTGCGGTGAGGGATAGGGAGCAGGTAGGTGCATTTGCTGTGGCTCATACGGTAACGGCCGAGTAGCGTCGTGGAGTGGTTGGAAGCGATGGCGACAATATCGTGCCACGTCTCCTGGAGCACCGCAGGCGTAGCAGATCGGTCGATTGTCAGCAGTGCGCCAGGAATTGCTGACTTGCGGTGCGGCTCAAGGTGTCGAAAAAGGGGCGGAGTGGGGAGCAACTGAAGGCATGGGTGGCAATTGCTGCTGGCGGGGTCTGCTGTGCACCACCTGGGCATACGTAAGAGGCGCAGCCACGGGTTGCATAGCCAGCGCATGGGCAACAGGCATGGCCACAGGCTGCTGGTGGGCAGCGACGGGAACAGCCTGAGCTACCTCTTCGGCAATAACGTCGCAGAGTGGTGAGGGCAGACGAGAGGATGGCGGCTGCTGCGTGAAGGGAATCAACGACAGTCGCCGAGCTACTTCTTCTCGAACGAAGTCTTTAATCTCTTGCAGGGTTGGTGAGTGGTCAGGAACGGAAGTGAGACTGGATAGCGAGTCAGCATGTGAGGAAAATGGCCGAGTCAGAGCGCGCTGCTTCCTCAACTCGTCGAAACTTTGACACAAAGTGACAAGTTCAGCAACGGTGGCAGGATTACGGGTCAGGAGCATCTGAAATGCGCCGTCATTTATCCCTTTGAGGATGTGTTGAATCTTCTCCGACTTGGGCATGGTGGTGTTCACACGGTTGCAAAGACCAATAATGTCTTCGATGTAGCTGGCGAACGATTCCGTGGGTTTCTGTGCGCGACTCCGCAAGCGTTGTTCGACTTTGGACTTGTGGACAGCGGGTCAGCCAAAAACGTCAGCAAACAACGTTTTGAAGATGGACCACGTCGTAATGTCGTTTTGGTGGTTGTTATACCACATTTCGGCCACGTCAGCGAGGTAAAATGTGACGTTAGTCTACTTGTCCGCGTCATCCCACTTGTTGTTTGCGCTCACCAGTTCGTAGTTGGTGAACCAGTCTTCCACGTCGGTCTCATCAGCTCCGCTAAAGACCTTCGGCTCTCGCAAGCGAAGAACGCCGGGGTTGCCGGATTGATTGATTGATTGATATGTTGGGTTTAACGTCCCAAAACCACCATATGATTATGAGAGACGCCGTAGTAGAGGGCTCCAGAAATTTCGACCACCTGGGGTTCTTTAACGTGCACCCAAATCTGAGCACACGGGCCTACAACATTTTCGCCTCCATCGCAAATGCAGCCACCGCCGCCGAGATTCGAACCCGCGACCTGCGGGTCAGCAGCCGAGTACCTTAGCCACTAGACCACCGCGGCGGGGCGGGGTTGCTGGAGGATGGAGTGGAAGAGCCTGGTTGCGCATTGTTGGTGGCTATGATGGGAGGTAGCGTTCGGTGGTGCAGCTCCACGTTTAGGCGACGGCGAATGGCAGCACCCAGGTTCAAGCGACGGGGAATGTCAGCACCCTCTACCAATTGAAAAGGGGTTTATCGGCGTGTATTGCGACGGTGGCCCTGCGACGAAAACACGATCGGGACAGTGCAACGGTCAAGCAGATGCCGGCGGCGATCAGCACGAGGCGAACGAGAGAAGCCCAGGACCCAGTACCCAAGCGGTGGCGATTGTTGCTTGCCAACGATGCGTTTTGTTCTTCACATCACTATGAAAGTGGCACAGTTACAAGGTGGAGGTAAATGATACCGTACATGACTTCCGTGTCATGATTATCATGTTTGGATGTGTCGTTTACCTTCGTCTTCTATTAACGTCACGTGATACCAAATTTAGTGTATGTGGAGCTAGCGAAATGGCCGCGAGCACACTATGAGCTTGGTATGTTGTCATGTTCTTATATGACACGCGTGTCAGAATTATCATGTTTGCACCAGTCATATAGTTCATTTGTCACGTAGGCCCCGCCATGGTGGTCTAGTGGCTAAGGTACTCAGCTGCTGACCCGCAGGTAGCGGGTTCGAATCCCGGCTGCGGCGGCAGCATTTCCGATGGAGGCGGAAATGCTGTAGGCCCGTGTACTCAGATTTGGGTGCACGTTCAAGAACCCCAGGTGGTCAAAATCTCCGGAGCCCTCCACTACGGCGTCTCTCATAATCATATGGTGGTTTTGGGACGTAAATCCCACAAATCAATCAATGATGTCACGTAGCACCAAACTTGTTATATATGGAGCTAACAAAGCGGCCTCGAGCGCATCATGAAGGCCCCAATATACTCCGATGTAGCGTTGACGCGCGCGGACGCTGGGCACAGTGACGCTACGCTAGCAAAACGCGAGCACTCAATAGTCTGACGCCAGACGCGACCATCGTCCGTCGACGTGGCCCGACGGCAACCGGTGCAAAATGTGACATGCTGCATTTTGCGCCGATGCGTTGACCAGACAACACTGCGTCTTACTTTTTTCGTGACCCACTGAAACGCGCATGCTTCAAAACAACGCAGCATGGCGCGTGCCTGCGAGTTAATGATGGCAGGACCGGCGCCTGGCGTGGCAACGGTGGCGTGAAGTAACGAAATGAACGCCGGCGAGCACGCGCAGCGCGTCACGCCGAAATGTATTGGCGCATTCACTGTGGCATATGGTCATTTTCTCACATGACACGCATCTCATGATTATCATGTTCGCACCAGTCACATAGCTTCGTCAGCTATTGGCGTCACGTAATAACAAATTTGGCATATGTGAAGCAAGCGAAACAGCCGCGAGCGCATCAACAGTGTGGCGTGTAGTAATGTTTTTACATGACACGCATGTCGTGATTATCAAGTTTGGATGTGTCATTTACCTATGTCGTGCGTTTGCGTCACATAATACTGAGTTTGGTGCATGTGAAACGGCCGCGAGCGCATCATAAGCGTAGCATGTAGTCATGTTGTTACATGACACGCATCTCATGTTTATCATGTTTGCAACAGTATCATACCTTCGTCATCCATTCGCTCCCCGTAATACCAAATTCGGTGTATGTGACGCTAGCGAAACGGCCGTGAGCGCATCATAAGCGTGGCATGTAGTCATGTTGTTACATAACACGCATGTCATGAATTTCATGTTAGGGGTCTGTCGCTTGTGTTCGCCATGCATTATGCCATACCATACTAGTTTTGCAACATGCCATATCAACAAAACCACCGCAAGAGCTGCAAGAACCATGTAATGTAAATCATATAACATTCATGACATACATGTTACGATTTTCATGTGAAGACTAGTCAAATATGTTCTTCATATACAGTCATGTTATTCCATACCAAGTTTTGGTATTGGTACCATTATTGAAACGGCCAGGACAACTAAAAGTCTTGGGCGGCTAGCTAGTAGCTAGCCGCTAATCATCTATCCTGAGTGCTACTATCTATCTATCTATCTATCTATCTATCTATCTAATATATATATCTATCTATCTATCATCTATCTATCTATCTATCTATCTATCTATCTATCTATCTATCTAGCTAGCTAGCTAGCTACAGCTGTAGCTAGCTGTAGCTGTAGCTGTAGCTTTAGCTAGCTAGCTACAACTTGCATTGACGTCAATGTGGTCGCTATCTTCAGGTATCGGCTAGCTGAGATGCAGCGTGAACTCTTGCTCGGCCGTGCGGAACAAGAAACGGTGGCATCCGGTTAGTTTCGGTGCGCCTTCCAATGTTTTTCTTTTTTGTTCCCCGTTGACGCGGCTGGCGAATGGAAGACAGCGGGGATAGCACAAAAGAATTCGAGGGGTGAACGACTCTTTCATCCCTTGTACTGGTACTCTCAAATGTGATAGAAAGTAATATGTGACCGGTTAAAATGGGAAATCGCAGGGAACTGTGGGTTATGACGGCTTCCGGTTCAACGCAGCCCGCGGGTCAGCAGCGGCACGCGTGCATTTTCTGTACTGCTCCGTTGATAAAAAAAGCACCTGTCCGTGGAATGTCAGTGCTTTAGAAGTTTTTTTTTTTGCCAACCATGACTGTGACGATGACAAGCTACGAAAGCCATGAACGGTCGGGAAACTTTTTTTTTTGTCGCACTAAGATGATCGGCAATGCTTTATGCTGCTCGAGGGTGCTCTCAGTTTGGCTAGCAGATCAGTCGATACATAAAACAGTTTTCTTTATATGATATGGTACTGCAGATTAGAAGTCACCACTGTAAACATCTCAGGTGATGGAAATGACTGTATCAGTATGCTAAGAGTTCATTTCGGGATCGCTGCTTCGGCCGGCATCGTCAGTCGATCGGCATGAAGCGCAACACTTATTGAGCGCGTTGAGATATTTTTTTTTTGTAGCCTTCAGCGCGCTATGACTTGCATTTCATAGGCGAAGCCAGATGCTTATTTGAACGCTGATCTTGGTCAAGCTGCACGGCACGGCGGCACTGAAACAATACAGTCAGACATAGACGGCGCCGAATAATCGAAACCCTGCGCTTGTTCAACGCACTTCTTCCTTTGGGTGCCGTCCTGGCGCACAGTTTGACCAAGATAAACGCAAATGAACTTGTGCAGCGCTTCGTGTAAACTCACTCTTGAGTGAAGCTTTCGCGTTTTTTGTCATGTATATGGGTAAATGGCTGGCGCTAATCTCGCATGACAGGTAGATTTTGCGCACTCGTTCCCATAACATCTTCGCTAGGGGCGCCTGCGTGACAATTTGTTTCTCAATATAATATTCGCAGCGAATTCATGCGTAATATTTTTTTAGTGTGGAATCACACGTACTATTGGCATCAAATTGAAACGCGAACAGCGGAGCGCGTGGCACAAGCCTTATCAATGGCATAGTGCGCGCCGTCCACCAGTCATTGACGCAGACGAGCCCGCACATCCGGTGTGTCAGCACTGTACGATCCCTCTATACTGCAATATTTCTGCTTGTATTCCAGGTATGGTATTTGAAAGGAACAAAATTTAAAAAAATACAGAGGTAAACTACTGCAGCCGAAGGCGAGTATTGTAGCATGGTTTGCCATCACGGAGTCAATCATCACGGAGTGCCTGGCCAATTCTGTTTATAGTAGGCAAAGGTCAGTTCGTAATCCTGGCAATTTCACGCTGTTTCACTTCGTGCCGGTAAAGCGAAACAAATTGCGCGCTCTCTTCCGAAGAAAGACGGGAATTTCCAGTTAAAATGAAGCTTGTTCGGGTAGTTCTCTGAAAGAAGAGTTTAGGTGAAGCAGCGCTGGCGAACGAGATACGATAATCGTTTAAAAAATCAACCGTAAACCGATTATATTTCTGTTTTTCTTTTATCGTGCCAAGACATCGATTGCACTGCGACGCTGCAGTAAAAGCAAGGAATTGCGAGTGATACGATCAAAAGCGCTCGGCACGCCCACGATTTCCACCATTGTCACCATACAAAAACTAGAGCAGAAATGGAGATAACGCCGCTCTAGGTGGATCGCGCAGTGCTGTCAAACCGGATGTGCGTGCCTGACAATGGTGAGGACTGGACGGCCAACAATATACTGTTTCTAATGCTTGAAACACGCGCTCCGCTCTTCGGGTTTCACTTGACGCCGATAGTACCTGTGATAAAATGGTTTTCACACTCTGGCTTTAAAGTTCCGTACTCAAAGGCTATTTGTCGCTGTGGCTCTTTTCACAGTCGTGGCCCACCTCATTTTCGTCTTCATTACATGAGAATTGATACTTGCGTTTGATTGATTGATTTGTGGGGTTTAACGTCCCAAAACCACCATATGATTATGAGAGACGCCGTAGTGGAGGGCTCCGGAAATTTAGACCACCTGGGGTTCTTTAACGTGCACCCAAATCTGAGCACACGGGCCTACAACATTTCCGCCTCCATCGGAAATGCAGCCGCCGCAGCCGGGATACGAACCCGCGACCTGCGGGTCAGCAGCCGAGTACCTTAGCCACTAGACCACCACGGCGGGCATATATATATACCTGCGTTTGCCTTGCACGCTCGAGTTGGAGCAGCCAACGGCTGAACAATTGACCATGGTTTTATCAGGACGAAGATGAACGGGCGACCGAACGTGCGAATCCCGGATAATTTGAGGCTTACGGCGAAGTGGTTTGCCGTCGTCTACTCTTCTCGAACAGGAAGCTGGTAGCAGAGGGCGTATTCCACAACCCCTCGCTCTTTTACTGGTCACCTATTGTGGCCGCGTACTTCACGTACCAAGCATAAAGAACCTGTCTGTGACGTCACGTGCAATAAACAGCATAAATGCAAGACAAGCCCCTAATAAAGGAATAACACCAAAAGCCCTTTGTACTTGCTAAGTTTCTTTCTGTCATTGCGGACCCAACACTTCAACACCCGGTGTGTGTGGTGGTAGCAGTGGTTAGAAGATGAGAAAAGGCACCTTATTTCTGCTACCCGGTCGGGAGCACGGTGCAGTGCGTGGTGTGTGTACCGGTTGAGGTATCCTTTTCGAGAGACAGTTATCGTTAATGGCGTGGTAGAGAGCACGGTGTTACCGCGGTAGAGAGGTCGGGATCAATGACTACTAACTTGTAATAGATAAAAGGAAAATGTGCTTTAGTTATGATGACCATTGTCTGGCTAAATAATATTTATTTATTTAGTCAATACTCCCACTCAACTTAGTCAATACTGCCAGTCGTAGGAAGGACAATATCTGAACCGAACAGTAGTCAGCATTGAATGAGGCAGGAGTAAGCGACAACGAGGGATTATTTACACATTTACATCGAAGGATGTCTCATGGTTTCATTGGGACGTGAGTTCCGCGAGAGAGTTTGTCAGCCAGCCGCGCATTCCGCCACAGAGTGTCATGCAGAGCAACTGGCCAGTGAGGCAGGACCAGTGTTGGCGGTAACGCGTTACAAGTAACGCCGTTAATGGTTACGCGTTAACCCGTCAACCGTAATGGTAGCCTAGATAACGTATTGTTTACAATTTCGTAACCGTAAAGGGTAAAGTTCTTTGGTTACAATTTTTCGGTAACGCGCGGTGCCACGTCACTCGTTAGTTTTCATTTTCCCACAGCTCACCCGATGAATTGTTTGTGTCGCAGCGTAGGACAGCAAGTAAGGGAGATGTCGCTATTTTTTTAATTGCGGATTACAATTATTGGAATGAGCCGACTCTATGTGGGAATTTTGGGCCATCGCCCCATGCAGCTTGAAGAAAGCCGCCGAATCCACCATGATAAACTGTACAAACATGCTTTTTACGGAAGTGGATTTGAGCAGGCGGATTGCTGGCCCCTGCGTCTTTCCGCGCCCAAAAGAAGAGCAACCCGAATGGAAAGCACATGCGCTGGTTCACTTCATACCACGTGCTGGTTGTCACGTTTTGTACGTGGGGGAAGCAAAGCAACACTATGGCTAACCATAGTTGCAGGCAGCTACAGGGTACATAACCACAATTAGTGTCTTAACCGTGGTTATCGCAAAGCAGGAGCTTAGGCACAAACCTTTGTTTGTTTTTTTTTGGGGGGGGTACATTTTTATTTAGGTAAAGTTGGGGCCAGCAAGGCAAACGGTCATAAAATTTTCAGGGGGAGGGAGGCATGGTCCTGGTTTGCCGACCCTTGGCTACGCCACTGACGCAAATAGATGATTCCACGGGAGATGAACGCGAATCCGAAAAATGATATTTTAAATTATCATTGAGTATTTCATATTATATGCATAAAACACCCAGTAGCCCGAAAAAGAAGTCAGGTTCCTTTTAACGGATATATTTACGAGGCAAAAATATTGAACATATTTATTACGCAGGGACTATTTTCATCACCAGTCGTTCTCAACAGTCCATAATGATGTATCACACAAATATTACCGTTACAAAAAAGAATCTCATGTACAAAAAATATGTACACCAAGGAGTGAAGAAACATTGTTTGAAACTTGAAAAGTGTAGAAAACTATTTTAGAAAATGTCTACATGTGGGACGTTTTATAATACACGCTATAAAGCTGATAATAATTATCAACTTTGTTTAAAAAAGCTTTGCTTCCTTCTCTCCGCAACTGCAGTTAAGTTTTTGGTTATCGAACTCCTGAGCCAGCGAGGCTGACCTTGAACATGCTTACATGAACGTTCGCATCTTATTGTGGTAATTGTACAAGCGAAATTGAACTGGAAATGCTTGTGCACGAATAATTGTTTTGCGTGACCAGACCAAAAAGCGTTTCCTCAGCGCCACTTCAGAATGGGCTTTTTCTGCGCACGTCGTCCGCGCATGCGCGTCGACGTCAATGAGGCACGCGTCATAAATTTTCCTGGCTCAAATGAGAGGGCAGGAGTAAGAAAGCAGCGGACCAGAATACATGTGGTGTCACAAACTTGCACTTGTAAACAAGAAAAAAAAAGTGCCTTCTTGATTGCCTACTGGTGCGCGGTGGACCATGTCAAAGGCCAAGGACCACCATGCATTTTTATTTCGACGATCTCCACTGGAGGGGTTGTCCGGACTCGGACGAAGCCGATTACTGGAAATTGTTTGCGAGTTTGCGAGTTCGGTGATGCCTTCTTTGTGGCTAACGTGGATGACTGAATCTGATATTGTGTATAATGTCGCATGGAAAAAATAGTTTCACAATGTGCAACAGATTCATAAACCTATTGCAAAAAACAGCGTCCCCAGCGTGATGCCAGTACGTTTTTTTTTTTTTTGGCACTGGTACACGCTGGAGACACTGCTACACGCTTGTATTCACTGGCATTTCGATGGGCGCACTGGCAAAAAAGCTGTGTCGCACTGGTAGGGGCGCTGGCTTAATCGCTGTCATGCTGGTGCACACTGCGAAGTGCTGGAAGCGTTGAAATTTTTACTGGCAAGCGCTGGTGAATACTGGAGCATGCACTGTTTCTACCAGCGCAGCGTGCACGTTATTGTAGCGTGTGCCGTGGTATGTTTCGGTGTCGTTAAATATAAAACGCTTGATTCGCTGGCACGAAAACATGCTACCTTGACAGATAGTGAGCATATGTAACTTTTGCGGCGCACGTACGTATCGCAGCAATTATAATCCACCTTTTTCACATATGCCCCCGCGTATACCGGCCATATCTCATCAGCCGTGTATTGCTGTAACGACTGCAAGTTGCAGTGTTTGTAAGGCTGCAGGTGCACGCCACTCCTTACAGAAACAGGAAATTGCTTTTGCCGCAAAGTTGACGAAACGTAAATGAGCTCTCTCGATCGCTTCGCAAGGTTTCCCAGTGGAGGCGGGAAAAAAAGCTGTCGTTTGATTCCGCCACACCGCATAAACGGATGTCTGGCCATGCTTATTTATCCTTCTACTAACTTCAAGTAACCGTTAGAAATGTTCCGAAGCTCAAATGCGGAATATTCATTCATCCCAACTCACCGCGTCCAGAGCGGTCTTACCCAGTGCCCGGCCCAGCGAGCATTAAGCCTGTCCGGCCGGCCTCGTTGGCGTATATGTTACCGGTGCTTCTTGCTTCGTGTACGCACAATTTTAAAGTGTGATAACAACTGTGAAGTATAAGTTAGACATCCGTGAACCTGAATAAACTATTTCGGCTTGTGTGGATGTTCACACCCGGAGCGCTGACGATCGATGCGTCGCGCTTTCAGCTACGCAGACTGTCACCGAAAGCTGCCGGCTGCACTTAGCCGGTACTTCATTGACTAATATGTAAGAACACGCAATTTCCAGTTTGTAGTTTGGTACGCCTTCGCGAACTGACTCCCTGGCATACGCTTTCAGTGGAATGCATTAGTAATTTCTCCGGCGGTTTCTTAGTTGCAGGTATCGATATAACTGCAAATATGTAATGTGGCACGCCGGATGTATACTGCTATCGTCGCTTGCGCGAAAAAAATACTCAATATTCACTCATGTGCGCGGATATCTACCGTACAAGACATTTTAAATTATCTGTACATGTTGGCCAGTAGCAAGTGCGAACACCGACTATCAAAGGAAAAAGCTATCCGCAGCAACAGCCGGCGATCTGTGGCTTCTCCTCCAGTCAATTTGAGATTTTTCATAGTTAAGACGTGGATGCTTCAAAAAACTTTGCGCTCTTGCTAATATCCGCACGTCATTCGGTGCCCGGAAGCCGTTTGTCACTGCGGAATCAAGACGCAATTGTTATTGGGAAAGGAATATCGCGTCAATCTTGACTGTGCGACTTGTAAACATGAAGTTGATTGATTTATTGATTGATTGATTGATTGATTGATATGTGGGGTTTAACGTCCCAAAACCACTATATGATTATGAGAGACGCCGTAGTGGAGGGCTCCGGAAATTTAGACCACCTGGGGTTCTTTAACGTGCACCCAAATCTGAGCACACGGGCCTACAACATTTCCGCCTCCATCGGAAATGCAGCCGCCGCAGCCGGGATTCGAACCCGCGCCCTGCGGGTCAGCAGCCGAGTACCTTAGCCACTAGACCACCGCGGCGGGGCTGTAAACATGAAGTTGAACGGCGTGTTTTTTTTTTTTTTGGAAAAACGTTCAATCTACAACCCACCATGTACGTTTTGGCGTGGCGCAGTGGGAAGTGTACCCAGCTCGTTATCAGAAGGTGGCGAGTTCAAATCTCGTCAGGAGGCGTTTTTATTTTTTCTATTTATTAATTTTTATTCTTTATTGTGAATGCGCGCTATGTTGCTTATATATTTATTCATTTATGGCCAATGGGCACCCCGTTTTAACCCTGTGAAGTCATTTTGCGCAGAGTACTGGGACGCTGCCGCTCCAGCGTCCCAGTACCTGTGATGGGAGGCACTGGTACCAGCGCCATAACCATGCATGGCGCTGGACGCTGGTACCTAGTGGCGCTGGTTTTGCAATAGGGAAGCCATCACATCCAACTCTACAGGCAACTTTAAGCAACCAAACCATCGCAAAGGTGTGGTAAATTTGTACGAGTAATACTCGTTAAATGAGTATATCGAATTAATACTTGTTTTGGGTAGCAAGTTTTATGTGAAACATAAAATCGATAAATAAAAAAATTCTACTGTGAGTTTTCGTAGCAAAGTCACATGAATAAAATTTATGATTGTGTAGTACGTAACACTTTGTGAGGACGAAATTTCTTTCTCGTGGTACCGTTCGATAGCATACAGAGGAGAAACGGGCATACACATTGCTATCTTAATCAGAAAGAACATCTCGTTTGTTGAGCACGTGGTTCCCGCGTACAAGGCGGGCCTCGAAGCCCAGCTAATAGAGATCATACCCAGCAGAACACGCCGTACTAATGTTTTCATTATTAACGTCTACAGTTCACCATCGGATAGAAAAAGAAACTTCAGAACATACGAAACACCAGTTATGACGGCGAGAAACACGCCTCTCGTTGTAGGGGGTGATTTTAATGCCCCCAATCCGAAGGGGGGTACGGTTACAAAAGTGCCAAAGGGACAAACTTGGCTTCCAACGCCGGAGAGCTTGGCTTCATATTTGTCACAGACCCTAGGCTTCCACCAGATGCGGTAACTCGGTCAGTAGAGGTACGACTCCCGATCTCACCTTCCTCCGAGGAATAAAGGCGCATTGGACAGCCTTCAGGAGGGACTCGGCAGTGACCATTGCATACTTGAAATTATGTTGCGTGTCAAACCCAGACCTCTTGTGAGTTATGAGTACGTTGACTGGGACCTTTTTCGGAAAATCAGGGATGAAACAGCCCCGCAAAATGAGACGTATTCAGATCTGTTAAAGAATCTGAACAACGCCGTTAATGCAGCGACCAAGGAAATCAGCACGGACCTGGAGGTTCCCAAAATGGACTTGAGGTTCCCTCACCTCCTGGAGGCAAAACACGCCCTCTTGACCAGGTGAAAGAACCAGAGATATAACGTGAGACTGAGAGCAAGTCTCGCGCTTCTTAACAAGGAGAATAAATCATACGCGAAACAGCTCGCCCGACAGCAATGGGATGAGACGTGTACCGAAATGGACGAGCGTATGCGCACATGTAGCAAATGGAGCTTATTGAAAAGTCTTCTTAACGGTCAACAGTCGAAGAGCACCGTCAGCCTTGCGACGGATAGGCTCACAAGGAAGAAAACCACCGTCGGTGTCAGCGAAAAAGAATTAGCTAACAACTTAGGAAATACCTATCTACCCCTCGCCTAAGATATGGATAGCTCGGGGCAGGTATATTACACGGGAATAGCGGAACCTGCTTTAGATGAACCATTCACCGTGTGAGAGATCAGGCATCGTCTGTTCAATTAAAATGGCAGATCAGTGCCAGGACCCGATGGAATCACGAACAAACAGCTCCAGAACTTAGGACAAGGAAATCGAGATACTTACGGCCGAAAGAAATGAGGTATTGAAAACGGGGCTTGTTCCAGTAGAATGGCGCACCAGAAAGGTGATCCTTATACCAAAACCTGGAAAGACCTCACATATCGCCCACCTGCGGCCCATTTCCTTTACATCTTCCATTGGCAAAGTTGTGGAGCATGCGATACATAACAGGCTTACAGAATATATAGAAAACAAAGAGCTCTTTAGACACAACTTAATTGGCTTTCTTTCGACAGGCGTTGTCCACACAGGACGCTATGCTTCTGCTTAAGATAGTTATACTCGATAATACAACTCGTGACTTGGCGGGAATCCTCGCAGTATACCTCTCCAAGGACTTCTACAGGGTGGCGCATGAACACATCCTCACTGAGATTTCCTATATTAACCTGGGTCAGCGTTTTCATGACTACACCAAGTCGTTTCTTGCGGATCGCAAGACACGTCTCCGGCTAGGCATGGTCTCGGGAGAGCCTTTTGAGCTCGGCAACTGCCGCACTCAGCAGAGTTCCGTGCTCTCCCCCCTCTTACTTAATATCGCCATGCACAGACTCTCCACACAGCTCGCTGCAATCCGCAGGTCACGCCATTTGTGCAGACGACATCACGATCTGGACACCGGGTGGCTCTCTGGCTGAGCTCGAACACTCCTTACAAAGCGCGTTGGAGGCTACGGAAGACTTTCTTTCAAACACAGGCCTTGAACTCTCCCCTTATAAATGTGAGCTACTGTTACAGGCTCTCCACACAGCTCGCTGCAATCCCGAACGTAGGTTACGCCATTTATGCGGATGACACCACAATCTGGACACCGGGTGGCTCTCTGGCTGAGCTCGAACACTCCTTACAAAGCACGTTGGAGGCTACGGAAGACTTTCAAACACAGGCCTTGAACTCTCCCCTTATAAATGTGAGCTACTGTTACAGGCTCTCCACACAGCTCGCCGCAATCTCAAACGTAGGTCACGCCATTTATACGGATGACATCATGATCTGGACACCGGGTGGCTCCCTGGCTGAGCTCGAGTACTGCTTACAAAGCGCGTTGGAGGCTACAGAAGATTTTTTTCCAAACACATGCCTTTAAGTCTACCCTGATAAATCTGAGCTGCTGTTACATTGACCGTCTAGACAAGAGGTTCGTAACTTTGCGCCTCTGGAAACTATGCCGATAGAAATTAGAGCTAAAAATGGACAGCTCATAGCGAGGAGGGATTCCGTAAAGACTCTAGGTCTCCACAATGACGCCAGGGGCTGTAACTCGAAAGCGCTAAACAGGCTCACGGGGCAGGCAAGCAATGTGCCAAGACTTGTAGCCCGCGTTTCAAATCGCAGAGGTGGCCTCAAAGAAGACAATTTAATCAAAGCTTACATGTAATTCTTTCTAAGCCACGTTATTTACATCGCGCCGTACCTTAATTGGGCTAAAGCAGAGGAGGGCAAACTTGATTCTTTATTCAGCACAGGCCTCAAGCGCATGCTCGGCCTTCCACAGTCCCCTAGCACCGCTACGCTATTGGAGCTAGGACTCCACAACACTATTGACGAGCTAATAGAAGCTCACACAGGTGCTCAAATAACAAGAATTTCATCCACTAAGCCAGGGATTAAGCTTTTAGAAGAATCGGGTATTCAGCCTCGGCATCAACAGGTGACGAAAGTTCGCTTGACCCGTGAAATCTGCACTCAAATCATGGTTGACCCCGTCCCACGTAACATCCACCCAATGCATAACGAGGGTAGAAGAGTTGCGAGAGCCCCGGACATTATTATCTCAAAGAACGTGCGCCGACTTCTCCGGTGTGAGATGGAATAGACGGGTCAGAGAACGAGTACACAGCGAAAAATAAATTCTTGGCGAGGCGGGATTCGAACCAGCGTGCTCAAGATATTCAAGTGAAAGTTCTAAGCGTTCCGATAGCCACGCACATTGGCAGAGCATTGAATAACCCTGCATGGTATACAAGGTCGTGTGATAGAGAGGTGACAGTTAAAACGAAAGAAAAAACGAGACTAAATCATAACAGAGCAATATAGATGAATGGAAGACAGAAAACGGAAAGTAAGCGAGAGAAAAAAAATAATAAATTGCCCCGATGCGGTGGTCTAGTGGCTAAGGTACTCGGCTGCTGACCCGCAGGGCGCGGGTTCGAATCCCGGCTGCGGCGGCTGCATTTCCGATGGAGGCGGAAATGTTGTAGGCCCGTGTGCTCAGATTTGGGTGCACGTTAAAGAACCCCAGGTGGTCTAAATTTCCGGAGCCCTCCACTACGGCGTCTCTCATAATCATATAGTGGTTTTGGGACGTTAAACCCCACATATCAATCAATCAGCAATACATCAGTGTTCAGATTAACTGGCTAACCTAATTACGTACTTAGGGTTGAACGGGGCAAACAATAGGAAGCAGTGTATAATGAGTCATACAGTGTATTGTAATACGTTATCAGATCAAAAGTTGTGTAGTAATATTGCATATATTTTTGCCGGCATGTCTGCTTGACTGCTTGCTAATGATCATTCATTTTTTTTTGTGGCTTTGTGGTTACATTCGGCAGGTGTCGGATTGACAAATGTTTAGATGTCACTTTTGTTTCGATGCTTTACCTGACAGGGAAATGACAAGTTTCTCGATGTGTTGAACCTCTTGCAGCAATACAGGATTAAGACTTGACACGAGCCTTAACAACGTGGTACCTGTATTTTGTAATAATAATTGTTGGGATTTAACGTCCTAAAACAACCATATGATTATGAGAGACGCCTTAGTGGAGGGCTCCTGAAATTTCGACCACCAGGGGTTCTTTAACGTGTACTTAAACATAAGCATCGTGATTTTTGTGAATGAATGCCGGTGAACTAATAAATCAAGCGTAAAAGCGAAGCGGTGGCATGCTTGTGTAACTTTGAGAAGTAAGGCTCGTGCAATCCTGTCTCGACAATGAGCTTAGAGCGGAGAATCCAACAAGCTCAGTGAATAACACATGAAACATGTGGGAGACGTTAGTGGTTGAAGTTAACGCATACCAGTAAAAGCTTAATTATTATGACCGTTGTTTGGCAAGATTATTGTGGGACGCACGCACATATCATCGAAATAGCCACTGTAGCGTGCATCTTTGGGATAGTGCGTAGCTCTGAATCGATATGCTGTCAAACGAATAAAAAGAAGTGCGGCAATTGTGTGTCACCTTTCCCCTAGTTCACACTTATGTCTACTTACTCCCTGAAAAGCACTTTAAATTTGTACAAACTTGATCCGAGCGCTTTCACTCGTTGAAAGCACCGTCTTTTGAATTTTTCTCTTTTTATTAGTATAGATTTTTTAACACAACTTTACGGCATTAATCATCTGCTGCGCAGCAATTTGGGAGGACGAAAGTAACAACGCGGGCAGTCCGTAAAGCAACGACAGAAACAACACTAAATATATAAGACGTAATCCCGCGTGACTATTTATGTAAAGAATAAAAAAGTGGAGTCATCGCAATCTGTGCGTAAACTTTCATAAAATTGGAAAAGCTGGAGCGTCCAGAAGAGGAATTTCCAAACAGCATGCTCTGTCATGTTTTTCTACAAACAAAGCTGTTTTTGCCTCTTGCAGAACCCGAAAACAACCAAGTTTTCTACCCAAAGGAAAACTCAATAACGTTCGCACTTGCCCGTACTCTGAATGACGCTGTACACCACAAAGACACAGAAGACAAATACATACACATGTATTACTACTATCTGTCTCTTTCCTGCTACCAAGTTTTTTTCGCATTGTGTTGCTACATTCATGGTGGGAAAACGTTATGCAGAATTTTTTTTCGAAAAGCATAATGTTTTCTTTCTGCAAATTAATTTTTATGACGAGAATATCTGGTAAAAGCAGCTGCCATGACACCCGCACATCAGCAAGTTTTTTTTAAATTTGTTTCCATGATTTTTCAGGGCATGACGTATTTGCACAACAGCGTGATACACAGCCACGGAAACCTGAAGTCATCGAACTGCGTCGTCGACAGCCGGTTCGTGTTGAAAATTACCGATTTCGGACTGCATTCCCTGCGTTCTTCAGACTCGAACGAGAACCACAACTCTTACGCATTCTGGAGACGTACGTAGTGAAGTTTATTAATATTATTATTATTATTCGAACGAATGGCGCAAAGTCACAACCACAATTCGCATAACAGGCAAACGCAATTTAAAACTGCGCTATAGTTACAAGGACAAAATGAGTTAGGGAGGACTCACGATACGAAGTTGTGCGTTGCACTTACTTATTTTGTCCCGGTACCTATGGTGCAGTCTTTTAATGGCGTACGACCAACTCGCCCAGCACCTCATTTTGCTAACGTAAACGTGATATTCAAGAGAGCTGCCTATATAAATGTCTACCTAAGCACGTTTGCACTACGGTCTGCGATTACAACACGGCGCTTACTTTTTGTCGTGTATCCAAAGTAGATGAATGTTCAGGAGAAGACAGGAGCTTGGAGGAAATGCTAGAATAAGAAGTGCGACAATTTGTTGATCTTAAAATGTAGACTGAAGGACAATGAGGTTGATTAAATATTTCAATTATAAATAATCGTCACTCTTGCGAAATAAAGTTAAGGAGAAGACAGGAGCTTGGAGGAAATGCTAGAATAAGAAGTGCGACAATTTGTTGATCTTAAAATATAGACTGAAGGACAATGAGGTTGATTAACCATTTCAATTATAAATAATCGCCACTCTTGCGAAATAAAATGTTTGGAATAGTTCGGAACACGTCTAATTTATTATATTCTCTGAAATACTGTTAACAAAGCACCTACAATTTTTTTCCTTCCTTCTCTCCCGGTCCTCTCTCACGAGCAGCCGATGTCTGCCGTTAATTTCTTCCCAACCTGGATTTGCGAAGCCACTTACGCTGCACCATTCTTTCAGCGGTGTCGTGACGTGGCTGAAGGCAGGAGACTAGATGGTCAGATCAAACTGTTTATTAGGGCCAACTTGTGCCCGATAAACGAAAAATCAGGTTAAAGTAGCACACTTGCACTGATAGCGGCGAATGCAGCGTCAGCCGTCGATCAACTGACAAGCGGCGAAGTGCGTCAGCATTTATACACTTGCGACGGAATGTTCTAGCGTTATCGCTAGCGGAGCCATATGTTCCATAATAATCTGTAATGGTCACGAAGTGGACGTAATTCTAACAAAACGATCCACTGCAGCCTTGAAGCTTTTCGAACACCGTAAGCGTGGTTTGCGCTGAACGTAGTGTAACGGGGGTGATAACAAAACTTGGGGAAAAGACCGTGGCATTGCCCCGCTGTGAAAAAGTCGTCGTCCCGATGCTTTAACAGAAGATGAAAGTGCAATAATATTGTAAGAAAGTACAAATAATAAAGTACGATACAGCAATTATAACAACAATAACAAAATACACTCTTTCATTTCGCTAGCGTTCATGAAATGGCTTGAGGCGCGCTACATGGACTACTTCAGGTCAGGATCGGCACCGTTGAGAGTTCGTAATGCCGTCGGGGACAACCTCGTAGTCGTGTTAGCAAGACGTCGTACTACCCTGTAAGGTCCGAAGTACCGCTGCAGAAGTTTTTCACTGAGTCCACGTCGGCGTATCGGTGTCCATACCAAAACGCGTTCACCGGGCTGTTATTCCATGAAGCGTCACCTAAACTGTAACGGCGGCGGTACGTCATCTGCTGATTCGTGATGCACAGGCGGGCGAGTTGACGAGCTTCTTCAGCACGCTGAAGATAGAAGGTGACGTCGAGGTTTTCTTCATCAGTAACGTTGAGCTGCATTTCGTCAAGCGTCGTTGCCAGGTTCCTTCCCGGTAGACGAACTTGTACGGTTGTATCTGCGTCGTCTCCTGTACGGCCATGTTGTATGTGAACGTCACGTACGGAAGGATGGCGTCTCACGTCTTGTGTTCGACGTCGGCGTACATGGCCAGCATGTCGGCGATTGTCTTGTTTAGCCGTTCGGTGAGACCATTTGTCTGTGGGTAATAGGCGGTGGTGTGGTGGTGACTTGTCTGGCTATGTTTCAAGATCGCTTGAGTCAATTCAGCAGTAAAACGCCGTGCCTCTATCGGCGATGACAACCTATGGGGTGCCATGGTGAAATACGATGTTCTCAACGAATAACTTGGCTACCTCTTCGGCGCTACCTTTGGGTAGGGCCTTTGTTTCGGTGTAGCGCGTGAGGTAGTCAGTAGCTACGATGATTCATTTGTTTCCCGATTTCGGCGTTGGAAACGACCCCGGTACGTCCTTCCCGATTTATTGGAACTGTCGGCAAGGTGGTTTGATCAGCGGAAGAAAGCCTGCTGGCCTTGTCGGCGGTGTCTTTCGTCGCTGACCGTCTCGGCATTCCCTCACGTAACGAGCGACGTCGGCAGTAAGGTGCGGCCAGTAGTACCTTTCTTGTATCCTCGCGAGCGTGCGCGAAATACCAAAGTGTCCTGCCGTTGAATCATCGTGCAGGGCCTGAAGGAGATCCGGCCGCAGAGCTGAAGGCACCACAAGAAGGTACTTGGCTTGAAGCGGCGAGAAGTTCTTCTTTTGGAGAAGGCCGTTTCGCAGCGAAAACAACGTAAGTGCCCGTTTGAATACCTTCGGAACAACGGAGGTTCTGCCCTCGAGGTATTCGATTAGGCTCCCAATTTCCGGGTCTGCCCGCTGGCGTTCAGCGAAGTCGTCGGCAGTTATCGTTCTCAAGAAGCAGTCGTCATTCAGGTCTTCGGGTGGTGGTGGGTCGACGGGGGCTCGTGACAAGCAGACTGCGTCGGAGTGTTTTCTGCCGGACGTAGATGATGGTAATATTGTATTCTTGAAGTCTCAAGCTCCATCGGGCTAGGTGACCTGAAGGATACTTCAAGTTGGCTAGCCAACACAAGGCGTGGTGGTCGCTTACAACTTTGAAGGGCCTGCCGTAGAGGTAAGGACGAAACTTTGACGTCGCCCAGATGATGGCAAGGTACTCCTTCTCTGTTGTGGAATAATTGCTTTCTGTCTTGGATAGCGACTGGCTAGCATAACTAATAACCTTTTCCAGTCCATCAGTTCTCTGCACAAAGACGGCGCCGAGTTCTACGCTGCTTGCGTCAGTGTGTACCTCTGTTTCGGCGTTCTTGTCGAAATGCGCGAGTATTGGAGGCATCTGCAGGCGTCGTTTTAGTTCCCCAAATGCTTTCTCCTGTGGGATTTCCCACTTGAACTCGACGTCGGTTCTCGTAAGGTTAATGAGTCGATCGGTGATGCGGGCAAAGTTTTTGACAAAGCGCCTGTAATACGCGCACAGGCCAAGAAATCGACGCACGGCCTTCTTGTCGGCGGGTGGCGGAAGTGCAGCGATATTGGCTGTCTTCTGCGGATCAGGTCTGACTCTGGACTTACTTATCATGTGGCCCAAGAACAAGAGTACCTCTTACACGAAGCGGCACTTTTCTGGCTTTAGGGTTAGTCCAGAAGTCTTGATGGCTTAAAGTACAGCTTCAAGGCGCCAAAGATGCTCGACGAAGCTCGAGGAAAAGATGAAGACGTCGTCCAAGTAAACAAGAAAAGTCTGTCACTTCAGTCCTGCCACCACTGTGTCTATAACGAATTGAAAAGTCGCAGGTGCCGAGCAAAGACGGAAGGTCACGAGCTTGAACTCGAAAAGGCCGTCCAGTGTTATAAACGCCGTCTTTTCTCGGTCTTATTCGTCTACTTCAATCTGCCAACAGCCTGTCTTGAGGTCCATCGATGAAACGTATTTGGCGTTGTGGAGTCGATCAAGGGCGTCGTCTAATCGAGGGAGAGAGTATACGTCCTTCTTCGTTATCTTGCCGAGGGCGATAGTCAACGCGAAAGCGTAGTGTTTCATCCTTTTTTTTTCACTAGCATCACCGGTGGCGCCCATGGACTTTTTGAAGGCTATATAATGTCATCGCGGAGCATTTCGGCGACTTGTTTCTTTATGGCCTCGCGTTCTCGTGTCGAAACTCTGTGATGGAGTGGCTGGCATTTTCTTCAATTATGACTCGATGTTTCGCCACAGGTGTCTGTCGAATTCATGACGGCAACGAAAAGGATTTCGTGTATTTCAGGAGCAGGTTCTCCAGCTGCTCTTGTTAATGCGTTGAAAGGCTCGGATTAACGTCGAAAACTGGTTGAAGGGTTTCAGTCGTTGGAGTAGATTCGGCGGAATCATTGAGGGCGAAAGCGTGGCTAGATTTCAGTATCTCTTCAATGTTGGCAACCGTCGTGTCTTTGCTCACGTGGTTGTACTCGTTGCTGTAGTTCGTAAGCATCACTCTTGCGTTTCCTCCTCGCAGCTGGGCTTTTCCTCTGGTGACGCGAATTTCGCGGTTGATCAAGAGGTGTTGGTCGCCTTCAACGATGCCTTGCATGTCTGTCGATTCTTGAGTGCCGACGGAAATGCTGACCCTGGAGCGAGGAGGAATAGCGACTTGATCTTCCAGGACATTCAAGGCGTGCCTTACTGACGACGTGTGCGATGGCAGTGCTTTATCTGAGGATAGTGCTATGGACTTTGTCCTCAGGTCGATGACCGCACCGTGGAGGCTCAAGAAGTCCATTCCAAGAATGACATCTTTCGAGCAATGCTGCAGTACGATGAAGCTTGCGGAATTAATGCGACTGTTTATGGTCACTATAGCTAGCTGCGAAGATTCCCGCTGGTGTCACTAGGTGGCCTCCGGCAGTACGGATTTCAGGGCGTTCTCAAGCGGTGCTAACTTTCTTCAACTTCGCGGTGAAAGTCCCGTTGATGACGGAATAATCGGCTCCGGTGTCGACAAGATCTGTGACGCTGTAGCCGTCGATGAGAATGTCGTGTTGGCTAGTTCGTCGCCTGGCGTTGCGGTTGGGTCGCGGCGTCGGATCACGGCTACGACGGTTTGCACCACTGTTTCGACGTTGCGTAATCAGGAATTCTGGTCGCGAAGTTTCTACGTCCGGACTACGTTGTGGTGATGCCGGGTTCTTGAAATTTCGTCGTGGCATTTTGTCGTCGGCGTGGAGGATCTTCGGCAGTTCGTCGTGCAGCAACTGCACTTCCATCGGTTGCTTCCCTTAGTTTTCCTGATACGGGCTAAGCGACCGGCCCCGACTTGGGTCAGTGTACTGACGACGGTGCGGAGACATGTAGCAGCTGGTTGAAGGTGAACGAGAAGATCCTCGTGGGGTCCTCTGCGTTCTGGCGAGATAGTCGGCGATGTCACGTGGTTTTTCACCCGACTGTGAACGCGGCGCCTCGATGGCGAAACCACGTAGTCCCGTCTGACAGTACTGGCAGCAGTGGTAGGTGTGGCCAGCTTCCCCGCAGTGTTGGCAGAGAGGCCGATGGTCGGGGGCGCGCCACACGTCGGTTTTGCTCGGAGCATTGCGCTGTCCGGCGGGTGCACGGTATGGCGTCGGTGGCGGCGGCGTTGTCTAGCGACAAAAATGCGGTGGTGCGGCCTCTTGACGTTCACGTGGAGTATATCGTCGGGCAGCAGCAACGTAGCTCATGGCATGAGGTTGCGCTTGTGATGTCTCAGGGATATCCATTGAGTGCTGGATTTCCGCTCTGACGCAGTCTGCGATCGACGAAACTTGAGGCTGGCATGACGGGAACATTCGGCGAAGTTCTTCGTGCACAACAGCCCTTATGGTCTCGCGCAGGTCATCCGAGCATAGTGGTTGCATTTCTGCATAGCCTGGAACCGAGCGGCGGTTGAACTGTCGTGTGCGCATTTCAAGATTTTTTTCAATAGTCGTTGCTTCTGTGAGGAATTCCTGGACGGTCTTCGGTATTTTTCTCATCAATCCCGCAATAGCTCCTGTTTGACCCCTCGCATAAGAAAGTGAACTTCCTTCTCCTCAGACATATCCGGGTCAGTGTGACGGAATCGGCGGATCATTTCTTATGTGAAAATGGCAACGTTTTCATTTGGCTGCTGAACCCTGCTGTCTAGCAAAGCAGCGGCCCTCTTTTTGCGAGCGACGCTCGCGAATGGTTGCAGGAATGCGCCGCGAAAGACATCCCACGTTTGGAGCGCAGACTCCCAATTTTCGAGCCAGGTCCTTGCGGTGTTTTCCAGGTAGATGTACACGCGGCGGAGCTTTTCTTTAGTGTCCCAGTGGTATTGGGCGGTGACGAGGTCGTATGTCTCAAGTCAGGTCTCCGGGTCTTCGAACGATGACCCGCGAAAAGTTGGTGGTTCCCTGGGCTTATGCATGACAGTCGTGGGCTGTGACGCAGCAGCTGTCATTGTGATCGCAGTTGAGGTCATGGCCTTGGTCTTGCACGCCTTGTCTTGCAGAGGCTCGTACTCCGGTGGCAGACCTCTCTGCCGGCGGCTTGTTTGCTGCTCTTGGTTGGCGTCGGTGTCTTCTCTGCGACGTGAGCTGGGTTCACGGCTTGACGGGAACCTACGGTACATGAACGAAGCTGCACCTCCACCAGTTGTCACGGGGTCGTGACGCGGCAGAAGGCAGGAAAGTTGATGGTCGCATATAAACTGTTTATTCGGGCCTACCTTGTGGCCGCGTAAAAGAAAAGTCAGATTTCAGCAAGGCAGTGGCCTTGATAGGGGCGAGCAGAGCGTCGGCCGTCGATCAACTGGCAAGCGACGATGCGCGTCGGCATTTATACACTTGCCGTGGAATGTTCTAGCGTTATCGCTAGCAGCGCCGTAGGTTCCAAAATCACCTGTAATGTTCGCGAAGTGGACGCACCCTTGTATTCTAGAACGTTCCCTCACTCAACGCTTCACCTTCACTTGAGAAAGCCGATGGGAGCGCCATCTCTAGGCATGGCAAGTCACTGCATATAAGCGACAATCTGGAGTTGCGATTCTTGAGTTGCAGAGCGTCATTTTCAGCCGAGCGGTGGCACAGTGCTCAACTCTGTCAAGTGAAGGGTGGAAGTCGAGTCGAGGAGCGTTTGTGAATACGGGGGGGGGGGGGGGTAATCCTAGCAAAACGATCTACTACAACCTTGAAGCTTTTCGAACATGTAAGTGTGGTTTGCGCTGAACGTAGGGTAACGGGGGTGATAACAAAACTTGAGGAAAAGACCGTGGTAATATTGTCGCTCAGATATGCGCGATATTTGCTTTTACCATAATTTGCAATGCCACAATTTGAGAAATATAGAGGCATTCTAGTATTCATCCTGTCTGGAGACGTGTATATGGGTGAAAATTGACTACTTATTGTCGTTAAGTCATATTGCCCTCCTATCCTTAGAGATCGTTTGAAGTAAGTCCATTTAGGCTCTCGATGATTGAGTGCCTTGATCGTGCTATTTTTAATGTGATAAGTAATTTTACCGGAATATTGTGGAAGGCTACGATTAGCCGACGTGCATTTAATCCCCACGTCCTTCACAGTGAAAGTGTTTGAAGTTATTATCGTTTCCTTATTCGTAGTCTGTATTTCTATTATGTTTTATTAGCGCAATGGAAATATCAGTATCGCGTTCATTTACAGTACTCTCGACTGCATGTATTCAAACCAAACGGTCGAACGCACATGCGGCCGATTAGCGTCTTTCAGAAAACCAAGTATTCGTCAAGGTGGAGTACTGAAGAATAAAAAGTGTGAATTTCCACTGCTTTGTGGCGTGCAGTGTTTCATACCAGATACACAAAACTCTGAAAGCGTGTGGTGTTCTTCCTCACCAAGCAAAAATCTTGATGTCCGTTCTAAGATTTCCCAACATATCCAATGAACACCGTAGAACTCACAGTGTGAATCGGCAACCATAAGTGACCAAAGCGCGCTTGTAACCAGCCCGTGCTTGTCGGATAGCCCGTGACGTTCAGTATTCGCAATGGGCACGGCCTATAGGTCCGCCTACGGTCCGCAATGCTATAAGTCCGCAATGCCCACGGCCTATGGCTGCGGAAGGATGATAAACCCGCGAAGTTGCATAAGAAAAGATAGGACGCAGGTACGTACTCTTTGTGCCGCTTTCACCGGATGCACCCTTGATCTCCAAATGAATGTGTATCGAACCAAAGTACTTTCCTAACCGATAGAAACTGCTAAATGTTCGCTACCTCATTTCTTGCCGCTCTGCTATGGGTGGTGGTGTCAGCTGATCGACCGTGTATCAACGATGCTTTGTGTAATCCTGTGTGTGGTACAAAAACTGCGCGAACTAGAATTCACTTATGAACGGAACGGCACTCGGAGGTCATTTGTGCCGAGCCTGTCTGGTGGATTTGCCACAGTAGTAGGCCACTAGCGAGTAGCGCGTCGTCGCGGCTGCACAAGACCGAATGTTTAACGTAGCGATAGTTTGCAAACATATTGTCACAAGACTATATCACGCTGAAGAATCAAGACAGACAGCGAGAAAGACAACGTGATTCTGGGATGTGGGGGACACTCTGGCTTGCCATCTCGGCTTAGGCTTGGCGTCGTGAAATATATCTTAGCTGCAACATATCCCTCATACAGAGCGTTGTGCGCCAAAAATTGGCAAACGCGAGCCTTCAGAAGATTTGTTCTGTGCACTGACCCGATGTACATCCGCCTACCTTCAACACACGTCAGCACTACCAGCGTCCTGCTCCACGTAACCAAGATCCAAACGCATAGAGGACGCCTGACGACAGGCCAATTCGCTTCCGTTGCGAACGAGTGGGACACATTTCGCGTCATTGACGAATCACGTGGATCTCGCCCTTGCGCTCAAACCCAAACTTCACGAACTTCGACACATGAGCCCGCCCTTCTGGCCAAGAACCACCCCGCCGTGATGACTCATCACATTACGACATGACCGC
Source organism: Rhipicephalus annulatus (assembly GCA_013436015.1). NCBI lineage: Eukaryota > Metazoa > Arthropoda > Arachnida > Ixodida > Ixodidae > Rhipicephalus > Rhipicephalus annulatus. The sequence goes on along the minus strand of WOVY01014991.1, from coordinate 6,932 downwards.
CACGACAATTGCCCAGTACAGCCGCTCGCCTTCACCACGACGTAGATTCTCGCGGTCTCCTCCGCCACCCCGTTCCCCATTCCCGTCCTTCGCCCGACGATTTCCTTCGGGAAACTAACTGGTGCAGCTCCTGGAGTTGACGCTGCTACTACGACTTGCCCTACAATTTCTCTGTTGACCCTCCCGACCAAGGAGAACTTGATTGATGTGAAAGTAGATGGTTTACCTGTTAAAGGTTTAGTCGACACTGGCGCCCAAATTTCTGTTATGAGGTCGCACATTCATGACCGCTTAAAGAAAGTCTTGACTCCAGCCCCTTCACGATGTGTTCGTGTTGCTGATGGCAGTGCAACTGCCGTAGTTGGTGTCTGCACAGCACGCGTTACTATAGCCCGACATCAAACCTCCGTCCTCTTCACTGTTCTCGCCAACTGCACCAATGATGTTATCTTCGGTTTAGACTTTTTGTCAGCCCATTCGGCCCTCATTGACTGTTCAGCTAGCACGGTGCAACTTCACCTGCCCTGTACGACTGACGCCCAGTCCGCCCCAAGTTCGTCTCTGCTCTTCTGAGCATGTCCGTTTGTCACCGCAAACAGTTACCTGCATTGCCGTAACAGCGTCGCCACCTGTACCTGATGGAGACTACGTGCTCACGCCCATTACATCCGTCCTTATGACTCGCAGTGTTCCTTTTCCACACAATAATTACGTTACGGGAAATCCGTGCTTGCATCCCTTTGCTGAACTTTGCTCTATGTCCGCAAGTGCTTCCGTGTGGAATAGCCCTCGCCACACTGACACCCTCTGAAGATTGCGTCATCTCAGCTTTGTACCCCAATGATGTGCGTAGCCCCAACTGTACGCAAACGTGTTCTCCGACAGAAAGTCCATCTTATAATGTGGAAGGAACGAACGCGGTTGACCTTTTGCCGCATCAAACTGACGCGCCCCGCCACGTCCTGGAATCGTACTTGGACTTATTCGACTTCTGTGACCGTCCACTCGGTCAAAACAGCATTGTGAAGCACCGCATTAGCACTGGCGATGCATCTCCGGTACATTGACGGCCGTACAGCGTTTCTCCTGCGGAGCGTCAGGTCATTCAAAAGGAAGTCGAAAAGATGTTAGCCAAACACATAATTGAGCCATCGTCCAGTCCATGGGCTTCACCGGTTGTTCTTGTAAAGAAAAAGGACAACACTTGGCGATTCTGCGTCGACTACCGACATCTGAACCGGATCACTAAGAAAGACGTCTACCCGCTACCGCGCATCGACGACGCCCTGGATTGTCTCCATGGCGCTAAGTATTTTTCCTCCATCGACCTTCGCTCAGGGTACTGGCGAATTGCTGTCGACGACATGGACCGCGAGAAGACTGATTTTGTGACCCCTGATGGTCTTTACCAGTTTAAGGTCATGCCGTTCGGATTATGCAATGCTCCAGCCACCTTCGAACGAATGATGGACACTCTCTTGCGCGGGTTCAAGTGGTCAATTTGCCTGTTACCTCGACGACATCATTGTGTTTTCCCCGACCTTTGAAACACACCTCGACCGCCTTTCCTCCATCTTTTCTGTTTTTCGTAACGCAGGACTGCAACTGAACTCATCGAAGTGCCACTTCGGGCGCCAGCAAATAACCATGTTAGGCCATCTTGTGGACTCCTCTGGCATACGCCCTGATCCTGATAAAGTTCGAGCTGTGCAAAACTTCCCCGTCCCGACCAGCACTAAGGAAGTCCGAAGATTTTTAGACCTATGTTCTTACTTCCGACGTTTTGTAAACAATTTTGCAGACGTGGCCTGACCTCTTACGGACGTGGCCTGACCTCTTACGGACTTGCTGACGAACAATGTTCCATTCTCTTGGGGCGCTGCGCAGGCTTCGGCGTTCTCCAATCTCATCGCGTTGCTCACAACACCAACTATTCTGGCCCAATTTGACATGTCTGCCCCAACAGAAGTCCGCACTGATGCCAGTGGCCATGGAATCGGTGCTGTTTTGGCCCATCATCAAAGCGGCTGCGCCCGCGTAATCGCATATGCCAGCCGTCTGCTCTCTGCAGCCGAGCGGAATTACTCTATGACTGAACGGGAATGCCTTGCTCTAGTTTTGGCGGTTGGCAAATTTCGGCCCTACTTACATGGTCGTCGTTTCACTGTCACAACTGATCACCACGCCCTTACTGGCTCTCTTCGTTAAAGGATCCCACTGGGCGTCTTGGTCGCTGGGCACTACGGCTCCAAGAATATGACAACTCAGTGTCTTACAAATCTGGCCGTTTACACCATGACGCTGACTGCTTGTGCCGCCATCCAGTGGACCCTCCTGAGACTTTAGATGAAGCGCCGCCATCTGTGCTCTCTTTCTCTCTGCTTTGAGCAACATCCGTGATGAACAGCGCCGAGATCCTGTCTTCCGTGACATTATCGAGAAGCTGAACTCTCCAACGCCCCATTTGTCTACTCGACGATTTGTACTCAAAGAAGGCACTTTGTACCGCTACAATGTCAACACAAATGGGCGCGAACAGCTCCTTGTGGTGCCTTCCCACCTACGTTCGAGTGTTATCGCCCAGCTTCATGACGCCCCACCGCTGGTCATATTGGTCTCTCTCGGACTTACAACCGCGTGCAGCGTTTACTGGTCCAGGCTTTATCGCTTCGTGCACCGCTACGTCGTCTCATGCGACCAGTGCCAACGTCAAAAAAAAAAAAACCTACGAGTCCTGCCAGACTACTCCAGCCACTTGATATTCCTATTGACCCCTTCTTTCGAATCGGTCTTGATCTCCTAGGCCCTTTCCCTCAGTCTACCTCCGGAAACAAATGGATAGCTGTCGCTATGGATCATACAACCCGGTACGCCATCACGCGGGCTTTGCCAACCAGCTGTGCCACAGATGTGCCGAGCCTCCATCATGGTGCTCCAGGCCAACTCCTCACAGATCGTCGACGCTATTTCCTCGCCCGAGTTATTGAGGACCTGCTTCGCTCTTGCGAAACCAAACATAAATTTACTACGGCCTACCATCCACAAACTAATGGGCTTATCGAACGATTCAACCGGACTTTAACCGACATGCTCTCCATGTACGTCTCCTCTGACCACCTAGACTGGGACGTTGCATTGCCATTTGTCACATTTGCATATAATTCCTCACGCCACGATACTGCTGGATTTTCACCATTCTACCTCTTATTTGGCCGCGACCCAACTCTACCTTTCGACACCATCTTTCCGACATCTCTCGATTTGCCGACTGACTACGTCCGCGACACTATCACCAGAGCGCAAAAAGCACGAGAAGTCGCTCGGAAGCGCCTCTTAGCATGGCAAGAGCAACAGAAGCAACGTTACGACGCCTATCATCGTGACGTCTTCTTTGCCCCGGGTTCCCTTGTGTTGTTGTGGACACCGACTCGGCATGTTGGTCTCTCTGAGAAGCTGCTTTCCCGGTACTCAGGACCCTACCGCGTCTTGCCTCAGGTGACCGACGTTACCTACGAGATAAGCCCGCTGAAGTCGTCATCTCCCTCCGCTCCAATGTCTGCAGACATTGTTCATGTCTCCCGACTTAAGCTCTACCACTCCGCAACATCATAAAAAGCACCGAGACGGTGCTTCTGCACCCGGGGGTCATGTTACAAGACTATATCACGCTGAAGAATCAAGACAGACAGCGAGAAAGACGACGTGATTCAGGGATGTGGGGCACACTCTGGCTTGCCATCTCGGCTTAGGCTTGGCGTCGTGCAAATATATTTTAGCTGTAACCTTGTTTCTCTGTGTGCCCTCCCGTAACAATATTACGCCGTCGTCATTACTTGTGCTGTAAGCATCATGCCGCTGCTTCTTCAACAGAACATAAACATTTAACTTCCCGTTAAGCAGTGCTTTTGTCACAGCCATGATCAGATAACAGTGCGCAATTCCCTGCACTCGGATGTTGAAGGTTCTATCAGCGTGATCGAAACAAGGATACCGACACGCGTACGCTCTTCGCAACGTCAAAATTGCGGAAATTTGTCGAAGGACAACATCGTTCGGATATCATCGGTGAAGTGCAGGAGAAGTTAGCATGAACTGTAGTCGTAATTGCATATTTCATTGCTCGTACTATTTTGCTTCGCTGCGGTCGAGCTCGAACGTGTTGGCGGCATGCGGCGCTTGATTATAGCCACTGTAATTAGGATACACTCAACGCGCAAGAAAAATTATGCTTTTATTTTGAGCTCCCTGAAGGATATTATGCAATCAATACAATCAAAGTGACTTACGAACGTGAAAAAAACATTAATGCACGACGGGACGTGCAGTACAACTCTCTGCTTGTGAGCTGGCAGCTGATCGTTCTACGCAGCTGTCACTCTCATCGCGTTGACTACCATCTACGTCCAGTGAAAAATCCTCGCCGTGAAGACGGTTTGTTTCGCATCACTGCTAAAAGTGATCTGAGGAATTCTCTTCGCCAAACGACTTCGATGGCACCAACGACGCGTCACTCGCCACGTTTATCTGAGGGTGCGGAGGTTATATCGCTCCAATACCCGGTAAGAAAGAAATTACTTGCAGAGTGCTGCCATCTATCAACTAACGTAAAAACAAGTGGCGCAGCCTAGGTCAAGCTTTAGAAGTACAAATCGCGAGTATGCGGTACTTTCCGCGTACAATGAACTTTATGGGATTCATGCACTACAAACGCACTGACAAATGCTATACGCACGTAAAACAAGGCGAGTTTCAACTGGAATGGTCAGACGATAATATTTAACTATCCAAAGTGGCTGCCGAAAATCTCGTGAAGCTGATAAGTGTAGTCTACGGGCTATAATCGAAAGTGCGAGTTGCCACGTATTTTCACGAAAACTTCGCGTCTCACAAGAACGAATCAAAGTTATCGGGTCACGGACGGTCCGGTAATTCACTGATACACGAAACATACAAAGTTGTTTGTGTTCATTACGTGCTAACGGGTTAACACTGCAGCTAGCACTGCCGAAAAAGGTATCACTGGGAGCGTCTGCCTACTGATCATCCTTGAGAGGACGCTCCTGAATCCCGCTAGTTCGCGCGACAGTCTATGAACATTGCGAGTAGACATAGACTAGAGTTCCTTGCTGTCTCCTGTTTCTGTGGCGTGACAGGAGGTAGTTGGAAAGGGAAACTGGGGAGCCACGTGGGCGAGCGCGAACCGTTGTACGATTTGAAAGCACGGCTTTAGTACCAGACTTGATGGCGTCGGCACATAGCGACGAGAGAGCATAACAGTTGGTGATACTGAGCGCCGAGTCTGGCAACCGTTCCTCTCCAGCGGGTGTTATTTCTTCGTAACGCGTTCATGCTGCGGCGTTTGCGTGGTTACCTTACGTGCGTGAGTCACTGGCATTCTGCGTAGAGGAGAGAAAATTTTGGCGTGGAAGTGAAAATGAATGTTTGATTCAATAGTACCCAATAATAATTAGGTTCCGACTGATAACGACTATACAATTGGTGTTATGTCAATGCTGTAGTTTTTTTTTGTGTTAGAGAAAGTGACCAGAGGAGGCCATGTTTCTTCCCTTTAATTTCAAGAACATGCCATGCTGCTGCGTGCTCTTCTGCACGTCAGATAGAAAAATAATCTTGGGCTACGAGACGCGAGCATGCGTAGTTGGGGTGTCGACAGCGCCGCCGACACCGGATTTGCGAGTAGGTGCGACTATAAAATGCTCCGCAATTAATAAAAACTGGCAGCTTAAACCGCAAGGGAAATGAGAAGTCTGCATTCTGCACTCACGGGTTAACGCGAATAAACTGGTCACTTTCTTGTTCATTTCGTGGAAGTACCTTGATTTACATTATAACGCTGTCCAGAGAATTATTACAGGCGCGCTGACGTAAGCACAGCTGCAACGCAGAGCGCAACGTGATTGTATTGCTTTTAATAACATCACCTGGTTGGTCTTTCTGCCATTCGGCGTAGCCAGCATATCAATGGGGTGAATGGTAATGAGCGTCGCGAAGCATCTATCCGTCCGATGCGTGCTCTAGTGTAATAGGAGGGGACAAAACGAAGGATGGATGGATGGATGGATGGATGGATGGAGGATGGCTGGATGGATGGATGGATGGATGGATGATGGATGGATGGATGGATGGATGGATGGATGGATGGAGTGGATGGATGGATGGATGGGATGGCTGGATGGGATGATGGATGGATGGATGGATGGATGGATGGATGGATGGATGGATGGATGGATGGCTGGATGGATGGATGGATGGATGGATGGCTGGATGGATGGATGTGATGGATGGGATGATGGATGGATGGATGGATGGATGGATGGATGGATGGATGGATGGATGGATGGATGGATGGATGGCGGATGGATGGATGGATGGATGGATGGATGGATGGATGGATGGATGGATGGATGGATGGATGGATGGATGGATGGATGGATGGATGGATGGATGGATGGATGGATGGATGGATGGATGGATGGATGGATGGATGGATGGATGGATGGATGGATGGATGGATGGATGGATGGATGGATGGATGGATGGATGGATGGATGGATGGATGGATGGATGGATGGATGGATGGATGGATGGATGGATGGATGGATGGATGGATGGATGGATGGATGGATGGATGGATGGATGGATGGATGGATGGATGGATGGATGGATGGAGGATGGATGGAGATGGATGGATGGATGGATGGATGGGAGGATGGATGGATGGATGGATGGATGGATGGATGGATGGATGGATGGATGGATGGAGGATGGATGGATGGATGGATGGATGGATGGATGGATGGATGGATGGATGGATGGATGGATGGATGGATGGATGGATGGGATGGATGGATGGATGGATGGAGGGATGATGGATGGATGGATGGATGGATGGATGGATGGATGGATGGATT